>OZ020508.1:821372-2042740 GCA_963971375.1 Platycheirus rosarum
CGAGCAAGAAAAAAAATGATCAAACGATATAGTTAATTTTTTCATTATTATAATATTGATTATTATTATTATTTGTTATATTAAATTTTGTATATAAAATTATATATGAAAATGATAAATGTGCAATGCTCGTTGGGGTAGATTAATATTCTTCATTAAACTTCGAAAAGTCTGTGCCAAATATTATTAAACTAAAAGAATATATTTTTATTTTCCATTATTCATCCCCACCGAAATTCAACTGTGAAATTCTTGAAGAATTTATAAATTAAAAGTTCACAAGATTCCATCGGCCTCTTATGTAAAATGGGAGGAGATAATATTTTATATTAAGTGTAAATAATTAATATAATTGTTATTTATTTTTTAAGTTATTCTTTACGAGGCTGCAAGTAAATAAAAAAAGAAAAAAATATTACGATAAATATTAAGTAAATTTAAAAACAAATAATTTGTTATTCTGGTTGAAATAAACGTTTTTTCACAGTGTTTGTATTTTGGTAATTATCAAAAAACACTTTAAATATTGTAAATATATTATTATATAGATAATGAATTTTTAAAAATTTGTAAATCAATATTCTCATAGAAATCCAATATAAGTGTATCAAAAAAAAAAAATACTCTTCCGAGATTTAAATTAATAATGAACTATTTTATTCAGTAATTTTATAAATAAAACATAACTAAATACAAGAAAATAAGTTGAAAGACAGCAAATGTCGATTAAATTTGGAACTATAAATACCTATGACAAACAAAAATTATATCTAGACTATCCACACCAAAGAAACTCAAATCGTTTGTTTTCGTAGAAGCTATGGATAACAAAAATTAATAAAATAATAAAACTAATATGCTAAATTAAATATTCTTTTTTTTTTTAAACATAACTAGAAATATTTGATTTGTCTGATATGGTGAGTACCTACAAGTTATCTACAAGGGACCTCTACTGATCCAGAATGTACACTTTGTTGTCCTTTAATAAAATATTCTTTTAAAACAAAATTTTTGTGTTTAGAGCTTTTAAAAAATAATTTGCACTCAAAAAACTTAAAATCTATCTGGCTATAAAGGTATTTCAAATGATTGTTTCAAAAATGTAGCTTATTTATTATTGCATCTTGACACACATCTTTTTAAAAGTATTTTTATGTTTGCTGAAGTATTCCCGGATGTCAACATCTAACTACTGCAACTTGTGAACTAGGTTCCTATGGATTGGTTCAGATAATACTTAAAAAAATGGGCACGACTAGGTCGCACGTATTTGTTCTTATGTGCTTAATGACATTAGAAGGCAAGATCTTTAGAAAGAAGTAGCATTGACGTACAAATATCACACGTTCTGAACCTTTAAATATTGTCAAAACCACAACCCTTAACGGTTTTTAGTAAGAAATTAAGTACACCATCGTAAGTCTTAAGCAACAAAGACTTTATGGAAAAAGTATTTCGAAAATTGTAGGACGGATATTACATTGTATAGAAATCCAATGAGGCGTTACCGAGAAAGTCAAAATTAAAAAAACCGTTATATGAAATAAATTTTCCCTGTAAATTTAGTTTTTACCAAATGATAGCCAATACCTACGAAAAAATTCTCAAAAAATTAATCAAAATCGTTGCAGCCGTTTTTGAGAAAATTAAGGTTTTCCTTTGCGGTTATATGGCAGGTCCCGTTATTTTTAGTTCTAAAAATAAAATTTCAATTTCGCCCCTGATGAATGCCAAAAGAATCACACATACCAAATTTGAAGGCAACTTGTTATACATACAGACGAGCAGACAGACAGACAGACATTTTTTCACTAACTTTTTTAGGCTTCTCTATAATCGTAATGTTATGTTTGATTGCTGTCCCAATTTTTTTTTTATATTCACGAATTCTAAAAGTTGCCTTATAGTCCTATAATCGCAAGTAAAAATAGAAAGTCCCCTTTTATACACATAGGCATATGCCGCAGCGTGACTTAGTATTTAGGCGAAGGAGTTGAGAAGAGTAGTGGGGATCACAATCACGCAGGGACCGAGAATTTGTTGCGATTCTCTCATTCTCGTTTGTTATTTTCATTGCTTGCTTTATTATTATCTTCCTCAGTTTGTGGTCAAATGTATGTTTTGTTATAAGTAAGAGGGAGAGCGTTGAAATAAAGAAACGTAAAGGCATAGTAATGTTTGTCATACACTGTCGCTTGACACTGATTCAACGTGTGAAATCTACAGGCGTGCCCAAAAGGGAATTGATGAAGAATCGGCGTCATATGATTATGTGTATAAAAGGGGACAAAGCAAAGAGTGAAACAGTTTTCACAGTGACTTCATTTTATCACATTTTCGTGGTCTGAGCTGCTTTATGCGATTGTCGCACTCTTTGTGATAAATTGATGTCACAGTGTGTACTAACGGTACTAAATTATAAATGCTGCTTTTTTATAGATTTATTTCTTGTTTATTATGCATTTGAATTTATTATTAATTTATTGCCTGATCCTTGCTACCGTGAAGCCTATGTTAGTAATTTATAAATTGAATTTGTAAATTATTTACCAAAATAAATAATTCAATGTTAAATATGACATAAATTCTATACAAAAACAAAATGTTATTTTTTTTCCAAATTTTGAACATTCAGGAGTCTCGGATTTCAGAACGGAATTCATCAAGTGTTTGAAAATACTTACAAGACCTTAGCAGCTTAAGCACTCAAATGTATTAGCTTTTCTTACATAGACACAAGACACAACTGCTATAACCAGATATAAAGCATTTAATTAGAAAGTGTAATTCTATAACACAACATTTTTCACTCCAAACAATCCCCCTCAGTCGTCACTCGCCCGTCCGATCCGTTCCGTTGTCATCTAACTAAAAGCTTGCTTCATTATATATTTGTTGAAGGGGACGTTATCTGGAGCAGAAGAGCTACCATCAGCTTCAGTGTTCTTTTAAAACAAACTTTCACATAATCTACATTTTCATCCCCTGCTCACTGCATGAATAATCTTCATTAATTAATGTTGTTAAATTATTGTTGGATTTAATTTCTTCCTTCCCCCGCTGCCCGCTCACAAGTCCCCATTGAGCACTGAGATTTAAGGAATAATGAATCCTCAAATCCAAAAAACAACGGCAGCACACTTTGACAAAAGGTATAGAGGTAAAGAAAAGTCCTTAAATGAATTCATTTACGTTCCTAATAGCCGGGATTAAGTGCGTGCAGGAGCACTTTGGTGTGATTAAAAGGATTTCAAATTTTTCCCAAATTAGAACGACAATTTGTATTGCTTTGTGTGCTCATATCCACATGATTGGTGTAATTGGACTTGAAAAGCTTCCAGAGGGATGGAAATGAAGTGTGTGTATTTACATATTTTACGTAGGAAATGTGGAGATGGATTAGAGCGTTTTCCAAAACCAATTAAGAAGATTCAATGGTATCATTAGTCGCAAACTAGTAGGTACATCAGTTGCCTTCCAAACGTTCGACTTCAAATGGAGGAGAGGAAATAAGAATGAATTGCCACTTTAAACTTAAAAGGCTTTGGGGTGAGTTTTTCTTTTTTTAACATCTACCCCCACTCATGTTAATTAGTATAAACAGTCGAGAGGAGAGAAAAGACTGTTCAAAATTTCACGAGATAAAAAAGTTTGTCTTCAGGGAGCGCGTCGGGAGTTAAAAAGTTTTTTGAAAGCGTAACTTAAGGTGAAACGTCTTCATTATGCATATTTTGGAGCTGTTATGGGAAGCTGTTATGAATTTCATCTCTCAAGTGATACATCCGAAGTGAAATACTCCGTCGCGTCTACGGAGTGCAGGGTTGGGAGAAGTCACAGAACATGAACCCTGCGGCATCACCGACAATAAAGTCATTTCGAAACTTACCATCAAGCCTACAGGAGATGAGATGTGGTATTTCAATTTCAAGATGAAACTTTTCAAAGACAATGAAGCACACATGCACTGTATATGTACATATGGGGCAGGAGCCTGAGTACATATCCGCCTTTTGGAAAATGCCATACATCATCAATTTCTTGAGATGGCGATTAGGCGTTATCGAACGATGGAATATCATCGCCAAACGCCATAACAATAAAAGCCATTTTAACAGCAAAGGAACTATAACTCAGCAGTCCTGTGACTGTGCTGTGAATGTCGGTTGCTCATGAAGGAAGCCCTAAGGAAATATTAAAGTCATTTTGCTTCTTCGAACTCCATAACCGAACCGCACTATTCATTTGTTTTTATTCATCGGATGGCAGTGATGGGGTATTTTCCTCTTCTTTCCACGAACACAATAGGGCGATGAGATGAGTGCGATAGCGCCATGTGTATAAGGAGCAAGGATCCCAATATAGGAAAACCATTCTGACTGTTGCAAATAAATTAAATCGCTTATGAAAATGGCAAAGTTCCTTATCAGTTTTGTTGTTGTTTAAAGCTTTTTTTATTACATTTCATAAAAGTTGTTCGTTCGGCAAGCGTTATGCCTTATCTGGAGAGTAAGCTTCAATATCAAACCATATATCGTTATGCAGAAACTGAAATTGTAGTTTATAGAAATTGTTTTTAGAAAATAGATTAATTTTTATTTGCTCCAGCCTTTATGTTGTGGTTCTGCAAGTTTGTTTCTTATCTGGACGTTGACTTTGAGAAGTAAACAATCAGAGTAGGTTGAATCTCAAAAATGCCAACAAATTTTGGTAATGATAAAATGTGAACGTTCTTACCCGAATTTTGTTTTCAAATGTAAATAATTTTTTTGTTTAAGTTTGCATTCTTTTAATTTTTAAAAAAAGTTGTTAAGTAAAAACAATCAAATTTGAAAACCGTTCCTACGATTTTGAAAAAAAAATCACACTTTTTAACATTTTTTAACCAAATAAAATGGCATTCAAATTTTTCCGCTAAAAATTATTTTACGTACTTTTTTCAAACTTTGAAGTTCTTTTAATATTTTTCAAATTTTATTCGAAGCTGTGACCGCACATAAGAGCAAGTACGTGCGATCCAACCGTTCAATTTATTTTATTAAAAATTCTTGCAGATATTGAGCTTTTACATTGGAAAATAAACTATTGCCATATAAAATTTGACAGACATCCAAAGAGCCGTTACCGAGAAAGTCCAAAATTAAAAAAAAACCGTTATATGAAAAGTACCGCTAATAGGCTTTTCTCGTAAATTTGGTTCTAATCAAATGATAGCAAATGCCAACAAAAAAATTCTCAAAAATTTTCATCAAAATCGTTTAGGCTGCACCTCGTTACATACTGACAGACAGACAGACGGACATTTTTTCTCGATCACTTTTTCAAACTTCTCTATGATCGTAATGTCATGTTTCATTGTTATCTCAATTTTTTTTATATTCACGCATCCTAAGCTTGCCTTATAATCCCTATAATCGTAAAAAATTAAGATAGTGAGCTAAATACGGTACCTCCCATTCTAAGATTTTTTTGAGAACTGGTTACCCGATTACAACCAAAATTGATTTTCAGGAAGATGCCGATAGCCAAAGTAATTTCACATTGAATTATTGTAGAATAAATTTTTATTTTTTGCATTTTTAATAATTTTGTTAAAATGTTTTTTTTAATCGATATTTTTAACATTGTTCAATGATTTTGTTTTTAATTTTGTTTTTAGATGAAGGTAATTGATGTCAAAGTCTTTGCATACTTGAATTTTTTTTTATTTTTGAAAAAAAAATGTTTAAAAAAACATGTTTTTTGAACCTAAGATTTAAGAAAAAATCATGCTTATATTTCAGAAAAAATAACGTTTAAAGTTTACCGCTGTAAACTATTTTGCGTATTATTTTCGAACAACCAAAAAACTCACAAAAGTTGAATAAAAACTTTGAATTGCGACGACGTAAAAATGTATAATTTTCTTTTTTGGTAGAAATTCAATGAACCGTTACCCAGAAAGCGGAAAACTCAAAAGTTTAAGAAATTATCCTAGGCATGTACACTTGTACAGTACATAGTGTACCTACCAAAATACTTATAAAAAAATTCCTTAAAATCGTTAGAGCCGGTTTAAAACAATTATATAACAGATATCCTATTTAATACATTTTAAGACTTAGAAATAAAATTTTAAAATACCTCTCTGAAAAATGACAAGTAACCACACATCCCAAATTTGAAGATGAATATTTCAGGCGTTAAGACTTCAGAAAACTAATACAGACGTAGATATAGACATACAGAATTTATCTACTAACTACATAGATTGTTTCTCTATCATCGTAATGACGTAATGTCATGTTTGATTGTTTTCTCGATGTTTTTTATATGCCCGCATCCTAAGCTTGCCAATATTTTTAAGTATATAATAATAATTAAGTACCAACCAAAGAAACATTTGGTGGTAAAACCACCTTCGCGTTTGTGGTTCAATCTTAACAGTTACAGTTAGAGTTACAGTTAACTTTATTGAGACATAAAAGGATCAATACATTTATTTTTAGTTTCTTATATACTGTTTCTTTTGGTCGACTTAATGATATGCCTAACTTCCCTATAGCTTCTATTTTTGAATATTTTGTAATATCGAACAGACCTTATATCTTATTGTTAAATGTAAAGAAATAATTAGCGTACGCTTGCTCCCGGCGTACTTTCACTTATATTAATAGGATTACAAAACAAATTATTATTTAATAAAGTAAAACAACTTCCTCCCTAGAATATTTTTCTTAACCCAGGTTTAGGCATTTTCTTCTTCGCAATAAGCCTCCACCTGGCGGGTTCGCCATTCCCATCAATATTTTGCATCATATCAAACATAAGGATCGCACGTACTTGCTCTTATGTGCCTAATTACATTGGAAAGCAAGATCTTTGACAGAAACAAGTAACATTTACGTTCAAAATAACTTATAAAAAGTATAAAAACCACAATATTTAACGGTTTTAAATAAAATTGAAGTACGCCATCACACCATCATGAAAAAAGTATTTCGAAAATTGTAGAACCGTTTTTGATAAAATCCTGTTTTTATTTTTAGTTTTTTGAAAAAAAATTTCTTTTAAAATTTATGTATGCAGTTTTTTAGAGTTTATTAATATACATGTGATTATAAAATTTAAAATAAATTTTTTTGATTAGTTTTAAAAATATTGATTTTTCCAAAAATAATTCGAAAATTAATTTTAATGTGACAGAAAAAATTTATTAAAAAAATTGATATGCAGAATTCATTAAGGTACTTAGATCTTCTCAAATATAAAATATGACAGAAATTCAAAAAGCCGTTACCAAGAAAGCCCAAAATTAAAAAAAAACCGTTACACGAAAGGTACCGTTAATAGACTTTTCCCGTAAATTTGGTTCTAATCAAATGATAGCAAATGCCCTCTGGGGAATGACAAAATAATCGAACACATCACGATTCAAGATAATCGCTTAAGCCGTTTAGGCTGCAACTCGTTATACATACTGACAGACAGACAGACAGAGAGACAGACAGACATTTTTCTCGATCACTTTTTTAAACTTCTCTATGATCGTAATGTCATGTTTCATTGTTATCTCAATTTTTTTATATTCACGAATCCTAAACTTGCCTTTTAGTCCCTATAATCGCAACTAAAAATGCTATCGAATGTTCTGTTTCTAAAATACAAACATTTTAAAACATATTCTTATCAAAAACTGCTTCCGTAAGCAATCCAACAAAAGTGCAAGTTTGTACTACCAATACGTGACATTTTGTCATGTTTTTGGCGCGCTCTTACTTTCATCATCTTTCTAATTGACGGCTAAAAAAACTATCAAATGAGTCATGCTACAATTTTGATGCGCCTGTTTTTTTAGTTAGTTTTAATAAATATCGATTCTACATTGGTTGCCAAATGCCTTTTTACTTGTTTTATTTTAAATAGTATTTTTAGACAATAGACTTGCATAATTGCAATATGTTGTGTTGCATAATGTTTTGCCGATGATCGCAACACAATGTTTGTTAAATTAAAACAGAAAAAAAATAAACTTCCTTGGGCTCGTCCGGGAATTGAACCCGGGACCTCTCGCACCCGAAGCGAGAATCATACCCCTAGACCAACGAGCCAATTGATCTTCATTTGTCCAAACTCTTATAAAACCTTACACAATATAAACATAACTTAATGATAATGACTATGACTCACTGAATCTCATATTTTCCAAAGTACCTACAACCGCGTTGCACTTGGAAGTTTTAATTAATTCTTCCTCAGAAAGAAAACACCATCTCCAGCAGCACCACGAATATAATGAAGAATATTATAATAAGAATTTGAATAATGTGTTCTTTGAAGTCGATATTCTAAATCAAAGACATTCCAACAACCAAAACTTGTCATCTAACACAAATTCCACAAATTAAATTAAGGAAATTCCAAAAATGTATTTAATTAATTCATTCAACCCGACCGAGGCGACACAGTAGATACATATTACAAAGAGACGGGTTAAGCTTAAATATCTGTCACAATCTGACATAAAGAAAATGCTTTCCAAGGCATGTAAATAATAACACTGCCTCTAAGCTGCGAACACACCCCCCTTAGCAGTAAGTACTTATCAAAATAGGCATTCAAGGGTTGCGGGGTTGGGGGGTTGCTTGTGCCTAATTGGGCTGATTGGCGTAAAACACCAGATGAAATTGGTCGCCAATTTGGATTGCCAAAAATGTGGGTGTTTTTGTAAAACAAAACTTTGCAAAACTGTTTTGGTTCCGTTGTTGTCAGTTGCCACGTGGTAACGATTTGTTTCGTTTTTGGCTTTGGCGGACGGAGAGTAGACTCTGTACACACAGACGGATGTGGTGTTGGAGATGCGGATGCGGATACGGATTTGGATTTCGAATGTGGATCCTGTGCGTTTCAAATGAAGGATATACAGCATCAACATTGCTGTGAAGTGGGGTTGGGGTTCATTAATCAATTGGAGAATATAAATGTTATCTCCAATCAGATTTTGCCAATGATTAATGATGGCACATTGTGTTTGGTTATTTAGTTTAAAATTTAACGTTCATCCTTCGGTGTTTCGTTTTTTTGAAGAGTTTTGTTTGAATCCCAGAGTGATAATAGGATGGATGATCGGATTACAAAGGACGGTGTTCGAGTGTTGTGTGGCAGTAGTACAGGAAGGTGTCTTAATTGTTGTATTTTAAATGGACTTTTTGTTTGTAAATTGGAGTTTGTAAAGTGAAACGACCAACTCCCCACAATAAGTTTGATTTTTTAAAGTTACATTTTAAAATTGGTTGGTTGAGTTGAATTCAGACAAAAAGCAAGGCATGAATGGATTTCCTCCTGTTATCTTTAAAAATTGTGCTCAGGCTATTGCCTTTCCACTATCTATTATATTTAACCGTTCTCTTGAGTTAGGAGTATTTCTCTTTTTTAATTCCCATTCATAAGTCTGGTTCAAAAAATGATGTTACCAATTATAGACCGATTTGTAAAATATCTACAATTCCTAAGCTTTTTGAAAAATTAATTTACAAAAAATCATTTCACCGTTGCAACATGGTGTCCGGTTTTATTACCGGAAGATCTACGAACACAAACCTGGCAATTTTTTAAAATTTTGTTCTGTGTGCACTGGAGAATGGTCTATTATGTGAAGTAATCTGCACTGATTTTGCGAAGGCGTTTGACAGGGTTGATCACAATATACTTCTTAGGAAACTTCAAAGATATGGTTTTCACTCAAATTTTTTGAATTGGATTAAGTCGTATCTTTGTGGACGTAAGCAATTTGTTCGCCTAGACAATAAATTGTCTGGGTGCTATCGAGATTACTTCGGGTGTTCCCCAAGGAAGCCATCTTGGACCTCTCCTATTCCTGTTATTTGTCAATTCTATTATTCCTGATGTTTTCATATATTCCAATTGTCTGATGTATGCTGATGACTTAAAACTGTTTTGTGTTGTGAAAGATATATCTGACTGTTTAAAATTACAAAAGGATCTGTTCAATCTTTCTGTGTGGTGTGAAAAGAACAATTTACATTTGGACGTCTCTAAGTGTCAAAGTTTAACTTTTTGTCGTCGCTTGTCACCATTAAACTTTCAATATAATATAAATGATATACCTCTTGCTAAAATTTCTGAAAAAAAAAAATATTTAGGTGTCATATTTGACGCAAAGTTTAGTTTTAATAGCAATGTAGATTACATTGTAGCTAAATCCAGTTCTATGTTAGGTTTTATAACTAGAAACTCAAAAGAATTTAAAGATCTTTTAACAATTAAATGTATGTACCTCTCTTATGTAAGATCAGCCCTGGAATATTGCTCTGTTATTTGAAACCCTTTTTATTCCATTCATTCTAAAAGGATAGAAAATGTTCAAAAACGTCGTACCAGATACTTATTTCATCTACTACGATGGAAGATCTCCCGTCCTTCTTATGATACTCGTTGTTTGCTCTTTGGTTTACTAAGTCTGGAAATGCGTCGAAAATATTTTGATATCATGTTTATTAGGGATATTTGCCCTGTTTTACTAGATTTGATTGGCTTTAATTGCCCGGCACATACCTTGAGAACTTATAACACCTTTTATGTTCCCCGCCACAGGGTCTAAATGAACCGATCTCACTTTGCTTAAGGCAGGCCAACTCAGTATCTACTAACAATAAATTTGATTTCTTCCAATTTATAAATAGAGATACTTTCAAAACTTATTTATTAGCTGAATTAAAACTCGGAAAATGATTATTGTAATTTATTATTTGTTATTAAGCTTTAATTTGTAGGTATAGTAGTCTGTAAGGAGTTTCAAACTCAAATTGACGAATAAATATTAAATAAAATTAAGGGCTTCTAGGGATTAAATTAAAATCGAAATAATAATTATTGAGTCAATAAAAATATTTGCAGAAGATGGCACGTAAAATGCCGAAATGCATCCTAAATTGACGTTTGTTCTATTGTTTTTAGTTTTGAATAAATTTGTCTCTAATTTAAACCATTAATTATTTACAAACGGAAAAATTAAATGAAGTCAATACAGCGTTCTGACTCTTTATTATTGTGATATTTTGGCCTGGGGTTCGACAAATAAAACTCAATTAAAATTCCAAAATAATACAACAAATCTCTTTATTTTATAAAACACAACGTCTTTCAGTTTAAATAACACCAATTTAACTTATTTCACTTATTCACAATTCAAATACGTTTTTATAATTCAACACTTTTTATTTAATCTCAATTCAATCACTTTTTACTAATGCTTCCAGTTGTTAACAATTCCACTTTCGAAACTAAACTGAAACTGTCAATGCAATCTACTCTTGTATTTATACAACTTTAAAAGCTTCTGGAAGCTTCTGTCTGGTTCTGGCACAATCTAAGCTTTCGGTACTAATTCGAGTCTCGAATTGTTTCGTCAAGTTCGATTTAGTACTAAGTTAAAACATGTTGCAAATATGTAGCATACTTCTAGGAGCATGGTTGTTGTACACAATAAATGGTGGTTGTTGTACACAATAAATGTTGGTTGTTGTACACAATGAATCCAACAGATGGCGTTAATTTACAAAATGTATCTAAACTTGTTGCCACATCACATTGTCCCCCTCTTAGTTTTGTTCGTCCCGAACAAGCACATCATCATTGTTTCCGTGGTAACGATGCAGTCGATCCACATGGACAATTTTCATTTTTGCTCTTGGTCCTCGTTGGATTCGGAAAACGACGTCATTAATGCGCGTAACTATTTGGTAGGGACCTTCCCAGTCCTGCTGAAGCTTGGGCGATTTTCCCTTTCTGCGAAGTGGGTTATAAAGCCATACCAGATCTCCCTCATTGAATTCAGGTGCTGTTGCTCGCGCATCGTATCTGGTCTTCATGCGGTCACTCGCAATGTTTATATTGCTTTGGGTTCTTTGGTGTGTGTCGTTGATCCTTTTAATCGGGGCGCTCACTTTGTTCTGGTGCATCTTAGCGCTTGCCTTGACTTTGGGTCCTTTACTAGCTTTGCACGTGGTGCACTTTCGACACCATCTCTCGACATCTTTTCTTACAGTTAACCAATAAAAACGTACCCGTACCTTTTTCCGTGTCTTGTTGATTCCTAAGTGCCCGCCGGATTCTTCATCGTGCATTTCCCTTAAAATCTCCTGCACTTTCGACCGTGGCACCACAAGCTGCATCTTAAAGGATCTTCCATTCGGCATTTCCCATTTTCTCCACAAAACACCATCTTCTACATGGAGAGAGTCCCACTGCGCCCAGTATGCCTTTAAAGTAGGACTTCTGTCGGAGATGTCTCTTGCATTCGGCTTATCCATAGATTCCTTCCATACAAGAATCGGCTCGATGTCAGGATCTTCCTTTTGTGCATTACGAAGTTCTTCCGCGGTCCAACCCTTTACAGGTTCAGCCCTTAGTCTCTGAACAGAAATACTTTCGTCCTTCTTCCCGTTCAAACACCTAGGATGCGCTCTTTCTGAAGATGGCCGGAGAATTTCATCACTGCCTATGATCGTCCGAAGATTTACAGCATTCTCGTTTCCGTACACCATTGGAATCTCGACGATTGAATACCTTAACACCTGCATTCGAAAGTCTAGGACTACTTCATGCGCCTTCATAAAATCCACACCTAGTATGCAGTCGTCGCATATGTCAGCTACCAAGAATGCATGTGCGAAGGTCAGCCCTGCCAGTTCTATCTTCAGAAGTACCTCTCCGTATACTTTTGCTACTTCTCCCGTAGCTGCCTTCAGACTGTTCCAGCTGGTGTTGTGTAGCCAGGACGTCTGGACAAGGCCTCTTCTAATTATGGAGGCCGTGGCACCCGTATCGATAGTGGCCACACATTTTCTGTTGGCGATGACGGTCTCCACCGTCAAACTCTGGTTGCAGCGTTTCGTTTGCGCAACTTGTATAATGGTCCTGGGGGCGTTCATTTCATCAACCGACTTCTGCTCTGCAAAGTTGGTTCTTACGCGCTTTCCACACTGATGTATCCCCAAATCATGCCCGGTAGGGTAAGCGATATCCCTGTCAGT
Source organism: Platycheirus rosarum (assembly GCA_963971375.1). NCBI lineage: Eukaryota > Metazoa > Arthropoda > Insecta > Diptera > Syrphidae > Platycheirus > Platycheirus rosarum. The sequence continues at coordinate 834,407 of OZ020508.1, forward strand.
AGGCCTTTTTCTCTCGCTATGTGAGCAGTTTACCTGTGGAGATCTGCATTGTCGCTGTAGGTGTCCTAGCTTGTTGCAATTCCAGCATCTCATTTGACCTCGAGCAGTGTTCGGGTTTTGTCTTTCAATGTCGACACGTTGACATGGGCACTCTAGCGTAGCCATTTCCCTGATGCGATGGCTACCTTGCGAAGCTTGGTCTGCTGCTTCCATTGTCAGGGCAAATGCTAAAGCCTCAGCGAGCGTTTTCTTACCTGCCATTCTCACAGCCATTTGTAGTTTTCCATCTGCAATGGCATTAGTGAACGCATCGGTTGCCAGTTCGTTTATGATTTCCCTGCTGGTATTGGGATAAGACAAATTGGCCAAGCGCTCAATGTCAGCTTGCAATTGTTGTAGCGTTTCACCTCTTGTCTGGACCCTTCGGCGCAACTGGACTCGGTAAACTTGCTGCATGTGGTCGTCGCCAAACCTCATCTCGATTGCCTTGACCATGGCATCATAATCATGATGTTTGTCTTCAGGAATGGTCTGCAGCAATTCGGCAGCTGTTCCTCTGAGCGCAAGCGTAAGAGCAATTGATTTGTCTTCGTTGTCCCAGTTGTTCGTCAAGGCGGCAGCTTCAAACTGCCTCTTATAAATTGGCCATGATGTTTGACCATCGAAGACAGGGGGCTGCATTTCCTTTCTTCGTGGACCGTCGCTCGAATATTCCCGAACCTTCTGCTTTTTCAAAGAATCAAATTCCTTAGCCAGATGTTCGTACTGTTGTTCTACACTTTCTACTTGCTTTCCGAACTTTTCTTCTAAGCTTTCTATTTTGGCTTCAAATTTCTTATCTACTATTTGAAGTCTTTCGCTTAGTTGATTCTGGAGAGTTTCTAATGAATTCTTTTGTTCATCGAATTTACTTTCGAGAACGTTCCTTTGTTCGCTTAGTTGTTGCTGGAGAATTTCCAACGAATTCTTCTGCTCATTCTTTTGTTCTTCGAGTACGTTCTTTTGTTCTTTCGAGGAACTTTCCAGAGCATCGAATTTCGACAGAAGCAACTTCATGAAAGCAGGCATTTCATCGGCTGTACTTACTGTGCATTCTCTCCCTTGTTCTTCAACATCGAACAACATGGTATCGGGGTCTCCACCATCCTGAGTGATAGCATTCTGAAGTCGGAGCAATAGTTCCTTTTTCAGCCCCGAAGTCTGAAGATTTCGTTTTCCTAATTCTTCTTTTAACTCAGCTGTTGTCAATTGTTCTAATTTGCGACCCATTTTATGTAACTGAAACACTATTTTCGCAACACAGTTAGTTTTATTTTAATGTCTCTTCTAGAAAGATCTTTTTCCAACACTATTTTTAACAAAAATACTCGCTATTCACAGTTTTATAGCACAATCAGTTCAATAGTTTCTGGAAAATTCCACTTTCACAATTAAATGAGTCACCGAAACTGTTTTAGAAAATGTCACTATGGAATTTTCTAGCACTTTACTGAGTTTTATCCCCAATTTCTGACACCAATGTGATATTTTGGCCTGGGGTTCGACAAATAAAACTCAATTAAAATTCCAAAATAATACAACAAATCTCTTTATTTTATAAAACACAACGTCTTTCAGTTTAAATAACACCAATTTAACTTATTTCACTTATTCACAATTCAAATACGTTTTTATAATTCAACACTTTTTATTTAATCTCAATTCAATCACTTTTTACTAATGCTTCCAGTTGTTAACAATTCCACTTTCGAAACTAAACTGAAACTGTCAATGCAATCTACTCTTGTATTTATACAACTTTAAAAGCTTCTGGAAGCTTCTGTCTGGTTCTGGCACAATCTAAGCTTTCGGTACTAATTCGAGTCTCGAATTGTTTCGTCAAGTTCGATTTAGTACTAAGTTAAAACATGTTGCAAATATGTAGCATACTTCTAGGAGCATGGTTGTTGTACACAATAAATGGTGGTTGTTGTACACAATAAATGTTGGTTGTTGTACACAATGAATCCAACAGATGGCGTTAATTTACAAAATGTATCTAAACTTGTTGCCACATCACATTATATTAATGTTTCTAGGGATGTTTCCGATCGGCTTCCTTAGTCCTCCAGTCTGGAGTCTGGAGGCTCCAGAGTAACCTTACAATTCCGGGTTTGAAAAGATTTCTGGGCAACGAGGCTTTACGATGAAACGATGTCAGATTCAGAAAACTTTGGAAGAAAATGAAGAACTTGCAGTGGCAAAAGCTGCGTAGATTTAAGTCTTAAGTGAGTAAGTAATTCAAATTAATTTCTTAATCTAAGCACAATACACAAGTTTGCATCCATCTAGTCTAGACTGCAGTACAGATTACATTGTATTGCATATATTGAGGAGCAAGCAAATATGGCTATTAAAAACAATTGCATAACGCTAGGCATAAATCAAGAATTATTTCTTAGCAAATATGTATGTATGTGTTTAAACTACAGGCCAAAAGCTTAAGTCTACTCCTATATTTTGAAGAAAAAACCAAATTTTAACAACGAAAATATTTTTTTTGTTGAAAAATAAGCTTTTAAATTATTAGTGAGGAATTTGTATATATTGTTTCTATTAATAGCATACAAATTCAAAAAGTACAAGAAGAGAAAAAGAAATAAAAAATGGGCGGGGTTTTGTTAAAGTAGAAAGTAGGTGTAGATAATGGGGTGTGTGATGGAATTTAACGGGAGGATTTGTGGGTAATTTTTTTGCTGACTCTGAGGCTCGGTGCACACTTGCGTCATATTGACGCAGCGGTGACGCTTTTGCGTCTTACATTACTCCCAAATGACACAGCGGCATCTGACGAGTGTGTGCACTGCTCTATTTATTTGTGAGTACTGTAAAATGCAAAAGCGTCACCGCTGCGGCGCCGCGCCACTGCGTCAAGTGTGCACCGGGCCTGAATTGTGACAAAAATCGATCGAAAATGTATTCTGACCAGGCGAACATCAGATGTTTGTGTGCCGAGTATGTTACTCCTAACCGACTTTTTGTCAAAAAACCCTCTTTTCCTTCTATTACATTTTTTTTAAAATCTTGACATTCTTGCTACAAGTTATTCAATTGTTGCATGTGGAATATTTTTCCTGCAATATTGTAGTGTATTCCAAAACGCAAACTTCAATGATGAGCATTTATCCCTGGGTATAGGTGTAAGGGTTAATATCTGGTGATTGCGGCGGCCATATCATGTCATATCTCTCTGTTTGAATTAATCCTGAGATTTGTTCTATTGAAACACGCTTCCTTCGCCAATCAATCTAAGACGCTTCCATGTTCATTTTGCCCATGAAACGGGTCAGATCTCCCACTTTACCGAAAGATAAACATTCTCAGGCCATAACAGAAGCCCCTCTAGGCTTCAAGGTAGTGGTGTTCATAACTACGTCGAACGTTGCAAATACCTTGAACTTTGATTCATCGCTCCATAAAACTCTGTTGAAATATCCTTTCGTCCATTTTTTTGGTTTTGGGCTCATTCTAACCTTTTAAGCTTATTTTCTGGTCGCAGAAGTAGTTTTCGGACTGCAAATCGCCCAAATAGTCCAGCATCTCTTAACCTCCTTTTCACCGTTTTAAAAGATAGTTGATTGTTCCTTGTATTATTTATTTCGGTGCGTATTTGGGATGTTTTTCGCCTATTTCGTTTGCTAATTGAGACTTTTACAAGATCTTCATGTTTCGTCGTAGCTCTCTAGGCCGTCCTGATCATGGTTTATCCTCAAGACTTCCTCTCAATGGAAAGTTCTCCCTGCGATTTTCTTTGGATAAAAAGGGTAATGATTGCAGACTGGTTTTACGCGACTTTTCCCATTTTATACAAATTGTTTACTTAATAATTAAAGAATTTCAATTTCGTATGAACAAAAGTATGACACAAAGTGCGGCTCTTATACAAAAACCGATATCCATATTTAATTATTATTGTTATTATTATTATTTATTAGCACGCAGTTAAAATTACATGTTAATTAAGATTAACCAGCCTAGCTGCTGTGACTATTGGCTCGATTTTATTTAATTAAATAAAAAAAGAAAAACTAACTTAAATAATTTTGGGTTTTTCATTTATCTGAAAAACCTTGCATTTTAGATTACAAATTTTATGTACCTACGGAGTGTTGAATCAAGAACCAAAAGTCATAAAAAATAATAATTATGTGAAATCCAAACACTTCTCAATAATCCACAAAAAAATGGTTTTTCAACATTTATAAACAAATAAACGCCCTATTTAAAAAAAAGTGGATTTAAAATACACTTTTTAGGTAAGAAAACCAAATTTATAACTCTTAAATCAACCTCCACGCAGCATGAAGTCAGATCACCGGGTTGGGGTCGACTCAAACTTGCTCGCCTGCATATATGTATCTAGGTAATGTACATTTGTCAAGGAATATTGAAGAGTCCCAAAAAATTTAAGGCTTTGCTGGAATCACGTTTGCTATGCAAGCCCAAAGCCTATCTAAATCAAAGTTAAGCACCTATCCAAAATCCAATGTACTTGGCTATATATTCTTTGATTTAGCTTTAAAATACTCTTAATTAAAATATACCTGCTTGAAGATAAATTCAAAATGTTAAGATATACTATATGCAGACACAAAGATATGTAACAAAATTGTGATAAAAAATAATATAAAAATTGTTGCGCAGATTCGCTGAAAAATAAAAAAAAGTGTCCTTGTACAGGCGTGGCCTCTAAGAATTATGTCCCCGCCCATGTCTTAAAACGAAGAAAAAGAAACTTACGAAAACTTTTGGAAAACTTCCAATAAAGCACATCTCCTATTGCTGCATCCCTCCCTACCGTGCTTATGTATTTAGAAAACTTTTTTCCTCATTCTTCGTGAAATGGATCAGGTGGGGGTGTTTGTTGTGTACTATGAAAGTTAAGGAAACATGCATTGAACGATTCCATTACAACAAAAAAGCCATTCCTTGCTCTTATCAGATACAGACGAACTATTTGTTTCACAAGGAATCAATCACAGAATAAGCCCTCTCCAAACTTAACTCAACTCACGCATTTACATATTCCCCGCACCTTTTTTTTGTATATTTTAGCTTGCAAAGTTTTAATCCTGGAGATAAGAGTCCTTGCCGAAGCAATTTGTATACATTTTTATGCCGCTTGCGACTTGCAAGCAATTTGTTTAACTCCTACAAACTTTGGTTTAACTAATGACTTAATTTATCTGCCTGAGTTTCAGGACTTTGTGGAACATCCCTTTGTGTAACACGTAATCAAACATTGCCCTCTCTCTACCCACACCCTAACCCGCATCCACACCCACCAAGGCCACTTTTCCAACTGTAATCCTCATCGAATTTGCAGCGTCTTAATCGTTCTCCATTAATCGAACAGTTTGGGGTACAATGGGGTTAATCGGGGGTAATCTCTGTTTCTGCTTCTCAATTTGTTGTTAAACAATGCTGGCGCAGGACACGCATCCTCAAAACCACCCACAACACTGAGAATAAATGACAGATATTAGCAAATCTATCATTGTCATTATCCTTCGATTTGTTTTGTTTCTTTTGAAATGCCAAAACAAGGGTGTGGGGGGTGTATTGAGCAGGAGTTTGATTTGAAGGAATATATGGGCGACCAAGGACCCTGTGTGATGGCAGGCGTTATACGATTAGATATTGTTGTTGTTTTGCTGCCCGGGGCTATTTCATATATGTAGATGCTGGGTGCGGTTAATTAATCGAATTAAAGGATTCGATATTGAGTGTGTGTGCATCTGACAGTGATTGCCTAGATATTAAGAGATATATTGTGCGTATAGCTTCCGGCGGAATTGAGTAGATTTATAATTTGAGAATATGTCTGGCAATTAATGGAGTGGGGCGATGCAGAGTGCGTACAATAAAGGATAATGCTCTATTGACTGACTTAAATAAAGCAATCGGAATGAAATTAAGTTCTGGCTTTAGATATGTGATTAAGTTTTTGATAAAAGTAGTTGTGGCATTTAGGAAGGGGAAACTAATTAAAATGAGGTACCAAGAAATGCTTAAAACTGTTCTGCCGCTGCAAAAGATTTTTGATGGTCTAAATAGGTTTTTACGACTGGAGATCATCGATGTCATCAAAGAAACATCAAACACAAAAAAGTTCAGCTGGCACGTATCGAACAAATCAACTTGCGAAAGAGATTCGCCAATCTTTTTTGAAGTATTGGCTAATACAGAATGCGCATTTTTCCGATATGGATGGTTCTGATCCTTCACCGATACGGATGATCGGATAAGATCTACATACAGGGAATCCGGGTGAAAGCAAGTATTGGAATACATTGGACGAAATATAAGAGTGGCGAGTTGGAACCTTGGAAGTATGAACCGTCGAAGCCGTAAACTGGAAGAGATTATGAAGAAAAGCGAAAAGATATCGTGTGTCGTCTGCCTCTATACTACCACATGGCAAAACAAGGCAATATGCGCTATTAAAGAAAAGAAATAATGCAAACATGGAACTGGTATCATCCTTGCAGAGCAATAACTTGGCAATATTTTGATTTTTTCCAAGTCCAGTGAACGTTATTGTCAACGCTAGTGCTCACTAAATTGTATGCGAACGAAAGGAACATGCGATTTGGCAACCACGTTAGGAACACTTCGGAGGATGAGCTTCTGTTTGAAAGCGGAGTTTTTAATGGCCATTTGGAAAAGTCAATAAGGTAATATGAATATTGCGACGTTGGTTTGGAAACATATTCATACATGGACACAGAACTAGAAATTCCCTAAAGCATGTGCAGGCCAAGTGGTCCTTTAGTGTTAACAGCTATGAACATTAAACAATATCACAATGAAAATGAAACTTAGATCGATTTCCATTTTTTAGGAATCAAAACTATTTGTGTCATAACCATTGACAGACAATATGAGGAGTTTAGATGCTGAATAACCTTGCTTAGCAAAATAATATCTAGGAAACGCCAAGAGACACTTCCGACGCGACTATAAAGCAGAGTGGTGAAATGATGAAACCAAAGCTGCGTTACAACCAAGAATAAATTGGCTCTCAAAGTTGCAATTTAGAATCCCGCTTATAAGCGATTTAAAGACGTTAGGAGAAAGAAACAAATGAAAAGTGTGCCGAAGTTCAAGCAAAGAGTATGGGTAGAATATATCGGGAGCCAGAAGATATGTATATGAGCACCGGCTGTTGGTGCAAGCTCTGGGTATTCAGGAATTATGACTAGCAACATATTATATAAGGGCGCAACTATTGTCAGGTGATTCGTTCACCAAAATTTTTGTACAGATCTCATGTTCGTCTTCTTGCCGACGTCAGCAAAAAGATGAAAGGAGGATTGTCTACATGGCTCACGATTCTTGCGTCTCCAAACCTGTCAGCGGTGATCGCAACTGCCTAATCAATAGGGGAAAAGTTACCATCTCTCGATCTTCAAGGGAAAGGGTAATATGTAAAATCGTGATAGCTACCGTTCAATGAAGCTGACATCACAAACCGTAAAGATCGTTAGAGCACGTACTGAATGGCCGTTTGCGAAAAGTATTTACGATTTTCTGGCTACAAGTTTCAGGCTTTTATACCCTTTCAGGTAAATTAACCACAGATTCAAGCCAGAGTATAAGAATCAGAATGAAAATATATAGTCATTTTTCAAGAGATGCCTATTGGTAGATTTTGTAAAAGTATTCGATAGACAACCACAAAACCTGAAATGAGTTGCCCTAAGCCAACACAGAAGGAGAATGAAACAGAATTTTCAAAGTGCAAAGAACTTATGTAGAACTAGATGTTACCCGTGACTTCGTCCGCCTGAAACAAATCGTTCTAAAATAATAATTGTCGAAAAATAAGCAAACCCAGTGCCACCTACGGGTAATTCAAATAGCTTTAGTTGTTCCTTTTAAAATGAGCTTTCTGCTTGTGAAAGTCCCGTCAAAATCGGTCCATAAATAAGAATTTTCGACAACAAATGACATCAGCTCCACCTAGTTAGTAAATAAGACAGCCTAAGTTATTCCTTTGAATACCAGCTACAGTGCCAGTCCCGTCAAAATCGGTGCAGCCGTTCCTGAGATTACCCGGAACAAACAGACAGAAAGATAGATAAACAGACAAACAATTTTTTAATGGTGTTTTTGTTATACGTATAAGTACTGTGTATCCTTTCGTATACATCAAGTAAAATCTGTTATTTTGATTTTAAAAACAGACACTCCATTTTTATTTATATGTATAATATATAATATATTAGAAATTAATAGAAATTATTTTTCCTAAAGGTAGTTCGTGTAATCTATTGTGCATATTTATCGAGCTCGAAAACCTACAAGTTATATATATATTCCAGAAGATTTTCTAGTCAGGTATATTAGAAGTTCAACTTAAAATTCTCTTAGTAAAATCCAATGAAACCTTTGAGATTCTTCGATTTTTATTGCAACATGAGTTAATTCTTTGTTCTCTACTGATAAAGCGATAATGGACCACCATAATCATAAAGACCTCTGACGGAATCATTAGAAAATGCGAAGGATTGTGATTTTCGATGATCAACACATTGGAACTTCATAGGTATTCCCAAAAAGATATTTGTCTTTTTTTCTCGAAGCAATTGTTTTTGAAGATTCTCCTCGCTTTAATCAGACTATATAAATATATAAATGTTCGGAATTTTAATAAATTTGAAATTGATAAAAAAATGTATGAGCATTTCTTCCTCGAATGCGGAAACGTGTTGTATTAAAACATTTTCTACATTCTAGCACCCTTTCCTGGTTATGCCTACAATAATTACTCTAATTACACTGCCATTAATCAAACTGTTAACAAACATGCGAAAATGTCCTCTCGCCCATACAAAACACATTCCGCCAAGGCTTACCCAATAATTTATGAGTTAATGTACATGCAATTAATTGCACCTGCGGAGATGCAAATCATGCCGCCAAATATCTCCTTCGGCTTAAAATAACCTTCACAAACGAAACATTCGCGACTTCAACCCATTCATCATTTAATTTTGTACATCACCAAGTGATACTAATGCTAATAATAACCCGCCCCAACCATCGGCTTCCAAAACATTGTTAAGCAAAAGGTTAAACACGCACTTCCAACTACTCCACCCCCTAAAAAAAACACCATTTGGAAATTGCAAAGTGTTAGATTCGCACCAATAAAGCAAGTTCAGATCAAACTCACGTAAGGCCATTAACAATATTTATGAGGCGTGCCTGTCGGGTAGGCATAGCTTCTAACCGGCCAGGCCTTATGTTTCTGGAGGAAATGGCAGTATGCTACCGGCTCGACAGGCAATTTGATTTTGTGCAGTTCTAGCCTTAAAAAAGGAAATTAAATTGATAAAATATATTCCCGCTAACGTTCCACGGGTCGGCGCTGAGGAAACCTGGTTAATAGCAGCAGTAGCAGCAGCAGCTTAGAATGTTTCAATACTAGCAATAATGGAATTACTCATTGGAACTTTTGTAAAACATCCTGTAGCTAGTTGGGCTCGAATGCGAATGTTATTCTTTATAACTCGTGAAATTGGTATTTATTGGGTGATGTGGGCGAAGCACCTTGCCCGATTTGGTGATAGTAATAAAAATAAATTATTATTTGCACTGCTAAAGGCAACAATGTGGGGGGTTTGGAGGAGTGGAAACACATCTTTCTGTTGTTCACTTGCGTATTATTAAATTGCAGTTGAAAGACAATAAAAATGATTTACATTGATAAGAAGACATAAGCAACACTTTACCAAATGCTCGGTCTCGATATTTCACATTTCCGTGCGGGGGAGGCTTAAGCTCCAACAAAGCAGCAGCTGGTGTGAACTATGAGGTTAACCTAAGGTGATTTGGAGAAAAAATTCTTGTCTGTTGCCAATATAGCAAGTATGCAAGATATTGCTTTTCGAACCGCACTTAACGAATGTTGAATTCTTTATTAACTCGGCTATTTCTTTGATTTCATATCTCATTTACCCGTTAAATGGTCTTAATCTTTGAGTTAGCATTATTAAAAATAAGAAAATAGGTGTTATTTAGGCAATCATGAGATATTTCTAGGTATTACTAAAGGAGAGAGCATTTATACTTTGTATCTACGTTTGTTAACAATTTTAAGGAAAGTCCGCAGTCAAGGGCTTAACTTGCGTCCGTTGCGGCAACGAATCCGGTTACATTGCCGCATGCGATGAAACGGGGTGATCAAATGAATCCGTTGCGTTATTTGGTACAAAATGTAAGACGAACTAGCGATGGGTCGATGGGTGAGTTAAGTGTGTTAGAGTGATTTAGTAACTGGGTAAAGAGGATACAAAATATTAAAATCATACTTGTTCGATAAAGAGGGAAGATCAAAATGTACCGATATTATTGTTTGAAGATTATCGGAAATACGTGAATGTGGATTTACATATTCCTTTCCTAACAAATGGCAGAGATTTTTTTTTCCTTATTTTCGTAATTTTGTATTTTGATAGTATATGGATAGAGATAAGATAGATAAATACTTTATTGTACAAAAAATGTTTTTACAATATTCCATTACTTAAGAATAATGACATGGCTTTTCTGCCGTCTGCTTGAACTGACATTTTATTTTTGTACTAGATGCCGATTTGTCACGGAGATGAACAGCATTGTCATTGAAATGACCATTAGACATGAGCAATTTTACATCGTTCCGGTTTATATTAACTGTAATAAATGGATGGATGACTTAGCTGGATTGTACGACTTACTAATGGAACTAGGCAAAGAAAATATTATGCTGATCGGAGACAGCAACGCTAGGGTAGGAAGTTCTCCGATGTTACAGATGGAACCAGACTTTACACCAGCGTCAATTAGTATAATTAGATCTGCTCTGGACGATAAAATAGATGGAAATGGGAGAAGATTTATAGAAATGTGTGAATCGGTTGGTCTGACAATGTTGAACGGGAGAACTGAAAATGATCGAGAAGGTCAGTTTAAATTTATAAGAGGAACATCTTGTTCCACAATAGATTATTGTCTCATACGTGGAAAATTGTTCGAGTATGTAGATGAGTTGGTTTATTCAGACCATTTACCACTGAATGTTAAATGTCGATTTGATGAAGAATCGGTTCACACCAACGAAAACATGAAGCTGTTACCAAAACTTCAATGGAAGATGATTTAAAAGTAGATGAGTTGGTTTATTCTGACCATTTACCACTGAATGTTAAATGTCAATTTGATGAAGAACCGGGTTACACCAACGAAAACATGAAGCTGTTACCAAAACTTCAATGGTAGAATTCTTTTTTGGAACTATATCAAATAAATCTTAACCAATTTCTTGATTCTGTAAGTAATGAGCAAATTGAATCGGTCCATAGTATTGAGACATTAGTTACATACGTATCTCAGGCCGCACAATCATTTCAAACAGTCCGTTTGCAAAGCTGGAAAGATCCATGGTTCGATGCAGATGGTGAGAGAGCAAGAAAAAAGTCGTTTGGTTTTTTGAGACTTCTCAGGGCAACAAAATCGAATTTCGCAAAAAGGATGTATCAAGAGGCGAATAAAGCTTTCAAACATCTTTGCAAAGAAAAACAAAAGCAATAATCCCGATACCTCATGCAAAGATTGTCGGAAGTAAGAGACAGTCGATCCTTTTGGAAGCTGGCACGTACACTCAGCGGTATACCTTTTGCAAGGAAAACAATAATAAGTACGAGTATACTTGCTCACCATTTCGAACAGCTTCTAGGTGCACCACCAAGACCAAGTCAAATATTATATGCTAGTCTTTTAGTTGAAAATGAAAATCTCGACCGTGCATTCTCAGTTCAAGAAGTAATGAGAGTCCTACACAGATGGAATCTTAACAAGGCTCCAGGAGATGACCGTGTTCCGTACGAATTTTACAAATACACTACAGAGACTTTTGGATTAAGCTTACTGAAAGTTATAATTATATTTTCAATTCTGGTGAAATTCCAGAAAGCTTTAGGAGGAATATTATCGTCCCACTGTTTAAAAAAGGCGATGTAAACGAAAAAGGGGGAAAAAGTTATATGCTTTCTTCGTTGACTTCAAGGCTGCCTTCGACTCAATCGACAGAAATGCCCTTTTCTACAAACTTTGTTGTCTAGGCTTATCGTCGAAAATACTTAAAACATTACGAGGGCTATATGAGCAAAACGTCACAGCAGTATGGGATGGAAATGAAGGATCTTCCTGGTTTCATACTTCCTCCGGGGTCAAACAGGGATGTATTTTGAGTCCACTTCTGTTTTCGCTTTTCTTGGATGACTTTACATCGTTTTTGCCTGGAGGTATTAGTTTTGCTGGTACAGTAAAAAAAAACTTTGATGTATGCGGACGACATTGTCATTTTTGCGGAGACTCCAAATATGATGCAAATAATGATTAATAAATTGCAATTGTACTGCCGTTAATTGGGCCTTACAGTTAACACTAACAAATTCAAAGTAATGATATTTCGAAATTGCACAGGGCGATATGCAAGGGAGGAGAAATGGATGTGGGAAAATGTGGAGCTTGAGTTGGTGAGGGAATATAAATATCTTGGAGTCATCATTACGCCTCAGATGTCGTTCAAAAAGCATCTGCAGAAAAAGAAAAAGAAAAAAGAGGGGGGTTCTTGGGAAAAAACAGATAACCCCGAGTGCTAAATATAAAATTTTCGAAGCAGTTATGTGGTCAGTGATGTGCTATGCTGGTCAAGTATGAGTGTTACTTCAATATGAGGAAGTAGAAAAATTACTGAGGTATTTTTTGAAAAAGATCTTTTGGCTCCCCGAAAACACACCTACATATATGCTATATTTAGAGACCGGGGTGTCTCCGCTCTACGTCTTTTCGCTCAAGTTGCATTTTTTCTACATTGCAAAGGTTATGGCTCTTCCAAATCACCGTTTGCCAAATATTATATCTGCTATCACGAAAATCACAGTTCTTCGAAGAATGGTCACGACTTGGAGTTCAGCACGACATCCAGTTGGTAGAAAGAAATACTGGTGATTGGAAAGACATCTTTCCAGAATTGTTGGGAAGGATTGAAGATTCTTTCTTTGTTAAATTTAAGGAGTCAGCTCAACGGAGTTGTACCCGAAACATGTATAAGCTCCTGAGATACGACCTTGGAACTTACAATTACTTCAACGACCGATATGCAATAGAAACAATCTCTTTAATTTTCAAAACCAGAGGAGAATTACTACGACTGAACTACATACCATACCTGATGGAAGTACGGAATACAGTTTATGCAATCTTCGTGCGATAGAAAATGTTCTCCATTTTATAGGAACATGTCCGATCCTGCAGGCAATACGGAGACATCACTTGGGGAAAAACTATTTAACTGTTGATGAAGCTGCAAATATCTTGAATGGTCAAGATTGGATAATGTTATCAAGCTACGTTAAAACAGCCCTTAACTACAGAAATCAAATTTTAAATGAAGCTTTTTAATAAGAAAAACAAAATATTTTTATTTTTGATTTTTTGTTGTGATCATCTTAAAGGAGTCTAATCTTTTTTTTACTTTGATCAATATTATACATAATGTTTGAATAATACTCTTTTTTTCTGGCTGACGGCAAAAGTCAATGCTATACTTGTGAAATTGTAAATACATGTAAACTTTTGTAAATTATCAAATAAAATCACGTTCTAGTCAAGGCGTGTCTGCAGTAAATAAATAGCGTAGACCAGCCTAGTGCTCCGTTAAGTATTTCGTAAAGTGGACTAAGAGAAAGAAAACTCTCGTTGAAATATAAACGACGAATTTCCTTCAATATTGGGCAGATTGCAATAAAATGGTTTGTATCTTCAATCTCTCTTCAGTTACAAAGATTACAGATTTGAGAAAGGCCAGCTCGATGGGGCATAAAGTTAATATTAAACAGTTCAACACGAGCTCTGAAAATGTAGCTTATAACTTCGACGGAGTTATTTTTGCAGAAATAGTTGGCTTCCGAGGGATGTTGTAGAACTTGCCCTGGATAGATGCTGCAAACATACCCCGCCATTAAGCGATGTTTGTGTCCATTAACGATAGATGGGCTTCATGGGATTGAGCAATCTCATTCTCAGCGGAAAAAAATTAAACGCCATTTTATTTCTTTAAAAAATGTGAAAAAGTGAGATTTTTTTTCAAAATCGTTAGAGCCGTTTTTAAATAAAATGGTTATTTCTTAATAACTTTTTTTAAAAAATAAAAAAAATAATTCAAGAATACAAACTTAAGCACAAAAATCACGTACATTTAAAAACAAAATTAAAAAAAAAATCATTTACCCGTTTTCAAAATATTGATTTTTCAAAAAAAGAAATTTTTTTTTAAATTATTAAAAATACAAAAAAAAGTTTTCGAAAAAAAATGTATGCAAAATTACTCAGGCTACCTACATCTTCTTGAATATCAATTTTGATTGTAATCGGATCACCAGTTCTCGAAAAATTGGAAGACAAAAAAACCGGTCCTATGGGAGGTACCGTTTTTAGCCCACCGTATTAATTTTTTTTTTTCACCAAAATATAATGCATATCTACATTAGCACACTGATTTTTTTTTATAAAAAATTTTGGAGCCGTTTTCGAGAAAAATAAGCTTTTACATAACGGTTATATGACAGGTACCGTTAATTTCTGAGCTAAAAAAAAATTGAAAAAAATCCTCTGTAGAATTTCAAAATAACCTTAAGTTCAAAATTTGAAAACGATTGGGGCAACCGTTTAGGCTGCAGTCCAAAATACATCCGAACAGACAGACAGACAGACAGACGGACAGAATTTTGCCAGTAACTCAAATATGTTTCTGTATCATCGTAATGTCATGTTTGATTGTTATCTCAAAATTTTTAATCTGCACGAATGCATAACTTGTATTATAGTACCTATAATCGCAAGTAAAAATGTTAAGAGGGGTTATACCAGATTCCACATAAATCGCATAGTTTGGGGTTGAATTCTCTGCAAAGTTTCAAATACTTCAAAGAATGTGTGTCCAAAAACCTGGACACCATAGCACATACATGTGTTGACTGTTGTGTGAAAAACACGATATTTTGACATCAGATCGATTTCTATGTTCGCAAAGAATTTGGGCCACATTAAGCTCAAAGCCAATTTGGCCTCATTGATTTTTAGTTTGGCGTGTTTCGAAAAATTTAAGTTATGTGTAAGTAAAACTCCCAGATACTTAAATTCCTGTACAACTTCAATTTATTTATTTTAATTTATATTTTGATAGTAATTGTTATGTAGTTATTTAAAAAAAAAGAAATTTTATTTTTTACAGAATGTGAATGTGGAACTTGCCTTTTAAGGCTTAATTACACTCTCGTTGGAGTCCGTTAAGTAGGTATGAGTATGACCAGTGTCGTAAACAGCAAGCCACTGTGTCTTTTTAAATGTATATGTTACCGGCAAAACAGTTTTTTCAGGCAAAACTAGTTTCTGGTTTTCAGAGAGGACCAAAGCCAACCCTGGCTTAAAATCGGATAACACGGGTGAACAGGAGAGCCTAAGTAATTACGTAAGCTTACTCGCTACCGATAGTAGCTGACTGTCAAATTGAATTGTGGTAGCCACTTGTAGGAGTTTCGTGGTTGATGCGGTTACCAAAAATCGCGAGATCAAATAGAATACTAGGATGAACATGGCCGTGAAGTAAGGTAAATGGTAATAAGGTCGATTCCATCTTATTTCCCTAAAAAAATTAAATACAGGAGAACTTCGGTTTTATTTCAAGTCAACCCTATGTGCCACAAAAATGGTAATAATGTGGATCAGAATTTCGGCGTTATTACCGAAACAGTGTGCAAGGAAATTGCTTGAGATTTTATCTCCCAATCAGTATGAAGTATGCTGGCCCCTGCAACCCCCTGCTACGGCTCACTTTCTTTTAATCCAAATTTTTAAATCCAAAAGAAACTTTGCACATACCCAACCTTGCACCTACTTTTTAAAGAACAGGAGTTCCGAAAATTCCAGCATTGCTGCGATACTGGAAAAATCACAGAGAAAATGGCCAGCAGGCCGTACAATATCATACTCTGGCCACTTGGCACACCGAAACAATAATCCTATTCTGCCACCAAGGGGGGAGGGGCTTTAATAGAAGCCTCTTATTTCAGGCGCACCAAAACCATTAGGCTTATTCTTCCCCGGACCATGTAGGGGAGGTGCTTTATCAGCCGCGTATGTCGTCCCACCAAATGTATTGTTAGATCATTGAAGAAATGAGAAGAACGGCTACAAGGCGATAGGTACCAGCTATAGTTACACCTAAATTGATATTCAAAGAGATATAGGCAGGCCGAGCAAAAGTTATCACCCGATGTTGGTTTCAGTGTTGGTTAGAAGTGTTTGGCAAATTGTGCACTGTCTGCAATTTGTATTGTAATGTAATATCTTTCAACAAAAGTCTTGGTAATGGTAATGGTAATGGCCATTTGCGTCATCTGTACGATATTTCGTGGTCCTCTTCGACATCTTTGGCAACAGCAGCGATATTGTCAGCAGAACAGCTGCTCTGAAGCCGGTTATGCCTGGCAACAACTCAAGTATCGTGTTGTCTTAGTCTCTTCAAGGCGAACTACTAAACGTAGCGCCAGTCTTTGTCCAGTTGTTATTGGGACTCTTGTTTTGGTTTTCATCCTGTACGAAGTAACGAGAACTGTAGCTATAGATACTTCTTCAAGTTGCTTTCACAAATATTGGATGAACTTTTTTCTAGCTGGATTATCTCAGGGCGGGTATTGACACTTCATACCAATTTTCTTAAAGGTACCCTGAAAGGCAATATATAAGAAGCTGCACTAGTTTTTTGAATAAACCTTGAAATGCCTTTTTCTTCGAACTAAACTAAAGAGACGCAACGCAATTTTCTCGGTCCAGATTGACTCACACTGGAACTTCCTGCTTCCTCCTCTGTCTTAACCACAAAATCATAGCTTTCACATTAGTATGCAGATACTGAACAATTCACAATTACAGTGAAGAAAAATTATCCTATCCGATAGTAAAACAAAATATGATTTATGACAAAAGGACATGCGAATGCAAACACGAGTATCCAAACATGGGGTCCACCATTCAAGAAAAACCCGGAAGATTATGGTGAAAAGTAAATAAAAATTCAATTCTCTGTGGCATTGTGTGTAGTTTTCATATAGAAAATGAAATTTATTGCGGAAATGATAACAAATGAAAGAAAAGTCTAGAAATTCTATTACGTTCGGTTCTTCCAGATATAAGGATTATAAAGTTCTAAAATGAGAAATGCCGGATGTTACAGAAAAAACGCATATAAAGGAGAATACAAATATCCGGAAGGCATGTTGTCAGTGACTAGTGTTTCCTGTATTTTAAGTTTTTCTCTTAACTGATACTTACTTGGAAGGGGGTAGTTGTAACAGGATACTTCTATGACACATTTAATAAAAGTTTTTCGTAGTGGACACCAACAACAACGATCCTGCATAGAACATTTTGGACTTACTAATGCATGGAATTTCGTTGTCATGTTGTCCGATGGTGGGGGGCAGGATTCATGTTTCGCTTTTCATGTACCCACATCTGTCCGAGACATTCATTATCCGGTCACACAGGCAAATGACAACGGACCGTATATACTGCTCCTCCTGTACTGGCCAAGGCGAAAAGATATTAATTGAATAATTATAATGGTCGTCGTCTTGTTATGGGTTATGACATGGGTAAGGGTAGGGTTTGCGGAATCTTGCTAATTGTCTGTAAGGATACGCACGACATCATCCGGCATGAGTGGCTTAGGTTCATAGTCATTATACTTGTATAAACGAGGGATTATATGTTTGTCATAAATATTGAAGTTCTTAGTGTGTTATTGCTATGTGTATCTGTGATTGTGGATTTGTTTAGCAAGGAGACACCTGTGGCGCAAAACTGTCACTTAAGGATGATTTAAGTTTATTCAAAGGATGAAAGGTTCGTTGATTGCAAATGACATAAGTATTGGTAATATGTATTAGACAAGCTTTTAAGCAGAATGAAGAGGGGGTAAGGAAACGACCTATTCAAATTCAAGGAGTATATATTGGAAACAAAATGTCTTATAAGAACTATCAACAAATTATAAAACCTAAGGAAAACTCATGGTATGATTCGATTATCAGTTTAAGAGATGTAATTAGCTCCACTTTGCCAACAAGGAAATCTGGAAAAAATTTCATAGCAAGCTTAAAGAACCTGCAAAGTCATATTCGCAAAGCCAAATTTTTGCATGAGCAGGAATTCGTCAAAAAATAATACATTATCAAAAAAGAGGTAAAAATGTTTGGTCATTTGTAAAAAACGCACGGAATACTTCATCTTCATCGGTTTATATGGTCGTCTGCAAAGGTACTCCTTCTGTCAGATGTCAGGTGTTATAATTCTGCATGTACCCGAGAGTGTAAATAATTTTTTTGGGATCAACCTTTTTTCGCACTCGTTGCAGTCACGAGAGTAAGGAAAGATCTTATAACATTCACAAATCCGTTAGCCCAGATAGTATCCTAGTATTCCCACTATTGTTCTAAACAGGTGTTCTTCAACGCTGGCTAAATTAACGCCAAAACTAATGCATAAGCATTGTCCTATTCCTTTCATCTCTTTCCAAGTGAATGGATAAAAGCAGTTGCCCAGCATGTCCCCAAAAATGGCATATCTTCTCCAACCCCGAAGTGGAAATGATGATAAGTTCTTCATTATATTCTTATCTTGAAAGTTTATCCAGACGGGAATAAGTAATTCCTTAATGCTTTAAAACCTCAATGCCGTCTTCTGTCGTCAATTTTGGATAAGATGAGTATAGAACAGTTTTTTTTAATTTGAACGCGCGGAAGAGGTTTAACATTTTTTAGCACCGTACGAGCATTAGGGAAATAAGGAAGAATGAAAGGGAAAATACCGATGCACATTGGTATTCTAATTCTGCTTATCAAAATGGGGAGGGGGGATGCCAGAGCCTTGAATTGAAAAAACGAACAATTCTCAAGTCACAATCTACAAAGCGTATTTTCGGCCAAAACTTGCGTATAACTCCCATACTTAATTTGCTCGTGTAAGACATGAGTTAATTCAAACAAGAAAATTGCCTTAAGATTGATAGGTGGCTGAAAAATTACTGATAAACTTATATCTCTCGAGCACCATGTAATATTACGTACCTTTTACGGCTCTTATAAACTGAAATAGCCAGTTGTAGTCTTGCCCAAAACGAATTCCACCATAATACCCGCGTTACTTAAGAATGCTTATCAGTTTACCCTTAAGACCACTAAGGGCGTACTGATAAGCATACACATTGTTTCTTTAATCTCACCACACGAATGTAGAACGCTTTATCTGGCTCTATTTTCCCTCATATTTTGTTATGCAAAACTTACTTTTACATCCTTCCCTATATCCCTGATGATCGCATGTTCAATCATTTTATGGGTTGAAAAAAAACACGGGAGCTTTCTGAGGATGCATTGTCACCTAATTGTGAACCTCGTGTGAGTTGGTGTCTTCCCAAATATGTAAATAATTTTGAATTGGTAATTATATCCGCGGTCACCTGGTTTTTTGGCTGTAAAAATTCAAAACTTGACCGATTTTCGTGTTTTTTTTTAATATTTATTTTGACGGCGGATTTATTAATAAAAAAAATGGGTTGTCTGTAAAGTCATTTACGGACGATAGTTTTACGTGATAAGGTATTAAAAAAAACATTGATGGCAGCAACACCGACAAACAGATACAGCCCGTTAACTCACACCCACAAACCCTCTCGTTAAATCCACACACACATACCCCAATATCTGCATCTACTTTCTACTTTAACAAAACTCCGCCTATTTTGTATTTCTTTTTCTCTTCTTGTTCTTTTTGAATTTGAGTGGAATTATTTTGGGAATTTTTGCCTGTTATTTTTCATGTTCGCCTGGTGCTTGCCATCGATTTTGGTTGAAAGAACCACAATATCGCGATTAGCATGAGTCATGTTATTTCGTATGTGTAGCCTGTCATCGATTTATAAGACGTTATCACGTCAAAATATGAAAATTTAATAAAAGAAATGTCATTAATACTTATTTTTGATGTAAGCACTGATTTTATTTTTAAATGAAAAAGTTGAAAAATCAATTTTATGTTTTATTTTCTGCTAATTTATTTGTTTGTTTTGTTTCAAAGCTAAAAAAAACTTTACATGGGGATAATTTAAACATTGCGTATCGAAAATTCACGTCAGCACGAACATTACAAAAAAAAATCATAAAAATCCAGTTATGATTTCTCTACAGCCAAACAAAAAAAACAGGTGACCGCAAAAGTGTAAAATTACCTTTGAATTTTCTAGTTAAAACAGCCATTCATCCGAAAATAAGCCTCGGCGCTAAAGATTATTTTTTTGCTAAAATTGCGGTTCTCTTACAAACTCTTCAAAGCCCAGTCAGCGAACAAACGGCATTGTCTATGTTCATGAACTTCGAGCTCCTGGGCTTAGTTGGATCATTGGTGTTAAGCTCAACGCAAAATTCGCCAAGTTGAAGTCGGCGAAAGGCCGTGTTCTTGTGTACGACAAGGAATCGACTCGGGTTCTGCCGTACATTTTCAAGGACCGCGACGATATTCTCGGCCGATCTTGCGTTTTTTGTGGGCTGATTGATTACCAAACCTGTCGTCTCTAATTTGGATACCAAACGTTGAAGATTCGAATGTAAAGGGTTATCTGGGTTAGTTTACGTCTACCGTAGAGTGGACACATCGCGTGTGCACTAACGAACACTCATTTTGAGTAAAAAAGATCGTAGTTGTTGCCCAAGATAATGTTGACTATATGCACGCACCCGTAATGTAATGATTATGATCACCCTGGCCTACGTAGCACACGATGCATTTTCTTGACTTTGACAATATGGCGTCAAAATTTCTCTTAATACTAGAATTATTATAAATACTTTTATATGTATGTACGTAAATAAGTTTTATTTTTAACTTTTTAATAAAAAAAAAGAAGAAAAAAGCATCTTCATTTGTTTGTATTAAATAGCCTACTCTGTCTAAATCATAGTTTATTTATTTATTGATTTATTAGCTTAATATTAAGATTTACATCTTATTTATTAAAAAGGTGATTGCAGCAAAAAAAATGTATATTGAAAATTTAAGAAAAAAACTCGGAACAATTAAAGGAAATCAGTTTTAAATAATTATATAAGAAAAGAAAAAATTAAGTTATGAACATTTTAATGGTTAAAAAACAACAAAATATAGCGAAAGATATATAGCAAGCAAAAAAAACAGGAGTCTCAGTAAAAGCTGTTATGTCCTTGAGTAATGTGTCAGAATATTATGTTTAAACGTATTAAGGTTATCTGTATTTCGTAATAAGTGTGGTAATGAATTCCATAACCGAGCTGCATTAACGAAAAACTGACGTTCTGAAGTTAGACAAGTAAAGCGGGGAATAATTATTAGGTTAGATCTTGTTGAAATCGAGAACTGGAGTCTATTGTACAAGTATGGAGGCTGATGCTTGTGGACAATATTGAAACCAATACCAAAGTTTTTTGTTTAAGGATGTTGTCGAAGGAAATCCCATAAATGCTATTCGAAAAGCTGGAGATATGTTCATATCGATTCAGATCAAAGATGTAGCGGGCAACACTGTTAAAATCAACATTCAACTTTCTCTGGCTCGTGCTGTCGAGCTTACAGAAGATTTCACAACCATAAGTCAAAATAGGAACTACGAGAGTTTTAGCTAGCATTTTTCTTGTTTCCAATGGAGTGAAGTTCTTACTTGGCCAGAGCAAGCGAAGTGCCCCGTATGTTTTACCTACGGCTTGTGTGATATGATTGTTCCAGTTTAAAGTTCTGTTGAAACATATTCCGAGATTCTTAGCTGTATCCACATATTCGACTATCACATTGTTAAGCTGGATTGATGGGAAGTAAGACAACTCTATATATCTTTTTGAAATAACAAGGCGTTTTGTTTTTTGTGGGTTTAGTGTGAGACCATTTTTAACTGACCATTCTTCAATGCATTGAAGATCCTCATTTATCTTACTCACGCAATCTTCAATCATTCCAATCGGGGTACTTTTCGTTAATTAAATGTCGTCAGCAAAGAGATGACTTTTGGTATTTCATTGACATACATTGAGAACAAAGATGGGCCCTATATCGATCCTTTAGGTACTCCAGGAGAAACAGGTAAGAAATTAGAAAACTGGTTTCCAACAACAACAGCTTGTCTTCTCCCCGTGAGATAGTTTAAAATAAGCTTTACTGCATCAGGCGAGAAATTATAAATCTTCGTCAGCTATTGACACAGTATGTTGTGGTCAAATGTCAAATGCCTTGGAGTAGTCCAATAGTAGGAGGAAGGTGATTTTATCTTCGTCAATCGCATTTCTGGCTCTTTCGATAACATCCAATAAAGCTGTTATACTGCTATGGCCTTGACTGTTTCAAAGCTAATAAATTATTGGAACTTAAGAAGGCTTGCAGTTGCTTTTGCATTAGTTTTTCCAAGACTTTGGATAGAAAGGGTAGGATTGCTATTGGACGGAATTCTATATTTGCCCTATTTTTAGGTAAAGGGATGATTTTGGATTGTTTCCATTGTGACGGGAAATGGGTTTTTGTAAAAATAGTATTGAATAGGTAAGTAATGCAGGGCAAAATAATGGGCAGGATGGCTTTTTATAGGTATTTTTTGTAATTTTAAAATCTAACCATTAAAATTTCTTAGAAATAGCCTCCAATACAACATTTAATAACGTCCCTTTCATTCCCAGTCTTATCTTGTTAACAGTTAACCTCGAAATTCCATTAATATCTTAAAATAAATATAAAAATGATTAACAATAGAAGAAAACGTGAAAAAATCCCGTCACATTAATATGGTTTTCTTTTGTGCGGTAAACAAACAAAACCAAATCACAACAATGCCATCTCTGCCATAAAATTGATGCTCCACAAGGATTCACCACCCCACAACACATCAAAATAGATGAAGACCTATAGTTAAAAAGATTCAAATATTTTTCTTTTTTATTAGTCTTGATGTCGGTTCCAAATGACTCCCATTAAAAAAGATAAGAAACGAAACACGTTGTTAAAATCTTCCATTTTGGTACACCCATTCCCGATGAAGATGAAGGTCCTGATTGTCTCCTCATTACAATCCAACCACTTCATGGTACATACCTAGAGCTAGACCTACATATATATTTATATAGAAGCAGCGGGGAGTTGTAATGACTTCTGTTAATGTCCCTTCGGTCTGGAAATTATATTATGTTATTATATTCTGAAAAGGAGTTGCCACTGCCACAAGTACTCGTTCGCTGCCAAACAAATAAGAGGGTGTCAGTTTTGTTTAATTAAACGAAAGGCGAGAAATCTAGCAGTCCCCACCCCTGTGACCCCCGTGAGCAGGATCACAGTCGACAAAGGGTTAGCGTTAGCGCTTCCCCAAGTTCTACCTTCAATTATTATAAATTATATAACATTAGACATTTTTAAGATGAGGCATTTAGGGTTTTGTGTGATAATTTTGATAAATGTTATGGTTGTCCTGATTGCCCTCATCTGATTACGGGTGAGCGCGGACTTGTTAGTTTTGGGCCTTTGCGAGGGATGCAAACCCATTGTTTATGTGTGGGATATTGTTTGAATCAATAAATTCAATTCAATCCCCAGCCGAATAATTGGAAACCAATGTCCTTCCTTTTTCTATTGCGTGGATAAAAAAAAACATAAAATAACAGAATCATAAGGTAAGAGGGCAGATAAGTAATTTTTTTCTGGCCAATTCTGGAGAACTGTTCTGCTCTTTCATAATTGCGGGTAATTACGGGTGGTTTGCCATAAGTTGTTGGATTTACGGAAAAAAATTGATTTGAAAGGACGAGGGTTTTAAATTGCCACGGAACCGCATGGAGGAATAATGAAAAAGTAATTTTATTATGGAAATTCTGTTTACTTAGCTTGGCACGTTGTGATTTATTTTTTCGGCTTTTTTCTTCCTATTCTTTGCTCTATTTTATCCTCGTTAACTTTGTTGTCGTTGTTCAAGTGGTGGTAAGAAAGAGAAAGAAGCAATTCACGTTAACTTACCGGGTGGACGGTGGAGTTACAATTTATTTTCATTAATTTCTAATAAAGAATTTAACCCCTTTTTCAAGATATCACATTTACTTTTTTGGAAACAAATGCCATCCTTTCGTTCCCTTTTTTTAAACAACACTCCTTAACTTAACCCTTTTTCGAATAAAATGAGAAAAAAAAAACTAATTGCAATGGCATGCCGTATACCTTGAGATTTGCATTTTAATATACAAATTAATTGGTAAAGTTAATCCCATTTTCATGGCGGAAAATTAGCTGGCAAAATATTAAAGTATTTTATTTAACGGTATGGTAGGTATATCAAAGACTTAAACTTTTTAGGGCTGTTCAACTAGAAGGACACGTTTACCATTACCACAATTCTAAGTAAAGAGGTTGGAAATGCATCCTTTTTCAAATTAACTGATATACATTATTTTACAACGATTTTAATTTAAAGTTTCTGTAGAAATGTTCAATGGTCGTGAAAACAATTTGTTTTAATGGCAGTTATTTGCGTTGAGAGGAATACAATACGAAAGATGATGCGTCCCAACGTCGTGTTTGTATTATAAGCTGTCCAAATGGAAAGCTGTTTTTGTGGATAAGGGCTGCATTCCCTTCAAAGAATAAGAAAGAACCCGGTTTGAATAGATCTTAGTAAAAAGAAGTTTTTATCGAAAAACAATTACACTGTCCCAAAGGCAGTAAAAATGTTTGGTCATTTGTAAAAAATATTAAAAACTCCTCAACATCATCGGTTCCAACGCTCATCGACAATAACAAACCAATTGTTTACTCTTCAGAGAAGGCAAACTTGCTCGCCGCTCATTTCGCTGCCAGCTCCACGCTGCCGCATAGCAACGTTGCCCATCCTGTACTTGCGAGTGTAAATTTTTCCATGGGACAGATTTTTTTCCGCACTCGTACAGTAGAAAAAGTTCTCAAAGATCTCGATATACACAAATCCGCTGGCCCGGATGGTATACCGCCGATTCTTCTGAAGAGGTGTTCTTCCACACTGACAAAGCCACTGCGTAAGCTTTTCCATCGCTCCTAGTCTTCTGGAATCTTTCCTAGAAGATGGAAAACAGCATTGTCCAGCCTGTTCCTAAGAAAGGTGACCCATCCTCCCCCTCCTCCTACCGTAGCACTGACATCCCTTCTTTCTAAGGCCATGGAAACACTGATTAACCGTCAGCTTAAGGAATATCTCGAAGATCGAAAGCTTCTCCATGACCGTCAGTATGGCTTCCGCAGCAACCGTTCCACTGGTGATCTGATGGCATATCTCACCGAACAGTGGAACAAATTTTTACATCGCTTTGGCGAAAGTAAGATTATTGCTCTTGATATCTCCAAGGCATTTGATAGAGTTTGGCATGAAGCTCTCTTATCGAAAATGCGTTCTTTTGGGATCGACAATACTCTTGTTCGTTGGATTAGAAGCTATCTTCTGGACCGTTCAATACAAGTTGTATTGGACGGATTCAAGTCTGCTTCCCACAAAAGAAATGCTGGTGTGCCCCAGGGCTCTGTTCTGTCTACGACTCTTTTCCTCATTTTTATAAATGATCTTCTGTCTGTTACTTCTAAACCACTTAACTGTTTTGCTGACGACTCTCCCTCAGCTTTTCAAATTCGTTCGATAATTCAAGTCCTGCGCCTTCGGACGTACAATTGCAACGGTACCTTATGTCAAGCTCAATAACCTCCGATTTATTTATTTATTTTTTGTATCGGTGGAAGAAGTATTTTTCCCCATCTGATCTGGCTACAATTTATAAAGCGTTTATACGCCCTAAACTCGAGTATAACTCCCACCTCTGGGCAGGTGCTTCACAAACATCGCTTCACCTGCTTGATAGAATACAAAATCGAGAGTTAAGATTGATAGGAAATAGAACTGCCATCGAATCAATTCTCGAACACCGACGCAATGTTTCATGTGTTTCCTTATTTTATCGTTTCTTTTACAAAACATGTTCACTCGAAGTAGCCAGTTGCATTCCTCCCCTTAAAAGTTTCTCCCGTAATACTTGTCTCGCAAGGAATGCTCATCAGTTCACCCTTGAGCCCAACGGACGTACCGTGAAATATAGGGATTCTTTTTTTAGCCGAACGACACGAATTTGGAATAGCTTACCCGGCGGGATTTTCCCTTGCCATTTTGATCTGCAAACATTCAAAACCAATGTTAATCGACACCTACTATCTCTCCCTTCTCTATCGTCCCAATGCCCGCGCAGTGTGTTACATTAAAAGGAAAACAAGTAGTCCCTTGTGCGCGCATTAATTACATTACGCATTACTTATCTATTGTAGAGCTTACTGATTATTTTCTAAAAAAAATTCATCATTTTCCTTAACCTGTTAAGAATTACTGAAACAGTCTACAGAGGTAGTTTTCAGGTGACAAAAGTACGAGCCAAGCACTTTTTTAAACATTTGTTTTTTTTATCTGATGTACTTACTTGTACATAAAGGTACAATTTCTTCAAAGATAAACCTTCAACCTTGTTTAACATTAAACTGAAATCTGGTTAAAAATTTACAATAGATGAAAGTTTTTGCTTCTGCCTCCATGTTGTCGAGATTTAAGAAAAAGAAAATGAAAACTCGATTTAAATAAAACTAAATATTTTCCTTAATATATATAAGTTTTCAATTTTTATAATTATTTTAAATTGATAAACAACATAAATTTATTGATTATTCGCCACGTGCGTTTTGAACTTTGCGTCCATCATCGGGCTGTTAAATACTCAACAACCAATCATCCAATAATCCATTAACCATCTCCAATTTTTCTTTGTTAGCTACTTTAAACAATCATTTGGACAAGGAACCTTAGATCCTGACAAATCATATTTGTCCTACCTTCCTCATTTTAATACTGGCCCTTCAAATATGAATTACTTAATTCATTAGTCCTTAATGGCCTCCTTGAACTAAAAGACGAGTATACTCCTGGTCCTGCCATTTTACTTTAAAAATGTTGCTTGAGTTTGGTCCTTCCCAGTACTAATTTGTTCAAGCTTTCTCTTTCCTCCGGGCCCAAAAATAAAGTTTCTAACTAAACTTTCGACCCATCGCTAAGCTATTTCATATCCCAAAACTCTTCGAAAGCATTCCATATGATTCACTCTCTTTCCAATACAAATCTCTGATATCATCAAATCAGCACGGATTTTGTAAGGGAAGATCTACGAAAAGCCACAACAAATCTTGTTGAGTTCGTTATATTTTCACTCTCTGCGATGGTGAAAGGTTACGAAGGCTTTCGACAAAATCTCCCATAATTTAATTCTTTTCAAGTTTTCTTTCTCGGTTTCAGTCTTAACCTTCTTAAATGGATATCATCCTATCTATCCGCCAATACAGAGTACGTTTTCGTTCTGCTCTTTTCAGTTCCTTTTGTGGCCAACTCTGGAGTACCCCAAGGTAGCCATCTTGGACCTCTATTGTTTATTCTTGCCATTAATTATATTAAAAAGATAATTCAATCATCTTCTTACCCTTTATAATGGTGATGATGGTAAAATTTTCAAGGTGATCCCCATGGTCGTGATTCCCTCCTGCTCCAAAATTATCTCAATTCATTTCAATTCTTACTGCACCAAAGTAAGAATTTTCCTCGAACTAAACCTTGCAAAATGCGAGCTAATGACGTTTTCTCGAAAAAATAAAAAGCCTCCCCTCAGATCTTATCATCTTCAGAACTTTTCCATCAACCGTGTACACTTAATCGTGATTTAGGCGTCCTCTGTGACTGCCAATCAACTTTTCGCTCTCATATCGATGATGCTATATCAAGACCTAACTCTGCCCTTAATTGTATCAAAAGGTGTTGCAAAAAGTTTCGGAACCCATTTGTAACAAAATCTCTTTATATTTCCTATGTTCGTCCTCGCTTTGAGTATGCATCCCAAGTATGGGCCCCCTATCATGCGGTTTTTATTTATAGAATTGAAAGCATGTTCAACGCCGTTTTCTGCTTTTTGCTTTCCGGGATCTTAATGACTCTGCCACCCTACATTGACCGACTCAAAATTATTAATCTACACCCCCCTTGAAGTCCGTGGGAATGTGTTTGACATCATTTTCATTCATCAGCTTCTTACAGGTGCCACTGGCTGGTCCGCTCTTTTTGATCTCATCTTGTTTAACACTAACCCACGCAAACTTAAGATCTCGCGTCTTTTTTACCTTCTTCCCCATCGTACTTTTTTTGGTCTCAATGAACCTTTAACATGTTGGACGGACGGATTTTGATAAAATTTTTAGTTTTTTCAACAAATTTTTATTTTAGAATTGGTATGCAGTTTGTAAGAGCTTATTAATCTACAGCTGATTATAAAATTAAAAAATATTTTTTTTAGTTTTAAAAAATATGGAATTTTTCAAAAAAAAATGTCAAAAATTACCTAATTATAATCATAAGTTACAAAATTTGTCTTGTATTGCAATTATTTAAAATAGTTATCTAAGAGAGTGGAGTGCTTAAAATTAGTTTAAATGAGTTGGGGTTTTGAACTGATAACGTCTTATAAGTCGATGATAGGCTACACGTACGAAATTACATGACTCATGCTGATAAGACTCATGCTGATAAGACTCATGCTGATAAGACTCATACTGATAAGACTCATGCTGATAAGAGTCATGACTCATGCTAACCGCGATACTGTGGTCCTTACAACCCAAATCGATCGCAAGCACCAGGCGAACATGAAAAAGAACAGGCGTAATATTCCCAAAATAATTCCACTCAAATTCAAAAAGAACAAGAAGAGAAAAAGAAATACAAAATAGGCGGAGTTTTGTTAAAGTAGAAAGTAGATGTAGATATTGGCGGGTGTGTGTGTGTGGATTTAAAGAGCGGGTTTGTGGGTGTGAGTTAACGGGCCTCATGTTGGTGTTGCTACCTTCAATGTTTTCTTATGACGTTATCACGTAAAACATCATCCGCAAAACGACTTTACAGACAACCAACTCTTTTATTAGATCGCCTCATCTACGCTACATAAAATCATTGAATTGAAATCGGCATTCTTCAAAAAAAATTGATTGTTAATTGTTCAACAAATTCCTACTATGCTTATGAAAAAAATGTCGACGTGATAACGTCTTATAAATCGATGACAGGCTACACATACGAAATAACATGACTCATGCTGATAAGGCTCATGCTGATAAAGCACCTCTGCATTGTCCCATGTGAACCTCAAGACAATGAGACAAGACAATCATTGTGCCATGTGAACAATTGTTTCCAGAACAAGACAATTGTCATTATATTGTCCTCCGAGTTATCCTGCCGAACTATCTCATAGGACAATATCGACATCATCCAACCCCGATCATGAAGCTCGGACTAGACAAGCTGCTTAATGCTGATAAGACTCATGCTGATAATGCTGATAAGAAAAGTGACGCACGCTACGATACTGTGGTTCCTTCAACCAAAATCGATCGCAAGCACCAGGCGAGTATGAAAAGAACAGGCGCAAATTCCCAAAATAGTTCCACTCAAATTCAAAAAGTAAAATAAGAGAAAAAAATATAAAAAATAGGCGGAGTTTTGTTAAGGTAGAAAGTCTTTACAGACAACCAACTCTTTTTTTTAATGTCCAGTTTTATTTTTTATTTAATTTTCTTCGCAATCAAAAATATATCTATATAAATTCAAGAAAATAATGTAAATAAAAAGATCAGTCCTAAAGTTAATGTTCTGTAAATAATTTTGATAAAAAAATATCTGCATTCCATATCACCCAAAACCTATTTATCCATTTATGGCTTAATAATCATCCATATAGCGGGATGAATGTTAGCTCCTTTGTTCCCTGACAATCTTATCGATTTTAATATTTTCCACTGCAGAGTTTCCACAAAAAAGAACGACAAAGAATCCCCTTAACAGAATTGAACAGATTTCTAGCGAAAGGGACATCCACAAATTTCCTGTGTGGTAAGCCGAAAAAAAAACTTCATTTATCTGATTGAGCGTGAATGAATCCAAGAGACACAATACACTCTCTCCAACCCGAATAAATACAACAAGGCTATTATATTTTGCTACAACATGTATTGCGGCTTCGTTTATTGAATTAGCCCAATAAACCAGAAAAACAACCGAACTGCCACACTGGATTTGGGGCGGGGGGTGGTGGGTGTCTTGGCGTATAGGGTGGGTGCAAACGCAATGAGCTGTATGCCAATGTGTGTCTATGTGAATGGATATTATTTTTGCACATAGGACTTAAAGGTTGTTAACTACCCTGTCGTAGGCTATAAACGCTTCATCATCATCAACATCAGTATCATTATCCTGGCAATGGGATATGAGAAGCGATGTACTTGGTAACACGCTCATCTCGTGTGCCTTCTTCAAAGGGACGTTTGTTTTTGTGTTATTGTGATTTTGAGACGCAGGAACACTCGCACTCTCAATATTAAGGAGTTGTTTCAGCAAAAAATCCAATGGAGTTATAAAAATTTGCATGTGGTTTTGATTGGAATGAATGGCTTGTTATTTAAATGATACCAAAAAAATGCTAATAAATTATTTTTTTTTTGTATTTATTTTAAAAGGAAAGGGGAGAATTTATTATTTTCCTAGGAAAAAGCGTTTCAAAGCTACATATATTCATAATATATGTATACTATTTCCCTCAATAACAATGGAAAAGTAATGTATCAAATGTTTAATGTTAACGAAAACTTATTTAAAAATTACTCTCTGATTACTTTTTATTTACTATTTATTTCTATGTAGATTCTACTCTCTTAAAACAATATTCTGAAAATATCAGTTTGGTTTTTAAATATTTTTCATGTTTTATTTTTTGAGAAAAGTTCCTTCCCTGTCTGCATAGCGTTTTAATCGCGTACAGAACAGGTCAGTTGAGGTTATCAAAACTCTTTAAGAGTGACTTCGATAAGATTTAGCAATAAAAGTCTTGTTTTATTGGTAAGTACAGTAATAGAATTCCGAATTAATAGCTATGCTCACTCTATAATTCACTTTTAATTCAACCTCCAAAAATGGTTCTATATTTCTTGACATTTATTTCCAAGGATTCCAGACTTTATCTCAACTTTTTATGTTCACTCATTTCACTAATTTAATGTCTCAATATCTCTATATCCCTTTATCTCTATATCTCTATATCTCTATATCTCTACATCTTTATAACTTTATATCTCTATATCTATATATCTCTATTTTTAGATCTCTATATCTCTATATCTCTATTTGTTAATATAACAATACCTCTATGTCTCATTACTTTTTTATCTCTTTATCTCTTTATCTCTATATCTCTATATCTTTATATCTCTATAATTCCATCTCTACTCATCTCTATATTTCTATATGTCTATATCTCTATATCTCTTTATCTCTATATCTCTATGTCTCTATATATCTATATCTCTATATCTCTACATCCTTATAACTTTATATCTCTATATCTATATAGCTCTATTTTTCCATCTCTATATCTCTATATGTTAATATAACAATATCTCTATGTCTCATTACTTCTTTATCTCTTTATCTCTATATCTCTATATCTTTATATATCTATATTTCCATCTCTATATTTCTATATTTCTATATATCTATATCTCTATATCTCTATGTCTCTATATATCTGTATCTCTATATCTCTATGTCTCTATATCTCTATATCTCTATATCTTTATATCTCTTTATAGTATAGTGATTCCAGTAACATTTCCGACTTCAAAACTTCACAAATTAGTGCAGTCGTTAAAGGTCGAAGCATATCAAACGAACCTCAAGCAATTTCACATTTAAGCCTCTGCCACATAAACCGCGTGCACTTTTCTGGATAAAAAGTAGCCTATGTTTCAATCTAGCACATTATCCAACTACATACCAAATTTCATTCAAATCCGTTGGGGCGTGATTAGGGAAAAAACATCCAAACATACAAACATTCACATTTATAATATAAGTAGGATAATGTGATTTTGAGTCAAATCGGGCCATTTATAAGAATTTTCGAGAGTAAGCGACTCCAGTACTACCTAGGGACAATCGAAATAGCCAAAGTTACTAATTTCTACATCAGCTAACTGTTTGTGAAAGTCCCATCAAAATTGGTCCACAAACAAGAATTTTGAATTTAATTGAAAAATTTAATTTCCGCCTAGATCACTATTACATTACTAAGTATGTACTTACTTTATTTGAAAACGAATCGTTTATTTGCAATTCAAAATGCTCCAGCGGCATTACTGACATAAAAAAATCCAGGGAAAGCCATTATTTAAGATACAGAGGATCGTTTACTAGCCGCACCACACGAATGTTGAAGGCTTTACTCCTTCGTTTCCTCCCATTTCGCAATTGAGAACTTAAAAACTAATCTGCGTAGTCCCTTGGCTTTCATGCAATTTTTATTTTATGAAATCAAAAACGATTTCTACAAATTAACATCATTAGCTTCAAGTATCGCTTTCGATTTAAAGTGTAGAAGATCTGAATATTACCGACTACTATTTTTGACCGAAGTATATGTATGTAAATGTAAGAACGTTGTTTTTAAAATTTAATTTATTACACTTGCAACAGACCGAACCCTTACATCAATTAAATTTAACAAAGCAAAGTTAAAAGTCATTAACCATCGATTAATCCCCGAACATTCATATCTGCAATGTTTGTCTTCCAAACTCCAAAGCGGCAATATACAGTTAGCCTTGGAATTCATTCGATCGGATTCAGATAAACGTTTGGCTGAGGCCGACAACAACCAACCAACCCAAACAATTTCTACATATATGCAAATGTAGCGATTAAAATTGGCACTCGCAATAAAACATCGGTTGTCCTGGCCGTACTGTGTTCTCAACCAGTTCAATGGGATCCCTATTGTGGCAACTGATTCCACTCAACTGTGTCCATGGAACCGGAATTCGAAAACCTATCAGGATATAAAGCGCCCCATTAAACGGACGTTTGGTCATTGTATTAATGGATGTTTATGGTCAGGAGGTTTACAATGCAGACGCACAACTGTCCGGCCAGCCAGGGTGGTTTAAAAAACCGAGTTTTTTTATTGTTGATTATTGTTAAATGACTTCTGCAAAATTTACTTCGCATTGCATCATTCTATAGTAGAGCCAGTGCAATTTCCACCAGAAACCCTTACCTCCGGTGCTCCGGTTATCCTTAAAACATATTTTTATACTTTTTTTTTAATTTCAATCCATCATAAGTAATTTCCTCTGGTTGGATATTTTTTTTGTTTTGTTTGTCTGTTTTTTAAATAGTGTCCCCCCTGAGATGCCAAGAATCTAAGGACGTCCTTAAAATACCATCGGAGACGGAAATAACAAAATAAGCAAATTGTCTGCGAAATAAAAATTACTTCCGAGAAGATTTTTCTGGAATTTGCCTTTTCCCAAGGTTTTTTTTTCTGTGGAGGATTTTCGTATTTTTCTTAAGGAAATCTTGCCGAAAGGAACGTTGTTTTTGGGGTGGACAGGAATCCTTGCAAGGGATGTTTGATTTAGAGCAAACGAACAAAAAAAAAAATAGGAAAAAAACTTCTGGATAAAGTATTTGACCTGTTGAATCGAAAGTGGCCTCGCTTATGGCCAATAAATTATGCAGGATAAAGAGGACATTTTTTTTCTTCATTTGGTAGATTGACTTAAAATTAAGTATGGGGTGTCACTAATAGCTTTTATTAATTAACTTCGTTTTGTTATGCTTGCCTTTTAATGGTTAAATACTTTTTTGAATTTATAATGTCCTTTGTATATTTTAGGTTCCTTTATTAAGTTTTTATTATTCAAAGCTACGAGGTTAAGGTCTAATCAATAATCATTGGCAAAAGTTTCGAATGATGATTTTGAGTCAAGAGTTTTCGGTTTTTTGACTTTAGATTTATGTTGTGACTAAAATATAAATTTTGAATTGTAAAAATAAAAGAAATCTACTTTTTCCTAATCCAAAAAAAAAAAAAAAAAAAAAAACTTAAAAAAAGGAAAATTTGTTTTATACTACAGTAACTTTCTATTTATTAGATACATTTTGTAACAACTGATGACTGCAATCAACATTTATTAAATTTTTTCTCATTGCTAAAATAAATTATCGTAACAACTGAATTAAACATTAATTTTCATTTAATGTTAACTTTCACAATTAAACATATTGTAACACAATCAATACCTATTTTATTATTATTATTATTAAACATTTGTATTGTAACATTAATTAACATTAATATTTTAACACAATCAATACTTATGAATTATTATTATTATTAAACATATTTAAATAAAACATAAGCTGGTAACACCAAATCATTATCACTCAAGTAACAAAAACTCACTCAATGCTCTACACCACTGTATTAAAAAGCTCCACTAAAGGAGTATAAAAGGCCGAGCACGATCGATGCAAAAGCATTCAGATCATTCATTTGCCTTAAAAGTGCGAAGTTCCCCGAGCGTCCACATAAAGATATTATGCGTGAAACAGATTGAACCATCAACAGCGGCCGCCATTAAGTTAGAACCAATGTATTTCAATGGCTCAAATTAGATTAGACCAGCACCAGCAACGTCACCAGCGTCGTTAGACCAAAGTCCTAAATTTGCTGTTGCTGTTCCATTGCTACCAACTTTGAGCAAGTGAAATTCAGGGGCAAAAGAAAACTTCGTATACTTTTTTATGACACAAAGTGTCAAACAGAAGTAAGAAGACGATGCTGGTGCTGGTAGCAATGTGTTTCAATTTATTTTGCTGGTCGGCGTGCTGTTTGCTGTTGACGGTGCTGGTGCTGTCGCTGGTTCAATCTGTTTCGCGCTATAGGTGATTTGAATGTTTCAGCCAGAGCATTCATGCTGTTCGAAGGTGCGACGTTTTACTAAGCATCTACTGAAGTCAAGCATAGAATGTCCAGGTCAGTGCCAATGCACTTGCAATAGTCCGCCATGCGAAGGCTTACAACCGTCCATGGAAAACTAATGCAAGTAGCGGCATGGGTGTATGTGTTTTTTCCAGGAAGCATTTATGCTGGTTCGCTGTGCGAAGGTCTGCGACCGTCCACGGAAAACCAATATAAATCGCTGATAAATAAGAGTGTAACCAAATATGTCCTTTTCACCTTAATTTTATTGAAAACTTTGTTATTTTTTTAGCTTGTAATAAAAGTTATAATTGAATCTTGAAGCTTACTGTTCTCATTTTTTTTTTATTTTTGGAAAATACATTTGGTTAACTTTCCATTCAGCGTGTACTGCGGTCTCCGGACAGCATACGCGCGGTGGAAAGCCAACCAAAGCGGCGCGCGGCGATTATACTAGGAATTCTTTTCCAGGAGTGGCAAGAACCCCTACAAACCCTTAAATAAATTGGCGCCCAAATTATCGTCAACTAGCCGTCCGCTTCAATTTTTAATATTCGTATCAATTGTTGTTTTTACATTTTAGATAGTATTGGGCTATCTAAGAAGGATTCATTCTTTTATTTACTGATGAAACACGAAAGATGAAGATTTATCTTATACCTTCTGACTTAAAATTTAATAAAAATGTAAAAAAAGGATATTTATTTTATAATTTTACTTCAAATTTGAAATTCTTTTTTTCAAAAGAGATGCTGGCCCTTAAATGATGCAAAAACAAGCTCCGGCGCCGGCCGCATTTTCTATAAGAGAGCTTCATGCCAAACTCTATCAAATGCCTTGGAAATATCAAGCGCAATAATCTTAGTTTCGCCAAAGCGATGTAGAGATTTGTTCCACTGTTCGGTGAGATATGCGATCCGATCACCAGTGGAACGATTACTGCGAAAGCCAAAATGACGGTCATGGAGAAGCTTTCGATCTTCGAGATATTCCGTAAGCTGGTGGTTAATCAGCAAATTGTTGATCCATCAGGGAGCTTTAACGTCAGGATTCTACAGGTTGCTGCAGAGCAGATACGGCTATGGTTGAAGGTATAGGTCTTCTAAAGCACACTAGTTCCGATTTGGCTGTGATGATCCGTATTTCTCGTAGTATTTAAAAAGTCTGGTAATGTTGTTTTTGACTTTTCAGGCAGCAATGATTGGAGATATTGAGGAGGCGTTTTCGCAATGTCCGTTTGCATGAGTTGATCGGATGTCTTCAAATTAAAAAGCAAGGGGCCCAATTTTGAACCTTGCGCAACTCCGGTCTTGATATGTTTGAAAGATGATTTACAGCTTCCTATTTAAACGAAGAACTTCCTGGAAGAAAAAAATGAAAACTACATTTTGGTTAATGGTGAAGGTAGTCCAAATGATGTCAGCTTATGGATAAGGGCTTCAATCTACACCTACGCTGTAGAATGGCAATTATAAAAAAACATATAAGAAAACTACTTGTACTTTTGAGTAGACGACGAATTTTTTGTTAGTCATTCTCATCATTATATGATGAATATTGAATATTGATACCATTGAAAGATCAATATTTTTGGATGAAAATTTGAGATTTGAGATTAAATATTTAAAAAACTGTTGATTTCATCTTCTTAAGAATAAACAAATGTTTTCAATTGTTTGTTAAATTTGTTAAATGTAGGGTAAGAACATATATGACTTAAGACTGGACCCCGAATATGGAGTTTAAATCCTGAGAAACCGCGGAACCTTAGGTACTGTTTTAAAAGAACTCTTTATACATATGTATACATAATTATGTATGTATGATGTGAACTCAAAATGATTTTTTATCTCTTTATGAATTTTTGTCGTCTAAATTGGGTTTAAAGTCTTATAAATAACTCCAACATTTTTTAATTATTCTTCACACAAAATAAATATTTCAATATATACATATTTTTTCTAACACCAACAAATTACCAACCCTGTCGGCTGTCGGGGTTCAAATATAAGAACTGACGACTAATCGATTTCAAAATCAAGATTTTTATTGAACACTGGCTTACCCACCCGGCGTTGATCGGGTATACGATACATTTTCGAAAAAACGACTCTGGCATAGGTGGCTCCACGTAATCAAAATAGCCTTAGTAACTTCTTCTAAAATAAGCTATATGCTGGTGAAACGACCCCAGCGGCACCAACGGGTGATTAAAATAACCTTAGTTACTCTTTAAACGGTCAGCTATGCGCCTGTAAGTCCCGTCAAAATCGGGGCATAAATACAAATTTTCCAAAAAAAACCATTCCAGCGCTATCTAGGGATAATTCAAATAGACTTACTTACTCCTTATATCTAATATCAGCTATTTGCATGTGGAAGTTCTGTCAAATTCGGTCCATAAATAAGAATTTTCGAAAAAAAAACGACCCCAGCGCCACCTAGTAAGTAATTTAAATAGCCTTACTTACTCCCTAGAATATCAGCTATCTGCCAGTGAAAGTCCCGTCAAAAGCGGCGCAGCCGTTTCCGAGATTACGCGCAAGAAACACACAAAAATACAGACAGACAGACAAAAAAAATTTAAAACTGTGATTTTATTATAAGTACTGTGCATACTTCCATATAAATCTTGTAAAAAGCTGTTATTTTAATATTAAAAACAGACACTTCATTTTTATTATGTGCTTAGATAAATATTTACAATTTGACTCAAAACTATACATTAAGTGATGGTAATAATGCATTTATTGGCACACAGGGGGCATAACTATTACAATACACACGGTTTCGTAGAAAGTGAAATAATCAATAAAGAGCGAGGAAAACGTACTCAACCCGGCTAAGGCCGGCCCTGTCTAAAAGACTTCACATATTTCTACAGAAAATAATCAAGCTGCATTAAATCGCACGATCTTGGAGGCCAATTCACGGGTCCGTAACGTGAAACTATGCAGTTACCAAACGTTTTCTTCAATAAATCAATTGTGGCACGAGCTGTGTGACATGTTGCGCCGTCTTGTTGAAACCACAGCTTCTGCACATCATGGTTATTCAATTGATGAACGAAAAGTCAGTAATCATTCATGGCTCGTCTATAGCGGTCACACCATTGACTGTAACGTTCTTGCCAGCATCGTTTTTAAAGAAGTACGGACCAATTTATTCCACCAACACATAAAGCACATGTGGATGCGTATTATCATTTAGAGTAAACGTGGTGCGAAAACGTTCCATAGTTAATCGAATTAATTGCTGTGATGCGATACGTATTTCGAACAGAACCATGATTTTCAAAATAAATTTGCACAATTTGGAAGCGTTGTTCAGACGCCAGTCCATTCATATTGAAATGCCAAACCAAACTGAAAATAAATAACTTGACAACTGACCAAATGGCCGTCAGTTAAAATAGTGTTGCCAACTTAAATTTCTATACCTCTAAGAATACACCCTTTACAAGTACAAAAAACAAAAACTGTATCAATGAATAGACACATTAACCTTTTTGAATGGATTAACGTTTATCATAACCATTTTTAAATTGCATAGAGCATAACTCCAAAAACTCTATGTATATTAGAAAATATCAGCTTTTCCACTGGAGTATCCTTTATTACGAAGGATATTGAGTTATAAAGTAATATTTTAAAGACTGCGCATAAAAAAAACAACAGAATTAAAAAAAATTGGAAAGCCATTAAGTCTGCTGCCAAGGGCCTAAATCTTTTTTCGCATAACATTGGCCAGCCTGAGTCTGACATTCACCTACACCGAACGTGTTGTAATCCAATTAGCTACATCATGTTCGTGCTCGATTGTGCTTAATGGACCATTCTTACCATTAAAATCCATCTCCGATATGGCTTCGGCTATATATTGAAGAGATAACGGGCCAACTTTAACTGCGTCAAAATGTCATTATGGACAAAAACTTTCTCTTTACCGTTCAAAAAAAAAAGTTTAAACTTCGCAGGGGTTGGATGCTTCCTTAATGTCCCCAATGGAGATGCCTTTCGTGTGGGTATTATGGTATAGGTTTGACGAAGTATTATAGATGTTGAAAAATTTCCGGCCATTCAGAAATCGTCCCTTCTAGTGTTCCACCTAGTCCTGGGACTAATACAGCGAACAGGTGATAATACCAACGATAAATAACCAGCCGTTCAATTCGTAGTGCAACCCGGTGCGGACATAACCGGCTTCCGTTGTCGATACCTTTTTCATGGACCCAGAGTGTCGATTAAGCGAAAGTGCCACCACTTGTACTTAAAAAACCGTCGATTTCAACCCCAATTGTTCGCCGTCCTTTGCGAAGCTTCTCATTCTCTTGTTGGTTTGCCACCGGAAATTTGTTTCTTTCGGAAGTACGTTCACGTTGCCTACACCTAGTCGAGGGTATGTGTGCGGTCCGTAATGGATCATCGTGATTGTGGATAAGGGTAGCAGCAGTTAAAGCTTTGGCCCAATCTATAAGGCAAACAAACAACCTGACTGGCACTGGTCTGCCCACTGGACAGGACAATTAATTACCCGGTTGTAAAGTCGTTCTTGTATCCTTTGCTTGGTTTGGGCTCCTGGCATGCATAACTAATGATACAACTTCGTCCATCACATAAATTGTGGTGGAAGCAAGGAAAATGTTGGAGAAGTTGAAGTCGTTATTTAAAAAAAAAGGAATTTCGTGCTCCGAACAGGTTCAACTATGATCTCTTCTATTAATTCGAATCACCCCCATCTTTCGAGGATGACAAACAACAATGACCGAAGACCGAACCGAAAAGTAATATTGGTGGTCATTCCCATGAACCCTCTTAATGAGCAACTCGTATCATAACATTGAACAATAACAGGACATGGGCTATAACATGCTGTTGCAGTTAATTCCGTGATCGAATCCCTTGTAATCATCGCCATGATAATGATAATCATCTTTATCCTGATGGTCGCTCTGCGAGGACGAGGAAAACGACGACGACTAAATAAGCAATAATAAGAAATAGAAGAACACCCGGGCGGGTAAAAACTTTCTCAATAATCCTGTGTAGACTCCATTATATTTCTGGCGGTGGATTTTTTTGTTGTATTCCTTCTGTGGGGTTGGGAATTGGGGTAGTTATATCCTCATTAAACGATTTGCAACAGGAGCAAGAAAAACTCGCAAGAAAAGGCCGTTAATTTCTTTTTATGAACCAGCTGGGAATCATTATGCTGTTGGAGTTGGTCCTGCAAGCCGAAGCACACAGCTTACAGCTAAGACAAAGATAAACATCACCTTGGAGAGGACCAGGACACGCAAACAATGTCAGCAGGAAAATAAAAACAAAGAGGATAGCAACGGTAATGGCAATTATCTAGTTCATTCCTTCCGGAATGTGGGTTCGGGGGGAAAGAATACTGAATTGCAGAATTTTCTCTCCAGCGCCAAGTGGTCGTTGAAGGACAATTTGGTCATCTACTTGACGGTTTAAGCACCTCTGAAACTGTGAATTGCTGTTCTGATTAATTCTTTATTGGGCCTGGATTGAAGGGGGTTGTCTTGACTTAACTAGAAACCACCCTCTTTTAAGATGTGACGAAAATTTCACCAGGCTGTCAAAACTGGTGGTTTTTCTTTAGGTCCCCGTAAACACTCGATGCTGGAAAAAAAACACTTCTGCAAAATGTATAAAAGCGATGACGTCAGCTGAGTAGTTCCAATCATCAATAAAAAGTGATCCAACAATTATTTTGCGCCTCCAAGAGTGAAATGAGGTGTTGAATGTCAGAAGTACCTCATTGACTCACACCTTCAGAAGTCTATCTCGTTATTTATAAGTCTAAGCTGAGTGATCATTGCACTGTAAGATTGGCGATGAACAGGGCCACCTGATCCATCAGTAACAAGTTAACCAACAAAATTATTGAGAGACCAGGAGCAGAATGAGGTGTTGCATGGCAGAAGTAATTCATTGACTCTCGCCATCAAACGCCTATATCTAGTTGTTTAGAAGTCTTAGATAAATGATTCTAGTACTGTCAGATAGATGTTGAATAGATCTACCCGATCAATTAATAAAAATTGAGCCAACAAGATTATTGCGACTACGCGAGCGGAATGAGGTAATGCGTGTCAGAAGAACCTCATTGGCTCAATCCTTCAAACGCCTTTATCTTGTTATTTAGAGGTCCTAGCTGAGTGTGTTTTGAACTTTCAGATAGGTATTGAATACAGCGATGACTGAATTCCATTGTCAGGCTAAATAAACCATAAAGAAGAACACAAATTCCGCCCAACCTATCTGGAAGTAAAGCTAGCTATATCTAAGATAAAGGCCAATAAAGCTGCCAGAGCCGATATCCTAGCTTCCGAAAACTTTAAAGCTGCAAGCGAAGTATATCTTCTCTCTCTCGGGCAACTAAATTCTCATTCCGTCATCATTCTCCGGGTGATTTTTGGTGTAGAGAAAGAGATACATATAGTACATAGAGGAACCGTACGAGCTGTACAGCGAAACAGATCTAGCCAAAAGAGTAAGAGTCTAACGTCTCAGATGGCTGGATCGTAAAGAGCAGATAGATATCAATGATTCGGTCCGGAAAATCTTCTTTTCCACTCCGCAGGGATGAAGCAGTAGAGGAAAACCGAGACTTAGACGCAAGTGGAAGCCGACATCCACCAACTTCACGTTAAAAACTGGAGCAGCTAGTTAGGGACCTGAGCTGGCCTGAGAAGATTGTTAGTTGAGGACAGGTCCCTCCCGTACTCTAGCACCACAACGTGTCAACTAATTTTGTACTGCTAACTCCGTTTGTTATTTAAATATTATGTCCACTTTCGGGTAGATGCTGCGATTCTCTGTTTAGTGACAAAGTATGCTTTGAAATGAAAATGTTGGAGTTTAATTATTTCATATTTGTATTCAACTTCTTCTTCCACATCCTCCTATACTAAATATCCCCCAACCATCCTGTAGAAATTCACCCACTCCAAAGCAGCCCTATGTGATGCACGGTGCAAAAATGCGGCGCCGGGCCGCGCATAAATTAAGGATCTTGTCTTAGAACTCTTTCGGCATTCAAGTGTCTTAGTCATGTTAATCAGAATATGATAATCGTTTGTCAGAATGTGGCGGGACAAATTTAAAATTAAAACTCAGACAAGTGGAACCTTCCTGTTCGTTAGTCACCAGAGACTGTGACAGTAACGATTTTCCATCTGAACGCAAATGTGTACACGAGTCCTGACAATAGATTGGGGACCAAAGGAGAAGGACTTTCTGTCGTAAATGTTAATGGCAGAACAGTTTCTTTAACTTAACTTTATGTCAGCATCATGGTAGTATAGGGCCCAACTTAATTATTAATACCGCATCAAAAGGAAACTTTTCCGGCTTTTATATTTGCTTTTGGTTTGGCATCAGTACGAAGAGTGCAGTACAAATCGAAACTATGATTCCCTCGAACTCAATTAAGTGTCAAAAAGTTTTTTGCCTTTTGCATCTAAAAGTCGTTCAATTTATTTACTT
This sequence comes from Platycheirus rosarum, assembly GCA_963971375.1. Lineage (NCBI taxonomy): Eukaryota > Metazoa > Arthropoda > Insecta > Diptera > Syrphidae > Platycheirus > Platycheirus rosarum. Next base: position 876,972 of record OZ020508.1, read on the forward strand.
TTACACTTCGGAGTTCTTGATTTTCTTTTTGAGGAAGATTAAGTTTTTCGGTCTTGAGATTCGAGATTGACACTTGTTCTGTTTGGTTGACAAAGTGAAATGGAATCACTTAGGCGTGTTATCATCGCAGTAACACCTGGTTGGAACAGAAACAGAAGCATGTCCTCGAAAGTTATGCTACGAGAGTGGAATATGCCACTCATAATTAAATCACATAGACTCGCTGTTTGAGGCAGTTGAAAACGGAAGGTATTAATTTCAAGGACTCACTTTACTCTGCCGCCCCGGGGGAATCGGAAGTCGAATAACATATGAACTTCCAGAAACTATATACCTTTCGGGAAAGTTTAAGTGTCTGGCAGTTGGCGTGGGTTTAGCATGTTTGGTATAATCCCATCCGCTTAAGTAATTAAAACTGAATGTGGGGGAATTAACGAAAATAATTTAATCGGCAACATAATGCTGAAGCGGGAAGGAGGTATAGTTGGAATGTACGTGTGGGTACAATGTACTTATCCTGAGCATAAGAGATATCCTGGGGCATATGGGGACTTACTTATTCGGAGGTAGAAAGTGTTTTGATAATTTGTGAGTAGAATACATAAGTGAAGAAGCCATAACGAATTCGTCTAAGAAGAATTAATGGTATCAGTAATAGTAACATTTTCTAGAACATTCTTAACTGCAGCCAGGATCCATCGTGATGCCTCGATTGTTTTGAACTATGCGTTATGAAAGTTCCAATTTTTGTGTGTCAATTATATTGCTTGAGGCTCTTTAGGGAGTACGGACACTTCAATACTTTCGTATTAAGATTGTTATTCATTTGTAACAAACGTAAAGAATTCTTCGTGGTCATCAGTCAGTTGCAACTCTCTGGAAAAGAAGAAGAAGATTTTCTTGTAGCCCAACTTGCGGCAAACTTAGCCATCCCAGGAGGTTTTATAACCTGTTGACCTGTTGACCTGTTGACCTGCTGTACCCGAAGTTCTCTTCCGGACTATTTCTAATACATTTTTCAACTGACACCGTTACATTGCTTTGCAACGATAGTACTTTTGTATTTTCATATTCGTTTCCAGATTCACAACCATATTCTTCGGCTGTAGAAGGTCTTCGACAATTGAAATCATTATAAAAAAGACGGCTGCCAAATGTGCACTTAGATCGCAGCTTCATTACAGATCTTAACCATGTGACAATTTGGGACACCGAAAATTACTTGACTAAATACCCAATAAAAATGTTTTCTGAGCAGTTCCAGATTTGTTTTGGAAAGCGTTTTGAGATAGTAACAGATAGGCCGTATCTAAAGTAAGTATGGTTTACCGATGGATCCAGAGTGGCAGAGGGAGTAGGTGCAGATGTCTATGGAACCAAAAGAAAAAATTTCAATACCATAGGAAATACTCCCACCGATAGATACACCGATCGTGAAAGGCTTTAAAGGTACCGTTATCCAAATCAACTCTGATAGCCAAGCTGCCTTAAAAGCACTCTCCTCGAAAAGTATGGATGCAAACCCTTAGCAAGACACAATATAGTAAGGCTTGGCAGGATATCAGATCACCAGGTTCGCCGCAACGAGGTTACGGCGAACTAGATAGGGCTGGGTGCTCTACAGCTTTTATATTGGAACTGGAAGTCAGCCCTCAAAAAATTACATGAGTGGAAGCAGTTCTAAAGATCTTATTACAGGGAAAACGTCCCAGATCAGAGACAATCCAAAAGATTAATAAGACCATACTTGTAAGGATATCCTTAACAAGGAAATATAAGGAACTTTGGATATTCTTTTTTACAGGCCAGTGTGGTCCTCGAACACAGACTGCTGATTCTGAGGGTGTCGAATCTTCAATTCACATTCTTTCCAGATTCTTTCTAAGACATCTCACAAACCCTACAGAGCTCTGTCCCACAGACCACAGAGGAAATCAAAAACACCTCTACACAGAGACTTGTATGTATATCTCCTTTATTATGGAAGTGATAAGATTCTAAGAATAATTCATAATTCATAAGTCGAGCCACCTATAATAAGATCGAGTAATGAGCTGGGCTTCCCGCTAGCCCGTGGTGCCCTATTTAGCATGGATAGTGCTTTTCGTTATTGTAGATGACCCATATGGCTCACTATCTTTAAAACGACAACAGTTTTGAAAAAATAGCAAAGTGTTAGGTAATGCAATTTTTAAACGCTGTCCGCAGGGATAGCATGATCCAAGGTCCGAACACCGTGAAACAAATGTACCAAGCCATTATTAATTGGACTCTTTAGCAGTCTCTTACTGCAGGAGTACCCAAACTTTGAACATATTCTGTTCCCGACGCAAATGTCGCACGTTCACTAACTAATCATATTGATGGCTCCTTGAAATTACGCCAAAAAGATAAAATGAAAAAAAAATCCCAAAAAACTCCATACAATATTTTCAAATTTTTTTGGGCTTTTTTCCAAAACACTTTTGGGCGTAATTTCATATGACGTAATTTCAGGGAGCCATATCGATCTCCTTGATCAAATGAAATGGCCAATTGCCCTAATACTTGCATTACGATCATCAACTAACCCTTGAGCACAATATCGGGTATACCTTCAACTAAAGAGATCCTTTCTTTAGTCGCACCACATGAATGTGGAACGCTTTGGCTGAGTCTGTTTATCAGTCTTATTTTGATTTCCTCATAACCTCAATTATGAACAGCTCAAAGTCTCCTCAAGCATACACTTAAGAACGAGTTTGAGTGGATGACTATGAGTGACGACTGACGACTATGAGTCACGACTATGAATTACACCCAAGCTGTTTGTTTACTGAAAACATGTTAAACAACTTTGGAGTCTCGTCAGATTATTTGATTCATAAACCTGTTTCTGCATGTTCCAGGAAAAAATTCTGTTCTTCGATGGTAAGGTTCATCATGATATGGCATATGAAAGTTCCGTTTCCCATTTCTTTTTTCAGAACGGAATGGTTTTAATGAAAAATCATTTAAGAAAAAGAATATTAGGCAATATTTGAACTCCTAACGAAAAATGTTCAAGTTAAAGAAGACTGCCATACTCTGGTGTTTTGTAAAATATAATTTAAATCACTGTTTCTACCTTCACGCTTCGAAAACATGATTTTTTCTAATAATATGAATGGCTAATCTAGGTTTGCTGCGTACACGCCTGCGGCGGTGGGGGCTAGAAACAATTTCATAACTTCATTCCAAAGTTAACTTCATCCAATTAAACTCAAAGTACCTTACAGAAACAAGCGAGACGAATTCAAATAGAGCTCAGATAAAACAAAAGAAATTACAACATTTTTATTGACTAATTTACGGAACACTGTAAGCGGAGATGCTCTCTGCGATTGTGTTCCTCGTTCCTCGCCAATTCAAATTCTTACCCACCGCCACCAGACGAGCCGAATTAGTATTTAAAATTACTGTGAACCACCACAGCTCCTCTGCCATAAAAAATCCAGGATTTCTTCAGGTTTACAAAAACATCCCACTTTACCCCTGGCCCACCCCCACAATCTTTAAAAACGAACTCCTTCCGGCTTTTTAGCGGTTTAGACAATGCTATTGAATTAACAAAATCATTTCTTTTATTTGCCGCAGTCTGCTTGTTATCCTTTCGTACTAATTCACTTTGCTTGAGCAGGGAAAACGAAAACGCAAAGAAGAAGTAAAAGAAGAAAAGCGCGCTTTAATGACTGCGCGCCCTTAAAACGCCGTGAAAAACCCTGGTGGAACTTCGTAACGACTGTGTTTACGTCAAGGATGCTTGAAATCATTTCCCCAATTGTTTTTCCGGTTTTTCCTGAGTGGCTGGGTACACAAAGAGAAGAGAAAAGCTTTCTATTTGTCTTTTGTTTTTGGCTAACCCCAACTTCCCTCACCCCCTTTAGCATTGCCTGCCATCATCGTCAATAATCACGAGACATTTGTTTAGTGACTTTGAAGCATTGTTTGTGTTTGTAATTACACCCACACTTAACCCGTTTTTTATGTTTTTTGTTACTTTCGTTGGAAAAAATTCAACTTTCTTTCAACTGGCTGTATCCTCAAAAATTGTCCTAAATGTGCGTCTTCCTTAAACACTCGTTAAAGACATAACAACAGGAAAAAACAACCCCATTCTCCATTACAACAACTTGACTCAAGGCTACTTGAAGTGATCAACGAGGATTCGCACTTAGTAAAATATAAGATTTTACGGCCTCAGTTACGCAGGAATGTAAGGAAGAAAAAAATTCTTGAGAATAAGGAAACAAATCACACCCCATTAAGAGCGTTAAGAAAATCCGCCACTTTTTCACAGATTTAAAGAAGCTTATCGACTTAATTTGAATATTTTCTGGAGAAGAACACCGCGCGCCGAGGAAAGGAGGATTCCTAGAGCTATGGCTATGAGTCCTTTGTGAGTTCCTCGTTCTTTTTTCTTTTCTTTTTTTTCTGGGTGGCAAGACTTGGGGATTTCTTGAGTATATAATGGGAAAATAGGACAAAGGGGGGGGGGGACAGAACATCGTGGTATGGAGTTAGGGGTGGGCGCTTGTAAGTGTAAGAACATGACAGTAATGTCAGTTTAAGCAATATTCATCTCACGATGTAAATCCGCTCTGATATACTAGATAATATTTTAATCACTTCGAATTTGTACCAAGAGACTGCTGCTATAAGAGGGAGGAGGAGAAGAAAGAGGATCAGAGAATAACGTTTTTTTATTGTTTATTGTATAGACGTGGCTGCGAAACGACCGCCTTCTTGAATTTAGGTTCTTAGAGAATCGAATTGAACACGTCCCTTCGTTATATAAGTTTTATAGCCATGAGGCACCCACAATAGTTAAGCTCAATTTTCTATTCCTAAAATATAAGGTAAACTTTGTTTAATCGAGAAATAACTTTCGTTTGGTAAACAAGATAATTGTTTTAAGTGCTTAAACCAATTGTGTACTTTTTGAGAAATTTCGAAGAACGAAACGAGGAGACCTAGATCCTTAATACCGCCGGGAAATTTGACAACATTGGGAAAATTTCCGATTCTGACATAATCACCCGCAAACCTACCCGTCGATAACCTATTTCGGTATTACACTTGGAATTTCTGTCCGCGTGTTTCGTTTATTTTCTTTTGAACACTCATCCCGTTCATCGCGCGTTATTACACTCAGACTTTTTCTCATTTTCAACTGCTTTTTAACAGGTCTCTTTGTTTCTATATACTTAATTAATGGGTCTTAAAGCGAAACTAAACAAAAACGAAAATATCATTTGAAGTTGCAAATTGATTTTTCTTCGAAAGTTCAACTTCCTAAAACTCTTTAGCGAATGGTCCCGCCTTCTGATCAATTTTTTTAGTATTAGCTCCTTAGTTTATTATTTCATTTGAATTCGTTCGACAACATATTGCTAAGTTAACAAAACACAATAAAGCATTGGCGAGAGAGATAAACAAAGAAAAAGATGAGCAAAAAGAAATCTCAAAAATACGCGAAGACAGCTCTACCCATCATTGTCTCAGCTAAGTCCCCTTTTAAGCGGGGTTCACATGGGACAATGCAGAGGCCAAGACAATGGGACAAGACAATCATTGTTCCATGTGAACAATTGTTTCCAGGACAAAACAATTGTCATTATATTGTCCTCCGAGCTAGCCTGCCGAGCTATCTCTGAGGACATCATCCAACCCCGTTCAAGAAGCTCGGACAAGACAAGTGATTACTGTTCCATTGTCTTGTCTGCGTGTGAACGCTGCTTTATACACATAATCATATGACGCCGATTCTTTATCAATTCCCTTTAGGGCACGCCTGTAGCCTTCACACGTTGAATCAGCGTCACGCGACAGTGTGTGACAAACGTTTACTATGTCTTTAAGTTTTTTTATTTCAACGCTTTCGCTCTTACTTATAGCAAAACATTCACAAACTGAAGAAAATATAATAAAGCAAGCAATGAAAATAGCAAATGATAATGAGAGAATCGCAACAAATTTTTCGTCCCTGATTGTGATCCCCACTACACTTCTCCACTCCTTTGCCTAAATACTAAGCCACGCTGCGGCATATGTCTATGTGTATAAAATAATAAATAAAATATAATATATATGTAATTCTATTTCACCTACTCACTCTTTTGCATTTTTTTTGCGTCTTTGTGAAAAAGTCCTTGTGTAATACCGCACTCATGAATTAAAATCTAAAAATGGTCTTCATTTTAATGAAAAAAAAAAATGAAAATTACTGTTCATTCAACAATCTTTTCGTGTACCCAAAAACAATCTAAAAAATTAGAAGAAAACAATTCACTTTAACTGACGCCAATGTTAATTAAGAGACTGACTTTGTTTTTCCAGTTAATTCAAGTGGAAAATGAAATCATTTCGCATTCGCGTTATCGAGCGAATAATCCCTTCGGAGACATCATAGACATCCTTAGTTGTAATCCTTTTCCGAATTATGTACGCGATATTCTTAGCTTTCATAACTGGTACTCAAAAAACGTATCTTTTGGGATGTCGCAATCGCAAGTGAAGTGAAACAACAACAAAATCACGGAATTTTTCGTGGGGTTGTTTAATTTCATTTTAAGCAGAAACGGAGGAGGACATACTGCGTTGCAAGGAGTAGATATATTTATTTTCTAGAATCCCTTTTAGAATACAGAACAGAGTGGAACAATGAGAATGAGTTGGGGCCTGAGATGACTTAATGGCTCCCCGGGGAACTATAAAAGATAAATTAATTGGGGTTAGAGTTAAGTGAGTACTTGGTTAAATATTTTGATCGTGGTATTACTGGTTTAACTAGTTAAACATTTGAAAATAGATAAAGAGAAATCTTAAAACATTCGATTTTTATTAGATAATTTGAATTTTGTTGATACAATTGTAGAATAATAAGAATAATTTGTTTATTGGTAAATATCGATCTGCAAATTTATTGTGAGACTCAGTATAGTGAAATTAAGGAAAATGTTTTTGATAAGATAAGATTTATTCTAAGGTCTTGGAGTAAGTTGCAGATATTAAATTAAGACCTGTTTCTGCAAATGTTTGAGGGAGACTAAATAATATACGTTTGATAAAATACAGGTAATAAAAAGCTGACTACCGAATATAAAATTACTTGGTTAGAACTATGATCACTATCGCAGGTAAATTCTATCAATCATCAATTCTCCAGTTTAATTTGAACAAATTAATGCCTTGTAAATTTCCTTTGGATTTTTTCGATTCTCTCACACGAATTCTTGTAGTAGTTGTTCCAAATCGTACAACAATATTCAAGTCCTAAACGAACCAAACAGTTGAAAAGAGACTTTAGTAAATATGGATCTGTAAATTCCTTGGTGTTCCTTCTGATAAACTCTTGCATCTGATTAGATTTATTGAGAATATAGTTAATATGATGGAAAAAAAAGAAAGGATGACCCCCAAATCCTTTTTTTTGGATCACTCATTCTAAGTCGAAATCATTTATTTTATAATTATATAGAATAGGTACACAATTAATTTTAACTACATCCATCAGCTAGTTTTTGCAAATCTTTATTTAATAAAACACAAACATCAACGATTTTAATTATTTGATACAGTTTAAGGTCATCCGCAAAAAAGAAAACAAAATTAATTTTTGAACAAATCGGGAATATCGTTGATGAACAATAAAAATAATAACGGACCCAGATGACTTCCCTGAGGAACACCAGATGGAACTAGGATTTTTTCAGATATATGGCTATCTATCTATCAAAATTATAAGTCCGGCGGCCACCAAACTCGGTTTTTAAACTTTAATTCACTAGAAGAATATATATACCCGGAGGCTCTAGTATGATCTGGGCTTGTTTTCATTGTACTGAATAGCATCGGCTAATCGCGTAGAAAAAAACCTGAGTAGACTCTTTTACGGAGAAATTACGCAAGAAGTAGTGTAATCCATTTACCAATGAAGAAACGTCATTGATTTGGATCTTCAAACAATACAATAAACTCACACACCAGGAAGGTTGCGAAAGAGTCAGTTGAGAATAACAGCTATAATGTGTTAGAATGGCTCCTACATTCACCTGATAATAGTCGTATTGAGTATTTGTGGTGTGGCGTTAAAAAAATGGTTGACCGAACCAAACCAACAAATAATTTGGCCTTTGGGTCAAAAGTTTTGGGATGCCAAAAACAGAATGATTCTGATTGATTCTATGCAACGCCACTGAACCGCTGATAACAAACAAAATTTACGCAACACGCAACCAAACATTAATGTTTAAGTAAGTTATCACTAATATTAAAGAAGTTGAAGAAAGAAAGCTATTTTTCTAACTTCTTTCAGGCTATATCTAGCAAAACTAGTTACTATTATTTTGACCACAGCTGTACTTTCTGTCATTTTGAGTGATGTGTTAAGCAATTTTTTTCTTTTTTTGCAATTTGCAAGGTTTTAGTCAATTTATTTAAAAAAAAAATTGTCCTATTATGTTTCTCGAGTAAATTAGCTTCTAATTTATAAAAGATTTGTTCAATTTCGTTTTGTCGTTCTCGCGTGATGCGCGGTCAAGAGTTTCGGCTTCAATTTTATTATAAAGGGTCCGCCACCTAACGTTTTTTTTTCAACTAGTGCTTATTTCGTGAATGGTAATTTGCAAGGTTTTAGTCAATTTATTTAAAAAAAAATTGTCCTATTATGTTTCTCGAGTAAATTAGCTACTAATTTATAAAAGATTTGTTCAATTTCGTTTTGTCGTTCTCGCGTGATGCGCGGTCAAGAGTTTCGGCTTCAATTTTATTATAAAGGGTCCGCCACCTAACGTTTTTTTTTTCAACTAGTGCTTATTATGTGAATGGTAACACTTAGCTCATGTCTGATTTGACAAATAATTAGTTTTATCCTTCCGCTAAACGAATATGGTTGTGTATACGCTTGAACAACGCTGGGAAATATTGCGACATTACTGCCTGCGATCGATTCTGATTTTGCCAAAAAAATCATCTTTTCAGATGAAGCTCATTTTGATCTTGGCGGGTATGTAAACAAGCAAAATTGTCGCATTTGGGGCACAGAAAACCCGCACGCATACATTGAAAAGCCGATACACCCAAAACGAGTCACTGTTTGGTGCGGATTTTGGTCCAGAGGCATAATTGGGCCATTTTTCGAAAATGAGCAAGGAGAGGCCGTTACAGTCAATGGCGATCGTTATCGGGCCATGTTGAATGAATTTTTGTTCACAAAAATTGAAGAGAAGGATAATGGCAACATTTGGTTTCAACAGGACGGCGCTACGTGCCACACAGCCGAAGCTACACTCGATGTTGATGAAGAATTTTCAAAAAAACAAAAAGTTATTTGGCGGACCCGTTATGTATACACATATGTATAATGATGTAATTGGTCATCAAAGAAAGACAAGTAGCTGCAGATCTACCAGCTAAAAAACCGTGTTGGTAAACTGATATGTAATCCTTTAACTGAACAAATAATTTATCGTAAACAATCTTTTCAAACAACTTCGGTAATGCTGAAATTTTACACATACATATATACATACATATGTAGGTCTATAGTTCATAATTTCTTGCCTTAAGACAGAGAGCTATCCGCAGCATTTTTTACATTTGAATCTTGATTTGCATTTTCTCATTAAATGCCAATTAGGTTATTCCCATATTCCTTGGCATTATTCTCAAAAATCCTTTATATGATGAAGGTCTCCTTTTATGTTAGCAACTATTCTTATTTTAATGTTGCTGCTTCGCATATTGAAACTAATAAACACGCAAATCCAACGAAATGCCTCTGGATTCAACTATCCTGACCAACAACATCAAGGTTAGCTTACATTAATAATTGTAATACCACATAAGATTCCGAGTAATTTCGCTCTCACTGTATTACCTTAGTTAAACCAGTTTAAACTTTTGATGAAGGCGGGAAGATTGATGATTCTCGGATCACTGGGATCATCGAAGAAGAATTTACTTGAGCGTGCTTTACGTCTTTTAGGAAAGAGCAGGACATGAACAAAGGGAGTACGGAATGGTTTCTTCCTGTTCCTGCAGAAATTATTTGAGACGACACCAAGTCTCGTGATCCTCTTTGATTGCTAGGCAAGGATTGATACTTTTTTCCATCTATTGTTTGCTTCCTCCATGGTATCTTTAGCATTAGTTTACATGTAGCGAGGGGCTTACCAATGTTAGCTTCATTGGGGCTTAGATTGGTGTTGTAGTTACTTTTGGGAAGAACTGTAGATTATCTGATTGTAATAACGAAAATTTTCGAAGCCATTTTATACCTCTGATAAATTGAATAACTTGATGTAATGATGTCAGTTCTAGGCTCAGAAGTTGCATTCTCTTTCGATGCTGGTTGATCAATTAGTGACAGCAGACTGTAAAAGTTAAGACATCCTACAGCTTTATGAAATCGTAGCCTTATTGAACATCTCTACCTTGCTTAAAGTGCAGCAATATTAGGGTTAGCCTAGCTACCCTACACTTAAACACCTTCAAATTCTCCCACAAGTGTGCATGCTAATCCCTAATGGAAACAGAATAATGGAAAAAATTTATGTACAAAATTAACCTGCGGAATTTTATTACGAAAGAAAGCCAGGCGCAAGAACTACTGGATCAAACAAATGCAATGACATCTGTAATCGGCCTTGGACATGGAGTAATCCAAAACAGAGAAGACTGTCAACATTTCTGAGGTCAACCCGACGACCCCAAATGTGGAACCTTAGGGCGGAGCAGAGAAGTGGGAAAATTGTGGTATAATTTGAGATCATAACAGCCTTCGGTAAAAGAAGAAGAAGAACTAGAAGTATCTAGAAGGAATATTATACTAAAATCACTTTGATGAATCCTCCCTCCAAAGCGAATAAAATTGCTTGAAAACGTCGATTTCTGTTAAGGTACATATGTATGTTCATACCAAAGAAACATTTGTTTAAAACAACATTTCTGAAAAGTTTCCCATTTGTTTAAAAAACATTTCAGAAATATTTCTTAGAAATGTTTTTGAAATGTTTTTTGTGGTGTGGACGCTTTCAGAAACATTTCTGAAATGTTTGTTTGTTTTCCATTTTATGTATCCAGTTTTGTACTTAAAGATTGGATTGTTTTATCAGCTTGAAAAAAATACAAAAAACATGTCAACTAGACTGAAATACTTGAAAAATAAAGAAAGTTTTCCGTTCGGAATGGGAAACAGAGAAACATATCATAAACATTTCAGGAATGTTTCGCGAAGTGCCCAGCCCTAAATGTCCATTTCAGAAACATTTGACAAATTTTTCTGAAACAAAGAAACATTTCTGAAATATTTTTGAAATGTTTCTGAAATGTTACTGAAATGTTTAAGAGATGTTTATTTGGTGTGGACTATGGACACACCTTTACATTACAAATAGCCAAATGAGCCAATCCATTCTGCATTGATTTTCAAATTACTATAGAAATATGAAAACCTGTGGAGGGATTGATCGATCCACTGGGATTATGAATGAAGACAGTTATCCTCACTGCAATGCTAGCGTTCATTCTTGCAACTGGTCAATCTGGTTAACTATTTAGCATTCAGTCAAAATATATATGTATTTAATTTAATTTGTTATAGGCAATCCCACCAGTTTAATTTTTACTTCTAGGAAAGTTTTTGGATCAAATAATGGGAAACTTTGTTTTCGCAGATAAGGCCGTCATTGATTAAAATAAATCTTAAATTGTATTTCTGATTTAGTCTCTTTTCTATCTATAATAATCTCCTTTTCATATTAAAATTTGTTCTCTAAATATTTTTTCCCGGATTATTTTTGTTAGGTAAACAAATATGAAAAGCAAACAAAAAATGAGAAACTTTCTCATGCCATTTCCTATAAAAAATTTGCTTTTAAACACCAAACACAAATCCTCTGAAAATCGATATTTGCCAATAATTCATAGTTTAAAATAAAAATGAAACACCAAGAGTACTCTTCAGGATCAATTTTTTTTAAATACCTGAACTAAAAAAAAAAAACAGAGAGAAGTTATGCTTTGAGGCCCCTCCCTGTATTTTTGTTGCATACATCCTCCCATTAAGCTTGAAGGAAGCTTTTTTAATGTTTTCCCGTTAAGGGGGTAGTGCGCATTAAATATGAAAGTTTCCTGCATAATCTAGGGACACAAGTTTGTGTTGTTGGCTCCTCCTTGCTGCTAATGATTGTTTCCATCTATTTAGCCAGCTTTACATTCCTATGCAGTGTATCAAAGTATCTATAGGTGACGGAAAGCTAGACCTTAGTTGAATAGATGAACACAATAATATAAATGTTTCATTTACACGATATCCCATTAATAGATACGTAATCGAGTTAAGCCGACAAACGCTCATTTGTCAGCGTCGTAACACAATTATTTGCCAATAAATTGCCTGAACTCCCACTCCTTGGGAACACTTGAATGCGTATCAAATTGTGGGAAGATGTGGCAGAACACACAAGACACAATGTTATCCCTATTCCCTATGAACGTCTAAATAGCCGTGACTGTGGGAGAACTAGAACATTCTTAATTCATGTCTATCGCCACACACAGAGATAATAATGTTGTTTAACCACTGTGTAGTGTATGGTGTCTTGATCTTGTGGGTTATATCTTGTTTACCGGAAGGAGCAGCAATCCTATTAACAATTCAAAACCTTTGGAGATTGCTTTTCATTGCAATTGTCATGCAAACTGGATTTTAAGTTACTCTTGTACAGTTATTTAAGGATGCTTTAGTGGTGTACTTTGGAAGAATTAACATAATAAGGAACTCGGAGCGTATGGTCAGTGAAGAACAGTGGTCGTTATTTTTGGGAAGAGTATAGCCTGATAATAGAACACCTTGAATGAAATATGAATCGACCAAAATAGGTGATATGAAGCTTTCCAGGGGTCTTGACATAATATTATTAAAAGGTGAGGGGTGAGTGAATGAACGAAATAACAAATGAGATTGATTGCCAAGCCATAATTGTTTGCCTGCAGAAGAATCAAGATCTCAAAAAAAGATTAGGTATTAGGCAAAATGCTGTTCTCGAAACCCTTTAATTTCTTTTAAATAAGTCGGCAGTATGCCATCACACGTCTTGTACAATAACAAATTAATGAAAAAAGTATTTCAAAAATTGTAGGACGGATTTTGATAAAATCCTGTTTTTTATTTTTAGTTTTTTTTTTAATTTTTTTTATTTTGGTATGCAGTTTCTTAGAGTTTATTAATATACACGTGATTATAAAATTATAAAATTTTAAAATAATTTTTATTAGTTTTAAAAATATTGATTTTTCAAAAAAAAAAATAAAAAAAAAATAAAAAATTAATTTTAATTAGAACACAAAAATTATTCAAAATTTTGAAAGTGTTATATGGCCATATTCAAACATATGGCCATATGTAGCTTTGCTAAAGAGTCATATGGCCAAATTTAATTGCGACCTTTTGCCATATGGTCTTATGACACTTTTTAAAAGCGTCAAATAGCCATATGATCGAGTATGACTTACGTTTGGGGGGGAATGCTGACCCTCTGCAGCTTGGGCTAACTATGGGATTTGGAGTAGGTGCGAGATTGGGTTTGTGCAAAAGTCCTTTAAATCAAAAAGAAACGTTACAAATGCATTTGATAGCGACAGATGGCCATATTTTTAAATATGGCCACATAACACATTTTGAATATGTCATATTGCCATATATCAAAATATGGCCAAATGTCACGGCATCAAAAATAAATGGGTTGGGGTCGAAATTCTGTATGGTCATAATTCTGTTTTCAAAATTCTGCTTGCCAAAATTCAATTTCGAAATTCTGTTTACAAATTCGGTTTTTCAAAATTCAAAATTTTAAAAACAGAATTTAAAAAAAAAAGAATAATTGTGTAAGTAATTAAAAAGAGACTCGACTTATCCCATACTGCTTATTTAAAAAGAATAGCCAAAAATTTGGTCTTGTATTAAATAATTTGTTTATATTTTTGTATAGAGTTGAAATTTTTTTTTTTTTTATAATTAACGCGCGCACAAGGGACTATTTGTTTCCTTTTTAATGTAACACACTGCGCGGGCATTACGAAGATAGGGAGGGGAGAGATAGGAGGTGCCGATTAACATTGGTTTTGAATGTTTGTAGATCAAAATGGCAAGGGAAAATTCCGCCGGGTAAACTATTCCAAATTCGTGTCGTTCGGCTAAAAAAAGAATCCCTTTATTTCACGGTACGTCCGAAATTAGGCTCAAGGGTGAACTGATGAGCATTCCTTGCGAGACGAGTATTACGGGAGAAACTTTTAAGGGGAGGAATGCAACTGGCTACTTCGAGTGAACATTTTTTGTAAAAGAAACGATAAAATAAGGAAAGACATGAAACATTGCGTCGGTGTTCGAGTGGGTCAATTGTTTCAGCGGCAGTTCTATTTCCTATCAATCTTAACGCTCGATTTTGTATTCTATCAAACAGGTGAAGCGATGTTTGTGAAGCACCTGCCCAGAGGTGGGAGTTATACTCGAGTTTAGGGCGTATAAACGCTTTATAAATTGTAGCCAGATCAGATGGGAAAAAATACTTCTTACACCGATACAGAAAACCTAAGCACTTAGCAGCATTCTTAGCGATCTCAAATATATGGTGCTTCCAACGGAGTTCGTCGTTGACACACATACCGAGTACTGAGAGCTTTTCGGTTTCTTCGATGTAAGTGCCATTCATGGACAATGTCATTGGGGGTATGTTTAGCTTTAACGACAGAAGACAGCATTGAGTTTTCGAAGCATTAAACTCCACACGATTCCTATTACCCCATTTGACAATGCTGTATAAATCGGAGTTTATTGAGCTAGACATATGGTACCGTTGCAATTGTACGTCCGAAGGCGAAGGACGTGAATTATCGAACGAATATGAAAAGCTGAGGGTAGAGTCGTCAGCAAAACAGTTAAGTGGATTAGAAGTAACAGACAGAAGATCATTTATAAAAATGAGGAAAAGAGTCGGAGACAGAACAGAGCCCTGGGGCACACCAGCATTTATTTTGTGGGAAGCAGACTTGATACCGTCCAATACTACTTGTATTGAACGGTCTAGAAGATAGCTTCTAATCCAACGAACAAGAGTATTATCGATCCCAAAAGCACGCATTTTTGATAAGAGAGCTTCATGCCAAACTCTATCAAATGCCTTGGAGATATCAAGAGTAATAATCTTACTTCCACCAAAGCGATGTAAAGATTTGTTCCAATGTTCGGTGAGATATGCCATCAGATCACCAGTGGAACGGTTGCTGCGGAAGCCATACTGACGGTCATGGAGAAGCTTACGATCTTCGAGATATTCCTTAAGCTGACGGTTAACCAGTGTTTCCATGACCTTAGAAAGAAGGGATGTCAGTGCTATGGGTCGGTAGGAGGAGGGGGAGGATGGGTCACCTTTCTTAGGGACAGGCTAAACAAATGCTGTTTTCCATCTTCTAGGAAAGATTCCAGAAGAGTAGGATTGATGGAAAAGCTTACGCAGTGGCTTTGCCAGTGTGGAAGAACACCTCTTCAGAAGAATCGGGGGTATACCATCCGGGCCAGCGGATTTGTGTATATCGAGATCTTTGAGAACTCTTGCTACTGTACGAGTGCGGAAAAACATCTGTCCCATGGAAAAATTTACATTCTCAAGTACAGGAGGGGCAAGGTTGCTATGCGGCAGCGTGGAGCTGGCAGCGAAATGGGCGGCGAGCAAGTTTGCCTTCTCTGAAGAGTAAACAATTGGTTTGTTTGACGTGATGTAATATATGTACGCATTAAGCTATACATTTGGATAATTGGTTAAGTTTAAAGTCCGTTGTTTACATGAAACATTACCTACTTTTCTTTTAGATATTAATTTGATCTGTTTAATTAATTGTGTAAATTCTGTTTTTGGTCTTTATTCAATAAATCTTTAATAATCTCAAAAAAATTTTTTTTCCGGAAATGGTTATTATCAGACAGAATTTCAGTAATCAGAAGCAGAATTTTGCACACATAGAATTTTGAAATACAGAATTTTGCATATACGAATTTTTACCATACAGAATTTTTTATAAAAAAAAAACAACAGAATTTTGACAAAACAAAAGGCCTAGTGACTTATACTCTCAACCATCTCTGCATTGTTAATCTGCAAGAATGGAAGGGACCTACAGTTAATCGCCAAGTCCGAACGGCTAGATGAGATGCACTTTTTGAAGAAAAATGTTACTCTTGAAGGTTCTGTCAGTTCCTCGCAAGAGGCAAGTCCAGCCAAACACTGGCTTACGCAAACGACATTGCCATCATTGGCAGAAGCCAATAAACTGTACAACTTTTCAAGAAGGGAGGACTAAGTACATGGTGGCTACGTCTGCGAGAAGTGTTGGTCCAACTATCAGGGTAGCGGCGCATGAATTTGAATAAGTGCAGTCCTTTAACTACCTTGAGTCAATCTGTCAAGATTCTTTAAATCCAGAAACCTTAGCAGAAAACCAAACTGCTGCTGTACAAGACTACGGTCTTACCAATACTGATATGCGGATACGGGACTTGGGTACTTACAAAAGGGCACTCTGACCTCTTATCCGTTCGCGGAAGGACGACTGCGGAGAATATACAATCATAAATTGTATGAAATCTACCTCGAAACAAATGTTTTGGATAAAATAAAGCTCGGTAGACTCGGGTAAGCTGGGCACCTAGCTCACAGAGGAACCAGCTCGGAAAGTCTTTTGCAGTTCTATTTATGGTAGAAGACAAGATGGCGGTTGTTGCGCAGATGATGATGATGAATAATGCATTTCTGGTTGCGAACCAAACAGTGAACTTTTAGGTTTGCAAACTGTTTTTAGGACCAATTTCATCAAAAGAGATCAAAACTCATTCTGTGGCCTGTTGGTACTAATGGTTCTACACCATTTCAACCATTTTAATCAAAACTCCAAAATTTATATAATTTGCGCATTCAATAATATCCACAGACAGGCATGCTGATGAAACTCGCATTAATGCCTGCGCATTTTAAACTTATTTAGATTCTCGCAGGCATGCGTGCGCAAGCAGAGTTTTGCGCAAACTTGCCTGCCTGTAGATGCAAGAAAGGTTCTTAAAAATTAAACCTCAAATCCCCAATTCTTAACTGATCAAAGTTTAAACATCTTTAATTTTTGATTTTCGTTTTTGACCAATTGGAACTTTTATTGCCAGTCACGTTGAGAATTGCACGTAGTATAAGTTGACAAGTTTTTTGTTTACCCATTATCTGACAAAAATCTGAAGAACTTATAATTTCCATGAACAGTAGTTTAATTCTATTTTTGGTTCAAATGAACTGTAAATTAACTTAAGTCTTTAGGGAAATCGTATCCAAGCATAACGTGGAATTCCCTTCACAGCCGAAATACCTATGGATGCTCCTTTGAACTGTCAACCGATATCCAGTAAATATATTCACCCTCTTGAGGATTAGTGGTGGCCCATTCCTCCCTCCATAGCAAATACTTAGAACAGTTTACCCCAACAAAATACTTTCCGCTATCATTATAATCACATCACAACCCCAACACGCACATTATAGAAATATTCTTTTTTAACTTGAAACTCTATTATCTTAGTCCAAAAGTTTCCAGAGGATAGTCTTGTGTTCTTCTCTCGATACTATGCCACAATTTTCCGGCTATAAGAAGCTTAACCCTGTCCCTCGCGCTACCCGTGTGTGCTTGTGCCCATTTTGGCAAAACTTTATGCGATGTCTTCTTCTTCTTCTTTGCAAACTTTACGTATTCAGGCACAGTTGATTTAGTGTTTTCTGACCTCAGTTTAAACATAAACACTCATATTGACTGCAGACTACACCACACCACCCGAACCCCGTCCAAATGTTCAAACCCTTTTTGGGGGCCCAAAAGAAGACGTAGGAACATAAATGGGATTATGATCTTATCAGAACGTAAACAGACGACGGAAATTATAATAACACCTTATGGTGTATAGTGTACGGTACCGTACACCCATAGGAGCAGCATTGTGTTTATTGCCGCACTGCCGCCGGTATGGCAGTACAGGACAAAGTTTGCCAAGACAAACAAGTTGCGAAAGTCCTTTGTCAAGATTTATTTCTTCGCTCCAAAGATTATCGACGAGGACGAATGGGTAAAGGACGAAAGACAAGCAACTCTTTGCCAGCCAATTTGTACAGACACTTATACGGCACATCGGCACATGGCTTCTTGGGCTCTTTGGCATCATAGGAAGGAAATCTTTAATTAAGAGCGGATTAGTTGGACATGGCGCAAGATCCGCATCTGAGGTTTCCCATAAGGCATTGTCTCTGATTTAACTTTTAGTCGAACATATTCAAATTATTGTGTCAGCTAGGGAAAGTGGGTAAGATTCAGTGAAATGTTGGCAGGGGGCTAAACAATATCTAAAGCAACATTATATTCCATCAACAGTAAATTATAAGAAATGCTACCGACTTAAAAAAACGGCCTAATGAAAGCAACAACAAGAAGAACCAATTAAATACAAACAAATACAACATTCTAACATTTAATACAAAAAAAGAAAAAAAACAAATTTCATGATCTCTTTAGAGAGGAAAATGGGAGGTGAAGTTGTTGGGAAACAAATTCAAGGTGCCTCCCAAAACAATTCTGAGTTCTGAATGAATTTCAGATTTCAGTACGTTTAAAGTGTTCTTCGAGTTTCGCTAAGGTTCCGATTGAGTTGTGACGTGTAAGGATTTTAAACAAGAAGAACCACTTTAAGCCCACTTACCTTCAAAAGAAAGTCCGTTTTTCCTATCATCTTTCATTTGCACTTTCGATCTGTTTTTTTTTTTGTGAATTCTGTTTTTTCCTGCACCAATGCATAATTACCGAGCGAACGGCTTGGCTCGGTTTACGTGTTAGACCGTTTTCGTCCGTCTTTTCGTTTCAGCATATTGTGATGTGGCAATAAAATGTTTAAATATTCGGAGGATACAACCAACATTTATTGTGTACAACAACCATGCTCCTAAGAGTATGCTACATATTTGCAATATGTTTTGACTGAGTACTAATTCGAACTCGAATTAGTACAAGCAACCGAAAGCTTAGATCGGCCAGAAATAGACGGAAGTTCCAGAACTCAGTAAATTTGTATAAATACAAGAGTAGATGACATTAAGAGTTAAGTTTATTTTCAAAAGTGAATTGTTAACAACTGGAAGCGTTAGTAAAAAGTGTTAAATTATAACAACGTATTTGAATTGTGCCGTCTAATCCTATGATTATTGAGAAAAGGACTTTAAAAGTAGCTTGGCTGTCTATAGATTTTTCAATCACAAGAGTTGACAAATTATTGCCAAGTGGGAGCACTTGCTTCTGGAAAAAAAACACAAAAATTGGAAGCTTTTGTAAATAAAGTTTTGGATTAAAAGGGTGCTTTGCTTGTCCAAAAAATAAAATAAATACCAGCGTTGCCCATTTTCTGATTCATCTTCGTCTATTCCAGCAATTTATTAGAATAGAAAATGGTTTTTCAAAGCAAAAATTTTAAATATCGGGGTCGTATTACCGCGCGCACAAGGGACTATTTATTTCCCTCTTAATGTAGAGCACACTGCGCGGGCATTAGTAAGATAGTGAGGGGAAAGATAGGAGGTGTCGATAAACATTGGTTTTGAATGCTTGCAGATTAAAATCGCAAGGGAAAATTTCGCCGGGTAAACTTTTCCAAATTCGTGTTGTTCGGCTAAAAAAGAATTCCTATATTTCACGGTACGTCTGAAATTGGGCTCAAGGGTATTCTTTGCGAGAAGAGTATTACGGGAGAAACTTTTAAGGGGAGGAATGCAGCTGCTTTGTGCTGGATGAATTAGTGGGAAAATACATGTTCGTAAAATATGCATTCTCGCTCATGTATAGGGTAAAGTTGACTGTTCACAGTATTAGATAGTTTACAAAATGTACGAGAGAGAGAGAGAACAGATAAATGAAAATGCAAAATTAGTTGTCAAAAATTCGATCTTACAGTAAGGCAGTCTTATTTTTTTATATTTTTTTAATTCTTCTTTTTAATTTTAAATTGCTTTATTTTATTTCGTTTTAGTATATTTATTTTTATCTTAATTTTTATTTAATTTTAATATGTTTTATTTAAGTTTTTTATTTGTTTTATTTTTTATTATATTTTATTTAATTTTTCATTTTTTTGTACTTAACTTAATTTTGTTTAGTGGTATTTATTTAATTTTACTATTATTTAATTTTATTTTATCTTATTTTACTTACCCTTTGGTATTTTATTTTATTTTATTTAATATCCATCAATTAATTTTATGTAATATAATTTAATTTATGTATTTGTTTTTTTTAGATTATTGATTTTATATTATTATTTAATTTTTTTTTATTTTTCCTTATAAAATAATTTTGTTTTATTCATTTATTTCCTTCTATTATTTTTAATTTTGTATTGTTTATTTTTTTTTATTTTTTTATTTTATTTTATGTCATATCATTTATTTATTTAGTTTATTTAATTTTATTGTATATTATTTAATTTTAAATTATATCTTTTATTTTATTATATAATATTATTTTATTGTATTTAAATTAACTATTTTTTATTATTATTTTCAGTTGTCTTACGTTTTATTTTATTTTATTTAATTTTATTTTACTCTGGTATTTCAATATTCTAAAAAATTAGTTAATAAAGCAATTTTGTATAATCTTCTGACAGTATCGGGATAAACGAAAGACAAAAAAACACTCGAATTATAGGCTTAAGTTCTGAGGTCACCTTTGCGAATATTAAAAGTGGATCAGCAAAGTGGGCACGTTCTTATCTCTCACATTATTAGTGCTGCCGTTTATTTGTTTTCATTCCAAATGCTTTTTTTTTTAGAAAATTGCGATAGATAGATGGATACGGTAGTAAAATTTGTTGTTTATTGTCGTTATATAGGAATCCGTTATTATTTTGCAGCGCCAAAGTTATCGTATGGCAAGAAGGTTAGCAATTACTAGGTTTTGCTGACAATTTGTACTTATATTGCTCAAGAGACATATGTATTTTTAACATTATGACAAAAAAAAAATCATTCTAAGGTGATTTTAAAATCAGTGATTTTCACCTGACAGAAAAAATGCTCACAGGTAAATGTAACGGCTCGCAGGTGCCAGACTTACCGCGCTCCTACAGGAATTCTATAAATAATGAAATATCCAAAATTCAGCTGTTCTAAAATTCTGTCTCGAAAACGTTTCTAGCTCTCGTACATGAAAAAAAACTGAGAAAAAAATTGAAAATCATCTTATAAGAAGATGCATAAATGAATTTCTTTCATTGAGTACTTCTAAAATGTCGAAGTCGAAATAAAGGCCAAATAACTTTATTCCAAATATCCTTACGTTTTGTATTCATATTTCATGACCTTATTTTTAGAGCCTTTGAATTTTAGTTATTTTCCCCTGACTCTGAACTCCCCCAAAACATTTTCCACCAATCAATATGAGCTGCCAACACGCATAAAGACTAACGACTTCATTAAACCATCAGCTTCCGTTCAAAGAAACCATTATAACCGACATTAGGCAGAGCATCTGATTGAATCACCTCATAACAAGTGAATCCGAAGACGATGAGGTGAGGCAGGTGAAGTGAAAGATTGTGGCTCCGTCTGTGGTGCACACAGAAGCATCGTTTGCGGAGAACCCATTAAATTGAGTCTTTTTGTGGCGGATCCTTGTGTTTTGTTCACCACCCATCACCCAACCCCCATCCAATGCCCGATTTCCCGATTGGGGTTGTTTAATATCCTTTCTTATCGCCGAGAAATCGTTCATTCATCGCCTGAAGGGGCAAGAAGAGAATATGTGTGCCGACCCGTTTATGTTGGTACTCCTTTGCTGGTGTCGTCATATCGTCGGCGTCGTGCTCATTCCAGCTTGGTTCGGTTTGTGTGCTGCTCTGCTGTTCCTCATGCAATCGATGATGAGTGCGGAAAGATATGAATTCTCCAAACAAAACCACATTACTCCGAAAGTAAGTGATAAGCAGTTATTGCCTTTCGCTTTCCCAAGTGATCCCCTTTGACTATTCTTGTGTTCATGTGTATGTCCGTTGTCGTCCATATTGTTGTTTTCCCTGCAAATGGCTAATTCAATCATCTGATGCCGAGATGGTTCCGTTTACACTTAATCAGATAAATCGGATGGAAGCAGGCACTTTGTGGCTGCCCACAAATGCTTATACGAGTTCTCAAAAGGAATGGGTGTTCGGTGTTCAGTGTTCAGTGTTCAGGACTCAGGGAGCCAGTATACTGCTGGGCTGGTGTATCTATTTTTGTGTAAACACTGGTAAGCCTTTGAGTTCGAGGTTGCAATTGTCTTTGGTTGGCCCGTATCAAAAATTTCACAGCTCGTCTAGCAATTGTAAAACGTTTCATATGTGTGAATTGGACGTGTGTGAGTTGAATGTATAATAAGTGATTCAAAGGGTTGTACGTTACACCCTATCGATTGGTTTCGTTTGTTTTGTATTTTTTTAATAATCATTTTTTAAAACAATAATTCATTATTCTTCTTGTTCATTTATCGAAAGAAATGACACGAATTAGGAATAACTACGTGTATTCAAGTTATAAACGTCCGTAAGCTGTTTTGGAATGTTCAACACCGATCGAACACCGACGCAATGTTTCATGTCTTTTATTATTTTATAGTTTTTTATATAAAAATTTTTCACTCAAAGTAGCCAGCTGCATTCCTCCCCTTAAAAGTTTCTCCCGTAATACTCGTCTCGCAAGGAATGCTCATCACTTTACCCTTGAGCCCAATTCCGGACATACCGTGAAATATAGGGATTCTTTTTTTAGCCGAACAACACGAATTTGGAATAGTTTACCCGGCGAGATTTTCACTTGCCATTTTGATCTGCAAGCATTCAAAACCAATGTTAATCGACACCTCCTATCCATCCCTTTCCTATCTTCCTAATGCCCGTGCAATGTGCTCTACATTAAAAGGGTCACGCTCTGTGACTGTTTTGCAACAAAAATGTTACCTGTGTTGGGTAAATATTATGCGGGGCTTTCTTTTTCATTCGATCAGCAATGGAAAAATTTCTGTGACTGTGTTGTAACAAAATATAGACATCGTTCCAACCACTGTGAAACTTAATTGCGACACAATAGATCTGTGTTACTGTTGAGTAACATTAAAGTTTTTCAAAACTTGTCAGCATCAGGTTACTCTTGAGTTACTCAGATGGTACAACAGATGGAAGTTACTAAAATGTTTTTATTTCAGTTATATATGCAAACAAATATTGTTACTGTGCAGTTACATTAAAGTTTCACTTTGTCACTTTTTTATTTACAATGAAGTACCGAAGGTGAAAGTTTACTATAAGATTATTTGTATTCACATGAGTTATGATCCAGTTTTACAAAACACTTCAGCGTTAGGTTACTCTTGAGTCACTCAGAAGTTACAACTGATGAAAGTTACTGAAATGTTTCAATTTCAGTTAGATTGCATAACCAGTTTTATTTTTTTTATTTGGTCTGTATTGAAACTCTTGTGTAACTGTTCAGTTACTTTTATTCAAGCACATCAGTTTTCACTAGCAAGTTTTGTATACCCCTATGTAACACAAATGCAACTCATATGAATTCAGTTTTTTTCGTAAAAGTAATGAATCTTTTCAGTAACAAATATGCATCTATTTCAGAAAAAAGTTAAAAAGTATTGCGTGTGTAACAAGTTTAGTTTCTTTTTGGTTACAAAATTCAAATGTGTGCCTCCAGTTTCGCACGCGAAGTTGGTCGAGGTCTTTTACCACTTGTGTCTCGGTCTTCCTTTACTACGCCACGCCGCGCTGTCCCTCTGGGTGGAATCAAAGATTTTCCGGGCCGCTCTATATGACTCAGTCTTTTGAGACGTTGAACTTTTACTCTTTTGACTAGGTCTGGTCGCTGTACAGCCGGGATAGTTCTTCATTGTATCTTCTCCTCCACTCTCCGTAAATAAATATGGGACCAAAAAGCACCGTCGTCATGTCAAGCCAGAGAACAAAATTTGTATAAAATTATATAATGATTTTATTTAACATTATTTTTATTACTATTAATGGGAAAGCATGAGAGTTATGCTTGATGAAGATCTCAGATGTCATTCAGGCTCTCTGATTGCTCTCATAATGTACAGGTAATGAGCCTACATTTATAAAACTCCCGCGGGTGCTTTAAAATGCAGGTTTCATTAGTTTTTTATAAAAGGAGTTGTACGGTGTATCGGTTGTATCGGTGTACGGACGATAATTTTACGTCATAAGAAAACATTGATGGCAGCAACACTAACTCACACTTACAAACCCTCTCGTTAAATCCACACACCCGAATATCTACATCTACTTTCTACTTTAACAAAACTCCGCCTATTTTGTATTTCTTTTTCTCTTCTTGTTCTTTTTGAATTTGAGTGGAATAATTTTGGGAATTCGCGCCTGTTCTTTTTCATGTTCGCCTGTTGCTTCCGATCGATTTTGGTTGAAAGAACCACTGTATCGCGACTAGCATCAGTCATGAGTCATATTATTTCGTATGTGAAGCCTGTCATTGATTTATAAGACGTTATCACGTTAAAACTGTTCGGATAAGTTCGAAAAAAAACAATAAGAAAACTCGTAGTGAAAAAATCGTCTAAAGTAAGTTCTCGTATAATTTCTTCAGAGCCCTCATTCTTACTTGCGATATAGGAAAGTTATGCATTAAAAAAAAATAGATGACAATCAAACATAACATTACGATGATAGAGAAGTCGGAAAAAGTGGGCGGACAATTCTATCTGTCTGATTCGTATCGATTCCTACAGCCTAAGCGATTGGAGCGATTTGCTTCAAACTTCGTATATAGTATTTTTAGAATACTCTACTTTCGAATTGTTATTCTAGCTCAAAACTAACGGTACCTGCCATTTAATTTTTAATGAAAAACTTATTTTTCTAGAAAACGGCTCCAATAATTTTGATAAATCGTTCTGAATGGTGTTTTCTATATACGTACAAAGTCTGTTTTTTGATTTTTATTTAAATCAGACTTTCTCCTTAATTATTTGACGGATTTTGATGAAATGTTCTACATAGGTAGTCTTTTATGATTCAAATAATATATTTTTTTTTGAAAATTTTAATATTTTTTTTTAAAAAAACTTTTTTTGTTTTTTGAATATTTTGAAAACGAATCTATAGATTTTTTTTTATTTTTTCTCCTAGTAGTTATAAACTATAGATTTCTTCAAATTGACATACTCAAAGAAATTTAAAAATATGTTTTCGAAAAATTCTTAAAAAAAACCTTTTTTTTGAAAAAAATCGTGGAACGATTTTTAAATGAAAAATTCATTAGATAGAAAACAACAAAAGAAATTAGATGGCCTAAAACATTTTTTTCCTAAAAAACGTTATGAGTGGTTTTTTGATATCATAATAAATTTCTTTGTATTTTTTTCCCCCCAAGATTTGTTTTATATTGATCGTCGTGCACGCAATAAATGAATATAATCGAATAAAAACTTTGAATTTCTCTTAATATTTTTTTTTTAAATTTTATTCGGCACTGTGTCCGCCCATAAGAGCAAGTACGTGGGATCCAATCGTGCATTTTATTTTTCTAATCTCAAAACATTCAAAACCAAGTGTTACAATGTGCATAACATTTATATTAAATCTGACATTTCAATTTCCTCCAAATGACACACAAATTTCAAAGCCAGTGTAGCGACAAAAATAAAATAAACCCCTG
Source organism: Platycheirus rosarum (assembly GCA_963971375.1). Taxonomy (NCBI): domain Eukaryota; kingdom Metazoa; phylum Arthropoda; class Insecta; order Diptera; family Syrphidae; genus Platycheirus; species Platycheirus rosarum. Next base: position 902,795 of record OZ020508.1, read on the forward strand.
ATGTACCTGGTTCGTACGTTCTAAAACAATTATGCAATCATTAACCATCACACCCTCTTTCCCATCAAGTATAGTAGACGCTACCGTTTATCTAAAACAATTTTCATATTTTATATCATGAAACGCTCCCTGGAGGCGTCTGCTGCAATGCTATACCTGCCACAAGTCCACAAACTGTCTTCATGCAAATTTCATGTGTTTTACATGTTTCTTTAAAACACGAACGAAAAAAATATGAAAACACTTCCGCCGGCACTCATATCAAAGACCACACCACCGTCCGGCGTCCGCAGTTGAAAGAGTCCCTACAGCCACGATGGATTACTCCTGGTGTCCGTTCGGTGTTAGACTGGCCATCCGAAAAGCTCACATCCAAGTTAAAAATACATTTCCATCGTTAGCCTAAAAATAAAACACCAGAGACCAACGCACCACCAGTGGGCAGCTCGTTTATCCTTTCCTATCAGTTTGGGGGATCAATTTAGCATCCAAGTCCACGTCCAGGATGCTCGTACACAGGAACATGGAAATCTCACAAAGTTTTCTGCCGAATTTAATCCAATAATAAATGGAATATTTCTGACCTCGGGCATTAAATTAAATGTTATCAGACGAGTGCAGAAAATTATCAAACCGTTTGAAGAATGGACCTAGCAGTCCGTCCGTCCGTCCGGCGTGAACCCTTGGCGAGTCTGGCGACCAATAAGGCACTCGAAAAATGGTGTGAAAATGAGGGTGCTGGAGTGGAAGTGCGGTGGATGTTGAGAAATCAACTCAAAAATGTGAAACATTCTATAATCTTATAATTGCGGGAGCGGGGGGAGTAAGGCAATTAAAGTCAACTTAATTGGATTGCAGAGGTTATATGGCTTACGGATAGAAATACAAATTTGAAATGGAAAGTGGAAGTGAAAAAATATTAATTTGATTGAAACTCGGCTCACGATAACAATTAAAATCTTTAAAAAACCTCAAAGAAGTTTTTAGGATTCGTAAGTTAACAGATGTAAGAAGCTAATTTTAATTTCTTTTCTTCTTCATCCATAAAACAAACTTCAAATCAAAAGTAGCGACTTAACTCGTAACTCAGAGGCATGCCCCAATTTAACCACTAAACTACCCTCATTTATCGGCGATGTTATGTTATTGCCCCAAACAGTGTTATTATGTCAGCGAAAGAATCCACTGATATTTATTATCAACTCACTTAAAGGTGGAAAAAGGTTTCCAAAAGAAGCAGGAAGAATGATTAATGATGTGTGATACTCGACGATGCGTGCTCAAGACGAAACATCCGCCACCTTGCCGCACTCGGTGCCGCCACAACTAACCTTTCGCTTCACCTAAACAACACCCGCCTTCCTGCTCTACATATGTGTTTTTAAGTAACATTAGCGTCAGAAGTAATTTATTTACTCCGTTTTCCTTATCCTTCGGGGTTCCTAATATTCCAACCCTCGCCTGATGTTGCTGAAAGTTGGATGTAAGTAAATTTGAATTTTTTGCAAAATGAAGGCAAATGACGAAATATGATGGCAGTGATGATGGCTTGAGTAGTCCCACAAGACTTGGAAGATCTTATGGATGTCACATGAAAATAAGAAAAATGAATTGATGGTTTCATTTCTGGATTTGGGATAATGGTTTAGTGAGAAAGTAATAAGTTGGCGTTATAGTTGCACCTTTGATGCTTTTTTCGGTTGTTTTGCATTTAAAGCATTGATAACAATTAAAAATGACATTACGCTGATACCGCAATCTTTTCAAAACTATCGGGTTTTTCAACGGAGACGCTACAAAAGTAGAGCGACAGGGATAGCAAACGACGCCATATTTCTTGCCGCTCTTTTGACATTTGTCTTCAGTAAAGAAAAGGAAAGATATACGAGCCAACAACGAGTCGAAATTATTAAAATTTACTACCGAAATTCGGAGTCAGTGGCCTCAACGTTAAGAGCGCTACGTCCAATTTATGGTCGTCATAATCGTCCTAGCAGATCAACAATTTGAATCCCGTGCCAGTGAGACAAAGAAGTGCCCGTAGTGTCGAGAATATTGCTACCGCTGAGGCTTCAGTTGCAGAAAGCCCAAATGTGTCTCTCACACGTCGTTCTCAAGCGTTGGGCATCTCTGTGACGTCGTTGTGGCGAATTTTGCGAAAAGATCTTGGCCTACATCCTTACAAGATTAAATTGACGCAGAACTGTAGCCGCTTGACCACCAGAAGCGTCGTATGTGCGTGAATTGGGCTGAGCAACAACTTAAAAATAATTCGGATTTTCATCGAAAAATCATCTTCAGCGATGAGGCTCATTTCTGGCTGAATGGCTTCGTCAATAAACAAAATATGCGGTATTAGTCAGGCAGCAATCCACACGTACTCCATGAGTCATCATTGCATCCCGAAAAAATTACGGTTTGGTGTGGTTTATGGGCCGGCGGCGGCGTCATTAGGCCGTACCTCTTCCGTGATGATCAAGACCGGCACGTTACTGTGAATGGGGATCGCTACCGTTCAATGATAACCGAATATTTTTGGCCCCAAATGGATGATATGGACTTGGAGGACATGTGGTTCCAGGACAGGACAGCGTCACAAGCCACACAGCGAATGTCGGCTGGCTCGAATAAATTCCAGCCGAGACCCAATTTTGTGAAAATCAGATCGGTGGCCATCTCGTTTTGGGCCGAACGTGTGACGCGCTTGGTGGTCGTTCGGCTTCAATTATTGCACGTGTTGGATTTTGTAAGCCTGCAAACAAAGATCCTTCCGCAAAATCTTCCATAAAGTGGATGGGCACATCTCCAATTGTTGCGCGCGATGGCGGATTGACTCATTCGGGTCTTCTTCGATGCTCTGCTTCACCGAAACGAACCATTATTTTGGTAATAAATTTACACAATTTGCAAACTTGTTCAGGTGTAAGTCTATTCATTATGAAATGGCAAACCAACCTGAGAAAAAATCAAGTGGCAGGTGTCAAAAAGACCAACTCCGAAAGAAGTATTGCCAGATTGAAAACCAACCACACGTCTATTAAAATAAAAAAATATTTTTTTTTAGAAAATTCTTTAATTTTTTTAATTAGCTTTAAAGTTTTCTCGGAAAAATTAAGTATGCAATAAAATTTGAAAACTAAATGTCTATCGAGGAAAAAAATATTGAAAATCGTTCGACATTTGTTTTTAAAAAGTGGTTTTTTTTGAAAAACTTTTCGAAAAAATATTAAAATTTTTTTTCTAGTATGTCATTATAAGGAAATCTGTAGTTTTCATTTGCGAAAATTATAATATATATATATATATAATATATAATATAATTTTAAAAATATTTCGAAAACCATTTTTTTTAGAAAATTAAAAAAAAAGGAAAAAAAAAGTTTTTGAAAATTTTGAAATGCAATATTAATTGAATTATAAATGACTGTGCAAAATTTTGTTGAAATCGGGATATTAGTTTACGATAAAACCGCATTTGAAAAAAAAACGGTTATATGAGAGGTACCGTTATAGAACAGTTTTCAGAAAATTAGTTCTAACTGAAATATGTATTGTTGTAAAAAATAGCACCCTAAAAGTTTTATCAAAATCGTTAAAGCCGTTTTTGAGAAAATCCAAGCTTTTGTTAAAGATTGTATGGCAGTTACCGTTATTTTTCCACCTAGAGCAAATATGAAAAACACCCCCCGAGATACTACCTAATAAATACTAAATACCAAGTTTGAAGTAAATCGGCCCATCCGTTTAGGCTGTAGAGGCGCGAACAGAACAGACAGACAGACGGACGGAATTTCCGGATCCACTTTTTTCAACTTCTCTATTATCGTAATGTCATGTTTGATTGTTATTTTTTTTCACTAAACCAATTTGGAAAGCTGAGGGGGGAGTCGTCAGCAAAACAGTTTAGTGGAATAGAAGTAACAGACAAAAGATCAATAATAAAAAGTAGGAAAAAAGTCGGAGACAGATGAGAGCCCTGGGGCAAATTAGTCTTGAAACCGTCCAATACAATTCATCCAGAAGATAGCTTCTAATCCAATGAACAAGAGTATCATCGATCCCAAAAGCACACATTTTCGATAAGAGAGATTCATGCCAAACTATATCAAATGCCTTGGCAATATCAAGCGCAATAAGTTATTTTCGCCAAAGCGATGTAAAAATTTGATCTACTGTTCGGTTAGATATGCCATCTGATCACCAGTGGAACGATTAAGCCATACTGACGGTCATATAGCACCTTTCGGTCTTCAAGTTATTCCTTAAGCTGACAGATGATCTAATAAAGAAGGGATGTTGGGGATGGAGGGGGAGGATGGGTTACCTTTCTTAGGCTGGACAAATGCTGTTTTCCATCTTCTAGGAAAGATTCCAGAAGAGTAGGAGCGATACAAAAGCTAACGCAGTGGTTTTGTCATTGTGGAAGTAATCGTCTTCAAAGGGAGTTGCATTAGTTCCTTGCTTGTTTGTGCTTTTTCCGATTTTCCTCTGTAGGGTTGGCTTTGTAAGGAAACTTACTTCTTTGAGCCTGATAACTTCTTTGCACTCACAATTAAACCAGGACTTTTCTTTAGGCTTGATAGGAATAAAAGCACGCATTACTAAGAGAATCACATTTGTGATCATTTCAGCACTGATGGCATCAATGTCACCATCGAGGAAGAATAGTGACAGTTAAAGTTACGGAAGAAGTTAATCAGAGCGTCCCAGTTGGCTTTCTCGTACTACGAAACGGTCCTGGTTGGAAGTTTTTCTTCAACTTAATATTAAATTAAATTAAATTTAAATTTGCTGAACTAACACAATAGTCCGAAGTGCCAAATTAAAAAGTTACATACTAATGATATAAAGATTCGTGAATATAACAAATTTTGAGATAGCCAGCAAACATTATATTACAATCATAGAGAAGCCTAAAATATTAGTTATATCGATCTACAGTATAAACGACTAAAAAGATTACCATCAAAATATTGTATGTGTGATTCTTTTCTTCACACGGGAAATTTAAATTTTATTTTTAGGCCCAAAAATAACGGTACTTGCCATATAACCGTTAAAGAAAAACTAACTTTTCTCAAAAACGGCTCTAACGATTTTGATGAATTTTTTTGAAAATCTATCTATTTAGCTATTATTTTATCAAAACCAAATTTACGATAAAAGTCTACTAAAGGACAAAGGTACCTCTCAAACAGCCGTTTTTTTTTTAATTTTCGGCGTCAGCTCATAAAATTTTAATAAAATGTTACATTTAAAAAGATCTAGGTAGCCAAATTAGTTCCGCATGCAATATTTAGAATAATTCAGTTTTTTTTATTTAAAATTAATTTTTGATTTTTTTTGACGTGATAACGTCTTATAAATCGATGACAGGCTACACATACGAAATAACATCACTCATGCTAATAAGACTCATGACTCATGCTAACAGCGATACTGTGGTTCTTTCAATCAAAAGCGATTGCAAGCACCAGGCGAACATGAAAAAGAACAGGTGAAAATTCCCAAAATAATTCGACTTAAATTCAAAAGGAACAAGAAGAGAAAAAGAAATACAAAATAGGCGGAGTTTTGTTAAAGTCGAAAGTAGATGTGGATATTGGGGTGTATGTGTTTGGATTTAACGAGAAGGTTTGTAGGTGTGAGTTGTATGTTGGTGTTGCTGCCATCAATGTTTTCTTATGAAATTCAATATTTATAAAACTATTCAAAAACATTTTATGATAAGCTGTATATTAATAAACTCAAAAAAACTGCAATCCCAAATTTAAAAAAAAAACAAGATTTTATCAAAATCCGTCCTACAATTTTCGAAATACTTCTTTCATAAATTCAATAATATTTAAGACCAGCAATGGACCATTAAATGTTGTGGTTTCGGCGCTTTTTATAGGTTATATAGCAGCATGTGTGATTTGTCTATGTAAATGTTACTGTTTTCTGTTAAAGATCTTGCTTTCCTCTGTGATTAGGTACATGAAAGTAAGTACGTGAGTTGTGGCCATTTTTTATTTGTGACTTGTCAGCTGATTGTGTTTTGACAGCAACTAGTTGTAACCGAATATACCGATTTTAAAAATGACAACTAAAGCATAGTTGGATTGTCTTCCGAAATAGGGGTGTTCCTGCAGGAATAGTGTAAGGGGGTAAATGTGATGTACATATATCAGTGTCAACTATTTATTTGTTCATAGTTCCTCTTAAACATTAATAAGTTATATACAAAAAATCTATATTTCTATTAAAATAAAACTTAGATATTTTGAAATTTCTTACGTTCTTTGACAGAAGTTATAAAATTTAATTATTCAGTGCTTTTAGAAATGTGGTTTGATTGATCTACCTTTTGTAGATTACAAAAATGTAGTTTTAATTTCCATTTCCAAATAGAAGACTTCTCACTTCGTTCTCTTAAAATGGAGTCTGGAATATGTCTTATTTCCCAATCCTTTGAATTAAATCAAACCCCAAACCTAATTTTCTTTTCAACAAACCAAACCAATTGGACAGTGTTTTCCAAATTCAAAACCCCAATCAAGAGATTATACCCGTCCGCACTCAAAAGTGCTCTAATGCACGAATGTGCCCATCCTCATCCCAATCAAAACTTCCTATACCTGATAAACCTTTCTTTCTTAAGACTTCCTAACGAGCCCGTACAACACGAACATGCCATTTCAATTTTCGTCTTAAGTCAATTACTATCAAGAAATCCCCTTGCCACATGCGGCAGCAAGAGTAACATATTAATATTGAATTCGTCTTTCATAGTTGCTGCCTCTGGCCTTATAACTTATGCAAGAAGTTTTTAATTGAAAATTGTTCGAAGGGGGTTAATGGATGTGGCACTCTAAACTTGAAGCCGGTTCTTAGTTCTTATTTTATAAGTGTAAAGTACTGTGAGAACCTGAGCCAAGCGTTCGCTTTATTTTCGCAATCATAAGAAGCGCGAATAATCTCTGCTCTTTTATAAAATTTTTAATCCTATGCCGAACAATCAATGGTGGAATGAAGGATTCATTTATTGGAATGGATTTGGAATGGATAGGATAGTTTCATTTCAGGAAGAATGTTCACTGGGCGTTGTGAATCAATTTGCAAAGTGTCACTGCCTGACACAACTGTTGTACTTTGCAATATGGTTTGGTCTTCGATGTACGAATGGATACGTTGAATGCAATTCAGTGTTGCCGTTGCAAGTATTAAATGTTTTAATTTTGAAAAGCCTATGTTATTCTAGCAATGCTATTGTTTAATGGAAATGGAATATTTAAAAAAATTGTGATTAGAAATTATTTAAAGATTTTTTAAGATAGTATTTTTTTATATTTTGATACTTTATTTAATTTTTTTATTAAACATGCAAATATTATATATTAAACTTTAAAAATCGTTACTCTTAATTAAAAAAAAAGTACCGTATTTGATGAACATTCCACACAGGATATGTGAGAATAGTTTGTTGGATCTAACAGTTACGGCGCATATAAATATAAAAGACGAGGATTTCTGGGATTGCGGAGCTACTGTTGAAAAAGTTGGAATCAATGAAGGCAGTCAACAAAACAGGTAATAAGTCGATAATAACATCCTGGAATGGGCACTGAACTTGAGAAGCATATTGAAGGAGTGGCCTTATGAAGGATACATATTGGGAACGAGTCTTGAGGCCATCGTTTTTTTTTTTCAAAATCGAGTCGTGAGGTGTCCTTATGGATTATTTCGTCGATATGTGTCAAGGTGTGTCCACACCGAAGAAACATTTGTTTAAAAAACATTTCTGAAATGTTTCCCATTTGTTTAAAAAACATTTCAGAAACATTTCAGAAATGTTTCTGATATTTCTGAAACATTTCAAAAATGTTTATTTATTTCCCATTTTATGTATTCAGATCTGTACTTAAAGATGGATTTTAAAAAAGGAGCAATCATACCATCGCGTTTTGTCATCATGAACAATATACAAACAAACAAAAACAATAAACCTGTCAACTAGACTAAAATGCTTGAAAAATAAAGAAAGATTTCCGTTTGGAAGGAAAAACAGAGAGACATTTCATAAACATTTCAGAAATGTTTGGCGAAGCGTCCAGACCTAAATAAACATTTTAGAAACATTTAAAAAACATTTCAGAGAGAAAGAAACATTTTTGAAATGTTTTTTAAATGTTTCTGAAATGTTTAAAATAAATGTTTCTTTGGTGTAGACAGACCTTAAGAAATAAAACAAAGATCAAGATATCTGATCAATTCAACGAAAGGAATGGATTGATTGGAGAAAATAGTGACAGTGAAGGGGCAAGAATGAAAAGCAGGGGCCTAAGTGACTTCCTTGAGGAACCCTAGAAGTAGCGAGAAGTAATCTAGAACATGCATTTCTGAAACATACTCTGTAGAAACGATTTCTGAGGCAAGAAGATATATATTTCAAAGGAATAGGCTAAGAGAGAAGTGCAATAGGTAAGTTCGAAGAGTGAGTCTATGAAATTTTGTTAAAGGCCTTACTAAAATCAATTGAGATAGCATCGTTTTGCATTCCTGTTTCTAGTGCTAAAAGTGTGAAGGAAACAAATTCAACGATTGTGGATTTACAATTGAAAAAGCCTTGTTGCCTATTGGCTATATGTGGCCTGTGGCGTACACCAAAAGCTTGTAAGTTTCTAATTGGACATTAATTCTTAAGTCTTTGATAAAGATCTGGCCTCACAAATTAGAAGTTAAATTAGTAGATCCAAATTACTATCACCATTTTGTGTAATCTACAGCTGTTGAACTGCCTTATTTAAAGTTCATGATGAAATAAAGTTTGAATATGATCAGGCTTTCATGAAAAAGCTCTGCGTTGATTGAGAGTTATCTTTATTACAATCGCTGCCAAAAAGGAAAGTTTGGACAAGTAGAATCCGATTCTTAATACAAATACTATATACATACATATGTACTTAGGTATATGGGCGTACCGCAAGGATCTATTTAAGGACCTTCATTATTTTATGGTAGAAGACAAGGTGGCAGACCTTGCTTGCATTGAAAGGATGGCGTAGATCACGACGCCCAAAGCCTTGGGGTTCGTATTTGGATGGCGTCGGCCAGAAATCGGGATATATGGAAGAACTTGTTGAAGAAGGCCCGGGCCGTATCCCAGTTGTTGCTCCGATGATGCTGATGATTATTCTGCATTTTTATAAATGACTTCCTAAATCTTTGTTCAAATGTATGTACTGTTTCAACTGTATGCAGATGACGTTCAGGTTTACTTATCCCGGCTGCTTGGTCTACAAGAAGAAGTAACAAATCCAGTAAAGAGGCAACTAAAAGCGATATATTAAAAGCAAATTGATTCATTCCAGCTTCACTTTTTGACACTGTTATACCAGTCTTGGTTTTAGAATCAACCGATCGCTTTAAGCTGAAACTACCCTGAACTACGTAGACGTTATTAATTGCCCCTCTTCTTTTCGATTTTGTTAAAAAATTTCAATGATATGATTATAGATACGTTTATGGTTGGTCATTGGATGCTCACTACCAAAGTCTTAAGATGTTAGATGCTGTAAAGTTTTGCATAACATTTTACAAAAAATACAAATATACATATCTGCTTAATCTGTTAGAACTACGAACCTCATAGTACTTGCATACAACTACTAGAATTCTTTATACTTCTTAATTTTATTTATATGCAACCAAATTTATTTCCAAAAATGAAAAATATGAAGCTATACTCTATCCGATGGTAGTTTGCAGTACAGGGAAGATAGGGAAGTTTGTCTCTCATTCGCACTCTTTTGTTTGCCGTAAGGGCTTTTCATACAAAAGCTCTTGTAGGGTTTCCGCAGTAAGCAACTCAACGCAACGCAGTAGGTAACTCTAAATAAAGATAAGTTAATAGGGGTTGAATTTTGAATAACAGCAGACAGTGCGCTGCGCAGTCAGATGTGCTCTGAATAGGACGTTTTGGTTTGCGTCAGATGGAATTGGAAATTCACTGGCGGGCAAACAATTTTAATGGGGGGTTTAATTGAATTCAGTATGATGCAAAAGTGTGGCACGTTACTGATTTTAAAAAAGCTTTCCCATAAGAAGTGTACTGCAAACTACCACCGGATAGAGTATAGTGTCAATTTCAAAACTGACGCATTCTTAAAAGCTCTTGATTCTATTCCAACTCACACTTGAATCTACTACAAGCGGCAACACTGTTGGCATTATCAAGAATATGCCTATGTGCATAGATGATGATATGAACCATGTACGCGCAATAGTCATCCCTAATATCTGTGGAAGAGAAAATCCCGTCATTAATCACGACGACGTCATTTGGTCGTAACAAAATCTAATTAAGGGTAAACACAACGACTCAGGCTAAACATTGGGTGCATCACACTCAGCACACCCGACGTTGCGTTCCGTTGTTGCATGATGGCAATACCCAGTTATATTACCCCTATATCCGGCAAACTGACCGCTGTTGAACAGGACAGGACATTTTAATTTGTCTGTCACTAGCAGGCCTCTGAATCCAAACCCAAACGACAACGTTGAAATGCCGTTTAACCACAGTATCCGAGGCAGCTCAAAATCATTGGTTTGCAATTTTGTTGGTGTTGAGTTGAAGTGACAGTAGCAAACTTGACGCGAAGTTTTCTACCCGCATCCGGCGGCCATTGTTGAAAGCAGCATCATACACTTTCTACTTACTTGCTAATTCACGGTATCACGGAAACGGAAGGCACAAAACAAAGGGGTGGCAAAAGGATTTACGCCTTCAGAACAAAAGCCAGAAGTTTCACGTCTTCCGCAACGGCTCAATTACTCCCCGCGGAAAGGATGCCTCCTTTCGCGGAGAGGATCAGAGTGCTTTTGTGTCACCATTGGGAGCTCAAATGAATGGAATGGAAGGCTGGAAGGATGTATTTTTCTCAAGTGTTGCATAATTTCATATTTCGCTTTTGTTTCATTGAATAATTTATCTGTGCTTTGTGTCTAGAGAGGTTGCCTCCTTGCAAATATTATTCATGGTCCTTTGGAATCACAATTCGTTTGTATTTATATATGTTTCTTTCAATGTGCTCCTGGTCTGTATTACATTTAAATGTTAATGTCCCCTTTATTTTGTATAAAGAATTCATTCACTTGTCATCTTTTGAATTTTTATCACATTCTCAAGTCCTTATCCGGATGTCATCCATATATGAGAACAGGAATCCTCTATTTGATTTCATGCCGAGTGGACATTCAAATGGACACACATAAAACATAATTTAAATATCTCAAGTATAAAATGTTGATTGTAACTTGAAAAGGAATTTCCTAATGTAATCCTTGCCTCTGGGGTGGACATTAGATTCGAGCTACAAAAGAAAGTCCTTTTTCTTGGTTGCCATTTAATATTGAAAATTTAAGGGGAGGGGTAGGATTTTTTCTGCACAATTTATTACAAAGTATTCTTTTATAGTTGGCGGGCATCATCACTATGACATCAGGTGGCACTGGTTACGATTTTCATTTTCATTGTGTAGCTCAAACTCCCATAGTTTGCGAAGATGATTTGTTGCACGTAACTTTATCTTGAGAGGTATAAATAAAGCTCTCAGCACGTTTTGAAAGAATTTTTCGCTATGGCTTCGAAACATTTTAGCGCGTAAGCAGTAGCTTATTTTTTCTGCATCGAAAAGTTTTTATGCTTACACAAGGACGAAAACAAAGGGAGTAAATTTTAGTTTGCCATTAAGTGTATTCAAGAAATTGGAAAACTTTTTACAAACTCTGGTCTCCGACGTGTGAATCTTAGGTTTATCAGAACCAGAAACCACTTATTGAAATGAAGTTGCAGCTGTATTTATGACAATAATGGCTGTGGTACCATGAATCATAGTGAATCACAGTTCAAAACTGTCTTATATCTTTAAAAAATATTTTGTTGTCGTTATCAAAATAATTTATATTTTTTTCTTTTTAAACAGCAATTTCCCAAATTTAAACAGCAATACAAACAAACATTTTAAATGTTCATATAAAGTGCTGCCAATTCCAATCAAACATTGCTTTTTCAAATTTATACCATGAAACAGAACAAGTCTAAATTAAAGTGAATATTCAGGTTCCCATTGTGAAAGAGGCTATAAGTTTGCTCCCGACCATACAAGGCGAATGCCACAAAGCTACACCATTTTTCCGTTGCGCCAACGAATTTCAAACCCCTCAATAACTTCTTCAGGACCTATAACTGGTCACTATGCTTCCTCGATAGTGACATTGATACTACGCAGACATGGTTACAAATTTAATTCTTTTAGGAATAAGAAATTTTCTACCAAATTAGGTCAAAAAGTATCCAACCTAAGGAAATCTCATCGTTTGATTCGAGCTGTAGAGAGGTTTTTAGGTTAAAAAATGTAAGTTTCCGTTAATATAAAGCCAACACCAACAGCTTATTAATATCTTGAAGAACGAAAGCTTAATGACCGGCAGTACGGCTTTCGTATCAACACGTCCACTGCTGATCTGATGGTATGGTATATCTCTCCGAAAAGTGGAACCAATTTCTCCACCACCATTTTGTTGAAAGCAGCTTTTCATGTTCGTATCCAGATTTACATCCATGTTCTTCGGATGTAACACTGCCGCGGTAGCGCTTGATTGGTTCATTAAATTATGTACTGTGAACTACAGAGATTCTTTCTTTTGTCGAACCACACGATTGTGGAATGCTCTACCTGGTTCCGTTTTTCCCTCCCATTTTGATATGCAGAATTTCAAAACTAATGTTAATCGACATCTTCTTTTACAATCTTCCCTTCTTCCCTAATGCTTGCATGGTGTTTTAACATTATAAGGGTAGAAAAAAACCCTTTGGCCCGTATCTTTTATAATAAAATAAATGGGCACGACTGGGTCGCAGGTACTTACTCTTATGTGCTTTATCATATTGGAAGGCAAGATCTTTGATCGAAACAAGTAACATTTCGTACAAAAATAACACGTTCTGAACTTATAAATAGTGTCGAAACCACAACCCTTAACGGTTTTAAGTAAAAATGGAGTATGCCGTCACACGTCTTGAATAATAAAAAAATTATTAACAGAGCAATTCGAAAATTATAGGACGGATTTTAATAAAATCCTGTTTTTTTTTTAGTTTTTTGAAAACAAATTTTTTTTAATTTTGGTTTGCAATTTTTTTAATATACATGTGATTATAAAATTTAAAATTAATTTTTCTGATCAGTTTTAAAAATATTTAAATAAATAAATAAATTTATTGGCGCGACAGCTCCTTAAGGAGCCAAGGCCTAGTGACTTATACTCTCAACCATTCCTGTGTGTGTGTTGTTACTCTGCAAGAATGGAAGGGACCTACAGTTTACCGCCGAGTCCGAACGGCACATAAGATGCACTTTTTCGAGACAAATTTTACTCTTGGAGGTTTTGTCAGTTCCTCGCAAGAGGCAGTACCCCAGAAAAAAAGGTGGCTATTAGCTGGATTTGAACCCAGGTTCTTTCGCTTAGCAGTCCGACACACTAACCACTAAGCCACGGGGCACTACTACTACTACTTTAAAAATATTTACTTTTCAAAAATCAAAAATTAATTTAATTAGAAAAAAAAGTTATTCAACATTTTGATATGCAGAATTAATTTGGCTACCTACATCTTCTCAAATATAAAATTTGACAGAAATCCAAAGAGCCATTACGGAGGAAGCCAGAAATTAAAAAAACGGTTACATAAAAGCTACTACCGTTAATAGACTTTTCCCGTATATTTGGTTCTGATCAAATGATAGCTAATACAAACAAAAAAATCTCAAAAAATTCTCAAAAAATTTGTATGGAGCCGTTTTCGAGAAAAATAAGCTTTTCCTAAACGGCAGGTACCGTTATTTTTAGGCCTAAAATAAAATTTCAATGTCCCCTCTTCGCAATGCCATAAGAATCACACACACCAAATTTGAAGATAATCGTTTAAGCCGATTAGGATGCAGCTTGTTATACATACTGACAGACAGACAGAAAGACAGACATTTTTTGCAAATAACTTTTTTAGACTTCTCTATGATCGTAATGTCATGTTTGATTGTTGTCTCAATTTTTTTTATATTCACGAATCCTTAACTTGCCTTATAGTCCCTATAATCGCAAGTAAAATAAATTGCACGACTGGATCGTACGTTCTTGCTCATAAGTGCAGAATAAAATTTAAGAAAATTAAAGTTAACATCAAAGCATTTATTCGATTTTGGTGGCTGTTGATTGTTTGAATAAAGTATGTTAAATTGTATTGAGTGAAATAATTTAAACGCCATTTTATTTCTTTAAGAAATGTAAAAAAGTGTGATTTTTTTTTCAAAATCGTAGGAGTGGTTTTTAAATAAAACCGTTTTTTTAACACCTTTTATTAAAACACTAAAAAAATTCAAGAATACAAACTTAAGCACAAAATAACATACATTTAAAAACAAAATTTAAAAAAAATATTCACCTTCAAAATATTGATTTTTCAAAAAAAAAAAAATTTTTTTTTAATTATTAAAAATACATACAAATTTTTCGAAAAAAATTAATGCAAAATTACTTAGGCTACCTACATCGTCTTGAATATCAATTTTGATAGTAATCGAATCACCAGTTTTTGAGAAAGTCGAACAAGAAAAACGGTCCTATGGGAGGTACCGTTTTTAGACCACCGTATTATTTTTTTTTTCCACCAATATATAATGCTTACCTACAGTAGTACACAAATTTTTTTCAAAAAAATTCTCGAAGCCGTTTTCGAGAAAAAAAAGCGGTTATATGACAAGTACCGTTAATTTGTAAGCATAAAAAAAGTTGAAAAAATGTAGAATTCTGTAGAATGTCAAAATAACCTTAAGTTCTAAATTTGAAGACAATTGGCCAAATCGTTTAGGCTACAGTCCAAAATATAGACCGTACAGACAGACAGACAGACAGATAGACAAACAGACCGACAGAATTTTGCAAGTAGCTCAAATATGTTTCTCTATCATCGTAATGTCATGTTTGTTTATAGTGCCTATAATCGCAAGTAAAAATGGTCCAACATTGTGAGCCATATGTAAAAATAACTGCCGTATAGTGCATTTCTTTCAAGACGAGCATTTTTCGATCACATAAAAAAGAGCTTCGCAGCCACTTCTAAGATATTAAAAATATTTCCACTTGGGAAGAAATTTTCAATTCGTGAAAATGTACGGAATAGGCCTGTGGAAATCAGACTGCAGAGATATTTAGTCTTTTTCGCTCTAATGCTCTTTTCCTCCACAACACTCACCCATACGTAAAGTACTGGTTGAAAGGATGCAGAATCTTCACTAACAATGTCTTAATTGTCAGTAAAGAATAATTGATTCACGTTTTAGTGGGTCAGGGTAACCTTATCCTCTAGCAAAAAGTCTAGAACTGATGGTATGCAACATTAGCCTAACTGAACGTTAGTTATTTATATGTGTTCCTTGTATAGCTTGAACCATTTCACTTGGCGCAGCTCTCTTAAAATGTCTCTGCTTATTTTATAAATTTTGAAAGATACAAACAATCATGACGGACGGACTTTCTTTACATGAGGTATGATCATAACTTATTGTCATGTTACATGTTTTCAAAAAAAGTATATCATCTCTGGCATTGCACTTATTAAATCTCTTGCGCAACATTTTTTGTTCTCTTAATCCTCTCTCTGCGTAACCGACCGTTGGCCAAGTGATTTGGTTTAAGCTATATCACTCTTCCTCTTTTAGATTATGAGGGTGAAACTGTTCTACCATTAATCAGGCATTTGATCATTGAAAAGCTTAGAGGAGGCTATTGTCAGCCATTCAGAACCGATTCCTCCCATCTTTTTCCAGAACTCTAAGGGTATCTCTTTTGGCCCAACCGCTTTTCCCGTTTTGTAGTTATTCACCGGAGCAGTAACATGTTTAACTGGGATGTTGGGAAATTCTTCATTCTAAGGACCAAGTATTGAAGAGTATAACCTAGGTAACTGCGCATTCAAAAGTCTTTCACAAAATCGTCGACTCCTGTGAGGAACTTTGTCGTCATCCAGAAGAAGCTGGACTTGAGCATTGCTAATAAAACTCCATTGTTTTCCTATTTCAAGAGGCAATTTTGGAAATAGCGGCTTCGTCGAATATTGCATCACCAGCATCTGTGGTGAGATATTTCTTCCAATTCCGACACACAAGCTCTCCTATCCGTACCCTCTGTTTGAAATTGGTCACACTTCTTCTTTGAGCCTTTCTTTCAAGTACTCCGAGGCGGGCTTTCTCATCTAAATTATGAGACAGGCATATTGACCAAGCTTTGAGAGCCCAGTTCTCAATGCCTTAGCTTCATCATTCCACCACATTTTTTCTTCATCGTGAAGCTAGTGTATCTGAAATATCTAATAAATAATAGTAATTAAAGTAAATACAAATTATGTGCTTAAAATTCGTAGATGCGAAATTAAATTTGATAATAATTTTTTCAACGCAATCCATGGGTGGAAGGACCATCAAAAAATCTGCTTCATTTCCATAAAATGTTTATTTTGAAAACACCAACATTCACCGTTAGTAATTATTTACAAAAACAGTATTTTAGTTAAGTAAGTCCTTTGCAGTGAAAAAAAAATACATTGGATTTCAGTTTGTTGCACAAACAAACCTCACAGATGCAAATTTAACTATTCGTATGTTGTGTGTCCTCGGATGAGGAGGATGTTTCAACAGTTAGCTGATTACATTTTGATTAAAACAATTTAAATTTGCCGGACTCGATGATGATGGCCCAGTCGATGGTCGACTACCTTCGACGATTGCAAATGAGGACAAAATTGATTTAAAATTAACATGATGGTTGTGTAAATATTGGAAGGACAACAATAAGCTAATCAGATTAATTCGGAATGTTTGCATGGCAGCTGTTGGTGAACACACAACAATTAAACAAACATTTAATAATTTTTCGTCGTATGAATTAAAAAAAATAATTATTTTAAAAATGTTTTGGCAAAAAGGTATAATTTTTAGCTTATGGATTTTAAAAGCTTTAAAGTTGTTTTTTATGCAGAAAAAAGTGGTAACGACGATTTAACAGTGCTAAATTGTTTTTTGGGGTTAGTTTGATTTGTCAACTAAGGGACGTTGAAACATTTTTCAAATTTACTTTAAAGTTTAATCCAAAAAAATCATCGGGTATTACGGGCTATCTTACTTCTTTTTTAACCGAAGATTGTTATGTTCTCGACTGGGACCACTCCTCAGCTCTCTCACTTCAATGATCCGCCCTAAGCCACCACCTGTGGGGCTCTTGTCTGACCCTAGCGCAGTAACCTCTGGTGTACCAGGTACCACGAGACAGCCATATTGGCCCAATAGTTTTTATGTGCGAATTCCTCTGTCATTAAGCATTTTGGGCAGAGGGTGAAGAACAGCTAATAAAAACTGTGTTCGTCCAAACCAAAATTATAACCCAGTGAACTAACTAAATGTTTCTCAGAAACAGTGCTGAACATACATAAGCAATAATAAATTGATAGTAGAATGAAGTCCTGAAGTCTAAGATGCACGTCTAATCCTAGAGAAATCCTGGGTGCGTATAGATATAATTCCTTCCAATATTTGCATATTAAAAAGAGCAATAAATTTCACCGAAATTCCTCTTCTGCCATTGAGATTGAGATCAAAAGCTGAAACTTTCACAACAAACCCTCTTTGCCGCAACCAAATTGTTTGGGTTTCCTCGCGCCGCCGGTGGGTGAGAATGCGGCGGGGTTTGCTTTAGGATTTCAAATTTGAATTCAACTGAAAAACGCACCTCCTCTCGAAGCTATTTAATATAAATCTTGTGTCTTTTGCGTATAATGGTGCTGCAGATCGCTGTTCTTTGTTCAATTAACTTTTGGGGATTGAACAAGATTGCTATCTGTTTCTGGTGGTCCGCATTCTAATGTTGTGCAATTTATCATTTCGAACCCGCACTTATCCCTCGGCAACAAGGATGTATTGTAAGGTAGGGCTTTCTTTTCTTCTGTCAATATAACCAATAGAGGGTGGGATTGGAATATGGAGTTAGGGTGGGGTGTATTGTAGTCTGGGGGATGCGACAGTTAGATTTTTGCATAATGAATGTAACACCATATTAATCGTTGTTCATTAATCATATTACATTAATATATTGTTGTTTCGCATATAACAGTTAGGTATAGCCTGAAATGAAGAATTCAAATTGACGTCTGTCTTGGATGAGGGCTTTTAATAGAAGACATTTTGTCTAGGAAAATGACGGATACACTTGTGTGTATTGTCAACTGATGCGAATACAAAATTAGTGAATACAACTCCAAAGTCTCTTGAAGTATCTGCGAGAAAGCCATTCCATACCTGTCATGTACCGTTAAGGAAAACTTAATTTTCTCGAAAATGGCTCCAACGATTCATGGACATTTTTGAGATTTTTGTAGGTTTACCTATTATCCTATAAAAAACAAATTTACCGAAAAGTCTATTAACGGTACCTTTCGTACAACGGTTTTTTAGTTTTCGACTTTCTCGGTTACGGCTCATTGGATTTCTATAAAATTTAATATTTGAAAAGATCTATGTAGCCAAATTAATTTTGCATTCCAAAATTATGAATATATTTGTTTTCTATTTATAATTGATTATAAACACTTTTTTTGAAAATTCAATATTTTTTAAAACAAAATATTTAAAATTTAATGATTAGCTGTATATAAATAAACTCTAAGAAACTGCATACCAAAATCAAAAAAAAAATTTTTTTTTCAAAAAACTGAAAACTAAAACTAGGATTTTATCAAAATCCGTCCTACAATTTTCAAAATCAAATAATATCAAATTCTATGTTATTTCAGACGCTTGATGGCGCACTTTATTTTTACTAAAAACCGTAAAGCCATAACACTTGACACTTTTTATAGGTTCAGAACGTGATATTTATGTACGTTAATGTTACTAACTTGTTTCTATCAAAGATCTTGCTTTCCAATGTAATAACTGATTAGGCGCGAATATAAAAAAATTGAGATAACAATCAAACATGACATTACGATCATGGAGAAGTCTAAAAAAGTCATTGACAAAAAATGTCCGTCTGTCTGTGTGTCTGTCTGTCTGTCTGTCTGTCTGTCCGGGTGGATATCGATCTGCAGCCTAAACGGGTTAAGCGATTGCCTTCAAATTTGGTATGTGTGTATCTCTTGGCATTACTCAGAGGGGAAATTGAAATTTTATTTGTAGCCCTAAATATAACGGTACCTACCATACGACCGTTTAGGAATATCTTATTGTTCTCGAAAACGGCTTCAACGATTTTAATGAAAATGTTTGAGAATTTTTTTGTTAATATTGGCTATCATTTGATTAGAACCACATATACGGGAAAAGTCTATTAACGGGACCTTTCATATAATGGTTTTTTTAATTTTGTGTCTTTCTCGATTACGGCTCTTTGGATTTCTGTCAAATTTTATATTTAAGAAAATCTAGGTAGCCAAATTAATATTAATTTTTGATTTTTTTTTTTTTTGAAAAATCAATATTTTGAAAACTAATCAACAAAATTATTTTAAATTTTATAATCACATGTATTTTAATAAATTCTAAAAAACTGCATAACAAAATTTAAAAATATTTTTTTTACAAAAAAACTAAAAATAAAAAACAGGATTTTATCAAAACCGGTGCTACAATTTTCGAAATACATTTTTCATAAATTCCTTGTTATTTAAGACGTATGGTGGCGTACTTCATTTTTATTAAAATCCGTTAAGTATTGTGCTTTTGATAGGTTTTATAAGTTCAAACTGTGTTACTTTCAACTTTATTACTTTATTTGTTTCTGTCCAAGATCTTGCCTTCCAATGTAATTAGGCACATAAGAGCAACTACATGGCCAGTCGTGCCCATTTTTTCTTATACCGGTAATGAGCACCATTGTGTATCAGTGTGATTTCAGACCTAGAGGAAAGTCCACAATAGATCAATTGTTCACCCTACGGCAGATCCTGGAAACTACCCAAGAATTCCATATCGATTCCCACCACCTCCTATACATATATAGAGACGTTATAGAGACAAGCTATACAGAGCCATGTCTGGTTTTTGCGTCCCCACAAAGCTTGTCCGACGACAGGATAACGATGGAGAGCTCTCGCTGCTCCGTCAAGGTTGGTACTGACATCACAGAAGCTTTTGATGTCAAAAAATGATTCCGACAAGGTAATGCGCTATCGTGCGATTTCTTCAACTTAATACTTGAGAAAATTATAAGAAACTCACAAGTTAATTACAGTGGAAGTCTGTGCAATTGTTAGCATACTACGCTGACGACATAGACCTAATTGGCAGAACTCGGCGAACTATCACTGGAGCGTTTGCTAACATTGAAGCTGACGAGGGTAGGATGGGGCAGGCAGTCAATGAGGCCAAAACGAAGTACCTGTTGTCTACAAAAAGGGACACACAACACCGGCGGATTGGACAAAACATCACAATAGACAGGTACAACTTTGAGGTAGTTAGGGACTTTGTTTACCTCGAATCTGCTATAACATCTGACAACAACATCTCGTCAGAAATAAAGCGAAAAGTTACTCTTACCAATCGCTGTTTCTATGGTCTAGGAATAGAAAGGTAATTGAGTAGTAAAGCACTCTCTCGAAAGACAAAGGAGACTCTGTATAAGACCATAAACATTCCAGTCCTGCTCTTTGGCGCCGAGGCATGGACTCTATCTAAATCGGATGAAGATATCCTTAGTCGTTTCGAGTGTAAGATTCTTCGGAATATTTTCGGCCCTGCCTGTGTCAAGGGGAATTGGAGGAGAAGGTTCAACCAAGAACTATAAGAGCTGTACGTACAGCGACATTGACCTGGTCAAAAAATACGCATATCACGTTTAAGATGGCTAGGTCATGTAGAGCGAATGGGTAGACGCAGTCAAGGAAGACCTCGCCTTAGGTGGCGCGCTCAAGTGGATGACGAGCTCAACAAACTTGGAGGGCGAAACTGGAGGCAGCTAGCCAAAGACCGAGCTATGTAGCTGGAGAGTCATGTAGGTTGAGGCCCAGGTTCGTCCCGAACTGTAGTGCCCCCTAAGTAAATAAGTAAGAGCACCAATTGGATTTGGGTGACGCGTCTTCCCTTTCTTTTTATTGGATTCTCCATTCTAACCCATTCACGAAAATATTCACTCGCAAATGAGGATGTGACAAAAATGTATTCATATGAAAATTTTTAACGTTCGGTTTCAACTTATCGCAGAACGAGAATCGAAATTGTGGTGAAAATATTTTCATTTAACTATTTATTAGAATTTGAACCCGAATTGTTCCCCACGCTAGAAACCCGTTTGTTAAATAAAGGAGGCTCTCCCCCTCTAATTTATTTTCTTATGTTGTTAAAGATATGACAATTTATTGTTAACATTATAACAGAATTGTTCATTTTCAAAGCTTTTTAAGTAAAATGAAGAAAATTTGTTAAAAAAAAAAATTGCAAAAACAAAAACTTTTTATTAAATGGAAAAGTGAAAAATATCGCGGGAAATATCAAAAATTTTAAATATTTCAAAAACATCAGTACTTTATATCTAGAAAAATAAAAATGTAATAAAATAAGATGCAAGAAATAATAGCAAGAGAATTGAAAAGTTGGGGCTCCAGAACACCAAAGCAAGATGCAGAAAGCATAGACAAGGAAGTTATTGAATGGACTGAACGCCGGGCTCTAAAAAGAATTTTGTTAATCACAAGGGAGAAGCCCAAGAAACATCTACTAGCAAAAAATATGAAAGCCAGGCTAGCTTTTGCTAAGCTTCACAGAAGCTGGACCAATGACCAATGGAAAGAGGTAATTTGGTCTGACGAGACAAAGATCCAATGGAGTAGGAACAGACAATTTAATTGAGCACATCCTGGAGAACCACTTCAGCAACATCAAGTTCAAAGGACAGAATTTCTATCACCGAACGTCTACCATGTTCGATGATAGAAAATCTGTCGGACCTTTAGCAAAAATCATTTTTCAAATAGATGTGGACCCAAAACATTGTCAAGGTATTTGGTAGAGAGTATGTCTAGGCGTTGTCTACAAGTGATCAAAAATAAAGGATTATCGACAAAGTACTGAAACAAGAACTTTATTTAAAAAACGGGTAAACTTGGGCAAGTTCGGGAAATCGTTGAAAATGTTTGTTTGTAAATTGATGTTCTCTGATTTTGACAGTAATTTTCAAATTACTGAAAACTTTTGTCCACTATTGCTCATGATCTTACACTTACCTATACTTAAGTCAATCTTCGACGAAGATGATCAATTTCAAAGTGCGAGTTTAAACTTAAGTTTACGTGAACCTGAATTTAAATAACCTTTTAGTTTAACTCATTCGATTTCCGTGTTGAGTGTCATTTGTTTTGAAGACATGTTGCTTAAGTGAGTGTTTGAATCAGTAAAAAATTGAGCAAATTAAAGTTAAATTCTTACTCAAATATGATAAAGCTGTACAACATAAAATTAAGAAAGTGTGGCACTTTCTACTCTAACCTTATTGCTGGTAAAACCCAAAATAATAATATTATCTAAGAGCTTATTAATTAGTTGGAACCAAATAATACTTATCTTCATTGAAAAATTTGTTCGGGTTAAAAATAAAAATAATTGTAAACCTCCGGATGTTGTTCTATCTATCTAATCTCTATTTCGTGAAATTCAAAAATACGCTACTGAAATTTATTTGTACTGTACATGTATCTATATTTAAGAAAAACAAGATGCAACTGCCAAACGTAGTGAATTTTTTGTGGCTGTTATTAAATATTTGGAAGAAGCATAACAAGACCATTTACTTCCGCTTTAGTATAAAAATACTTACGATTTTGTTCTCATTCTTATGTTTTATAAATAAACTCATTATAAGTATTGGTAAGGTTACTAATTAGCACCATTTTTTCTAAAACTTTTCTGTACATATACTTGACCATTTATAAACTACAGAAAACATTTCTTCCGAGGGAGTTCTAACCGCTTATTTCTTCAGCTTGGATGTGAGAAAGTGGTTTTTATTTGGATACCTGATCATTCTTTATATAAAATACTCACATGATCTTAGGTGGGTGATTAGGGGACCTGGTTGGACCTGGGTCTCAACCAACAAGCTTCTCTAACCAGCTCGTTCTAGTCGAGGTCCTCTTCCACTTGCCTGCGCCTTCTAAGTCTCGATCTTCTTCTACTTTTGCACAATCACAAGAAAAAACTTCCAAAACAATAATGAATTTAATAACATGAATTAGGATATCGATCCTCTAAGTCCGAGTTTTTTTGCTGACTTCGGCCAGGAAAAAAATAAACCAAAATTGATAAAACCGAACGAAAATTTTGCGCTGAGAATTTAGATAAGGTTGAGAAGAAAAGGGCCGCCAGGTTTAAAATATTATAAAAATCAATGAGAATTCTTAAAAATGTTAAAGATACGGAAAAAAATTGATTTTGAAGTTTCTTTATATAAAAACAAAATACAATATCAATTATATAAACATTACCCCCTGAATTCTTTACTTAACTTTTGACGTGATAACGTCTTATAAATCGATGACAGGCTTCACGTACGAAATAACATGACTCATGCTGATAAGACTCATGAGTCATGACTCATGCTAACCGCGATACTGATCATTGGCAAGCACCAGGCGAACATGAAAAAGAACAGGCGCTTATTCCCAAAATAACTCCACTCAAATTCAAAAAGTACAAGAAGAGAAATAGAAATACAAAATAGGCGGAGTTTTGTTAAAGTAGAAATTAGATATAATAATGGGGTGTGTATGTGTATATTTAACGAGAGGGTTTGTAGGTGTGAGTTAATGTAATGTAAACCGACTTTACAGACAACCAACGCTTTTTTAACCAATTAACAAAGCGACAGTTGTCGCTTTAACGCTGTGTCTCCACAGGCAATATTGGAGGCAATGGCAATTTGGCAATATGAATAAGGAGGTCCATTTTTAATTTTGGTTAGCTTTTTGTTTTTATTGCCGGCAATTTTAATTGTACACGCTTGTTTTCAAATAATATTATTGTCAGCCATTTTGAAAAATAGAAATTTGAGAGAATATTGCCTTTGTGATGGAAAAAGCAAAAGTGCTATTGCCATTGATTGCTTCAGCATCGCCACAAGGCAATATGAGGGCAATGGCAACGATTTTGGGCAATTTATGGCCTGGAAATTTGCCAATTGTTCCGAATACATTAAGAAATAAAACAAACTCCCGTTTTATTGTGGGAAAAATATCTTTAAAAAACCCACATTTATTCGTTATATCCTTTAGTTATGCTAAACATGACTTGTCGATCTTAAGGACCGAACAAGACTGACTTTAATACATATTTATGTTTATTGGCAGTTGGTTTGCACGAAAGATCAGTGCTGTCGTTCGTAACACCAATTGCCAAAAATTCAACTAATAACATACGGAATTTATAGAAGAACTTTCTTTCAACTGTTCGATGCTTTTACTGCATATAGGGCAAATCTGTTCAAAGAAAATATTAAAAACCGTATATTACGTGCATCATACAGAAAATATGTAATTCTTCTCGCTTAGCTTATATTATGGAAATATTTAGACTAACAGGGATTCTACCACTAAGACACTTATTTTACTTTAATGTCTTAAAAATTTTCTTTAACCGATGTGGCTATATTTAAAGTCTTATAAGTGACTAACATAATTTATGAAAGCAACTATCATTCTGTTCCTACTCTGCCTTTTCGGACTACACTTTTTAGAAACTCATGCACCATTATTGTATCTCTCAGATTGTTCAACAAAATCCATGCGAATATACGAAGCATTAGAAATAACTTAAAGTTTATAAAATGTATTAAATCGTGGCTCCTTCAATATAACCTTTTTCAAATCGAAACTTTGCTAAACTAAATTGTCTGATTAAATTGTATTGTACTTTCAATTGTGTCATATTGTACCGACTCTCTTTTTGCCTCTAATGTTGTTTTATCAATTTTGTATTTTTAATTGTTCTACATTATGTTATCTCCTTTTACCATATATGTAAATGTAAATTAAATGTATTTTGTTCTCTTATATAAACGTTAATTTTAATTGTACACACTCCATAATGTAAATTTTATTTTATTAAACGCATTATCTGTATATAAATGCTACACACTTAAATCTTGTATACAAAATTATTAATTTATTTTAGTGAATAAGTGCATCTTTGAATTGTTAGTAAGAATAATAAGAAATTAATACAATACAATACAATACAATAGCAGGCAAATTATGCGTCCTGCAAAGCTAGACTTATTTGGAGTTCCCCAGTTACGAAAATACGAAATTTAAGTATTTAAATATTTTTATAATTTAATATATAATTTAATTAATATGCATCTTATAAGTTTGTAAAATTATCAACATTATTCTTAACCAATATTTCATATCTTAACTTGGTATTTACCAACTCGGAAAATATAGCATAATCTAGCCTTCCAAAATCATCTTTACTAACATAGATAAATTCGTCATTTTCAGTGCGTCCCACAAGAACAGCATTCTCTGGTATGCGTTCGAATTTACCAGGTGCCTGCCAACTGTATTCCTTTGAAGTTCCCACTAAAGCCTGACAGGTGGATGAATTGATTTCCGTTCCATTATACGACGCTGAGCAAACGTTCGAACCGCTTCTTATAATTCCTGGTACAAATGACCAGGGCCCAACTAATCTAGCAACAAGTCCTTCATTCAAGCCAACAGGAATTGCATTAACTTGAATCTTTGGAGGCGCTACATCGACCCAGGTTGTATTGTCAACGCAGACTAAAGCAAAGTTGCTGTACCGGGGCAAATTTTTTTTTGAAGTCATTAAAATGGATGTGGTTTTAACTCCATTATCATTGCTACTATAATGTACGGCTCCTAAGTAAATTGGCTCACGATTCCATGCTCTTCCTAAACGCACTACCTTCTCAGGTACTTCAGAAAAGTTGCGGTATGATTTCCATTCACATTTTTCTTTAGCAACAAGAATTTCAAAAACTTTTTTGGTCATTGGTATTTCTTCATTTCTGACAGTATTATATACAACGGCATAGGAACTGTTGTAAACTACTGCAGGCAAAATAAGATTGTAATGAGCTGCTCGTCCTACAAACAATTTGTTGTTGAGACGGACGGCGTCTTTTGGAATTGGACTGCCTGGTTTCACGGATACCCATTTGTAACCTTTTGGGAAAAAGAAAAACATGTTAAAATAACTGATTAAAAACTGTTTAAGAATGATTATCATTAAAAGTTATCATTACTAACTACCAAAATAATTAATTCCTTAATCAATACCAACAGATGTTTCATTTCTCAATTCTAAGAATCTTCAATATCAAATTATTCACCGAATTCAAAGAAAAATATTTTAGTGATAAAATTATAACCGATGATAACTGAAAACCTTTTTCCAAAAAGAGAAAACAAAACTTTTTTAGGAAGAAGAACTAATTACTTATTTAAACTCACCAGCTATGGAATTGATTAAACAAATGCAAATTATGACAACCACTGCACTTATTAGATGGGCCATATTAATTCTCTTCTCTTTGTTTCGGCCACACTGGAGTACTTGGGGATAGTCTACTTTTATTTATTGGGATTTGTCAATTCCAATAGAATGCTCCATTCACAAAATATTGGCAAGTACTATCAGCCATTTGTTCTTATCATTTCCAATAGAGATAACTGGTAACTAAATATAAGGTAGATATGATAAACTTTTCAACCAAATCAGCAACTGTTTAAATAAATTGCACGACTGGATCGCACGTACTTGCTCCTATGTGTGTCACAGTGTAGAATAAAATTCAATAAATATTTTTATTCGATTTTTGTGACTTTTGATTGTTCGAAATTTAAACGCCATTTTATTGTTATAAAATATGATTTTTTTTTCAAAATTGTGGGAACAGTTTTTAAATAAAACGGTTTTTACTTAACAACTTTTGTTAAAAAATAAAAAAAAAATAATAATTGAAAGCAGACTTTAGCATGAAAATAACTTTCATTTAAAAACAAAATTAAAAAAAAAAATCATTTACGAGTTTTTAAAATATCGATTTTTCAAAAAAAAAAATTAATTATTAAAAATACAAAAAAAAGTTTTCGAAAATATCATCTTCATACATCTTCCTGAATATCAGTTTTGGTTGTAATCGGCTAACAAGTTCACGAGAAAGTCGAATAAAAAAAAACGGTCCTATGGTACCGTTTTTAGCCCACCATTTAAATTTTGTTTCACCAAAATATAACGCTTATCTACAAAAGCACACTGATTTTTTTCATAAAAGTTCTTGGATGTCAAAACAACCTTATGTTCCAAATTTGAAGACGGTTGGCCTAACCGTTCAGGCTGTAATCCGAAATACATACGTACAGACGGACAGAATTTTGCCAGTAACTCTAATATCTTTCTCTATCATTGTAATGTCATGTTTGATTGTTATCTCAAAATTTTTAATCTGCCCGACTGCATAACTTGAATTATAATCGCAAGTAAAAAAGAAGTGAAAGGAGATCAGTTAGGGTATTCATGAAAACATAAGAACATGGCCAGAATTTGGTAGAAAGGATCAGAAATAAGGAACTGAATAAGGAAACTGTTAGGTGCTGATTTCTGCTGATTACTGCAAGTCAGTTTACTAACGTGTGATTTTTTTGAGATTAGGATTTTCATGCATTAGTATTTGACAGATTACGCGGGATTTCAGACATGGTGTCAAAGAGAAAGATGCTCAGTATGCTTTGACATTTCATCATGAATAGACTTACTAACGAGCAACGCTTGCAAATCATTGAATTTTATTACCAAAATCAGTATTCAGTTCATTCACCGTAACGTTGCGTCCAACAGCATCATTGAAAAAATACGGTCCAATGATTCCACCAGCGTACAAACCACACCAAACAGTGCATTTTTCGGGATGCATGGGCAGTTCTTGAACGGCTTCTGGGTACTCTTCACTCCAAATGCGGCAATTTTGCTTATTTACGTAGCCATTCAACCAGAAATGAGCCTCATCGCTGAACAAAATTTGTCGATAAAAAAGCGGATTTTCTGCCAACTTTTCTAGGGCACTGATTTTGGTAATAAAATTCAATGATTTGCAAGCGTTGCTCGTTAGTAAGTCTATTCATGATGAAATGTCAAAGCATACTGAGCATCTTTCTCTTTGACACTATGTCTGAAATCCCGCGTGATCTGTCAAATACTAATGCATGAAAATCCTAACCTCAAAAAAATCACCCGTTAGTATGAGAGTCAACAAAAATTAATTATTTTTGGTTTATTGGTTGTTATAAAAAAATGATATTTTCAACTTATAAAGCTTGCATTAGTAAATAAAAAACAAAATTAAGGTTAAATCCTGAACTCAAAATCCCGACTGGTTTACTACTTGTATACTGAAAACTAAAAAAAAAATGGGCACGACTGGGTCGCACGTACTTGCTCTTGTATGCCTAATCTTTGACAAAAACAGATAACATTTACGTTTAAAATAACACAGTTTGAACTTATAAAAACTATCAAAATCACAATACTTAACGGTTTTTAGTAAAAATGAAGTACGCCATCACACGTCTTAAGTAACAAAGAATTTTTGGGACAAGTATTCCGAAAATTGTAGTACGGATTTTGGTCCTGTTTTTTATTTTTAATTTAACTTTATATTTTTTTTTAATATAGCTATGCAGTTTTTTAGAGTTTATTAATATAAATGTGATTATAAAATTAAAAATTATTTTTTTTATTTGTTTTAAAAATATTGATTTTTCAAAAAAAAAAAAACAAAAATTTATTTTGACTAGAAAAAAAAAAGTTATTCAAAATTTTGATACGCAGAATTAATTTGGCTATCTATATCTCTTCAAATATAAAATTTGAAAGAAATCCATAGAGCCGTTACCGAGAAAGCCAAAACTTAAAAAAACCGTTATATAAAAGGTCCCGTTAGTAGACTTTTCCCGTATATGTGGTTCTAATCAAGTGATAGCCAATACCAACAAACAAATTCTCAAAAAAAATCATCAAACTCGTTGGAGCCGTTTTCGATAAAAATTAGCTTTTGCTAAACGGTCGTATGGCAAGTACCGTTATTTTTAGCCCTAAACACAAAATTTCAATTTCCCCTCTGAGGAATGCCAAAACATAAACACATACCAAATTTGAAGGCAATCGCTTAACCCGTTTAGGCTTCAGCTCGATATACACCCGGACAGACAGACAGACAGACAGACAGACTTACATTTTTTGCCAATGACTTTTTTAGGCTTCTCTATGATCGTAATCTCATGTTTGATTGTTATCTGACGCAAATAAAAACTAATTGTCAAGTCATTTTCATTTGACAATGCTGTGTTGTTTGTTCTTGTTGATTCTCAGAATTTCGTGTTGGTTTAGTATGAATATGTATTTCGTTTTTGGTTTCGTTTGATTTGGGTTTTATTTATTTTCGCTTTTTCCACTCTGCTGCATATGTTCATACTGCTAAATACTGCTGAAGGAATTGTTTCCAAATAAATTTACACCAAAATCTAAAAAATCAACGTGGCTTTCCCGAAAGAAAATATACCGAGATTTTGGCAGAGTTAAACAACTTGACACAGCTTGTTGACGAGCCAACTAAAATACCTGATATTCTCATAATGCAAATCGATCCGCATACACCCTCGACTTGGTTTTTACATCTCATCCTGATAAGTACACCACAGTTGAAGAAATTATTCCAAAGAGAACCACATGGCGTTACGAGAAAGCTAGCTGGGACGATCTGAACAATTTCTTTGGTAACTTTAACTGGTCACTATGCTTCCTCGATAATGACGCAGACTCCAGCGATAATATGATAATAAATACTAATCTTCTTGGCATGATTATTCTTCGGTCCTGACGCTCGTTTACAAAGAAATTTCTGTGGTCAGCTCCCAAGCGAATACTGATTCATTTGCAACGCAGTTTGCTGCTAATCCAACACTACCACAGTCTGATATGGAGCCTTTTGTAGTCCTCTACTTAAGAGAGTTAATGGTTTTATTGTTCTTTCGCACTTGAACACTTGCAAGAGTATCTAAAGATTTCGATATTCATAAATCCGCTGCCGCTGTATCTGTTCCATTGTTCAGAAGAAGTATGTGCTTCAATGCTGGAAAACCACTGCGTAAGTTGCCCTATTGATTCTACAGGGTCTATCCATCCAAGTGGACAAAAGCATTTGTCCAGTCCGGTCCTATAAAAGGTTTAACTTCATTACCCCTAAAGCTACAAACCAATTGCACAACCAGATCAAGAACTTTCTGAGAAATACAGAATTCTTAATGATCGGTAATACGAGGATAGACAACAGAAACATTTGATTCGCTGGAGCATTGTCGAAATGTTTCCCGTCTCTTCTTATTCCATCGCTAGTTTTATAAACAAAGGTCCTGCAGTTTTAAGTCGACGCCATAATAATCGCATATCATCAATTTATCCGTGCGCCGAATTTCTGCCTTTCTATTAGGCATAGGGACCCATTCTTTAGCCGCACTACACGAATGTCGAACGCTTACATTGATTTATACTAAGTATTTCATAATTCTTGGTTGTTTTCGATGTATTTCCTTCATAAACGAATGTTAAACTAACAGAAGAACAAAAATATTGAACTAGTGTAGACATTGCTTAACTCAAACATCGGAATTATGACAAACATCTCTCCAAATAAAAGCTACTCTCAAAACCGAAGCCTTCGGATATGATAAAAACTGATTCATATGTAAATCCCAATACTGAGAGACACAATCAACCTACCAGGATGCCACCCCGACGACACCACGCTTAACCAGCACTTTCCCAAACACAAGCCATCCAACTGCAACTGCAAATAATCCTCCAAATCGTTTAAATCCTAACGCGATTAGTTTAATTGCCTTTTGTGGCAATTTTGGTGTCGATTTATTTCCATTGGGTAATTACCTGCCCATCTACCCCCGCTGCGGATGCCAATGCGAGTGTGACAACCAGCGAGTGTCCTGGCCAACTTCGATAGTGCAGCTTGGTTTGGCTGCGATGCTATGGTCGGGTTGTCGTCGGTGGAATTTTGAATTTGGCGGCGTTTAGCCGCAAGGCCATATTTCGATTTCCATTAAAGCCCAGGGTGGATGTCACGATACTGATGCCACACCAACACCAACCAACCGCACTGCCTCGGAATTAACTGAAATTTATAATCGACCAATATTGCCCCTGCAGGGCAAAAGGAGAAGGAATCCATTCGGGATTAAATCAAATCGAAATAAACGATTTTTAATGGGGGCCAGTCCCTGGACCTTGGTATATGAATGGACAGAGGTCATTAATTATTTCTTCATGAGATAAGCTGCTGCTGCTAGCTGATACGTTCGAGAGAAGAGGTTGCAAACCCATTGTCCTTTTTGTGGTGCACACTGTGTTCTGGGTATAATGAGGATAGCCATTAAGGAAAAAACCGTTGAATAATGTATCACATGTGTTGCTTTGCTTAATTAATCTCCACAACAACCAAACGAAAATATCTTTTTCCAAGGACAACAAGGATGCGTGAGGAAGAACAATATCTCAAAGCAATCATATTTTTTTCAAGGAAGGTGCATCAACCTAATAGAGACATCAAAATGTAATCTTCCCTAAGCCCAAACTGGCTGCTAATAAAAACAAATGCCACAGCTTTGTTCTTTATTTCTCAAGACTCTGCTCCGGACTGATTTATTTCCCGATTATCCTTCGAACGGGAATGGCCTGCAATACAAAATGGTATCGAGTTTGATAAGTCCAAGGAATTTATTTTGATTACTCGGTGACATTCATTTCTATTTCCTGATTTTTTATCTCCGTCACTAGTCCATTCCGGTAGGCAGGCACATAATCCTTACAAATGACCACACCAGGGTGATGGCTCTGCTGTGAGGAAGACCAGGAAAATCATAAAGCTTTTTGGTCTTTTGTAAAACCAAAGCTAACCTCAGGTTGGGGCAAATAACTTTTTAACTATTTCTAGAGTTTGTGGTTAACCTTTTCCTTAAATATTTTGGGAATATAAACAAAGTGCACTGAATTTGTACAGAAACACAAACACACATCCATTCTACCTTTTGTTTATGCTCCTGTGATGTGGATATACGTTAGAAGTTTGGGACTCCCCATCGGCATCATCATAAATCCTTTTGCTAATTCGTATCTATTTTGAGAGGACTGAGAAGTTTGTGGCACGCAACCTTTTAATTGGGCTTTTGTGAAGCAGCGATGTCGTGTGCCACTTTGTTCATCGGTTTGTCGTCTGCTCCTGTATAGATGTCCCCTCCTGGATCAGGGAGGATAAATAGATACAATGACTTTGCGACACAGCGAGGCAAATAAATTTTAATCTGAAACAGTTTTGTGGAAGGAGTAGCTCCTGGATTGCCATCAGTTAGCTAGTCGGTATTCGTGTATAGAAGATCGTCAGCTCTGGTGAATGAAGCTGTTCGAGGTAATTTGGTGCAGCGTTCTGGAAATGCAAAGATAAAGGGTTCGCAAAATATATAGCTTTCCTTTTCTGTTGTGCGATGTGATGGCGCTGCTAAAAGGGTAAAATATGGGACACCGGAAAATGGCGTAAATTGGATTTGAATATAAGAGCTTATTCAAGCAGGTGTTTTGGGTGAAAGCAGACAGTGGGTTTGTTTAGAAATGTTCACTCGATTGATTCGATTTAACAGTTTAAATGAATATTGATTTTGGTTTTTATGAATTGGGTATGTGTCACGGGGAGACGCATTTGCAATAATATTCCAAAAACCGAAATTTGGAAATTCAATCTATCAGTTAACGTTGGATGTAACAAAAATTCGTCAGATTTTCATTAAATTTGTCATAAATCACGCAAAGTACTTTCATTTCCCCCAAGGGAGCTTTCATCCGACTGCGAAGTCGTAGATTTTTCAGGTTTAAAGCCGTCTTGGTTATAACCTTTTACTCCGTCAGCAAACGGCTTGTTCACATAAAACGCTGGAGAGGATCTTAGGTATAGGCGATGTTTAAAAGCCTTATTCTTCAAGTTGGTGCAGGGAAGTAATTTTGTGGATCGGGATCGGACTGTACTGAGATTCCAAACATCGGTCATATACTTTCCTCCGAACATATACAGATGAGTTAGTTCTTGTACCTGACCAGGTCATCTGCAGCGTGTCTAAAAAGTTCCGCTTATAGCCCATCGGCACCTGTTACTCTATCACATTTTGGTCGGGTTGATGTACTTTTTGGATGTAATGAATTGACTGGTCCAGATCGATCAATGGTGGGATATTGGCCTTTGGTTGAAGTTGTCCCTCCAGATAGTTAACATCGAATGCGTATCTACCATAATTTTTCCATGCACCGCATCTTTGCACGGCCTAGAACGGCTAATAGTCAACCTGATGTTGACTCTTTTACTCTTCTGTAGAATTTTCGCAGATTGTTGTATGAGAAGCCCTCTGACGCTGTGTTTCTTATGGCTTGTTGACATAGTAATAGTATCCATTGATCTTCGAGATTCAATCAGGCAGTCGGGGGACTTCTCGCCAGCTCACAGGATATGCGATAGGCCTGGGTGATAGCTTCCGATTGAAGTTGTCCAACATTCCAACATTTTTGCTATAAAATCAATGAACCTGACTCCATTTTCAGAGGTGCTTTTGTGTAGGCTGTACTAACAATGATATTCGTGCTCCCATTTTAGCGTTAAGATTCCCAATAGTTTTTTTAAAGGTTTGGGGCTGTCCTCGTTTGTTTTGACCAATAACCGCTAGAAATTTTGGTATAGCGTCGCCTTTCTCTTATGTATGGGCATGAGCGCCAATAAGGCTTAAATGATGAATTTGACCTAAATAGGGATCGTCGAAATTTTCTCGCTTTCTCTGTCAGCGATACCGCATCCAAACAAGGGCGAATTCCTATAAGGTGTCATTTCCCATAGTAGAACTCACAGTTTTCAGCTCTTCCTAGGCCGATTCCATCCAATCGCTTCACTATATCGCTTCCTAGAGAGCTGTTACATCGTCTTTAAAAGTGGGGAGGAGGTCGCTGCTATCTATTCAGCTCTGCGTAGCCTGTTTGACTTTTATTTCTTTAATTTTTTTTTAAGGAACAAAGTTACCTAAAGATTATGTTTTTTAGTAAATGATTAATGCTTAAATTTGATATTTAAAAAATGTCTCTTGAGATTCTCAAATTAAAGCTTGGAAAACATGATTTCCCGACATCCAAATGCCACCCTTTCATTTTCTTAAGAGCTTCTCACCTTGCAGTTCAACAAGAATTCCTCAAGGGTTCTCCTCAGAAAGAAACTAGGTAATTGCCATCATCATGCATGGCTTTTAATCCACTAATTAGCTCGCGGAGGATTAACGACCCAAGAAAGCAGAAAATAAAAAGAACTTAATACGCTCCTGTGAGTTTTGTTTTCCCAACATAGAACTTTCCCTCGAAAAACTCTGAAAGGCAGCAAAATGCACATCATGCACAAAAGTCCACTTAAAAATGCATTCCGCGTGCCGTATGCTTGTAAATTTTAATTTAAAAAAAAAATAATACCAAACCCATGTTGGAACAGCATCTTTTGACGGCAACAACACAATGCTTGTCGAAAGTTCAAAGAGGTGAACCATAAATCACGCATTCTACCCTGCTGATACTCTACCCAAGGATGAGCTGAACATTGAACACATCATAATTCGACAATTTTCCGTAGAACGTCCTGTATCTCTCTCACCCCACGCACCGTGCCTCCTTGGATGGCCATAAAAATGTAAAGCCATCACAAAAATTGCTTAGCTAGTCATAACTCTATTTATTTTTTAGCTTGATTTGATAGCAAATGGCCTGTGCTGGGTTTGTGCATTCATTTGTTGGCAATCTGAGCTGTGAATGGAAGAAAAATCAAGGTGCCGATGGTGTATCAAATTCGTCTTGTTTTACCCAGTATGGAACACCCCTCACGTTCGCCATTGTGAATCCAGGACGTGATATGTAAAACCGCCACAAGGACGTGGCTAGCATTTTGAGAGTGATTTTTGTATTTTAACTTTGAGGATGCTTAAGCTCTGTGAAAAAGTTTAAAGAATTCATCCAGCAGGGTTGAGTTTTCAAACAAAAATCCACCGAAAAAAAAACAAGGAAACGCTTTGGAGAAAAGTTTTTATGGGCTCTTTTCGTTTTTCTATTCTGAATTACCTCACGCCTTTCACATCGCTCACATAATCCTTTCAGCAGATCTGCAAAACGAAGAAGTACAAAATATACAATCGCTTTTTTGGGGGAGGACGAATGTGTCTGGGTCTCTTAAGGAATCCTTTGGATTTTCTGGGGAAAATCCACGGATAACCATTATGGGAATGCTATCGTCTACAATGGGTGGTCGAATGTATGCAGACCCACTTGGTGGAAGCGGCGGCGTTTTAAAATTTTATGAGAATCATCACTTGTTCTACACCACATCCGACACTGTATCTGTGAACCGCAAATCGATTGATGATTCTGAGGGTGATAGCTCAGGCGAAAATGGAATAATTTGGCCTTATTGCCTCAGGATTGGAAAATTGAAGGCACGAAGTTGATGCATACATAAGGCATCGTTGGGAACTCTTAATATAGAATTCATCAGGAAAAGAGGTTAAATTCAGTGAAATCTATCCTCCCCTTCTCCCATATAAGCTTCTTAATTGCTTTAATGTTTTTTGGTAAGAAATTTTGTGAATTGTCTTAAGACAGCACTTTTTAAGAGTAATTTTGACCCCGTACCAAAGACAACTCCCTCAAGAGTAATATTTTCCTTAACAAAAGCCATTCGGACTCAGCGGTAAATTAAATGTCCCTTCCATTCCTGCAAATTCACGAGCCACATCAATGATTGGGAGCATAAGTCATTACGCCTTTCTTCCTCAATAAGCTGTGTTATAAACAATTATTTGCACCAAATCATTTAACTCGACACAATGATTAATTAAAGGGTTTTATTAACAAAATGCTGAATGCCGATAGTGGCGTCCGCCGGGTGACACATATGGATTTCTTGCTGGAACCATGTGTCGCCTAGCTTCTTGGTCTCCATTTGGTTCAATTTGGGCCATAAGTAATAATTAAAAAAAAACGGCAACTTCGGTACCTGGTGGTGAACCAAGTGTGAGTTAGTATCGCCCATATTCGGCAATCTTGCTTGATAACACAGCAATTCATCCAAAAATAGGCCTCGTCGCTGAAGATTGAGGTCTTCTTCCAAAGTTCCGAAGACCAGTCAGCGAATAAACGACGTTGTCTATGGTCATGAACTCCTGGATCAGTAGGATCTTGAAAGGGGTTTGGGCCTAACGCCTGGCCAAAGTCCCAACGGAAAATTCGTCAAACTGAATTCTGCAAAAGACCAAGTTTTCGTGCACGAAAAATTCTGCTTTAGAATTGCACAAACCACAGCGATATTTTTGGCCGATCTTGCGTACTTTTGACGTAGTATGAATGTTGACTGATAGATTACCGAACCGTATTTTGCTAGCTCTATACGAAATAGATGCGGGAACATCCTCTGCGAAAGAATTTAATCCTCCCGCACCCTAAAGAAAAAACTTATTTTAAAAATATGGCAATGTAGACTGATCCCTAACCGTTTGTTTAAGGGAGGACAATACGTTACGCTAATGGTGTTCAATTTTTTCTACAAGCTCAACCTATAGTTTCCAATTTCATTTTTTACATTTCATCAACTCTCCGGAGTTGATTATTTTTAATATTTTACTAACAATAGAGAATTTATAAATAAATAAATATTTTAAATTATAGTTTCTATTTTATTATGGGAAAACCAGAAAACCAACATGTGGTGAATAAGAAAAATGTATGTTCCACAATGTTATTTTATTGAAACACAGTCCACAATGGTTTGTGTATGAGTTATATTCGCAGCACCATCTGTTTATTTTTGGTGTAATGCGGTTTTCCGTTTTCAAACCCATTTTATTAAAGCGCCTGTATTGCATTTATGCAAACAAATTAAAAAGCATATGATCAAACTATTAAAAATATAATAAAATAAGAAAGAAAGAAGTGGAAAAAATGGCCAAGAAATAAGCGTTCCGCGGTAAAAGAGTTACTTTTGAGAAATTTTAGAAAATGAAGTTAGACGTCAGTCAATGTTAAAACCTTATTTTTGGCTAAGATTTGTATAGAAGGCCACATTTGGACTCTAAAAATAAGCTTTAAATTCAATACCTATAGAGATCATGTATTTTATGAAAATGTAGATTCATATTGAGGTTGATAAGGAAGAATTAAAGTAAAGTGCTTTTATACATATAACCTCCAGGCAAGACGAATGAATTTTGGCTAGAATTGTAAATAATTTTGTCGACTGTCACAGGAACTTTTCAAAATTTAAGCCGATTAAAAATTATGGCTTTATATGAGGTAAGTAACAAACTTTTATTAAATACATGTTTAATGTGATGAAAAGCAGAACATTTAAATTTTATTGAAGTTGTAAAAATAATTTAAAAATATACACATATTTTAATATTTTCTACGTACACTATGTAGATTTTTGTTTTTTTCATAAAATTGATAAAAATATTTACATTTAGAATCTATTTTATATTTACTTAAACAATTTTCTTATATACATTTTATTCGTTTTTTTTTCTATTTAGGGGTCTGAACGATTTTAATGCCAAAATAGGTAAAGAGGAAATCTTTGGTAGGACTGTCGGAAAACATAGCCTACACGACACAACGTCTGAAAACGGACTTAGGCTAATTGACTTCGCAGCGGCACATAACGTCACCATTGCAAGCACACGGTTTCCTCATCTCGATATACACAAAGGGACTTGGCGACACCCAGATCAAAGAACCGTCAATCAGATTGATCACGTTGCGATCGATGCAAGACACGCCTCCAGTATCTTGGATGTTCGCACCTTCCGAGCAGCTAACATCGACTCGGATCACTACCTTGTTGCAGCAAAGGTAAGAGTGCGAATAACCCGAACTCCACAACAACGGAGTAATACTGTGAGGAAGTATGACGTCGGAAAGCTGCAATCGCAAGAAACCGCCAGAACCTATGCCGATCGAATATCCCGTAACCTCTCAAGAAATCCAATACCGCCAGCATCAAGTGCCGAAGATCAGTGGCAACACTGCCAACAAGCCATCAGAGATGCCGCAACTGATGTGCTAGGTTTCACCAGACCACCACCACGAAACCTCTGGTTTGATGACGAATGCAGGCAGGCCCATGCAGCCAAACAAGAGGCATATAAAGCGGCGCTGCAAAGAAAGACGAGAGCTGCTCGCGAGCTTTACGAGCAGAAAAGACGGGAAGAACACCGGCTTCTCCAAAAGAAAAAAAGAGAGCATGAGAAGCGCGCGATCGAAGATATTGAGAGATGCTACTCCAGGAACAACGTGCGGAAGTTTTACCAACAGGTAAAAAGAATATGCCAAGGAAAAAAATCCCGCACAGAAGCCTGTAGAGATAGGAATGGAAACCTCGTAGTAGAGTCACAGTCGGTGCTGAGTACATGGAAGGACCATTTCTGCAGACTGTTAAACGGCGATGAAGGCCAAAATCCCGCTGTCAGGCAGAATGAACCATTCAACATGGATGATGATAGACAAAACTTCCGTCCACCTGACCAAAATGAAGTAAGGATAGCAATATCTAAACTCAAAAACAACAAAGCTGCTGGACCCGACGGACTACCCGCCGAACTTTTTAAAGCGGCCGGAGATGACCTGGTGGAGTGCATACACCAACTCATCTCTAAAGTTTGGTCAGAAGAAAGTATGCCTGATGAATGGAACCTCAGCATCGTTTGCCCGATCCACAAGAAAGGAGACCCTCTAAACTGCGCCAACTATAGAGGAATAAGTCTCCTGAATTTTGCACTACAAGATCCTCTCTGCCGTACTATGTGAACGCCTGAAACCTTTCGTCAGCAACCTGATTGGCCCCTATCAGTGCGGTTTCAGACCAGGAAAGTCCACAATCGATCAACTGTTCACTCTACGGCAGATCCTGGAAACCACCCAAGAATTCCAAATCGATACCCACCACCTCTTTATCGATTTTAAGGCCGCGTACGATAGCTATACAGAGCCATGTCAGGTTTTGGCATTCCCACAAAACTCGTCCGACTGTGCAGGATGACGATGGAGAACTCTCGCTGCTCCGTCAAGGTTGGTTCTGACCTCACAGAAGCTTTTGAAGTCAAAAAAGGATTCCGACACGGTGATGCGCTATCGTGCGATTTCTTCAACTTAATACTTGAAAAAATTATAAGAAACTCGCAAGTCAATTGTAGTGGGACAATTTTTTTCAAGTCTGTGCAATTGCTAGCATACGCTGACGACATAGACATCATTGGCAGAACTCGGCGAGCTGTCACTGGAACGTTTGCTAGCATTGAAGCTGAGGCGGCTAAGATGGGAGTAGCAGTCAATGAGGCCAAAACGAAGTACCTGCTGTCCACAAAAAGGGACACACAACACCGGCGGATTGGGCAAAACATCACAATAGACAGGTACAACTTTGAGGTAGTTAGGGGCTTTGTGTACCTCGGATCCGCTATAACATCTGACAACAACATCTCGTCAGAAATAAAGCGAAGAATTACTCTTGCCAATCGCTGTTTCTATGGGCTAGGAAGGCAATTGAGTAAAGCAAAGCCCTCTCTCGAAAGACAAAGGAGACTCTGTATAAGACCCTAATCATCCCAGTCCTGCTCTATGGCGCCGAGGCATGGACTCTATCTAAAGCGGATGAAGATATCCTTAGTCGTTTCGAACGTAAGATTCTTCGGAAGATTTTTGGCCCTATCTGCGTTAATGGGCTTTGGAGGAGAAGGTTCAACCAAGAACTATACGAGCTGTACAGCGACATTGACCTGGTCAAAAAAATACGCATATCACGTTTAAGATGGCTAGGTCATGTAGAGCGAATGGACAACAATGCTCCGGGATCTTCGATTCCATCCCAGAGGGTAGACGCAGTCAAGGAAGACCTCGCCTTAGTTGGCGCGCTCAAGTGGATAGGACCTCAACCAACTTGGAGTGCAAAACTGGAGGCAGCTAGCCAAAGACCGAGTTGGCTGGAGAGGCATGTTGGTTGAGGCCCAGGTTCATCCCGAACTGTAGCGCCACCTAAGTAAGTAAGTAAGTTAGGGGTCTGAACAGCCAGGGTGCGTAAACCCCTGCTACCACCACGGCGTTCACAACTTATGATTCTCTTCTCCAGGCTTTATTAGAGGCGGATAACTTAAATTGGTAACACTATTTTCTGTGACAGCGGATTTGAAAAGCACACAATAGCTTTGCTCCACATCCTCCCCAAAACTACGTTTGAAATTTCACTTTGAAATTTAAAAAAGATCAGCTGGGATATTGAGCTGTGTTCATAAAGAAAAGGATTTGCTTATATCGGGTTTTCCAATTAGGAACTTGACAACTTTGAACTTAATTTGTGAACGCACCCTATCACTAATCATCGAACTGTCATTGTCAATTTATTCAGTAAACTCAATATTTCCATCATGGTTAAGTACACGAGCGAGCAACGTCTGCAAATTATAAAAATTTTCTACCGAAATTCGGAGTCGGTGACCGCAACTTTAAGAGCGTTGGATTGTTGAATTTCACCGCAAAATCATCTTCAGTGACAAAGCTCATTTTTGGCTCAATGGGTTCGTCAGTAAGCAAAATATGCGTTATTGGTCGGGTGAAAATCCACATTTGCTTCATGAATCACCACTTCATCTACCAAAAATAACTGTTTGGTGCGCGGCTTGCATGCCGGCGTCATTATTGGGCCATGTTTTTTCGTCGACGATAACTATTGTCACGATACTGTGAATGGCCAGCGTTATCGTGCCATGATTACCGATTATTTTGACCCGAATTGGAAGATATGGGCTTGGACTACATGTCAAGCCACACAGCACACCTTACAATCGATTTATTGAAAAGCAAGTTTGATGAGCGTGTTATCTCAAGAACTGGGCCAGTTGATTGGCCGCCTCGTTCGTGCGATTTAACCCTTCTAGACTATTTTCTTTGGAGCTACGTTAAGTCATTGGTTTATGCCAACAAGCCGAAGACGTTAGAAGGGCTCAGACTCAGAGCCAACATTGAACGCGCAATAGCGGCCGTTTCGGCCAAAATGTGTGGCCGCGTCATCGAAAATTGGATCCAACAAATCGACCGCTGCAAACGTGCCCATAGTAACCATATGAACGAAGTCGAGTTCCATTCATAAATGCTTTGATTGTACTTCAAGCCGATAATAAAGTTTTTGAAATATCTCAGATGGTTTGCGTTTTATTTTAAAAAAGAAGTTGTCAAGTCCTTCAAAAAACCCCGCAAAATATGAAAGAAATTCTATTGTTTGTATTCGTAATAAAATCGAGCAAAACCTTAAACTTTTCGAGTAAAAGCATATCCTTTTATATTCACATAAAAGTAAATGGGTATTCATAAACTTGACCTTTTACTTTAAATACTAAGCAAATCCTTCAAGAAATCTGAGTTAGGTCAGTAGCGAGTACAGACTCATCTCGGTAGTTAACGGTTGTGTTGTCCGATTTTTAGCACGATGGCTGATGTGTGCATGGGATTCCTTGATTTTAAAGATTTATACCGTTTTGAAGAGAGAAATTTTAAGTGGCTCGAGCACAGATTTTTGGGTAAGAATGAAAAAACTCGTGGAGGTGCCTTCTAAACTGTCCATAGAATGAAGGTTTGTTTAGAATATCTTGTGAAAGGTAACGGCAAAGAACTTGGTGTTAGTCAAGATACGGTATCTCGGACTGTGAATGCAGTAGTTGGCAGCATTGTTGCACATACAACTGATTGGATCGTGTTTCTAGCTATCAATAATAAAATATTTTATTATTATTATTATGAATACGAAAAGAAGGAAATTCTTATGCTTCTACCGTTTACCTTCGTTTTTATGAATACGACTCATTAGGGCTCCCGCAAACGGAAAACAATTAATGGGCGATTTTTCCGTGGCAATCAGCGGGCGGGATATGATTATCATTCAGACAAAAGTTGCTTTCTTTTCTTTTTGAAATAGAATTCAATGATGAAACTCATATTTTTGTCCAAAGAATTTTCTTGGACTGAACATGTCAAGTGAGAGAAATATTTTACTCTCTTTTGTCAAAAAATTACAAATTTTGTGTCCTGTGGAACTGCATTTGGCTGTTTTTCGTAAAAAATTGGCTAAAATTCGTAGTTTTGAGGAGGATGTGGAACAAAGCTTATTACATCCAGAAAAAGTCGTTGAATTGAAATAATTGGTCCATGTCTTCAAAAATGATGAGTTATAAAGTAAACGCCTTTAAAAAAGAGTTGGTTGTCTGTAAAGTCGGTTTATGGACGATAATTTTACGTGATAACGTCATAAGAAAATCACACCTCACACACACACACCCCTATATCTACATGTACTTTCTATTTTAACAAAACTCCGCCTATTTTGTATTTATTTTTCTCTTCTTGTTCTTTTTGAATTTGAGTGGAATTATTTTGGGAATTTGCGCCTGTTCTTTTTCATGTTCGCCTGTTGCTTCTGATCGATTTTGGTGGAAAGAACCACAGTATCGCGGTTAGCATGAGTCATGAGTCTTATCAGCATGAGTCATGTTATTTCGTACGTGTAGCCTGTCATCTATTTATAAGACGTTGTCACGTCAAAAAAACACCCTTTATAATAAAATCGGAAATGTCAGGATCAGATTGGAAAACGTCGTGGTTTCACTAATATATCGTCGTTTTTGAAAAAGCGTTCGTACATAGACCAAAGCGAAACATAAGAAACACAAGTGTTCTTAAGTGTAAAGAAACTTTGATTTCGTTTATAAGTATAATGTAGTTTGTAGGATACTCTTCACCTGTGTTGGGGATTGGCGTCAATTCTAACCATCGAATTTCCGGACAAAAATTGACAAATTATTTCATCAACATTTCCATCATGCAATCGCCCAGAGAGTAAGTGAGTTCTTTCTTTTATTTTAGGATCCATAACTTTTCAAATACATTTTCCAGTTGATTCCAAATAAAGGACCGCTAAGTCATGGCTTTTTATTTTGCACACCATTCTCTTACATTTTTTTTATTATTTCTTGTAGTTCCAACTGATATAATTATCTTCGGTTTAAACAAGAAGAAGAAGATACTTGCCTTCTACTGTTTGATTGATATTCACAAAATATTTGAACTTACTTACTTAAAGCCTGTCATAGATAACCAATTCCAAAACAACTTCCAAAACGATCCGCACATTTTTGGACTAACGATTTGAAAGAATGCTGCGCATTTCCGCTGGCTCCCTCATTCACACACTTAAGCTTCGCCAAAAAGGTGTGCAAGACTCATCACACCAGCTCTATAAGGACTTGGTTTATTGCGACCTTAAAAATAGCTTGGAACGCAGCTGAATGAATTTCAATCAGAAATTGGCCATCCATATTGTCATTCGGCATTGAATACGTAATTGTTGGTGGGAAATCTATTAGTCTCGACGGGCGCCGCCACCGGCTGCCTCTCTAAAGTGAAATTGAATTTCCACTTCAGCTTGGCAACAGAGGCAATTCAAAATTGTATGCCTTTAGCTGCTGCAGCTATCTCTATATACCCACTCAATTTGAGTCCATAATTTATCTGAAGAACGTGTGATTTTCATTATCGACTTCCTTCCGTCTTGTGCTCCCTGTTGTTATGGAACCAGAACATCATAAAGATACCAAGATGGAATTTTTGCTGTTGCACTCGTGGAACACTTAAGTGTATCCTGCATCCAGTTGAAGCTAAAAATATGCACCCTGAAGCCGCGGTATCTACATTTTTTCATGATCGGGAATCAGGGATAGAGCAGAGGCTGGAGTGTAGTAGCGTGTGCCGACGACGACGTACGGGTATTTATAACACTTTCCATCTGGCTGTGCAATGTGTTATTCAAAGGTCATTTTGCATTTCCAATTACCACCAGTGTTTGCGCAGTGATTTGCGTGCCAGTATTGCAAGTATGCTCTGGAATTTTTCTTTCACGGGTAATAATTCGGGGCAGATGAATGCGAAAAACAGGAGGAAGCCAGAGGAAACCATTTACATTTCATTGGAGAAAATGTTGGGGTGAATAGTGCATTTTCCATTTTGTTTTTTAACTTAGGCGGTGAAGTTGCTGTCGTATATCTGGTTGTTTTTTAAGTTTAACAAATATGCATACATTTTGATTTTAAATGTTTCTAAATTAAATTATATTTAAAATTAACTTTAGAAATATTTATATTTAACATAACAAATTGAACTCGGAAAAAAGTCCTCAAAAAATAGCTTTAAAGCATGAGGTTCGTATTACTTCTATCTCTGTTCTCTATGCCATGTATCTAAGAAGTTTTTTGCAAACAAACCAAAGTTAGTTTAAAAAACGTTTAGGGGACGAATACGCAACTGGCGATTCCACTACACCTTTTTAAAATAAATTGCACGACTGGATCACACGTACTTATCTTATGTGCGGTCACAGCGTCGAATTGAATTTGATAAATATAAGAAGAACTCCAAAGTTTTTATTCAATTTTT
Organism: Platycheirus rosarum; assembly: GCA_963971375.1. Lineage (NCBI taxonomy): Eukaryota > Metazoa > Arthropoda > Insecta > Diptera > Syrphidae > Platycheirus > Platycheirus rosarum. The sequence goes on from OZ020508.1 coordinate 947,503, forward strand.
GTGGCTTTTGATTCTTCGAAAAAAGAACGTAAAAGAGTTTTAGCAGAAAAATGTAAACGCCTTTTTATTTCTATAAAAAATGTGAATCAGAATGATTTTTTATTTAACAAATTTCGTTAAAAATTAAAAAAAACTTATTAAAGAATGCAAATTTTAGCACAAAAATAACTTTCATATGAAAACAAAATAAAAAAAAATCAATTATGAGTTTTCAAAAAAAAATAATTAAAAATACAAAAAAATACGAAAATATTTTAAATTGGAATTACTTATCTACCATCATCTTCCTGAATATCAATTTTGGTTACAATCGACTGACCAGTTCACGAGAAATTCGAATACAATAAAAACGGTCCTATGGAAGGTACTTTTTTAGTTCACCATTTTAAATTTTTCTTCACCAAAATATAACCCTTATCTACAAAACGCTCATCGAAAAAAGCACAAATAAGAAAGGAACTCATGCAACTCCGTTTTATGGTTAAAAGTTACAGCAAAAAATTCTGCAAAAAATTAGAATATAAATTATTCCATGGGACAGAGTGCCGACAAAGATCTAGCTGTACATAAATCGGCTGGCCCAGATGGTATACCTCCTGTTCTTCTGAAGAGATGTTGTTCCTCCTACCGACCCATGGCACTGACGTCCCTTTTTTCATTGGTGATGGAAACGCTGACTAACCGTCCCGTCAGCTTAAGAAATATCTTAAAGACCGAAAGCTTCTTCATGACCGACAGTATGGCTTTCTTAGCAATTGTGGAAAGGGGTAATAGGAATGGGTTGGAGTTTAATGCTGTCTGCTGTTAAAGCTAAACATAACCACTATTCCATTGTCCACTAATGAATGGCACTTGCATTAAAGAAACCGAAAAGCTTTCAGTACTCCGTATGTACACATCTGGTCAAAAAAATAGGTGTGACTATTTATATTTTTATTAGTTAATTTTTTTTTACATTTTTTCAATTGCATTATAATTTTTTATGTTTTTAATAAAACTTCAATAACAAAGAAAATAAAAGACTTTAATAGGATCTTGAATTAATAGAACATTTTCATAATAAGTGGCCGAAACTGTCGATTGACGCATTTTAGCCTGGTCAATAAAATAGGCGCGTCTTCCTAAAGTATTAAAAATATTGATTTTATTAACATTTGGTTACCTAAATTTTCGAATACCTAACTCTAATAACCAGAGTATCCTCCATTGTTAGCTTGAACTTTTTGGAGTTTGGCGTGGCATTGATTCCACCAATTTTTGGCATGTCTGGTTGGGTATAGAATACCATTCTCTTTGAACGGCTTCCCACAATTGGTTTCCATTTGTGAAATATTGCCCGCCTAACTTTCGCTTGAGTGCATTCCACAAATTCTCAATGGGATTGAGGTCAGGGGATTGACTTGGCCACGGGATAAGAGATACTTCCTTCTCTTGGAACCAATTTTTACGAGACCTGTTATCCTCTTGAAAATGCCATCGGAGGGGCATGTTTTCTTCAGAAAATTGAAGCATGACATTTTCCAAGATATCCCTATACCCATATTTTGTTAATATCGTTTTAATGAGAAATATAGGACCGACACCGTACCAGGAAAAACATCCCCACACCATAATATTGCCACCTCCGTGTTTGATTGTTTTTTGTGTATAGCGGGGATGGTATTCTTTTCCTTTTGGGCGTCTTACATTACGCCCGGAGTCCGAAGAAAACAAATTTATTTTAGTCTCGTCGCTCCACAGGATATTACGCCATTTTTTAAGTCCTTCAGGTCCATTCCAGTTCGCGTATCTAAGAGCAAATTCTTTCTTCACACCTATTTTTTTGACCAGCTGTGTATGTATGTCAACGGCGATCTCCGTTGGAACGAGAATATGCTTAGGTTTTCCGTATTGATAAAAGAAGTTTTGTTTCTCTTCTGATCTGGCTACAAGCATTTATTCGCCCCAGACTCGTGTATATCTCCCAAGTCTGGGAAGGGTTTTCTCAAGCATCGCTACACCTGCTCGATAGAATACAAAACAGAGCTTTACATTTTATATGAACACCGACGCAATGTTTCAAGGTTGAAGTTGATCATGAAGAAGGATCTTGTAATATAGCTTATCAACTACCAGAATGTTACAGTTCTTCAAGAAGGAAGTGCTCCATAAACCACTTTTTTCGGGAAACTGAGTTAATGATGCCGTTTTAGCAATTCGAATATTCTCTATCTCTTGATCCTATCCTCATTGCTCTATCTCTATCTCTATTATTAAAAAAGTTACGAAAACCACTTTTGCTCTATAGACCACAAATTTTTGTGTTCTCTTAACGCTTATTTGTGTTCTTCAACGCTAGCAAAACCATTGCGTAAGCTTTTGCCTCTGCCATAATAATAATATTGAAAGTAAGATTATCTATTGCACTCTATATTTCTAAGGCATTTGATAGATTTTGGCATCAAGCCCTTTGATCGAAAACGTGTGCATTTGAACTCGATGAAACTTTTTTTGGTTGGATTAGTAATTACCGAGCCACTCAATACAAGTTGCGTTGGACGAATTCAAATCTGATATTCACAAAATAAATGCTGGTGTGCCACAGGGTTCTGTTTTGTCTCTGACTCGGTTCGCTATATTTATCAACGACTTATTACCTGAAACAACTACTCCAATAAATTGTTTTGCTGACGACAGCACTCTCAGTTTTGTATATTCGTTTTCAGATTCACATCTGTGGAACTACAAACGGCACCATATGATTAGTTCATACTATCCATGAGTGGCACTTGCATGGAAGAAACCGAACACCTATCTATTATCGGTATGTGCATTACAGACCACTTTCTGCGGAATGGCCACATATTTGACGTTGCCGGGAATGCTGCGAGGTGTTTAGGTTTCCTGCAAGAAATCCTTCAGTCTGATCTGGCTACGAGTATTATTCGCACATTTGGGCAGAAACTCCCATAACCCACTTGCCTTGCCAGACTCTGTGTTTCCCTTCCATTATGAATTGCAGAACTTTAAAACGAATGTGCATCGATATATCCTTTTACACCCTTCCCTATTTTCCTAACGCCCGCTGTGTTTTACCAACATTGTAAGGGTAACCAAAATCTCTTTTGCGCGGGCCAATCATAAAAAAATGAACAAGAGTACAGTCTGCTAAAAGTTACTTAATATAACGGGTGATTTTTTTGAGGTTAGAACTTTTTTTTTTTTTAAAACGCATAAAATTTGCAAAATCTCATCGGTTCTTTATTTTAAACGTTAGATTGGTCCATGACATTTACTTTTTGAAGATAATTTCATTTAAATGTTGACCGCGGCTGCGTCTTAGGTGGTCCATTCGGAAAGTCCAATTTTGGGCAACTTTTTCGAGCATTTCGGCCGGAATAGCCCGAATTTCTTCGGAAATGTTGTCTTCCAAAGCTGGAATAGTTGCTGGCTTATTTCTGTAGACTTTAGACTTGACGTAGCCCCACAAAAAATAATCTAAAGGCGTCAAATCGCATGATCTTGGTGGCCAACTTACCGGTCCATTTCTTGAGATGAATTGTTCTCCGAAGTTTTCCCTCAAAATGGCCATAGAATCGCGAGCTGTGTGGCATGTAGCGCCATCTTGTTGAAACCACATGTCAACCAAGTTCAGTTCTTCCATTTTTGGGAACAAAAAGTTTGTTAGCATCGAACGATAGCGATCGCCATTCACCGTAACGTTGCGTCCAACAGCATCTTTGAAAAAATACGGTCCAATGATTCCACCAGCGTACAAACCACACCAAACAGTGCATTTTTCGGGATGCATGGGCAGTTCTTGAACGGCTTCTGGTTGCTCTTCACTCCAAATGCGGCAATTTTGCTTATTTACGTAGCCATTCAACCAGAAATGAGCCTCATCGCTGAACAAAATTTGAACAAAAAAACAAAAAAAACCGAACACTGATTTTGGTAATAAAATTCAATGATTTGCAAGCGTTGCTCGTTAATAAGTCTATTCATGATGAAATGTCAAAGCATACTGAGCATCTTTCGCTTTGACACCATGTCTGAAATCCCGCGTGATCTGTCAAATACTAATGCATGAAAATCCTAACCTCAAAAAAATCACCCGTTACTTAAATCCTACAGCTATGAGCTACCTGAATTTGTGCATGGAGAATTTTTTCAATTTAAGTTTAACGTTTTTTTTTATTTTTTTTTTATTACGTATCATTATTTTTTATTAACTTTATGTAAATAAAATGTTTGATAAATGCAAAAAAATGCAGTCTTAGTTTCAAATCAATATTCTATTTTGGAATCGTCTTCAAGGCCGAATTAGTAAAATCGACTCTCGACTGTGTCCGTAAGGATAATTTCAAAAATTGTATCTATGTATATTTAAGCATTTTTTTTTTACTAAAATGGATAAAAACAAAACTGGTAAAAAAAAACTTTATAATAAAAAAATAATAAAATAATAAAATAAAACTAGCTCCTATAAATGTTGAAGTATTTTAATGACCAATTCCGAATAAGATTAATGTATTTTTCTAGAAAATTGAATGGGGCAAAATTAATGTTATATATTTTTTCATAATTAAGTGTTCTCATCGACTTAGAAATAAGTGAATGTGACATAAAGTAAGGCATGTACACTGAATTAATGTTTATTTTTATTTTATATTTTATCACTAAAAATAAAAAAATTAAAAAATTAATAATTCTAGTGATTTTGAGTTATTTTATTATTTATTTCAAACTTTTATTTTTTTTAACCGTAATAGTTTTTGACCCAAGAAGGTTTTCAAGTTACAAAAAAAGAAACGTTTAATTAATATGTATAAACATTTAAAAGGATATGACGCACTTAAGCACTCAGGCGGTGAATTGCCACCATGTGAGGTTTGCTGACCATCCCATTTATCCAATGCCGAATTCCAGTATTGCAGAACTGCTAATGTTTTTGTTCCGAAATTATCAAATGAAGAAGTTTTCCTAAAAAAACCTTTTCTTCTAAATAGTTAACAATTCTATTTTTAAGAGTAGCCAAAACAGATTTTAACTCAAGAAATGCTGTAGCGGTTCGATATAATTATGTTTTTGAAAAACCACCCAAGTAGTTTAAAATAATAATTTGAAATACATTTGCTTGTCAACTTTATGTTATTTTTTTGTTTTATTTTTTCGACGTTTTATTTTTTTGAAAAATAAGAAGATCGTATCGCATTTAAGTTTAAATTTATAACTTATTCATGGCACGCGCATTAACGTATAACATACTAGGGCGGCTACTTAAAGGTTTTGAATATTCGGAGACTTGTGTGCGTAGATAGAATAACACGCGGACGAGCTTACCTTCATAAAAAGGTCCGAGAAGGCCATTTAAGATACAATTCTTCACATTAATTATTCTAATCAAGCAGAATATCGCGATACAAGGTGGAACAAACTAGGATTATGTGTGTAATTGTCGGTTTATCTGGTGGAAAACAACAAGAAGCGCGCGAATCCAACCTTTTTATCAAGAGGGAACAAAAAAGGTGAACAAAATAGCCTTTCCGCGAACTATACCTAAAAAGCAACAGGTGAGCCATATGCGAATGCAATTCCAATTTTTATTTCAACGTCAGCAATATATTAAGATACTCCAACTCAATTGGAGCATAGTGTTGCCATCTGCTGGTTTTGGTATGGTGTTATTTGCTTATTCTCTTTATTACGCTGTGATTTTTACTTTGTATTCAGCTATGGTCAACTAATGTAATGACCAATGGGTCTTTGATGAAGTGCTTGATTAGGCTCTTGAGTGCATTAGAATATGAATAACCATCCAACTGCGCTTGATTTACTTTGATTTACCTTATTTAGGTAGTTTAAGTTTGTTGGGGACAAAAAGAAGAGCAAAAGGAAATACGAAAGAATTTCGTTTGAATTTTTAATGAAAAAGCGGGCCAACATTTTATTTTTATTTTCACAAAATTGCGTGCTTAGGATTAGTAAATTTGACTTAAGCACGTGATGTAAGCCATATTGATTCATCACACTTTGAATTGAGACATATTTTCGGAATATACATAGACATGACGAATTCGTTTAATTTCACCAGGAACTTTTGTTAGTAAACAGATCTAACCAAGGAAAACGCTCAATCATTGGGTTATGAATACCTTGCGTAATTTCAACTGATGTTTCGAAACACTTCTAGTCGAATCCAATATAATCAGCCTTACAACAGAATTTATCGTAATCGCAAATGATCTACGAACCCTGAAAAATCTACCATCCATTCGATAGTAGATTCGGAAAAGAAATCATCACAAGTTGACGATTTTGGCTATTGTACATAGACAAATATCGGTTTATGGAATGTGAAGACGCTCCTCGTCGCAGGCAGCAAAGATACCCACCATGCCAGATTCCTCCAATTAGAGGCCAGTTATAGCCATCATTGAAATTCATAATTTGAAATTTAAATTTTTGATTCTGAAGCATTCAAAAACTCAAATCAGTGCTTATATTGGTGCAAGAGTAGAGCTTATGACTTAAATTATTATTTAAGCCAAACAAAATATTCGCCCATCTTCTGTATTTCGATCGAAACCGAAGCGAAGTCACTTTCCAATTTCACGTGAAATGAAATTGCGTGTTCTACATTTCGATCGATTTCAAAAAATTCGGAATTTCCTCGAAATGCCAAACTGAAGGTTCGTCCATTTTTAAGTGAAATTACTTACTACCTACTGCTTATAAGCATGGATGCATAATTATATTGATTATTGGTAATTTGAAGCGAAAAAAGGAAGCAGAACTCTAAAGAAAGATATAGAACACAAATTTTGGGAGATAAATATAAATCAAATATATAAGATCTACCGTACACAACAAAAACCATGAATATTATACTAAAAAAATCCACAATGAATAATCAGTGCGATCCAATTGATTTCTGCACAGAAATACACAGCACAGCATTTTTTAAAGAGTGGGGGTAATAATCTCTCAGAGAAAGACAAACTGTGCACAAACAGATGGAACGACTTTGGACAGAAAATCACAGAAAATTACATTTTTTGTTGTATAGTTTGACAGTCTTCAATTTTCTGTACGAAATTTCATCCCCACTCTTTAAAGTTTAAAAGTTTTCCTAAAGCAACCCAAGAAGTAGACGAACGGACCAAATTTGTGTTGCAGAAATTCACAGGGTGGGGAAATGTTTTACTCTCTCGTGTGAAAAACTAGGAAAAACTCACAAGATGGAACTACTTTGGACAGTTTTTCGGTGATTTTCGGCGAATTTTGCAGTTTTGCACAGCAATTGGAACAAACTTAATTTCTCTCACATTTTGGACGAAGAATTATACAGCTAACTGGAACTCGACCAATTTCACAATTTTATTTTCGACATTCCAATTCACTAAAACGAATTTTGGGACATCTAAATTCACTTTCGCTATTTGAATTCACAATACATAAGTGAAATGCAGAACATGGGTGATAAAATGATAAGGTAGTTCGCCTAGTGATTCATAATTCAATGATCGCCTAACGCCTAATTAGAAGTCATTTTATGGATATCATTGGGCTGGAACAAATATTTTCTTTGGCTCTACCAAAGGCGAAACCGAACACGGGAGAGCAAAGGCTACTTACGGTATGTTAAAAAATATGTGGTGGAATAACTCAGCTTATATGGTTCTTATACAGCTACTAGTGTTTCACTGCAATGTAGAGTCCTTACTCCTATACGGATGCAGCACATGGAAACTAACATCAGCGGTCACGAGGAAGCTGTAAACGAGGGTGTCTTCAAAACATCCTTAGAATTGTCTGCCCAGGTAACGACTTGCGAATGTATTGCAACTCCAGCAAAGCAGTGGAACCCGCTCTCACATGAATGAAGAACAGTCAATCAGAAGCACATTTGACAAAAAAAATTTTATTTTTAAACCAACACAAAAAAATTTAAATTGATATTTTTTTTTTAAATACTTTTATTAACATTTATATTTATTTCGTTTTATCATATTTAGCAGAGAAAGAAAAGTATAGCCAGTTTTATTTTCTTGTAAGAATGTTTTTCTTTATATTAATCTCATTATTTTTTTAGTGCATTATACAATTCCTACATAAATCAATTATATTTTCTTCTAAGGTAAAATATTTACATTAAGTATATTGAAGCAAATTGCCCTTAATAATACATAGTTTCCATTCTTTTTTATTTAATACATTTAAGCGCTTACATATCATAACACTACATTATATACAAAGAAAACCGTTTATTTTGTTATTAAATAAGCAGCAGCCATTAAAAAAAAAGGAAACGATCATCATAAAGTAGAAGCGACGACGAACTTGATATTGCTTCATTTTTTGTTTGTTTTTTTTTTTTCTTACAAAATGTCAGCAAAATTATCATAAAATATATTATATTAATAAAAATAGATTTACAACAAGTCAACAAAATATAATAATAATTTTGTACATCGTTTACTTAATTAGCAATGTTTCATTGCACTCAGAAGGATATGAATTCAAAGGATCATTATGTTTGTATATGTATTTGTTATTAAGGTGTGTTTGTTTGTTTGATTTTGTATGGATGTAGATCCTTTGAAATCAATTCGAGATTTGATAAATGGCTCTAGCGGATCCAAAAATAGACAAATCAACATTTGTTGATGTCCTTGGAGTGTAGGTAAACATTGTATCGATAGCAGGTTCATCCTTTAGAACTGGCTTCTTCAATGTACACATTGCCTGGCTGGGGGGGCTTGATTGTATGTTTCTCACCTGTAAAAATAAAAAAAAAAATAATAAAGAAATTAAAATTACGTCATCCAACGGTCAGTAGCTAATATTATATCATCATAAGGAAGAAACATAAAAATTATAATTCTACATGCCGATCGTGCCTTTGCTGCTGCTTCCTAGGAAATGGATAAGAAGTCTTTATAGTCAATCAAAGTATGGTTGACAGTTTCGCACGATGGATTTCTACGCGAAGAGACAGCTTTGGCGCGCATTACCATATCCGTCACACTTATGGATAACCATAGTGTCCTACCTGCACCTAACCGCTAACCTACCAAGTTAACTTTTTTTTTACAATAATTATTATATGTTATTAACCAAAGAACATGTAGTTTGGAGTAAAACTTACATTTGGCTTGGGGACACGACGTGATTTGAAAATCAATTTTTGATGTTTGTATCTACAAAATTGCGATCCGGGAAGGTATCGTGTCAAACATTTGTTAAAAACAAACCCTGAAATGGGTGCCAAAAGTCTTAAGACAATGAAGAATTTTTTTAAACAAATTTATTGAAACGGTGGACTCCTGAATTCTGAGAATTCGATATAAAACATTTCGCATTTTTTATTTTTATTTTTAGGAATTATAGTAAGGGACAGTGAGTCGAAAATGTGGAATCTTATACAAACTTCCCATTGGAATTATAAAGGTTGATGTATGTAGTTTTAAATCGTCTGTCTGAATACATTTAATTTTAATTTTTGTTTTTCAATATTAAATAATTCATCTTTAGCGAAACACCCTGTTAACAGACAAAATTAAATGTAGAACACATTCGTTAAAAAAAGTAAAAAACCTGACATTGCATCAGCCTGTTGATCGCCAAACACGTGTGATCTAGGCTCAAGAAATCCTAAATCTCCATCTGGATGGCTCATTTACAACTTTCCGGTTACGTGAATAATCAAAATTATTTGGCACCAAAAAACCACGAAGAGCCATTACACCCAATTAAAGTTACTACATGTGGTAGTGTTTACGCTGCAGGCTGGAGAAGTCATCGGACTATTATTTTTTTTAACAACACCGCAGGACAGACAGTTTTTTGTGAACAAGCAAGCGCTACAGAACCATGATCAACGACTTTTTAAATCTTAAATTGGATATATTGGGACAGGAGAACATAATGTTATAAACACGCAGCAATGGAGCACACTGATCGATCCACAAGCCATATACTTAAGGAAACATATTCGCGTCGTCTAACTGCTCGTTTAAAAGTGAATATTCGAAAGGAATGCGATAATCTGTTGCAGGAATTTCCGACACAAGTGATTGAAAATGCCATAAAACAAGCCAGCATGATCATCAATTCTGATGGCCGTCGGCTGCTTTTGAAGCAGCTACAAGAATATTTATCGAACAACATTCTGTTAAGTTCCTGCATCCTGCCTATCAGGTTTTCGACGTAACGGCAACTGCAAATCAACCTTACTTACTGAAAAAAAGGAATCCCAAAGGACTTATATTATATTAAGCCGCTGACTGTGGCTGCCGATGATCGTTGGCTCTTTAAAGGCCTTTGACACTGTCAACCGCTCTATCATATCTAAAAAAAAACTACGTAATTTTTCCAGTTCATTCATACAAGCGAAAATGCGTGGTGGAAAATGAACGCTCTTCCACCCTTCTCAATGTTTTACTGGAATACCACAAGGGTCAATGCTAGGGGCCTTTCTTTTTCAAATTTTACAAAAACGAGCTACCAAAGGGTAATGGGGACAACAATGCGTCGTGGCAAATGAACATTCCTTTCCCTTTCTCAATGTTGTACTAAAGTAACCAAAGGGTGCAATACTCATGCCTATCCTCTCTTATATACAAAAAAAACGATCTACCACAGATGATGTGTAGCTTCTTATGCGCCCATCTTTTGCAGCGAAAAATGATGCCGTGGCCGTAATGAATGAGGCCCAGTCTTCATCCTACCATACACAACGCGGGCGACAACGACAACAATGCGTGGTAGCAAATGAACGTTCTTCTTCTTTTCTCTTTTATTTTCTTGGAGTGCCACAGGGTTCAACACTTCAACAAAACTAACACAAGCTCCATCAAACTTGAATATGAAACTATTTAAAACGTTTACACTGGTAGAAACCTATAAATAATTTTCCATCATACCCTACATAAATAACATGGAACTTAGTCTGGGAGAATCTGTCAACCTTCCCCGGAAGGCAAACTTAGATGAGACATGTGGGTATCGAATCTAGAGCCTCTATTGAAAGTTTAGGAAGAGGTCTTATATAGAAATGTATAAGCTTAATTTAACAAATTTGTTTCCAGAAACTTACGTCTTAAAATAGAGAAAAATTTACTTCATGTTTCAAAAATCTGATACAAGAAATGTCTTAAAGCGAATAGCATTGTTCTTTGAAACTTTATTTTTAGATAATCTCACAACAACGTGTGCATTTCCAATATTCAAATATTTTGCCAAAATAAATTCTTAAAAAGAGATTCTATTTATAAATAATTTTAATCAAAATTTAATGTTTCAAGTCAATATATAAATGAATTCTGAATTTCCATTAACTTTTCAAACATTTCCAGAGTAACCAACACATTTTGTTTATTATTTATGCTTGGTTGTCTCGAAGATCTTTATCTTCAGCTTTATTGTTTTACAAGCATCATAAATCTGAAACATTCAACACCCTGGTGAGATGTTTACTTACCAATCAAAAGCATTTGTTGCGGTCGCACATTCTGAATCTTTATCGAACTTGCATCTTCAATGTAGAACGTTCCGCCTTCAAGACTCTGCACTTCGGCTAACCTCGCCATTAATTTCGCTGACAACTCCTCGACATCTGAAATAAGATCGTAAATGATATAAAAAAATTAGCATCTTGACTTTCGTAATATGTAATTTTGTTTTTATGACTTTTGTCTGCAAATCTGAGAGAATCATCGTTGACATAATATGACAAACAGCTTGTTTTGTAAAAAGGGTGTTGTTCAGGACGTCTCTCTTCAAAAAGGCAAAAATTCTCAAAAATTCACTTAACAACCAAAATAAGACCAATCTTCGTCTTTTTTAAGGGCATTTCTAAAGGAGTAAGTAATTTTCATCATCTGGAGTGAAGAGCGTCTGGTTAATGGCTCGTGTTATTCGTTCAACATTTCGACTCTGCACTGAATAGAGCTATTTTTAGAGCAGCAAACAAAAATTTCCGATTCGTTTCGAAGAACAGAGAAACTAAAAGAAAACGATCCTGAAACAATCAATGTCTGATTATACATTAGGTAAACAGATGAAGAACCAACTCACAGCAGGCTTCCGAGTTGCCCACACAGGCTCCCATGGACACGCGTATAATTTGTTCTTTTTGTTTTCTAGGAAATATCTAGAAAACCTAACTGATGCGCAAATTATTCCAAAATAAAACTAATTTTTTCAGAATTTGCGATTTGGTGTTTCTGCTCGGCAAAAAATTATGTAAACAGATCGACTTGGGAACTGAAAACATATTCAAAATAAACATTTGCTGGTTATTTATTCTTTTGAGTTCGAGTCTATAAGGAGAAAGCTTTTGTTTATGTGGATGGATATGTGGAAGCAGTGGAAGTAACATTTAAAAATAGACTAAAAGCAATTCGCAGCTCTTATCGAGTAAACAAATAAAAGAAATCTGTGCAAGGGTTGTATGGGAAAAGAATATTTTAAGGATGTCGGCACCAGCATTTGTCCTTTAGTACATGAACCTTGACATTTGAAACCCCTAAGAACTTTGGATTGAAATTATGGCACACTGTTCATTCAACCTTATTTCGTTTTTTTATTAAATAAAGAGAGAAAGAGGCACATTATCGTCTTCGCGAAAGTGAGTATCTCAAACCTTTGGATTTTCTAGAGATTTCTAGATTGTTCTGCCGAATATATGCATAAATGAATTGTTTAAATTGAGTAATAAATCTATAGAATTCCATTAATCTACTCGCTTCGGCTCGAAAACTTGCAATTTACCATACCTACATGCTTGAAGCTCATCAATTACAGGCTCATTGTAGGCGGGAAGAATGAATTCACAACGAAGCGAATGATGACACCAAAGGTATATTTTCGAGCTATTGGACAAAACATATGAGCAGTCCCCTAGCTATGACATTAGATCTTTGGTGGTAAAGACGGAAAACACAGGAAAGAATATCAAATTTTAAGTATTTTTTTTGATTAGTTTTAAAAATATAGATTTCTCAAAAAAAATTAAAAAAAATAATTTTAATTAGAAAAATGAGTTGGTTGTCTGTAAAGTCGGTTTACGGACTATAATTTTACGTGATAACGTATTAAAAAAACATTGATGGCAGCAACACCAACAAACAGATACAGCCCGTTAACTCACACCCACAAACCCTCTCGTTAAATCCACACACATACAACCCCAATATCTACATCTACTTTCTACTTTAACAAAACTCCGCCTATTTTGTATTTCTTTTTCTCTTTTTGTTCTTTTTGAATTTGAGTGGAATAATTTTGGGAATTTTCGCCTGTTCTTTTTCACGTTCGCTGGTGCTTGCGATCGATTTTGGTTGAAAGAACCATAGTATCGCGGTTAGCATGAGTCATGCGTCTTATTAACATGAGTCATGTTATTTCGTAAGTGTAGACTGTCATCGATTTATAAGACGTTATCACGTCAAAATTTTGATATGTAGAATTCATTTGGCTACTAGACTTTTCCCGTAAATTTGGTTCCGATCAAATAATAGCAACCAACAAAAAAGATCTCAAAAATTTTCATCAAAATCGTTGAACCCGTTTTCGAGAAAAAGAAGCTATTTCTGGCAGGTACCGTTATTTTGAGCCCTAAAAATAAAATTTCAAAAACCCCTCTGAGGAATGCCAAAAGAATCACACATACCAAATTTGAAGGTAATCGCACAAGCCGTTAAGGCTGCACTAACTTTGTAAGGCTTCTCTATGATCGCAATGTCATTTTTGATTGTTAGAATTTTTTTTTACGAATGCATAACTTGCCTTATAGTCCCTATAATTGCAAGTAAAAATGTAGCGGTAACAAACCGCATAGCCAATTGAAATCACCTTTACGAGAGATAATCTTACTTTCAAATCTTTCATGCAGAATTTCAATTGTTCCGTTCGATGTGTGGCACGTAGCGCCGTCCTATTGGAACCACGTTGTCAATGGTTCAATTCGGCCGTAAGACCCTAACGGTCATTTTTTGAGGATGCTTTGTCACCTGTGAACCTTGTGTATGTTGGTGTTGTTCCGTATATATTGCTTATTAACATAGGCGAAAGGCCCAGTTGGAATCGACTGCCTCTGGATCTGATGTACACTTTCACGGACCGCAGCGATGTTCTCGACTGATCTCCTGTTCCTTTCACGTACGAATGTTAGTTGATTGATTACCGAACCGGTTGTCCTTAATATGACCACCAAACGTTTAAGAGTCGATTGTGAAGGGCCACCACGAACACCGTAAAATGGTCGCAACGTTTGCACTAACGAACCCTCATATACAAAATAAAGAGTTATCATTTGGACGTGCTGTTCAGTTGTATTACTTGCCATTGTGATTTGGCATCAGTAACTGAATAATAAACAACAGAATTGACAGTTGTTGTCACCAGAGTCCGCCAAAATCGAATTGCGCCAATTGAACAAAATGTGCTCCTCTTTGAATAAACGAAAATGAATGCTTTTAAGTGAACTTAAAGTAACTCTGGACTCTGGAGGCCTTTATCGGCAACTGTTAGAATAACCTGCCTCCCTAAACAAAATATTGCACAACAATGTTTTGTAGAAGAGCCGGATATCCGTCCTTTTCAACGAAGTTATTAAAACTGTTCTTGCCCTTGAGATTCCTCTCATTAATGACGCACTCGAAAGAGGATTATTTCAAGAAATAAAGCATCTTTTTCTATAAATTCAGCAAACTGTATTCTTAATTTATGGTGCAACCAAATTTATAGTTTTTTTTTATATCAAATTCTCACCAAAGCAACTATCAGATAGATATTGAAAAAAACCACTTCCGCTAGTGAGATCAAAAAAATTCTACACATAAATATTTCCACGTCTTTAAAAATAGACACGAACACACCTTGCATCCGCTTTCCAATAAGTAGAACCGGATGTGTCAAAGATGCGATGTTATTTTCTCTAAGTCGACAGTGGCACGCGCTGTTGAAAAAAAAATCGGATATGTAATAATAAAACGGATGCAACTCGAACTACTGAACTAAATCAACCCTGAATTTGAAGTCCTTTTGCCACGCGTAGTGCATTTATATTACAACAACAAAAATAGACCATGCATTCCAAGTACGAAGAAAAAAGAAAATTCATCCCACTGAATCTCTATATTTTATATTCAAGAAGCAACAGCTGGAATCACCTTTTATAAACAGAAGCGCTGGAGGTAGTTTGATTAAAACGAAAAATACGATCTCAAGGAATTATGAGCTAACGTTGGTTGGTTTTTTTTTTCTTCCAAAAATAGCCCGATGTATAAACAGCTCACATAATAAATCTTAGCTATTTTTATGGATGATTATTTGTATTGGAAGTGAAGAGAGATTTACACACTCCTGCCGTAATGTACTATAAAAGAACAAGGACGAATGAGGAAAGAAATATTTAATGACCTCAAGCTATTGTCCATGAAGTCATTAGCCGCAGTTGAAAATATTTGTTTTTGAATTATTTATTCGAGTATTAAAAAGCGACTTTATATTCGCGTTTTATCACCCCTGGAACAGACGATTCGTTAACAGGCATGAATAATTCGAAAGGCGTACGCTATTAAGCGTGAACTTAACATGGCTGAAGCAATTCTTCTAACGTAGTCAAGTCGTGCGACACAAGTAAAACGGAATAGCTTGACAAGCTGTTGACATTTGGAAAAGCTTAATCTATTGCCATTGGAATAGTAAATTCATAGGAATGGTATGTATTCTTAAGTGATCTCATAATTCAAGACTAATACACGGCTGAGACAACGTGAGTTATATTGGTAGTGAGTGTTGCCTTGGAGCAAGGTTTACTAAGGGAAACCATATGAAATCAGACTGCAGAGGTCACATGGTGAGAGAGATTACAGTTTTGCCAAGTTCTTACATTTTGCAGTTGGCTTCTACAATGTGGAAAAGATTTAATGGAAAGAAAACCCATTTGTTTAAAACAAACTGACACCTTTAATTGCAAACGATATCCAAAGTTCGACTAGTTTCGTGTAAAAGTCGAACATTTACGAAAACGATTCTTCCATGTAGCCACTTGAATGTCATATATTCCCAAATATTTTTCTTAAAAAAATTGTTAACAAAAACGATTTTCTACGTTTTCTGTTTACGGCGTTCTATGATTACCTCTCAGTTAGGTAGGGATCACTTCCAATTCTAACTGGTGTGAACAAAATTGTTTTTTCGAAAAGTGACTGTGTTTGGATACAGTTGTAGTTTGTCTAAAAAAGTTATTGACCAACTCACATCCACATGTAGTAACCAAATTAACTACATGTGGATAGATCGTCTCCAGTACTCGAAGCTGAAGACGATAAGAATTAGAATAATCAAGGAACCTATACCAACATTGACTATCTTGTTTGTATGGTGTTCCGATGGCGGATTGCTTTGAAAATAAGTACTGCAACCTCCCCTCAATTTCGAATAAACACGAATGCCCTAGCTACTTAACGTAAGAATTTCGCATACCGAATATTGCTGCAGTCTCATAGAACGCGGGTACGCGAAGATAATATGAATAGAGCTCAGAAGAACAGAGAAAAGGCTTCACAGACAAAAAAGGCAGCCTCGGAAAATTATATTTCTGTGAAATTGGAAGAAATAGAGCGAGAGCCGCACAATAGCGGGAAAATGTACATTTCGCGATACATACAACGATGTAAATAATTAAAGTGATAGTGATTCGTGAAGACATTCTGGAGCAATGGGAAGTGCACTTCGATAAATTGTTGAACGGTCGCCTCACGGAAAAAAATGAGACTCCATCATTTCAAGAGGAACCCTCAGGCTGCAGCCATTAAGCATTTAGTAGATACAAATGGCTATTAATCGGCTCAAAAATAACAAGGCCTCGGGAGCTGATCAAACAATGAGGGCCAACATCACTGACTAGCATCCTCTGTTCAACCTGGCGTTGAAGAAAGCAATCCGTCAACAAGAGGGACTATGTCCAGTCAGATATTGGCTTAAGCACACCACATCGACATTATCGGTATATAAGTCAAAAAGCTGCTTCATCCAGATCGAACAAGAGGCGGCACAAAACCTGGGGCTTGATATTAATGAAGGGAAATCAAGTACGTGGTGGCTAAGTATACGAGAAGTGTTAGATCAATAATTAAGTAGTGCAATCCTTTAACTACCTTGTGGCAAGAGCAGCAGCCGATATGGCGGAAGAAATTCGTGGGCGGCGACTAAAATCTAAAAGAAACTACTATAGTCTTTCGAGGCTCTTGAAATCCATAAATCTTACCAAAAAAACTAAACTGCTGCTGTACACGACTATGATCTTAACAGTACTCACAGGATTCCAGACTAAAAGAAACCGATCTCTTAACCGCGTTCGAATAGAAAGTCTTGGGGAGAATTGAAGGCTTTGAATGAAAGGACAATTTGTGTGTATTACACCTAAGTTCAGTAGTAGCATGAACCAGCTGAAAACCCGCGTTATATATTGAATGATCATTTCGAAGACTGCCAATGTTCACATCTTCTTAAAAAATCCCAGAAGCCATACCTAATGGCTTTAGCCCAAGTACCTACTGCCCTAACTTTAAATTAATAATCAAATTTATTAAATAAATCATTAAATTAGTTACGAGACTGTGCCGGCTAAGGTGAACCACACTGTAGCAATATGCGAATGAAACACACATTTCAATAACAGAACTGCAACCATGGCACTGATTACTGCTTCTTCATGCCTTCATATTTCCACGTTTTTCCATTTTGGCAATCGTGTCGCAATTTCAACGCAACTCTCATGTTCGCAATGCTTCTGGTATTGACCAATCGTTTGCCTCAAATTGTGTCCAACCCACAGATGTCTAGCTAAAGATATATCGATTCGAAACACCAACTGAATAACAATTTCCAATTGGAAAAGGTGCAAGCACTAAAAAAAAAACTAAAAACCTTAAAACGACCGAAACACTCAGGTATTGACATAGCAACGCCGAATAATAGGCAAAAGGCAACCCAAAAATTCAATCAATAAATGAGAATGACAATCCTAAGAACAGATCGATCGTGATTTCAACATTTGTATGTATCACGGCAACTCGTTTCCGTTCCCTTTTACTATTAGGGTCTAACTTAAGCGGAAGTTGATTATAATATCCGAAAAAGATTCATACAAAACCAAAGTGCTTACCCTTGTCTAATCGGCGTTCCATACGTCGCCACTGTCGCAAGTGTTGTACAAGAATGCAGGCGGCTGCGATGAAGAACACCAGACAAGCCAGAACCGCCAGGATGAGGGACATCAACTGCCAGTCGATTTCAAGGTTTTCCTCTTGGTTGCGTTCATTTTCGACGAGTAGGAATTTCTCCTTTCGTCGCTAAAAAAAATATACAAATTACAGTTGTTAAGTAGTTTCAAAAACATCATTTTCAACTTTACCTCCTTCCAATTTGGCTCAGTTTTCGCCAGAAGCATCCAATCGATTTCTAGATCATATATGGAGCCACATATCGTGTCTCTGTGCAGTTGACATGGTCTTAGGACAATTTTCTGACCCGAACATTCTGTGCATGGAATGCATTTATCCTGAAATGGATCCCACCAGTGGAACGATTGGCAAGGAGACCCTTCGCATGAGGAACATGTTGTCGTTAAGAATATTACCACCACAGCTGCCAAGTAAGCCGTTGCCGGTGCTGATGTCACTCTACGTCCTCCACTTGACGTATGTTGTAACATAATCTATGTCGTGACGTGAAAAAGAAAATTTCATTTTTTTTTATTTAAATAAATTACAAACACAAAATACAATGCCAGGCCCAGGGTCTCAGGATTTCTCAGTTTGGAAGTGAAATTGCGCAAACGCTTCGCTTCACCCACCCAAAAGGTAGTTGGACTCTTCATATACGGCAGCCATAAAACTATTTCCGACTGAAACTGAATTAATTAAAAAGTTCATTCGACATCGAACGTATCTACGGAGTACAGGAGAATACGGAATTCAAAACCATACTATCTATTCCTATTCTATACTATGATGGCCGTTGAGCTGAGTGCGCAGGCACAATTTGATGATAGTAGCGCGGCGCGGCCTAGTCCATCGAGCACATTGTGTGCTTGGTCTTGGTCTATTGCTATCCCACTTTGCTCGATCTATGGAACACGCGCGGTAATTTTAATTAAATATTTCTTCCTGTTGATTTCCCGCTTCTATTTGAGCAAGTTCCCCCTTTTAAGCATCGTCGAAGTCGATCGGCCGTCGTCGTGCTTGTTGTTTGTATGGCGATTGGCGACCGCGACGGTATAAAGAGGTGCATGCAATTGCTGCTGTCCAATTGGACTCACCTAAAGCAGGCAAATTGGCTAGAATAGCGATCATGTACCCGTATCGAATCGTAGACCACGCTGGCTGCCATGTACATTGTACAACCGAACCGTACGTTCCGAAACGGAAGTATGTTGCGTTGAAGTATGTTATGATAATTATCGTTAGATTATTAACAGAACTACACTCAATGTTGCCATTTGCCACTCACTGATGTGGAAGACTGTCAGTGCTGCAAATTACGTGCGTAATTTCGTAAATTGTTGACCTCTGTGTCGAAAAAACAAACACTAAGTACAACACGACGACGGACGGGAAAAATAAAATTAGGGTTGTTGTATATCCATAGCCATACTCTTGGTTTAGATTCAGCTTATTATGACGTAGCGTAGCACCCAAATGAAATTCAATTGAATAACACATCAAACTTGGTTTACAGTTAACGGCGAATCGGGTTTGAGCTCTGCGAGACCATCCAGCATCCATCCAAATGGTGGTAAATTTTTTGGGGCTGTTTTTTTTTTTTAGATTTATGACCCTCATGAGTGCAATGTCATTTATTCCCATTAATCAGCCAGATTTATCCATAAGAATGCATGTGCTGTCTATCTCTCCCACTCTATTTATTCACAATAGTGGATTTTCATTTGAAAATTCACCAATATCTTGCTTGCATATTCTCCAATATTGTGCTTTAATTTAATTTAAGGCAAAAATTTACGTAAACTTGCATAAGTTAATAGTTTAATTGTGCCTATCCGCCCGTAGGAAAGCAAGTGAGAGCGGGAGGGATGCTGTTCAGGCAGCATTAATAATAATGCTCAAGTATTCATAAGAACGCCAGTTTAGTCCAATTAAGTAGGTTTGTTTCATGGAACTTAGAACATAATGCCCATACCTACTCTGTACATGTGAGTTTCTTTATTGTAAACATTTCTTACACTTTCACCGTGAACCTTTGATATGTCCGGATTCAGAATGCTTGGAGCTTGGATAAGGAATTTTGTTGTTGTTGTTATAAAAAAAACACTCAAAAGTAATCGCACGGAACATTGTGGTTTGCTATAAAGAGTTAGTATTCAGGTGGCGTGGTTATATGAATCTTAATGACAACTGATTGTTGACAGCCGGAATGGGTTACAGAATCAATGGAATGTGATCATTGTGGTTATGCTGGCACTTAAAAGTAATGTATCTCAGTACCCACACTATGGACATGCCACCATAATGGGGTATAGAACTGGCAATTTCAATTTTCAATTAAGCCCATAAAAATAAGTTACTTTTCATCTGAAAAGAATATTGGGGTTGCTTGGGCTGCAGGTGTTTGCTTGCTAACCCCGAGATTGTGAGTTCGATTCTCAGTCTGGT
Source organism: Platycheirus rosarum (assembly GCA_963971375.1). Lineage (NCBI taxonomy): Eukaryota > Metazoa > Arthropoda > Insecta > Diptera > Syrphidae > Platycheirus > Platycheirus rosarum. The sequence goes on from OZ020508.1 coordinate 968,169, forward strand.
TGGCAATTGTTCAATACTCAAACAAAGTGCAATGTGCAAGCTAGAAACCGTCCATGGGTCTGACTAAAAGTCTGTCAAGGTCTAGGGGCCTCTCTCATTGGTCAGTTGCCCAAGAAAAAAGTTTACTAGTTTATTAGTTGGCATTAGTTAACTTTTTTGACTTACTGACTTTAAACCGACCCCTTTGTCGCTCAATGGTTCAATGAAGTTTTATTTTTAGCATTTTAGTGCTTAAAATAACCGTACCTGCCATATACCCGTTAAGGAAGAGCTTATTTTCTCGAAAACGGCTCCAACTGTTTTAATGAAATTTTTTTGGAGATTATTTTGGTAGGTCTGTTATTTTGTCAAAATAATATTTACCGGAGAAGTCTATTAACAGTAGGTACCTTTCATATAACGGTTTTTTTAATTTCCGACTTTCTCCGTAACGGCTCATTGGATTTCTATTAAATACATACGTGGTCTTTCAAAAGGGACTTCCGAACTTTGACAGTTGATAGCGGCCATCTTGTTGAAGCTACATTTGTCAAATTGGCTGTCATTTATTCAATCTGTTTTGCCAAATCACCATGGACGGATATAGCATTCAACAACACGTGCAAATGATAAAATTGTTTTATCAAAATAGGTGTTCTGTTCGGGCGTGCTTCGCCTATTGTACGCCATAATCGTCCTATCGAGAGGACTATTCGGAGTTGGTGGATAAATTTGAGTCCGCTGGTTCAGTAAACAATCAACCAACACCCGTTCGTCGACGAAACGCAAGTGAGTGTGCTGGAGAATTCTCAAGGCCAACATAACCAATGCCATCGGTGAAATTCATCCTGATTTATGGGCTAGGCATGCACGCCACCAAGAGAAGCCGCGGCGGACATTTAAACAATGTTATATTCCACATATACTGACATCGATATCTCACACACACTTTGTTTTATTTAAATTGTTGATGAAAGACCCATATTATATTTAAAAAGAACATTTTGAATATTTTTAAATTTTATTTTAAATTATATGAAATCTCAATTTTTTTGTTTCCAAAAAAAAAACTATAAATAAAAAACAGGAATTTATCGAAATCAGTCCTACAATTTTCGAACTTCTTTCACAATTTAAATTAAATTCTTTATTATTTAAGACGTGTAATGGCGTACTCAATTTTTAATAAAAACCGTGTTGTGGTTTTGAAAATTTTAAAGTTCATACCGTGCTTTCCTCAACAAAAATCCAATACCACCATCGACTTGGTCAGAATGTTACGATTAATAGGTATAACTTCGAGGTAGTCGGTGAATTTATCTACCTGGGCTCAGGTATAAGCACGGGCAAGAACCTTAGCGCACAAATCAAACGTGGAATCACTCTTTCTAATCGCTGTAATTTTGGGCTGAGTATGCAATGGAGGAATAAAGCCCTATCATTCCTCCCCTTTTAAGTTTCTCCCGCAATACGCGTCTCGCAAGGAATGCTCATTAGTTCACCCTTGAGCCCAATTTCGGACGTACCGTGAAATCAAGGGATTCTTTTTTGAGCGGAACAACACGAATTTCGAATAGTTTACCCCCTTGCCATTTTGAAGCATTCAAAACAAATGTTAATCCTTCCTGTCTTCCCCTCCCTATCTTTATAATGCCCGCGCAGTGTGCTCTACATTAAAAAGGAAACAAATAATCCCTTGTGCGCGCGATAAATATACAAAAAAATCAAGAAGAAACAAGGAGACGCTATATAAAACACTCATCATCCCGGCCTGCTATATGGTGCAGAAGCATGGACTTTTTCCCATTCGGATGAAAGCGACCTTGGGGTATTCGACAGAAAAGTACTACGCAAGATTTATGGTCCTGTTGACGATTAAGTTGCGAACGAGTAGCGAAGTAGGTACAATAACGACTTTTACGCGCTGTACAGCGACATGAACCTGGTCAAAAAAAAATCCGTATCCAGCGACTAAAATGGCTCGGCCATGTAGAGCGACTGAATATCGACGCGCAAGGTGTTCGACGCCGTACCTGAAGGAGTCAGAAGCAAAGGGAGACCTCATCATCTCATCTCCGATAGAGCGATCAGGTAGAAGGAAACCTCCGACTGCTTGGTGTGCAGAACAGGAGATGGCAGGCTAGAGATCGAGCCAACTGGAGGGGCATAATGAAATAGAACCAGCAGTACCACGCTATGAAGCGCCACAAAAAGTAAAGTAAGTAATTAACTACGATGAATGAATAAAACCGCTCAAAAGAAACTATTTTACGGTTATTACTTATACAAATCACAATCATCTGGGACCCTAAAAACAATCAAATCAAAAACCACATTCAACGCGAGTTATACCCTAACATTCTTGTGACGGTCAACATTTTAAGATCGAATTCTGTGTCAAGTACAGTGATTCGTTCTTCAGACGAATGTGGAATGTTTCGCCTTACTCTATTTTCTCTTTTCCCATAGCATTATGATGTCAAGAAAATTAAAACTATTGTTTAAGTTCCCTTTTAATGTGAATAAATATACTTGAACTATTGGAACTATTTGGAATAATAATACAATACTTTATAGTGTATAAGAAAGCTTATACTAAATTTATTTGCAATAAAAAAATGAAGAAAGAGAATACATGTAAAAAAGTTCGAACCCCGGTGCAAATGTTTGTCGATTTTAGTTTTAACAATTTTTAGAAAGGAATGGCGACAGTTTAATTCCTAACCTATACAAATCTTGGGTTTTATCCTCAGGTTGGGTAGCATTTTTGCAAACTACTAGTGCAAGCTCTCATTGCCCTTGTTTTTAAATGCGAAAATCATCACCCAATTCTAAAATCGTTATTATCATTCTAATTTCCTCTAACTAGTGTCTTGCAGCAAACAGTTACATTCTGAAAGGAAATGAACCTTGAAAACACAAGTGGTTAAATATACATAAACTAATATAAAGTTGGTACGCGTTCAAATAAAAAAAACGCTAGCCTTCAAAAAAGCATTAAATCAAACCTAATTAATTTTCAAAACATTGATTTATAAGGTACAAGAAACTAATTTCAATTTCGTTTTATTATAATGCACAAAGAAAAGTTTCGATTTTCGAAATTTAGACTTCTAACTATCCCCAGAACGAATTGGAAAATAAAATTGATACAATATGTTGTAATGAAATAAACTGATAATTTCAGAATTCCAAACATTATTTTTTTAAAATTGTTTTATTTTTTTTTTATTAAACAATTTTTGTTTATATATATAATTAGCGCGCGCACAAGGGATTATTTGTTTCCCTTTTAATGTAGAGCACACTGCGCGGGCATTAGAAAGATAGGGAGGGAAAGGACAGGAGGTGTCGATTAACATTTGTTTTGAATGCTTGCAGATCAAAATGGCAAGTGAAAATCTCGCCGGGTAAACTATTCCAAATTCGTGTTGTTCGGCTTAAAAAAGAATCCCTATACTGCACAGGTGTTTTATGATATTTGGAAATAACTAAAAAAAATGGTAGGTTAAAAACGGTACCTCTCTGGTATTGGTTAACCGAAGTAATTTCCACTTGGAAATATTTTCGAACAATTTTTTATTTGTATTTTTAATTATTTATTTATTTTTTTTCTGTATTTTGAAAACGTGATTTCTTTTTAATTTTGTTTTTAAATGTGTGTTATTTTTGTGTCTAAGTTTGCATTATTGAATTATATTTTTTCAATAAAAAAACACTTTTACATAGGTAATTAAAAACCGTTCCTACGATTTTGAACAAAAATAAACATTTTTTAAAGAAATAAAATGGCGTTTAAAATATTCGGCTGAAAACTATTTTACGTACTTTTTCGAATAATCCAGTCACAAAAATCAAAAAAAAACTGAAGTTCCTGGACATAAAAAACGTAACAGACTTACAAAGTAAAAATCTTAAAACCCAAAGAGCCTAAACGGTCTTACAGAGGCTAATATTTATTCTATAAAATTAGGCCCCAAACGAAATTTCCATCATACATTCATTATAATGGGTCAGGGTAGGACCCAACAAACAAACATCCAGCCATTCATTATTTCACATTTAAGCTTCTCCTACGGGAACCACTCATTTTTCTGGGATATTTAGCCTATTTTTCAATCCAGCACCTCATTTAATCTACCTAACAAAATTTATCAAAATCCGTTTAGTCGTTGAGGTGTGATTGCGGAACAAACATCCAAGCATAAAAACATTCAATATTAATGGAATTATAATAAAAAGCAAACATAACATAACACAAAATAAATGCTGGTATGCCCAAGGGCTTCATTCTGTCTCCGACTCTTTTTCTCATAATCGTGTGGAGTTTAATGCTTCAAAAACTCAATGCATACCGCTCATACCATTGTCTATCAATGGCACTTACATTGAAGAAACCGAAAAACTGTCAGTACTTGGTATGCATGTCAACGGCGACCACCGTTGGAACGAACATATACTTGAGATAGCTAACTTGAGTATAACTAACACTTCTGGACAAGTGCTTCTCAAGCATCGCTACACCTGTTCCATAGAATACAAAACAGAGTTAATATTGAAAGGAAATAGAACTGTTTCTGAAACAATTGCCCCTCTCGAACACCGATGCAATGTTTTATGTCTTTTCTTATTTTATCGTTTCTTTCTTTACCTTAAAATGTTCACCCGTAATATTCGTCTTGCTAGCAATGCCCATCAGTTTACCCTTGAGCCCAATTTCGGACGTACCGTGAAATATAGGGATTCTTTTTAACCCGAACAACACGAATTTGGAGTAGTTTACCCGGCGAAGTTTTCTCTTGACATTTCAGTTTGAAAGCATTTAAACCCAATGTTAATCGATACCTTCTTTCCCTCCCTCCCTTAGTTTCCTATACTCGCGCAGTGCGTTTTAACACTATAAGGGCAACTCAAAAATTTTGTGGGCGCATTTTATAAAAAATTAAATAAATAAAACAATGTATTTGTATAAATTTACATGTCTTGAGCATCGCCGTAATGTTTCGTGCCTTTCGTTATTTTATCGTTATTTTTACAAACAATCCTCCCCTGAAACTATTCAACCGTAATACTCGCACTGCTAGGAATGCCTATCAGTTTACCCTTTAGCCTAACTTCGGACGTACTGTTCAGTATAGAGATTCTTTCTTTAGTCTCACCACACAAATATGGAATGCTTTGCCAGGCTCAGTTTTTCCCTCCCATTTTGATATGCAGAACTTTAAAACTAATGCACATCGGTATCTCTTCTTTTATTCCTCCTTATTTCCCTAGAGCTCGTGCAGTGTTTAAACATTTTAAGGGTACACACAAACCCCTTTCGCGCGTGTAAATTATAAAAAAAAATCTATATTTATGTATTTTAGGATTTATATTATGACGTCCTGATTTCTTATTTGTATTTAAAATGTTATTTATTTAATTTTCGATTTATTTAACACTTTTCAAATTCATCCGTTCAAATATCAATTAATTGAAAGACCATAAAATTTTTCATTTGAGAAGTTGAATTCGAACTGAATTGATAATTTTTTTGTGTTTTCTTTTAAGAACGTTAATAAATAATAAATAATTAATTTTCAATTGATCTTGGATTTTTCTTTTCTATACAAAAAAAGTCTCTTTTAATTAGTAAGCTTTTCCCTTTTTTGAAAAAGTAAATTTGCGATACTACAATGTATAATTTTAATTTTATAAGAAATGTTCTGCATTTTCGATTGGTTGCCCAAAAGTGTCTGTGCTCTTAGTAGAAATGTTTGATAGTCAATAGTCAGTAGTTTTTCTAAAAAATGAGAGGTTTATCTAAAAGTTGGAGGCCCTAAAGGAAAATGCTAATAAATTAACTAAGCAAACATATCTCTCAAAAGAAACTTGTTATCTGTTTCTGTTCGCTTTTCGGTTGATTTTTCCTTAAATTAATATATTTTGGTGAATGAAAGCAAATTTAATTGAAGCGCCCGTAAGAAACTGAACATATCACTGCAAAACAACAGCTTCCGATTCCAGTTGATTATAAAAAATAAGACTATCTGTTATGTATCAAAGAATTCCTGGAAACATCATGTCTTTACTATTCAGACGTCATGAAAAGAGCCCAATAATCAACAAACTATATGAAATGAATTGTTGCTCAGTGAATTTGTCTAATTTGAACAGCGCAGTGGTTGTAAATCTAAACTAAAGTTGTTCCAGGACAGTTTTATAGGTATTTATTTTTTTCTAACATAGTTTATTACGTACATAACTACATCAAATGAATAGTGCCTTGCCTACTGCCTATGCCTATCCATTATTCATGCTAATAAACAGCTCTCTCCCACACCTTCAGCACTTTCTATCAACAATCGACAGTCGACACTCGACACCTACCTACATTACCTACTCAAAGATTCTCAACTCCAGAAAACCAGTTTACATTATTTGCAAAGAACAAAATACTTTCCAACAAAGCCACTCGAAACCACTCATTGTTTAGCTGGTCAAGTACTCGCACTCCTATGTGGCTAAGAGGGTCATATAACTACAATACCAGTGGATGGAACAATATCCTGAGACCCCAGGTAAGACTCAGAGCAAGGGCAGACAACAAGTTATCTACCCACAAATGAATGTTATAAAATAAACATAATTTCAACATATGCAAAATTACAAGTACAACATCTTAAAGTGGAACGAACCTTTTTGTGTCTTTCGGTCGTGGGTTGGTGCAGCATCATCATCGATCTTATCCGAATGCATGGATCTTCTATCTGAAGAAATCCCTCGTTTCCTTTTGAGAACTGATGTCGTGTTTAGCCGAGAGGTGATTTTTTTTTGTTTGCTATATGGTTTATGGTTTATGCATTTTCCTTGTTTGTTCTTTCGTTTTTATTTGTTTTTTTTTTTTTTTTTATTATTTCTGCTTCGTTTTAATTTATAGTAGATTGAGAGACATACAGAAAGGAAGGAAAACAGCGGGAAGTTGTTTATACATTCGAACTAAATTGCATACAAAACAAGATCAGTTAGTCGAGCCGAATCGAATTATAAAGATACAATATTTTTTTTAAGAATTTTATTTAAAGGCAAAAATAAAAAGATAAAAGATGCAGCGAGAAACCAAGCTGGTAGACGCATTCATTCACTTAAAACAATCCATCAAATGATTGATATATATGGGGTGGGAGGAGTCGTAGGAGAAGAACAAACTCGTATAGGAATTTCAATTGCAAATTCTCATAAAAATAGAAAATTACTAGGTATACTTTAGTCGAAAGTAAGAAAAGTCGAGAATTTTCCGATCTACAAAGCAACGAAAATAAAAAAAAAAACTAGAAACGATCACTTAATCTGAAGAGTCCGCATTTTTATATTGATTCCGTTCTTCGCCGTCGTCCACTATGCACTATGTAAAGCGACAAAGTACGATTTTTTATATAAATTATGTAACAAAATTTATCACAATTTTTATCAATAGACCGCTCTGTTTACACGCGGGTCGCATCCATTAGATACATTAACTCAGAGTCGTAGCTCAGTGAATATTTTCCACTTTTATTTGTTTCACTACAACATTTTATAACCGACAAACAGAAACAATGGCAGTCATTCATTTAATGGTTTTCGAAAAAGGGCGAACGTAAAATTTCACTCCGTTCGTTCTCTTGTCAAACGCACATCACTCGCTCGCTCGCTCTCCCCCACCCCACTTATGAACAATCTGAACCTGAAGCTGAACAGCGAACATAAATAAATCTGTTAAGCGAAAAGAACTTACAATTTAAAAATAAAAAAAGAAATTAAATTAAAAAAATTGTTCACTATTTCGTTGCGTAGCGTCGCGGACCTTCATTCGTTCACGTTTACTGTGATACTGAATACTGAAACTCAGAAACTGACGTTAGATATTATTCGCCATGCCAGCAATGGTTTGCTTATTGCTCTTGCTTGTGCATCGACATCCTATCCTATATTTCCTACTGCCGTTGTCGCAGCGTCGCAGCCAGAGCCAGACGCTTCAAACGAAACTAATGAAGATTTCCGAATTTGTTGTCGAAGAGTGTTTCTCAGTTTCATTATTTTTAAACTCTTATTTTGTGTTCTTTCTCTTTATGTTTACTTGAACTCTTGATTTTTAAACATTACACTGACGATGGACAACACCAACGAGCTGTAGTAACTAAAACAGACGTCCAGATCCAGAATGCATACTCTGTTGTTAGTCTGTACCCGCACAAATGCGTGCAGCGCTGCGCCTTGCTTACGTTTATGATGCAGAAAGCAGAATTCCGTCAACTTCGAAGGTAGAGCATTTTCCATAGGGCAAGATTGATAAGTGCTTTTTCGATTGGAAATGCAAATTTACCTCAGTAAATTATACATATTGTTGTGTTAATTTTGATAAATGTATCTTTTACATTACGGTTTTGTTACTCGTGAATCGTGACCTCTGAATAATCAGTTAAATATACAGTTTACCTTGTTATGCTTGCTAATGTGGAAAGAAATCGTTCCGTGCTTTCTGTATAAGGCCAGCATAATTCAGAATTCATTCACATCTGAAATAAAGAAAAACAAATCTTAGTTAAAATTATATAAATTAATTAATTGTATAATTATGTGATTATATAAAATAAAATAAAAACATATTCATATGTGGGAATGTACATTGTACATATTGATCGTGTCATAAAATATGAGTTGGTACTTTTTGAACTCCTTCAGGGACCTTCAATTGTATTGTCGAAACCAAACGGCTTAAATGATCAGCACCCCGCTGCTTCTAACCCTCCGGGCATTGATTTTTTTTGTTTTCTTCTTCTTTAACAGAAGATTGTCGTGATCTCGACTCGGACCAAAACTCTCCCCCTTCTCTGCTTCAACCTTAGGCTTCATTTGTAGGGTTCACGGGGTTGAACTCACAAAACGTCAGAAGGCCTGCCAGGTGTCGTTGCATTTGTTTAATCCAGGTATTCTTGCGCCTGTCTTTCTTCGCGATGGTGACACCGGCGATGTCCAGTCGTATCTACTTAGCGATTTACATGCACACGTGTTGGAAAGTTTTTAGGTGTTTAAATGTCCCTAGGGTCACCTGTCTGTTGAGACTTTTCAAATCCAGAAATCTTACCATACAAAATAGGTTCCTGTTGTACAAGAATATGGTCGTACCAGTACTCGTACTGATCCGATACTTGAGCGCTTACTAAAAGACATTCGAATTTTTGTGTTCCCTCGCAATCGGACGATTCCGGAGAAGATAAAATCATGAATTATAAACAATAAAGCTTGGTAGTCTCTGGTGGGCTGGCCCCTAGCACGTATGAGATGAGCAAAGAGGAAACCGCTCGGAAATACGTTTTCTGTTTTTTATATGGTAGAAGGCATCGTAGCAGACCTTACTTAAGTTGGAAGGATGAGGTAGACCAGGATGCCCGAAGCCATTGGGTATGAAATTAGATGCCGTCCGTCAGCCAGTTTGGAAGAACTTGTTGTATGAGGGCCGGTTGTTGGGCCGATGATGATGATGGTGATGAGGCTAACATTGGTGTTCATTGCCTAGATGTGGTTTATTCTTTAGTCGCGTTTTACGACAAGCAGGAGTTGGCAATGCACACTTTTTTGGAGACTAACGTTAAGCAATCTTTAAATCCAATTTTGTGTTTGTGTTCGCTGAAAATGAAACAAGAAAAGTGCTCAGACAACCAAATTTATAATTTGATGAATATTACCTTACAACAGACTTTAACACCTCCCCACTCAACATGTTCACTTTTCTTTGAAGCAAGTTTCTTTAAAAATACAATTTTTTCTCATACAACAAAAAAAAACTACATTAATTGTTTCAACAATTCTATTTGTTTTATTAATAATAATAATAAACATAAATAAAGAATGGTTTTGCTTAAAAATCTTAGTATAACATTAAAAAATTATTTAAAAGCTTTAAAAACTAGGTACATTGTTTTTGTTATTCTTGTTATTATTCCCAAAACCCAAATTTCCAATAAAACAAGACGAATCAAAATTATAAATATAAACAAAAAAGGTGATGGTTGGATTTATTTAAACAGTTTCTTAAAATGCAGCTAATAATAAATATTTAAAATTTGGGATTACTTTATTTGTTGCTTACGTATATATTAAAATTATTTGTTTAAACAATTTAAATTGTATTGATAAAAAGTTGATTTCGATTTTTTTAACGTTATTAGTGTGTAGAGAAAGCACTTTGTGAAAATGTGAAGGCAACTTCTGGTAAATGGTATACTGTTGTGATGATCACGATCTATCCACTGAAAAAATAAAATAAAATAAAAAATATATTATTTTGAGTTCTCTATATGGTTTTATTGTACAAAAAAAAAAACAAGTATTGAAGTCATTTTTTAAAGCACCAACACCTGAATTAATTAAACGTGTTGCTTACTTGACCAATGCTTATGTTAGCTTAATCCTCCTTCCATATTGACCGCAAGCCTTAATTCCTAATAACCATTCATGATGAAGCTCTTATAACTATTAAAGACAATAGTTTTTAAACAAAAGTCAAGTCTAGTGTATTTTTCTTTAACTATAATAAAAGTGTAATAAATTATTTGCTCGACACTGAATTTTATTTTTAGGGTCATGATTTATGTTTTGATATAAATATAAGCTGTGTTCTTTTACTCAGAGTAATTTTGAACCTACTTCTTGAAATTGCCACATTGTGATGATGTTAAAGAGGAAAGAAAAAGGTAAGGAAACGATATACTAATCAGGAAAGCGATCTAATAGCGAGTTTCATTCAAGAAAAGATTTGCTCTTTCTGTCAAAAGATTTGATCTTTTTCAATTTCGAGAGTTTCATTGCAAGAAAAAGAGCAAATCTAGATCAAATCTCAACACGAAAGATTTGATCTCTGATGGGTTGGCAGATTTGATCTGAATACACACATACATGTAAGTAGTCTTTCGGTCAAACGTCAAATGGAAAATATTTTGTTATTTTTGTTGTTTGTTGTGAACTTGTGTCAGCCCGTGCTTAGTCAAAAAATTAACAAATATCCATTAAATATACAAAATAACAAATAAAGGTGTTTTTGAAGTGAGAAAATACAAATATGGCATTTTAAATATATATACTGTACATGCCTGGTATTTTTGTGTGTGATATCAAATACTGTGTATGCTCGTCAGTGAATGACCAATACTAGGATTAAATGATGAAACAAGTTTCATTGAAAAGAGCAAATCTTGATTTTCAGATCAAATCTTTGAAATTTGAATGAAACTCGCTATAAGTTAACATTACTTGAGAACATGTTGAGTAATAGAAAATACAACACAAGTTTTTCTTCAACGGATTTTGTTGACATTATTACAATGATCACGTTACTATTTTTTTTCTTATAACTAACGCGCGCACAAGGGACTATTTGTTTCCCTTTTAATGTAGAGCACACTGCGCGGCCATTAAGAAGATAGGGACGGGAAGGATATGTCCATTAACATTGGTTTTGAATGCCTGCAAATCAAAATGGTAAGGGAAACTCTCTGGGTAATCTATTCCAAATTCGTGTTGTTCGGCTTAAAAAAGAATCCCTTTTCACGGCACGTCCGAAATTGGGATCAAGGGTGAACTGATGAGTATTGCGGGAAAAACTTTTAAGGGGATGAATGTATTTATTTAAATCTATATATGTATGTGCGTATATAAAAGAAAGTCATGGTAGTTACACTATTTATAACTCAAGAACGGCTGAACCGATTTGGCTGAAAATTGGTGGGGAGGTAGCTTGGAACTTGTCGACGTGACATAATACTCTATTTGAAATGTAAACAAAAATATTGAAAACAAATGACAACAACTGTCAAATAGATTTATCTCAATGGGCAAGTTCAATGCTGACTTTTAGTAAACTAACTTTTTGTCAAAGTGAAATCATTGAACGACAAGCTAACCCATTACATTGTTAAGGTCAACTGCGAGTTGAAAGTTTTTTGAATAACTTTTTGGCTAAATGTCAACTAAAAGTCATTTAACTTTAAGAGCCAATCGACCAATCAGAGGCACGTTAATTGACTCTTAGTACACATTTGAACGCCAGAAATCATTTTCGAAAATCGCGAGTGTTATTGTTATGTTTGTGATTTGTTTAAAAAAACATATGAAGCTAACTCGGTCGTTTTGTTTCTTTTTTGCGAGTGTAATTAGTAAACCTTATTGTGCGAGTTTTGTTGATAAAAATGCTCAGAAGATCTAATCTTTCCCAGCAAAGATGAAATGCAATGAAGCTTTGTAACAGTGGCTACTCAATCGATTGAAGAAGAACGACAAATCAGATGAGGGGACCAATGCATTTATATGGCCTGACTTCGTGCTTCTCAAACAATAGACCAAACGTCGAGACCGATTTTGTTGAAATATTCAGACATTTTTTTAAATTGGCCCGATAGGTGCGTTGGTGTGGAGATTAAAGCCTTTTGTGATCGTTTAAATTTGGACCCGATAAGAGATACTCGGGTGGAGTATTATAACACATATATTTTCTTATCAACAACATTTAATTTTAAAGGATTAACCGATTTTGAAAACATTTTGTGGGCATGCTAACATGATTACTTTTGTGGTTTTTAGCTATAATTGGAACCAATATGTGGCGCTTTCATCGGTATTCAGAAAACCTATGGTAAACACAGCAACAACACTAGGTCAGCTAGTGTAAACAATAATTTGTATGAAATACATATTTCACAAATTTAAAACACGACAGAAAAGTTATCCGTCAATGGGTGGAGGATACAAGAAATATCCGTCCAAATTCACTGTCGTCTCAATGATGTTTTGGTTTCGTTTGATGTTGTATCACTTTTTACCAACATCCCAACATAACTGGCGATGAATATAATCAAGAAGAAATGGAATAGTTTGACAGCAATAAAGACAGTAAATGCCTTCACTTCAATTCAAAATAGACATCGAAAGGGTGTTTTTTTAGCTGCATGAGAAGTTTCGATAGTTGTTGGGTATGTTTTGACAGTTGAGAATTTCAAAATGTGTCGAGATTTCAGTAAGGTTTGGCAATTCATCATGAATCGTTTTTAACGACAGAACAACGCTTCCAAATTATGGAAATTTACTTTGAAAAAAATAAATCTGTTCGCAAAGTTCATAGGTCATAATCGGCCATCATTTCTGGTTAAATGGCTTCGTCATTAAACAAAATCACCGTATATGGAGCGAAGACAATTCTCAAGCCATTAACGAATCACCATTAGATCCAATAAAATTGACTGTTTGGTGAGGTTTACACGATGGCGGCATCATCGGTCCTTATTTCTTTCAAAATAGGCTGCCCTTACGGTGAATAGCCAGCGCTATCGAGCCATGCTGACTGTTTTTTTAACTGGTCCCTCGTTCGTGCGATTTATCGCCTCTCGATTACTTTTGATGGGGCTATGTCAAGTCATTGGTTTATGCCGACAAACCAGAAACTCTTGAAGCATTGGAAGATTTATTGGAAAAAGTAGTGAACATTTAGACCAATCGAATGGACTATGTAACTCATAGCCGCTGCGGACATACATAAGGCGAAAATCATAATCATCTACCAGATTGTAATAATTAAAAATCCACTTCAACAATATTTCTGTCTTGTATTATTATTTAAAGTTCTCAAGCTCTTAAAAAAGCACCTATTACAAACATTTTTATTAGAATGTCCATAGGAAATCCTCTTTCGCCCACCATTGCCAAATACGTTAGTGACGGTGAGGACGAAAATGTGATGATACATATGTATCTTACTGGTTTTCAATAGATTTCATCTCAAGATACAGTTGACAGTAGCAGACAATCGTCTCTCTTTTTTTTTCAAATAGAAGCTTCTTCAGTTGTGCTAATAAGCTTCTGTTCAAACCATGCCAAACATATTTTTATGAGTACCGCCTCTTATCTCGTCAGCAAAGTTTTCGCGTTGAGGAATGAGAAGTTCACTCTGCAAACGAGAAAAAATCGCTAAAATATATTAAGCGACAACGGCTACCATACTGCAGTCATTCGTGGTATGAAGTTAAAGAAGTTTTTCTTCAAAAAAATTATCTATTCTTAAGTTTTAATCAAGGATCACGATAAGGACGTAACATACTAAACGATCCCATTTTTACTTTTAATTATAAGTACTATAAAGCAAGTTTGGCATTCCCCAGAGTTTTTGAAATTTTATTTTAGGAGTAAAATTGACGAAATCTGTCATATAAACATCAAGGAAAAGGTTATTTTTTCTCGAAAACGGCCGTATTTTCGTAGGTATTGACTATCATTTTATAAAAAAAAAATCTAATTTGCAGGAGAAGTCTGTTACCTTTCATATGACGTTTTTTTTTTAATTTTCGACTTTCTTGGTTCTATGAAATTTTATATTTGTAAAGATCCCTGAATAACATTTTTCAAAAGTAATTCGAGTAATTTCGAAAAAAAACTGAATTCACCCCCCTAAATTTGTGTTCCGCTCCAAATTTACTTTTATGAAATGTTTAGGACGTAAAAATGAAGCTCTCCACCAAAATTCAGCTGTCAGAATTTTTTCGTAATAAGGTAATTTTGTTGCCTAGTTTTCCTGGACTATTGGTTCTCTCATAAATAGCGCACCGGACCGGAGACCATATGACCCACAAACAGATACCACAATCCACATCCAATACCAAAACTTTGAAGTGAATAAGGGAAAACAAATTTCGCGTTTTTTTTTTTGTACGTGGATTTGCTTAAGTTCGGTGCGCTGAAGTGAGGAGAACATCATATCCTGTTTGACTAAGAATGAATTCTTCATGGACAGCCATCGAGATGCTTGATTCGAGCATCGAGCGGCTCGATTCGAGCTATATCAATTTAAGAGGGTGGTGGTGCACTTGATGCTGTTCAACACCAAGCCACGTACATTTATAAGGGAAAATTAATTTCGCTCACGTTTGATTCAACTTTCTTGTATGTGGATTTTCTTAGGTGGGTCCCCTAAAATCATGAGAACACCTTGTGGTTTATTTATCGATACTTTGAATGGAAGTTCGAATTGGATCTTTTTGTAAAAGTCGTTATTAATTATTTTTTTTCTTGTAGATAAAATATCGAAAACAAAAGAAAGAGGAGATAAATTTATTTTGATTGGGTTTTTTTTTATAATAATATTTTAACTATTATTCAAATGAAACATTAAAATGTTGGTAGGGTGTGTTGGAGAACACCTGCGCAGTGTAAACTTCACTGGCGTACAATAGACCCAGACAGAATATCTCAAACAAAATTGTTAAATTTCCAAACCTGACTTAGAGTTTTAAAAAATTGACACCAAAAACGTACCAGATGTTCTTACTTATTTCCTTACGTACAAGACGATCACTTGGCTTTTAAATCCAACCAAACAATTGGATATCTTTTTTAAAAAAGTAAAAGGTGAAACCATCCGCAAAAAGCTCAAATTGTGAGTGCATCTGAAACTTAAATGTGTTGACTTAAATGTGATTGAAAACCCTGCACAAGAGACGGCTCAAAATTTCCAACCAAAATCCCATCCGTCTTATGCAGTTTAGACGACGTATTGGCCATATAACCAAGACATTTTCAAAAAATTAATGCCATCAAAAAATTTAAAATAATTAAGATAATAACCTATCTATCAAGCCAAATAGAATAATAAACTCCTGCCCTCAGAATGTATGACTACATTTCAGCGAGGTCTAATTAAGTCTCAGCAGTGAATTAAATTGTTGGTATTAAAAAAGCAAAACAAATTCGTATCTGCATCATTAACTCGGGATTAGAACGTGAGCGTGTAATTTTAGTCACATGGGTATCCGGACATATAAATCGTAAAGTACTATACAAGTTGCTCATTATAGAAATACCCAACTTTTGTCAAAAGAGCTTGGTATAATAGCAACAGCTTCTAAAAACCATAATCGCCATCATCAAAAATTAACTAGAATGCACCATCTTTTCATAACAAATTAAGAAAAACACTATTCAACACAAAACACGTTCAACTTTAGTGAAGCTGAACAATGTAGAGTAGCTTTGAAAGTCCGATAGAACATTATAGAAAGACGTTTCTTTTCCTTAAAACCCTTTACACTTAAACAAAATCAAGAATTTTAAAAGAAGTATAAATTTGCGTAAACAAATAATTAATTCAATAGAAATTGTTATTATTCCTTTTTTATTAAATAAATAAGAATTCCTCATAAAATCTTTCTAGCCTGTTTTTGTTTTAACGTTTATTCATTTAACGTGAGTACAGGTTGTAATTTTTTTTACAAAGTGTTCCGCAAAAATCTTGAAATGTTAGTAAAGTAGTTACAACTTTTGGTACCGCACGCTGCACTCATTTGATGCAACATTGTTGCAGAACATATTTCCAGGAACCGACAGAAACTAGCAGTGTTTAACAAATAAATTAGATCCTATATCAATAAAACAAAATAATAACTATTGTTTTTTTATCAAGCTCTGGTATTCATTATCATTTTTTTCTTTGCATGTACATATCAGTTAATTCATTGATTTTTTAATCCAAACTTTAAAAATAATACATGCCCCACATTGGTTTGTTCACTTTTTTGAATTTTTTTCAATTTAAAGTTTTCAAATTTGGTTCATATTGTTAATGAATTTTAATATTGAAATTTGTTAATTTATCCACACATATTATTATTTAATTTTATTTAAAAGTAGACTCTATCATGCAATATAAGTGTGTAATTGACATACCTTTTTGTAGATGTAGTGCGTGAATAAGGATTTTGTAAAATTTTCGGATGAGTTTCCATTACTCTGAGTAATAAATTATCTAGATAATCTTCGAGTTCTTTAACTCGTTGGCGTTGAATTAGAGCTTCGTGTTCCATTCCGTTGGCTAAAAGCATAAGTTCCTGGAAAATAAAATCAAAACAAAATCAAAATTATATATCATAAATGTATCAGGTAGTATTATATAAACTCAACGTGTTGCTACTCAATGCCGAAAGGTTTCGTATGTAAAAGATGACAAGCGCATTTATAATTGCATATAGAATAATTAAATATTTAGCATTAATTTTTGTATCTTCAACAACATCAACTATGGACTGAGAATGTACGGAAGCTTCACCCAAAGTACAATGAATATAATCAAACCACAATATCATCAATCTGTCCGGTAAAGTATATAAACGTTTTTTCATCCGCTGCCATTAAAAATACACTCTTGGTGCAACATTATTATTCACAATGAAGGAACGCTCCGCAGTCATGCTAGGCAAATCTTGCGAAACTTTGGTTTTCTCAAGGGGCTCTATTATCGACGAGAACTACACGATGCTATTACAATGGAATTTGAAAGTTTGGAAATCTGTTTTAGATCTCACATTTACCATGGACTCTTAATCAATGGGTTTGTTCCATATAAACTTGCACTAAAATTAGCAGCTTTAAAAAATTAAATAGTAACGATGAAAATCTCTAACAGAAAAAGTCTGTCATATGATTAAGGCACGCACAGACGGACGAAAAACAAAAGAACACTAGCGTTTGTGATTTTTTGTGATGAAATCATGGTTGCGGAAATCAACTTCTATTTAAACTTCGAACAAAATCAAAGTTGATAAATTTTACTTGCAATAAAAAAAATGATCAACTTCTATTTACTATTAACAGCTGGAGTGCGGACCATCCTCGCCGGCCAGTGAGCTTCTTTTTGCCAAAGCATTTGCGGTTTTTAATTCATTAATAAAAAGAAAGAAACTTTTGTATGAATGATAATCATATACCGCCCGTTGATTGTCACGAAAAAAATCACCCATTTAATAGTTTTCCCTTTGCAGTAGCCTTAATATCCCAACGGATATTTTTTTAAATTTGAAACTGACGTAACTGAAACTTATTTGTCTGCCCAAAGAATTTTCTTGGACTGAAATTTTCAGGAGAGAAAATTATTTTACTCTCTCCTGAGCACTCTCTTTTGTCAAAAACTACAAATTTCGTGTCTTGTGGACACTTGGCTGTTTTTCGTAAAATTTGGCTAAATTTCGTAGTTTTGGGGAGGATGTGGAACAAGCCTAATGATGACACATCTAAACACAGCCATGAAAATATAACACCAACAATAAATTCTTTAAGCCCATATTCCTTGAACCGTATACAGACAGGACAGACTTAAAGGACAAAGAATGAAATTTTTAATTTTCACCGATGATTCAAAACGGAGCAGAGCATCTGCAGTTATGAAAAATGGGGACGACTGGGTCGCACGTACTTGCTTTTACGTGCATAATTACATTGGAAAGCAAGATCTTTGACAGAAACAAGTAACATTTGCGTTGAAAATAATACAGTTTGAACTTATAAAAAGTATTAAAAATCACAATACTTAACGGTTAACACGTCTTAAATAACAAGTAATTTATGAAAAATGTATTTCGAAAATTGTAGGACCGGTTTTGATAAAATCTTGTTTTTTATTTTTAGTTTTTTTGAAAAAAAATTATTTTTTAATTTTTGGTATGCAGTTTTTAAGAATTTATTAAAATAGATATGATTATAAAATTTAAAATAATTTTTTTGATTAGTTTTCAAAATATTGATTTAAAAAAAAAAATCAAAAATTAATTGTAATTAAAATAAAAAAGTTATTCAAAATTTTGATATGCAGAATTAATTTGGCTACTTAGATCTTCTTAAATATAAAATTTGACAGAAATCCAGAGCCGTGACCGAGAAAGCCAAAAATTAAAAAAAACGTTATATGAAAGGTACCGTTAATAGACTTTTCCCGTATATGTGGTTCTAATCAAATAATAGCCAATACCAACAAAAAAATTCTCAAAATTTTTCATTAAAATCGTTGGGGCCGTTTTCGAGAAAAATAAGCTTTTCCTTAACGGTCATATGGCAGGTACCGTTATTTTTAGGGCTAAAAATAAAATTTCAATTTCCCCTCTGGGGAATGCCAAATATTCACACACACCAAGTTTGAAGATAAGCGCTTAAGCCGTTTAGGCTGCAGCTCGTTATACATACTGACAGACAGACAGACAGACTTTTTTTCTCGATCACTTTTTTAGACTTCTCTATGATCGTAATGTCATGTTTGATTATTATCTCAATTTTTTTTAATATTCACGAATCCTAAACTTGCCTTGTACTTGCTCTTATGTGCCTAGTCACATTGAAAGGCAGGATCTTTGACAGAAACAAGTATTATTTACATAGAAAAATCACACGATATGAACTTATAAATGGTTTCAAAATCTCAACACATAGTAAAAATGGAGTACGCCATCAGAAGTCTTAAATAATCATGAATTTTTGGTCAAAAAATTATTTCGAAGATTGTAGGATGGATTTTGATAAAATCGTGTTTTTTATTTTTAGTTTTTTGAAAAAAAAATATTTGTTGATATTTTGGTATGTAGTTTTTTAGAGTTAATTTATATACAACTAATTAAATTTTAAAATATTGAATTTTGAAAAAAAAAAGTTTCCAAAATTGGTTATAAATAGAAAAAAATAAATATTAACAATTTTGGTATGCAGAAATAATTTGGCTGATTAGATTAACAACAAATATAAATTTGAAAAAAATCCAATGAGCCGTTACCGAGAAAGTCGAAAATTGAAAAAAAAACGGTTATATGAAAAGTACCGTTAATAGACTTTTCCCGTGAATTTAGTTTTGATAAAAAATTTCATCCAAATCGTTGGAGCCGTTTTTGAGAAAAATTAGCTTTTCCTTAACGGTTATATGGCAGGTACCGTTATTTTTAGGCCCTAAAAATAAAATTTCAATTTCCTCTCTGAGGATCCTCTCTGAGGAATGCAAAAAAAATCACACATACCAAATTTGTTAATCGCTTCAGCCGTTTAGGCTTCATCCAGACAGACAGACAGACAGACATTTTTTTGTCGATTACTTTTTTAGGCTTCACTTTTATTGTAATGTCGTGTTTGATTGTTATATCAATTTGTTTTATATTCAAGAATCCCAAACTAAAAAAAATGGATCAATTCTTAAAATATGTGTTTTGCAAGATATTTTATCTTTCTTCACAACAGAAACATTACAACTCCACACCACTAAGTTAAGCAAACTTCGAAATGGCCACACAAACAGATCCTTAAAAAATAGCGTCAGCCTCCTTGTTGCAAGTACAACAAGGCAGTAGTCAACATTGACTATGTGATAACTCGACCACAACTCAACGACAACGTCTACGTCATAATAAGCAAACCCTCAGTGGAAAGCCTTTGCATGATAAAATTTCTCATAATAAATTAAAATTATTAGTCTGAACAGGATCTGACCTATCTGAAACAAAACACCTTAGATAACGGATTCAGGGTGATTAAGCATGCTACGAGTCGATATATTGCGATAGCTACCTCGGTTTGAGCAAGATACGAATACCAAAGCCAAGACGAGATAATACTGTGAGCAATTTTGATGTCAGACCTAGGTGTCGCAAGAAATCCCCAAGCCCTTTTCCGATTGAGTTTCTAATAACCTTCAAAGGAGTCCTTTGCCGTCAGCATCAAGCATCGAGAACCACTGGCAACATTACCGAAATGCCACCAGGAAGGCTGCCTCTCTAAAGTGAAAGAATAACAACCCTATATGACGTGATAATAGACAGAGTACAAAAATCTTCATCATTGGGCAAAACAAATGGGATTCCTTTTGAGGCATTCATCAGCCTGAGTAGGAAAACTCTTTGAACGCTATTAGAGAAAACGCCTGCAGCTTTATAAAAATAAAGCCTTATATCAAAAGAGTGACCTACCTCTCTAGATTTTCCATCGTACTTCTTAGCTAAGGCAGCTGATATCTCTAAACGAGGAGTTTGTGACTTTTCGTGTCCAATAATAATTCTTTCGTTATTCTTAGGGCTGCTCGAAAGATCATCTTGTGAATCTTGTTTATCTAAAAAAAAAATCAATTAGCATCCTCAATTTATATACATTTCAAGATAAACTTACCTTTTTTATTAAAATATTTGAATTTACTAAATCGTTTCTTCTCAGTCTTTTCTTTGTTTGTATCCATTTCTCTAACAGGTCCAGAAACAGAACTGTTTTCGGTTAAACATTCCATAGTTGAACTTCGCGGCATTGCGGCTGGTACTTCATCTGCTCCTCTATATGGACTGCTATCTCTAATATTTTCTTTGGATTTTGACTTGAAAACCGGTGTGTTTGGAGCAGTCAATGGATGTATATTTTCGTCCATTTCGAATTCTAGAGTTGGTTTTTCTAATACTGGTGCGACCGCCAGTGGCTTTGTGATGGATTGTGATGTCTTTGTGTTTTCAACTTCTTCACTTAATTGCTGTGATTCTTTATTATTTGTTGGCAGTGGAACTCTAGAGCTTTCCCAAGAACGACGTTTCAACGAATCGGTGCTACCTACATCAAGGTGTTTTCCATATAATTTTGATTCCCATTCATCGAGCTTCTGATCGGTTTGGTTACGTGGAGGTTTCGATGGCGGTGTATTTTGAGAATGAAGGCTTGCAACATCTTTTGGAATCAACGGGGATGGGGCATTTCTTTGGAATGATTGTGTGCCCAAAATATTTAATGAACTACCAGAACTCTTATGGGACAGAGTGTCAAACACAAATTCATCTTCATCCTCACTTATCACTCCTGGATCAGCTTCACCAACACGTTGACCATACCTTCTCTGTCCAGGATTACTGTTCGGTGTGCCAATACTTGCAAAACTTCCACTATTAGAATCAACATCACCGTCTGAACTTTCTTTATGCTTCTTTTTGCCGTTCAAATGCATTTTTGAACCCAAAGACTTGGCAAACTTTTTGATTCCTTTACGTTTCTCAATGGTTCCAATACTGAGCAGACTACCACCAACCGAATTTGCCAATTGTCCTATGGAAGACTTGTGTTTTTCTTTCTTGCTCAGGTCTGTTAATGAGCCGGACTTCACAATGAAGGTTATTTTCGCTTCCAACTCTCCTCTTTCCTTTTTCTTTTCCTTGCCTGGCTTACTTTCGAGTTTAAACCATTTCGATCTGGGACGATCGTAAACATCCATTTCATACAGAGGGAGCGTAACTTGACCCAAAAACTCATCCAAGCTCAGGTTATTTCGATGCAAGCATGTCAGAACTAATTCTGCCCTGTTGCCTTGATCCGGAATTTTTCTGAAAAATAAAATAAATAGCTATCGATTTTTTTCTTTTTTTTTCCCATCACATTCACTTACAATTCACATTCTTCGTGCCAGTCAACGTTTTCAGTTGATTTATCCTTCACCGATGTTTGATATTTCTCTTTGCCCAGTGCAATTGTGACGAAGCAGTTGTTTGTGCCATTTTTGCCCTTAGTCAACAAACCTTTAGCTCTTTGTACTGAAATTAGTTAACGTTATTGTTTAATATTTTTCTCCAACAATAAGAGATATTATGTGTTTATTTTTTCAAGAAACTGGGGTTTCTTTAAAAGAAAAAAATTGATTTTAATATCCCCACCCTCTAAGGCTATATTAGCGTAATGTTATAAATATTTCCAGAATGCATCTGGAGATCGCTTATTGCGCAAGTTTTACCTGAGAAGATTGTCGCTGTTATTAAAGAATCCTACAATAACGCAAGGTGTTTCGTTTTGCGTTTGATGTGCGCCAAGGAGTGAGCCAAGGAGATGTCTTGTCAACAATTTTGTTTTTCCTGGCAATTGATGATGTGATGACTGCCACAGTGGGTATCAATGAAATACATGGTACCCGATGTGTGCTGGTGATATATCTCTCAGGGAAAACAACACGGCTGGTTTAAATCAAATATGTCAGTCGCTGCAAATGAATGGAGAAGACCAAAATATTCACGCATCAAGGCAGGGAGTCATAGAGAAGAATACACAGTTCAATTATCTAGGCAGTTACATAGCACTCGATGGTGAAACGGACCGGATTGTAAACAATAGAATAAGCAAAGGCCGTGGTGCATTTGGAATCCTTTTTCCTATGTAGAACTCCAGCAAAATATCGATATGCACCAAGTGAAAACTCTTCGAACCCGACTGTGCTGTTATATGCTTCTGAAACATGCTCTGCCAACACCATTACCGTTATCTGCGGTACATTCTAGTGATATTGGTCGCCAACAATATCGAACGTGGAGTTGGGGAAACCTGACGACAATATAGGGATTCGAATGGAATCCTCAGGGTAATAGAAGCGTTGGAAGACCAACAACAACATGGGGGTCATCTATAGTAAAAGATGCTTAGTCTCAAGGATTTCAATCATTGCCACAGCTAAAGCCAGTTGCGGCGAATTGGGACAAGTGGAAGGATATATAATTGTTTGGGTGTAATAAAAGAAGTTCACTTCGATTGAGGTTCGTCCTGACTAGAACGACCACCTGAGGAAGTAATGAGTATATTTAAAGACTTTTTTCCAATTTAATCTCTTTTTTGGCTAAATACAATTTAAATTGGGAAAAGAAACATTTGTTTAGGTTGCAGATATCTTTGAACTTCCCTTTGTTTTTTACATACATTTATCGAGATGTATATACATAATACGATTTATTGTTTTGTGTTTTATCAAAAATAATAGTGCGATAAGATATTTTCTGCGTTTAGAATTTCTTAACTTGATTTGTAGGTACTCCTTATCAAATTAAACGTGCTTCTAACAGGGCTGACTCATAAGTAGGAAATTTCTGTCTTAAACTTTATCATTGTTTTCTATCAGCTTGTAAATAATGAAGATCAATAGCACGAAACAAGTACTGGTTTTTTGTATAAATAAGATTGAATTTTAATCTCAAAGATGACGCCAACAATCACTAACATGGATCTTGAAAAAAAACAGGAACTTGAAGGCGATACCAACCACTATTTCATTAATTTCAAAGTTTTTGCATCCTTGCAAAACTCGTCCGTGTGTACAAAATGGCGATGGAAAACGTACGCTGTTCCGCCAAGGTTGGTAAAGACCTCACCGAAATCTTTAAAATCAAAAAAGGATTCTTATCGATAGTATTAATTTCCGATAGTATCGATTGTTTTGCCGATTTGCCGATGGTTTTGTCGGTTTGCCGATACTATCGATAATTTTATCAATAAAAATAGGGAAAGGCAAATTATAAATCATTTAAAACTCACTATTAAAGGTTCATTTATATAATTAAAACATTAAAATTGCAATTTAAATTATTCATAGTTCTTCACTCTGACGAAGACAATTTCATCAAATTCGATAGGCTTGTTCAGATTTTATAGATTTATGACCGGAAATTCTTCGTGTAAGAGGAAACTTGTTAAATATTTTTCGCCGCTGAATATTGTTGTGGTCGAAATTTCAAAGCACTCAGGAAGCTGCAAGAAAATGTTTGCCTGTCAGTGCAGCAGGAGCTCGTGGACAATCACTCATCACTCACATCGAACCTCTGATAATCGTTTAAGCATTTAGTATGAGCTATTCAAACGGGTCTCTATCTCTTGAGTAAGCTTAAGCTCGAAATGTGAACGTAAGTTTTAATTATTTAAACTCTCGATAGTCGTCCGATTGTTTTTTTTTTTTTAACCATCGATGTATTCGATAGTTTTAGCTATCTATAATATCGATAAACTGTCGATGTTCAAGCAACACTACTTAAACGTCAAAAAATTGGTGGAAACTAACAATTATTGCGAAACGATTTGTTTGATGTTTTGTTAAATTTTTCAAGGAAACTATTTTTGGCATCAGCTCCGCCAACAAAGCAAATTAGTAGTTTTGTAGGTGTTTTCACGCTTCCAGCCACAATTCCTTTTGTACTACTTCTTGCAAACAGCTGGCTTCAGAGGTGGGGAAATTATTTAGTCTCTCACGAGATATCTCTTCTGTGGATTTCTACGAATTTTTGGTGTACGGGAACAGGAATTAGCAGAAATTCGTGAAAATTCGTACGAATTCGCAGATTGGGAACAGACATAACAACTCTTGCAAATCGCTGCTCATCAGCTATACCTCAAGAGGGTATTAATACCCTTGTAATGAATTAACACAGCGTGAGCAATAAGTTAGAAGAATGAGAAAGACAGGAAAGAATTGATTAGCAAAGCCCTCTCTCTAGCAACTAAATTGTCTCTTTATAAGACTCCCATCATCGCGGTCCTGCTGTAAGGTGAAGACGCATTGACATTGTCAAAAGTGGATGGTAACGCTTTAGGTTGCTTCGAAAGAAAAAATCTCCGGTGGATTTTGGGTCCCGTATGCATTAACGGCGACTGGATTAGGAGATACAACGAAGAACTTTACAGGCTGTACAGGGACACATACCTAGCCAAACAACCAGCATCTCAGAAGCCTCGATCATATAGAATGGATGGACATTAATGCTCCGGCCCGGAAAAAATCGATTCTACCCCAAAAGGACGCCGCAGTAGAGGAAGACCACGGCACACACATTTTTTTTTATAATTAACGCGCGCACAAGGGACTATATGTTTCCCTTTTAATGTAGAGCACACTGCGCGGACATTAGGAAGATAGGGAAAGGATAGGAGGGGTCCATTAACATTGGCCTTAGAATCCCTGCAGATCAAAATGGCAAGGGAAAATCTCACCGGGTAAACTATTCCAAATTCGTGCTGTTCGGCTAAATAAAGAATCCCTATATTTCACGGTACGTCCAAAATATGGTTCAAGGGTGAACTGATGAGCATTCCTTGCGAGACGAGTATTACGGGAGAAACTTTTAAGGGGAGGAATGCAGCTGGCTACTTCGAGTGAACATTTTTTATAAAAGAAACGATAAAATAAGGAAAGACATAAAACATTGCGTCGTTGTTCGAGAGGGGCAATTGTTTCAGCGGCAGTTCTATTTCCTATCAATCTTAACGCTCGATTTTGTATTCTATCAAGCAGGTGAAGTGATGTTTGCGAAGCACCTGCCTAGAGGTGGGAGTTATACTCGAGTTTAGGGCGTATAAACGCTTTATAAATTGTAGCCAGATCAGATGGGGAAAAATACTTCTTCCACCGATACAAAAAATAAATAAATAAATCGGAGGTTATTGAGCTTGACATACGGTACCGTTGCAATTGTACGTCCGAAGGCCAAGGGCGTGAATTATCGAACGAATATGCAAAGCTGAGGGTAGAGTCGTCAGCAAAACAGTTAAGTGGATTAGAAGTAACAGACAGAAGATCATTTATAAAAATGAGGAAAAGAGTCGGAGACAGATCGGAGCCCTTGGGCACACCAGCATTTATTTTGTGGGAATCAGACTTGAATCCAATACAACTTGTATTGAACGGTCCAGAAGATAGCTTCTAATCCAACAAACAAGAGTATCATCGATCCCAAAAGCACGCATTTTCGATAACCCCAAACTCTATCAAATGCCTTGGAGATATCAATAGCAATAATCTTACTTTCACCAAAGCGATGTAAAGATTTGTTCCACTGTTCGGTGAGATATGCCATCAGATCCCCAGTGGAGCGGTTGCTGCGGAAGCCATACTGACGGTCATGGAAAGTGGAAATGGAAGCTGGAGGCAGAATCTTGTTGGTTCCACCTAAGGCAAGGAAAATTTCGACAGTCGTTGTTTGGACTATTGCTCAATAACAGCAATACCGAAAATGCAGTAAGATCTAGAGAATTATAGGCAACCTAACCCAATTCGTTCGTGTAAAACATAATTGCGATATACAAATATAAGTTGTTGTCATTTGCTGCTATTTTACTAAGAAAAATATAGTTAGGCCTAATTAAAAGCTACATATAATAAAATCACCATCATAATAATAATATTAGTAAACTTATCTGTTCTTACTCAATTGGATTCTGTTCAAAACAGTTCCAAAGAGACCCATTCAAAAAGCTAATCAGTCAAACGATGTGAATGTGAATTAAAGTGAATACCATCATCTTTTAGGTGATAAGCTATGGCTGAAATCAGATCTATGAACACAGGTGAATATCACGTATTTATCACCTTTCAATTAATGAACAATTACTACTTTTCCAATACGAGTAAGTCGTAAAAGCACTCACCAAATCGAAGCAATTTTTAATTTTGTTCTTCTCTGCACCTTTATCGTTCCTTCTTTTTTTGCAACACGTTTCTTAATGGCATTCCAATAATAATAATTATTATATCATCCCAGCAACTGGTTCTTGCTGGATTATTTTCTTGCCCACCCCAGCAGGTGAGAGCAACGATTTCACATGAAACCCAATGCGAAACAGTTACACTTCATTTGCTTTGCAACAGCCAATCCGTCGTCAATGGAATGTTCTTCCCTAGACACATCCAATTCAAATGCACAAGCCCATAACTGTTGTTAATGCTTGAAACCATTCAAGAATACAAAAAAGCCATCACATCAATACGATTCAAACGTAGTTTAAAAAAAAAATACATCCCGTGTTACATCACGGTTAAATTATGTGTTCAAACTTTGAGTTTCCTATTTCGGTGGGATGTTGTCACATTCTAATTGGGTCTTTCAATACCTTATAAAAAAAATATAAAAACGACATCAATACGAATATGAGCCACAGCCAGAAACCTGTCCCTGAGACAGCTTTGTTTAGGACATAAAAAAGAGAAGATCCACTGCAGCCTAGCCAACTGCTCTTTCATTTACAATGGCCTTTTAATTAAGACATTTGACCCCGACTTGTTGTCATTTCCATTCATTAAATGCCGCGAACGCAGTCATCGCTTAAGGTGTTGACTGCCACAAGTCACAAGTGGCTCTTAGCTCGTTTTACATGTGTAGTTGAATGAGAAAGTGTTCGCTGTTTATTTGTATGCGAAAAAGTAAAAGTAATTTTCGGGCCAAAATAAAACAAAAGTTTCCACAGATATATTTTATTTCCAGCGACAACAACGCTTGATGGAAATGAACTTCAGCCAACCAAAGACATTTTAACTTGCATTCTAATTGGAATCGAATTTTTATATAAGCGATTCCATTTGATTGTTAATTTGTAAAGCGATTCAAAAATTAGTTGGAATCTAAAGGAGGTCAATGTTTTTTTTGGTTGGTGGCAAGTCTCTTCCCAAACGAACTTAAAAAATAAGAAAAGTCTCGTGAAATAGATCACTTGCTAACATATTAAGCTAACTGCTACAAGGCAAACTATTTCTTGTTAAACCATTTTAAATGTACATATTTAAAAACTTTCCAAGGGTTTATCTTTGACCGTTTATTGAATGCGAATCAAATCGATGGTCTAACAAAAAATAAATATTCATTTTTTTTAATGAATGTTGTGATTTTAGCAGATACATTTCTGAAACTAATTAACCAGCAATAGTAGTCTTATATAATTCATGTTTTTAATTTTTGTGTGGCCTATAGAAGAACAAATGAAAAACATAGGTTTTCCCAAAAGAACTTTCTGAATATATTTTATAAGATCCCTAGAAGGGGGAAAGATATGTTCGAGAGCGTTTCTTGATATGTTTCCCAACACAATATACTTTTCCGAGTAAAACAAAGAACAGAATATTCAGGATTTAAAGAAATACAAAGGAAGTGTTCTTGGTCGAGTCATAATAGCTTCATTTGCTGATGATATAGCCATACTAGCATCATCCTGTTCAATCGAAAGAGCAACCGAAAAGCTACAGAACACTTTTAATAAAAATGGAAAATGAAATGGCGCATTGTTTCAAACGAGTCCAAATCAAAATCAAAATCAAAAATGTTAGCTTCATTTACAACTTTAACGATATAAATAAAAAATATAACTTCATCTTTCTTAATTTAATATTCATGCAACAGCTAACAATAAAAAAATACATCTCCAACTCAATTTAATAAAACAGTCAATATACCAGCGTTATAAGACTTAACATTATGTGTGTTCCTTTACTTTTTCAAGTAACTTCAATCTGCCGAAAGTTACTAAAAACTGGGGGTCTATTTCTGAATACGAGTCGAGTGAGCTGTTACTCGAGAGCTCACAGTCGAGTCGAGTAAGAATCGGTATTCCACAACTCTAGTGAGAGCCAAAAACATGACATGACTCCGAAAATGTTGAACCCACCCTTTGAATTGTAGCTAACTTCACTAAATGTTAACTTGACGTTTCACAAAAATTTGATAGTAAATTAATTAGTTTAAATCGTAAGAGTGCAAAAAAAATTAATATGATAAGTACAGAGATGTTTTATAAAACAATTTTTGTATATTTGCTGCGAGTAATGGAGCACAAATTTAAAACAAACACCAGATCGTCGTCTATGCCAAATACCTACCACCAACAAATATTAAAATTTTGTTTCTAACACTTTATTATTCATAACAATTAGAAAATTACAACTTTTAAGTCTTTTTTTATTTTTACCTACATTTTTGCATCCATAACTGCTGCTCTCGAACACTTTTTAAACATGAATGATTTCTCACAGAAAAAAGCGTCACTTTCGAGTTCAGGAATAGGTATGTTTCATTCGAGTGTCGTTTGACGTTCGACATTCGAGTTGGGGAATACCGATAATTAGTGAGTCGTGTTCGAGAATACCAATTTGTCGATCTCACATGAAAACTTACTCCAATCGTATTCAGGAATATGGGCCCTGCTTACTCTTGTTCCCTAACACAAAAAATTCGTAAAAAAGAGAGGCGATGAGAGAGTAAAATGCTTCCCCTCAAGTGAGAGTTACGAAAATCTGCCAAGAAATTTCTTTGGGCACTTTCTTACTTACTTACTTAGGGGGCGCTACTGTTCGGGACAAAACTGGGCCTCAACCAACATGCCAATCCAGCCAGCTCGGTCTTTGGCTAGCTGCCTCCAGTTTCGCACTCCAAGTTGGTTGAGGTCGTCCTCCACTTGAGCGCGCCACCTAAGGCGAGGTCTTCCTTGACTGCGTCTACCCTCTGGGATGGAATCGAAGATCCTGCGAGCCGGAGCATTGTTGTCCATTCGCTCTACATGACCTAGCCATCTTTATTTTATTTTTTATTTATTTTTTTATTTTATTTTTATTTTGACTATAACTACAGATACATTATTGATCACAGTTATTTGGATTATACAAATAATATTACATTTACATAATTAGTGACGATTTAAATTGAATAAAAGTATAATTTGTTTAAATTTCAATGAAGTAAGATTAAAATCTACGAAGGAATTATAATTATTGAACTGTTTACATAAGAGAGAGAACGGTTCATTATTTAAGTAGTTTAAAGTAGTTTCATGTGTCCGCAAAATTTTATAATTTCGACTTGGACGGAATGGCACATTTAATTTTATTAAGGAAAGCAAAGAAGGAGAATAAAATTAACTCTTTCAAGTTTTGAATTATTTATAGAGTATTCATTAAAGAAAACATTTTTAACTCTAGCGAAGGTCATTACTTTGCATTTCTTAGAGTTCAGTGTGAGATCATTGTTATTACACCATTCCTGCAAATGATCAATATCAGATTGCAGTTGAAAATAATCAGCATTATTTTTATATGAAAATGAAATTTTCGCATCGTCAGCATAGAAATGTATATCACAGTATTTTATCACAGAGGGTAAATCATTAAAAAAAACGTGATATGCGTATTTTTTTGACCAGGTCAATGTCGCTGTAAAGCTCGTATAGTTCTTGGTTGAACCTTCTCCTCCAAAACCCGTTAACGCAGATAGAGCCATAAATCCTCCGAAGAATTTTACGCTCGAAACGACTAAGGATATCTTCATCCGCTTAAGATAGAGTCCATGCCTCGGCGCCATAGAGCAAGACTGGGATGATTAGGGTCTTCTTTGTCTTTCGAGAGAGGACTTTGCTACTCAATTGCCTTCATAGTCCATAGAAACAGCGATTGGGAAGAGTAATTCTTCGCTTTATTTCTGACGAGATGTTGTCAGATGTTATAGCGGATCCAAGGTACACAAAGTCCCTCACTTCCTCAAAGTTGTACCTGTCAATTGTGATGTTTTGTCCAATCCGCCGGTGTTGTGTGTCCCTTTTTGTGGGCAGCAGGTACTTCGTTTTGGCCTCATTGACTGCTAGTCCCATCTTAGCCGCTTCAGCTGCAATGTTAGCAAACGCTACAGTGATAGCTCGCCGAGTTCTGCCAATGATGTCTTTGTCGTCAGCTTATGCTAACAATTGCACAGACTTCCACTATAATTAACTTGCGAGTTTCTTATAATTTTTTCAAGTATTAAGTTGAAGAAATCGCACGATAGCGCATCACCTTTTCGGAATCCTTTTTTGACGTCAAAAGCTTCTGTGAGGTTAGTACCAATCTTGACGGAGCAGCGAGAATTCTCCATCGTCATCCTGCACAGTCGGACGAGTTTTGTGGGAATGCCAAAACCTGACATGGCGCTGTATAGCTAGTCTCTATATATGCTATCGTACGCGGCCTTAAAAATCGATAAAGAGGTGGTGGGTATCGATTTGGAAATCTTGGGTAGTTTCCAGGATCTGCCGTAGCGTGAACATTTGATCGGGTTGGGCATTTTCTAGCAGCTAAAAGTTTGCTGTCATAAACAGATGTTATTCATTTCAGTTTGAATTTAAATTGAAAGTTTTTCATTTCTTTCTACTGAATTTAGCAAAAAATCAATAAATTTAAGCAAATGGAACAACTTAAAGCTAATACATTAAAGTATTGAATGTTCGCTAAAGACCTTTCAATGAATTTAAACAAACAAATATGCATTTAAAAATACTATTTACAATGGTTTCAATGCAACCTTTATATCGATTTATTTCGATTTTCATTTGACGTTTCTTTCATATGCAGTTGGGTTACTAAAACTTACTACAAATGCGTTAAATTACTTTTTCGTAATTTTAGCTTTTTGTGAGAGAATTCATCCCAACTCTTCCAAATTTGAGAGTTTACTTGAAGTTACTTGAAAAGGTAAAGGAACAGACATATTAAAAAACGTTAAAAAGAAACGCGAAGAACTCGATATTAAATTACTTTTGAAAATATTACAATCTTATTCTCTTTAAGAAACTGCTAGTCTACAAGCAAGTGCTTAATCTGGTATGGACCTTAAAATACAACTTTGAGCTTAACCCAAACCAGTGATGTACATCCGTCCGTGATATTGGACTTTTGGCTAGGTGTGTATCGCTGTGTATCACAGTTCTTCATTATATCTCCTTCTCCACTTTTAAAGGGACACTTAAGTCGCCCGAGAGAGAACTTTTCTACTCAATTTACAACGATTGGCAAGACTTATTCGTCGTTTGAACTCAGCACTGGTGTTGTTCTCTAACTTTATAGCAGAACAAAAGTTGACAAAGTTTTCAATACTTGGTGATGGAGGGGTAAAGGACTTCTTTGGGGGGCATAAGAATCTGGATCGGAAAAGACCTGATGATTTTTTGCAATTGTTACCATTCCACGTCAAAGTTCCTCGGTGTATTACCTGCTCTTTGCGTTGGTAGGCATATCCGCAGCCGTACTTTGACTACGAGAAATTGAAAGTGAAATTTTCGAACATCCATGTTACTTGAAAAGTGCCTCGTTCAATCACTATACAGTCATAGTCAATCTTGTTGACAGGAGAGTACATCAAAGATACGATTTCTTTCAAGTTTTCCTCTTTAATTTAACTCCAAGAACGAGATCTATGCTCCGAAAAATTCATAGTAGCCCATACAAGGTAGTTCAGCCTGATTGGAAGCGTATAAGCTGCTGATTTCATCCGCTGTGGGCTTAATGCAAGGAAAAGTTTGGAACCCAATCTTGAGTTGAAGTACTAGGCACCCAATGTTCACAAGGTGAAAAAAAACCATACAAGTTGGTATACTCTTGACTACCCTTTAAACATGGCTTGAAGAAGTTTGCACTTAAAAAAATCTCTTAAAACTGTCATTTATGGGGTTTTCCATTTAAAACTGAAATATGGAAATGTAGTAGGTGGGGTGTAAATCTGCCTATTTATTTATTAGCAACTTCTTAACAAAAGTTCAAACCAGCTGATTGATACCTAAGACGTTTGGTTACAATTATTCAAATAAGTGAAGTAGTTGATATCTGGCAAAAAATTGCTTTCGGAAAAGGCAAGACTGAACAAATTTAGCGAATAAATTAGTTATAATTTTAGAATCATTGTAAGAACGATCTATTTTTTTTTCAATTCAATTCAATTTTTTATTAGTAGTTCAAACGTTACATTCATTTACAATAAATTATTTTATAATTTAAGAGTTATAGAAATTTATTCTTTACACCTATAATATTTTGCATGTGGGTATGACAAAATTTGATTTTAATTTTTTTATAAGTACAGTAGACTCGCGATAGCAAAAACACCGTCTTACGTGAACACCGGCTAGCGTGAACACTTTTTTTTTTACATTGACTACTCTGTAGCGTGAAAAGTGTGTGAAAGCCCTAAAACGTGAACAACTTTTAAATGCGTTTGACATAAAAAACATAGCTTCCTTTGATCGTTTTTCGGTTTTTCAAATCGTTTTACTAAATGGGGAATCCCGTTAAGGATTTTCCAGGTATTATTTACTTTAGTTTGGCATTTGTCTTAGTGCGCGGTGTTGGTTTGGCG
Organism: Platycheirus rosarum; assembly: GCA_963971375.1. Classification (NCBI taxonomy): domain Eukaryota; kingdom Metazoa; phylum Arthropoda; class Insecta; order Diptera; family Syrphidae; genus Platycheirus; species Platycheirus rosarum. Next base: position 1,001,639 of record OZ020508.1, read on the forward strand.
TAATCAAAAAGAAGATTTTCTTGAAAAATGTCGCAAAAAGTACCAAAATTCTTGTCTTTGAAGAACAAAGTAATTGTTTTAGAAAAATTAAAAGGAGGATCAAGCGTAACCAGCTTAGCAAAGCAATACAGTGTTGCAAAATCAACAATTTGCGCTATCAACAAAAAATCGGAGAAAATTTTAAAATGTGTTAACAATACATTTTCTGGACCTGGAATGCGGAAGATCATGAAGCGTTCTGAACTTCCTAAAATGGAAAAAGCTCTTTACCGTTGGTTCATCAAACAGCGAGAAAAAAATATCCAGTCAATGGATTGATGGTTAAGGAAAAAGCTAAATTTTTCCATTAAAAAATAAATGAAACTCAGGGCGATTTTAATGCGAGTGACGGATGGTTGCAAAGATTTAAGAAGCGTTATGGTGTGCGTTTTATCAAAATAAGTGGTGAAAAGTTATCTTCTAGACCTGACCTTGTGGACCCTTTCAAAAACAAGCTGCAAGCCAAAATAAAAGAGCTAGGTCTATCTCACAATCAAATATACAATGCGGATGAATCCGGATAATTTTGGAAGCTGCTTCCTGACAAGACATACGTATCTTCTCAAGAAAAAAGTGCTCCTCGCAGAAAAACGGAAAAACAGCGCGTCACTTTTCTTGCTTGTACAAACGCAATAGGAGAACATAAAGTTAAGCTTTTAGTGATTGGAAAGGCAAAAAATCCTCGCTCTTTTAGGAATTTTAAATCTCCTGTTGGCTACAGTTTCTCCAAATCGTCATGGATGACATCTGCTATTTTTAAAAATTGGTTTCATCATTCTTTCGTACCACAGGTAGGAAACAGATTGCAATTTTGCATTGATTTCAAATGTTTTCATGTGTAGGTCAGAACATTTTTAAAACACCAAGGGTTGCCCACCAAAGCTCTTCTTTTAATTGATAACGCTCCATCTCATCCACCCGAAAACAAATTAACATCTGAGGACGGGTTAATAACTGCGATGTTTATGCCGCCGAATGTCACGCCGCTCATACAGCCGATGGACCAAAATGATATAAGACTAACAAAACTTTTCTACAGAAATAGTCTTCTGGCATCAATTGTGGCCGAAAAAACTGATGTTATTGAAGCATTAAAAAAATTGACGCTATTTGCTATTTAAACTCGGGTTGGCAACGTCTTGAAAAAGAAACAATAGCAAAATGCTGGACGAATATCTTAAGCTCAATAAGAAATGAAAAAGACTCTGAAGAGGATATTCCACTAGCTGTTTTGAGAGAAAGAAAGAATTGCAACACAATTACATTTTTTCATGTACACTTACATTTGAAATAAAAAAAACATATGAATTTTAGTTGAAACAAAGGTCTAATTTATTTTAAAAAAATTAAGAACTACATCTTCGTCAACATGAACAACTTCGATAACGTGAACACGCTCGGTTTTTAATAGTTCACGTTACCGCGAGTCAACTGTATATTAATTTAAGGGAAAGTACTACAAAACAAAAACCCTTATATAACACTTACAGACTAATATTGCACACACACCCGATTTAATACAAAAGTATTTAAAATTATAGATTTTGAAGGGCTAATATAATTTCATTATCTGAATATGAACATCTTTCAAAAAACTTTAGTTGTACCTTGTTTAAAACACATTTAATTGGGCTGACGTTTGCTCTATTGTGGAGCCTAACTGTTGAATAAAACCTCGGTAAGTTAAGCATTAATTTAAGTATTTTGTTTTGACTGATTTTAGTTATCATTGTAAGAACGATCTAAATAATTAAGAGTATTAGGATAATCATCAGATTTTTTGTTAAGGTTAATGAATTGCTAAAAAAACGTTTTTATTCAATGAAATAATATCAAATTGCATTTGATTGACATATCCATCATAGAGAACTTTGAAAGAGTCAAACAAAATTCATTGTAGGCATCTAAATGAAGAGAGTAGTCTGTTTCTGATCCAATTCTTAAATATTTTTTCCACATATTGTTTAGGGAGTTGCGGAGTGTACGAAGTACCCTTGAATGCCATGGAGGTGAAGACGACATATTTTTGTGTTGTGCAATAGGTACTGACTGGTAAAAGCATTCAAAAATTGCTTTATAAAAATCAGTATTTAATGTATCAATACTATTGCTATGTTACTTAGGAGCTCATTCAACTTAGTAAAGTTAGCCTTCCGGAAATTTAAACGATACGTGTTTTCTGACGCTAAATCCGTGTTTGAATGTTCGTAGGCAAAAGTTAAAGACAATGGAGGATGGAAAAGGTCAATTGTGGAGAGAATAAGGCTACTTTCCTCCACGATATAGTTATTAGCATCATTTGAAAAGATAAGGTCTAGTTGTCGATTTAATTTATTTTTAATATCACTGATCTGATGTAAACCGCAATCAGACATATTATGAGTATATAACATTTTTTTTGTGGTTGTTGCATTACTAGCAACAAAATGAGTCATCCTCGGACCTTAACCACGCCAGAATGGAGATTAAAATCACCTAAGATCAGTAAGCCATCACGCACATCACCCGGCGAGATCTTCCCTTGCCATTTTGATCTGCAAACATTCAAAACCAATGTTAATCGACACCTCTTATCTCTCCCCTCCCCATCTTCCTAATGCCCGCGCAGTGTGTTCTACATTAAAAGGAAAACAAATAGTCCCTTGTGCGCGCGTTAATTATAAAAAAATGGTGTCACCTAGGAAATCAACTGCGTTTATAAGGTGTTGATAAGTTTCAATGGGACTGCATGGTCGTAAAAAACAGCACAGATAAAAAATGTTTTTTTGGTTGACATTAATTTTTACACAAATCAATTCAATTTTGTCGGTGTTAAGAATTTAAAGCAAAGAACAGTTTTTTTTTTTTTTTATAATTTACACGCGCGAAAGGGGTTTGTGTGTACCCTTAAAATGTTTAAACACCGCACGAGCATTAGGGAAATGAGGAGGGATAAAAGAGGAGATACCGATGCACATTAGTTTTAAAGTTCTGCATATCAAAATGGGAGGGAAAAACAGAGCCTGGCAAAGCATTCCACATTCGTGCGGTACGACTAAAGAAAGAATCTCTATACTTAACAGTACGTCCGAAGTTAGGCTCAAGGGTAAACTGATGGGCATTCCTAGCAGTTCGAGTATTACGGTTGAATCGTTTCAGGGGAGGAATGCAGCTGGCTATTTCGCTAGAGCATTGTTTGTAAAAATAACGATAGAATAACGAAAGACACGAAACATTACGGCGGTGCTCAAAAGATGTAAATGTTTCTGTTATTGTTCGATCGCCTATCATTTTCAAAGACATTATAATCCGATGTAAGGAATTAATTACTGTTAAAATTACTTTTTCAATTAGTTTCACTTAGAACAAAAACATCAAAAGGAAGTTCTTGTGATTTAAGGAATACATCAGAAGCTTAAGAGGAAAGTCTTCTTACATTTTGATAATAAAGGGACAAACACATCAATTCTTTTTTTGAATCTGCATTTAAACCGTTGTTGGCTTCAGTATTTCTGATAACAAATTCTTGAATGAATAGTGGAGACATTAACAAATCAAACAATGGTTCAGGGACTCAGATTTTAAAAGATGCAATCCTACCATTTGACCTATGTAGTTATATATTTACATTTTTTTGAAATGTTGTGCTGAAATATGCTGACTGGAGGAGGATTAGAAACAGCTGAAGAGGTGTTGCCAGTTAAATTATGAATTTGATTTGAGCTGTCAATATTGTTATTTGGCGAAATACACTGTAGTTCATTTTGCAAAGAAGTTCGGGCAGAGTTATCAAGAAAATTTACCGTTGTGTGGTGGATACTTGGGTTCGTGGAATATAAATTTTGTAGATTAAACAATCCACTAAAACTATCTTGCACTTTTCAACTCTTTCTTACGTTGCAAAATTATCATTGGATTCTTCCAAATTTTGTCTACTTGTTGTTATCAAATTTTCAAAATCTTTTGAAAGTTTGATAACAGATTCCGAAATTTTATTAATGGCCGAGCTATTGGTTGTATAAAAACTATTAACATTGTTATTAATCAAATTCAAGTTTTCATTGATTTTTGTCAAAAGACGTGAGTTTTTTTACTGTTAAACGGGTTTATTCGCGTTCGCAGTTCGCAGCTCATGTGAAAGACGCTTTAGGCATACATATCTGAGACATCACGTCATTCGTCGATAGGTTCTTCTGCAATACACTACCGAACCTTTTGAACGCGATTTTTCACGATCCTAAGAATGACGTACATGTGTGTACAATAAGCAATTCTTAACGAAGTTAGCCGCAGTACTTCGACATTGAATCAAGCTTTATTGGTGTGTTATATACCTATTATTTTATTATTATTTATTATTATTTTTTTTTCAATTTCGTTCTCTCAAAATATTCAATTATTCTACGGAAACAAAAATTTGGCGTCACTAGGTATTTGCTTTTTATATTAGAAAGTTTATTAAATATGAGTGCTAAAAAAATTGGTTTGCTTATAATAAGAAACACCGTCCTCAATAAAAACGTTTCTTGATTAGAATCGGACGAATCGCGTGCGCATGAAAATGGAAAATGTATGTTTTTTTATGCGAACAAAATTTAAACAGAGGAAAAATCATAGTTGTAAAAAAGAGGGGTGGCTTCGCTCTTAGCAGCAAGTGTCACCAGAGGCGATGAAGGAAATACAAATTTCCTACGGAGCGTGTTCAACGTTACAGTGCACTTGGCTTATCCAAAGAACAACTGTAACCGCAAATTGATTTCAGCAGTATATGTGCGGTGACGGAGTGATCAATTAGAAACATCGCTGACATTGAAGACTCAGACACCCAAATCATTCAATCGTTAGAGCCATTGCTGAGTAGTAACTAAGATTTAATAAAACTGGGTGTGGCAGTAGGTGGATTTTAGACGAAGCATTTTTAAAACATTTTTTTTTTTAAGAAAAAACCCTGAGAATTTCATTCAAATCGTTGGAGCTGTTTTTGAGAAACAGAGATTGAAGAAAAGTGGGCGTGTCAGTGGGAGGATTTTACAATTTTTTTTATATATTTTTCTTGCTTATAAGAACGAATAAAGAAAAATACATCCAAAACGTTAAAGGCGTTTCCAAGAAACGCAAATGGAGAAAAAGTGGGCGTGACAGTGCGAATCAACCCCTAAATCCACGCTTCTGCAAGGGGTAGGTGGTCGCCATTTGGGATTTAAGTTCACTACTTATACCGGAAACGACCTGCAAAACTTCAACCTGTCTCTATTTTTTTCCATTTGATCAATAGTAAAATTGCTCTATTTACTGGACTATATAAAGATCTAACAGTTTAATTAACATATCACAAATAATTTTGTGATAATAGGATTTATTTTTTGACAGAAAAGTTGAGATATTTTTCTGAGATATCTTGTTCAAGTTTCTCAGAAAACGGAGATCTCCGAGGGCTTAGAAAAACGAACTGGCTAATTTTACGAAAAAAAACTTCAACGAAAAATTTATTTTTTTATGAAAAGGTGTCATGTAATATGTGTATTGTGGCCCAAAAACTCTTCTTCAGTTCGGAAACTGTCGCTTCAAGCGATATACCTACATATGTAGGATTTCGTGACCAAACTAATTCTCGAAACACACCCATATCTCAAGAAGTAATTCTCTTATCAGACATTTTTGTATTACTGCCAAACAGTTAAAAGTGAACGCGTCATAAAATGACTGACTTAACTCGGGTTGTATATAGCATATAGTATAGGTACACCCACATGCATATTATGCTTGTCAACCCTCTTCGACATTGAAGTGGGTGTGGAGAGTCCACTAGGAGAAAGAAAAATACAATCTAGGTCTAGGTATTTCCCATCCGACGTAAACATAAATAAGATGGATTCACTCCTTCTCACAGTTGTTTGAATCATCTTTGTAGGTACAGACAAACAGGTAAGTAGATTAGATAGTCTCCCAGTTGAAATACCTATTAATTATTATTATTGCATGCACTTTTGCCATGAAAAATCTCCTCTAAATATAGACGAAGCTCGAGTAACGAATGGGCTACTGCTGCCTACTCTCACATTTTGAGCTTTAGAAAGATGGGTAGGAATAGGAACTTGTGTAGTTCGAGAATACAAAAACGCGACGCAGTCATCTGAGCGATCGTAATGAGTCGCAGCAAACACAACACACATCCGCAGTAATCGTTGATTTGAATTGGCAAGTGAACACAGGTACGGGTAAAATATTTTGCAAGGTGATGATGGAGCGAAGCGACAAAATGGAACTATAGTCGGTATGACTAATAAATGCGAGACATCACTTTGATTTCTCTGCCAAGGGACGGGGGGCGAGGAGAAAGCACGAAATAATGGTAAATCATGTGAAAACAATGTAGACGAACATGGGAGCACTTTTTACCTTAACTCGGGCATTTGCCATTACCACAGCTGTGCCGCCGTGCATCGACTACAATGTCATTATCTTCTTTTTTTTCTTTTCGATGTCAAATAAGAAAAAAACATTTTTTTTTATATTTTGTAGGTCAGCCTACAAATGTTTGTAGAAACTTTTTTTTTTTGTTAAAACGACTCTTCTTGAATGCGCAGTCTGTTTATATGTAGAAAGCAAGGTAATTCTCGTCGTGGGAGGGTAAAAAACTAATTTAAATTTAGACTTCTGAAGAATAATGTAATAAACAAGAGTATCGAACTAACATTTTCTTTGTCAAGATGACTTCAAAGTTACAAATCAAACTTTTTTCGACCAACTTACCAGTTACTTGAATATGTGTTGGACTCCACATTACTAATTGAAATTTATTGCAATATTCAAAATATATTTTTATACACTTGGTTTATTTGTTTAAGAACAATTTCCACTTCTTCAAATTTAATTATTTTATTATTTAGTGATTTTTAACGCACAACAAAAGAACAACACCAACATCCACTGCCAGTGCCAACTAAACATATAAAACTGTAAATTTAGTGGCTGTCAAAATGGTCGACATGGTTCAGGGATGCCAACACTCAGTTTTTATATACAAATCTAATTTTATTTTGTTTTTCCTTTTTTGGGGTAAGGAAAATATTAGTAGACAACAATACTGGAATTCTCATTTTATTTATTTATTTACATACAATTTAGTAATTTCAGGGAAATTTTGCAAAAATTTAATTTTTACTATTCAGGTAGTGGAATTGACTAAATTGATTAGTGGAGTTCTTAATAGAAGTTATTTTAAGTATACTTGGCAGCTCTGCAGTCAGACATATCAACCTTGAGAAAGAAAAATACAAAAATATAACACAGAGATGGTCATTGTCCATTTTATTATGTCGAATTTGTTCTAAATTTTCAGATTTGATGTCAGATTTCAGATTTTTCTTGCAAAAATATATATGAAACTATTTTTTTAAAGTTGTGTGAATGCCATTTGACAACTTGCTATCATGTCTTTTAACAGTCATTTTCAAGGGCACAAAAATGTACAAGATATAGGTACAAAGAAATCGGTATCGCTACCGTTTGTTGATCGATCTCATCAGAACAATCCTTAATTGGTTCATTCATCGGTCGTAGATCGTTCTAACTTGAATTATCAATAAAGTACTATTATATTAGCTTTGTTCGTTGAACTTTATGCAGGGTCACCCCAGGTTTTCTTGACAAACTCCAAGAGTTGTCAAAAAAACCTGGGTTTATTGAATCTCAAAAACACAAAAGGGCTGTCAATTCAGTTACTGACATATCACAAGAAGGGGAATGACTATTCGCACGCTACTGCTCAACCAGTTTCGCCTGTGCCAAATTAAGAATGTAAATTGAAATGATTATTAAAAACAATAAACTCACACTTGCATACTTTAGTACATAGCAACAAACTAGGTGCAATGAATTGTTTCATTTTGAGTGAAATAACAATCAGAATTAACAACTTACGTGCAGCAAATCAACACAAATCAGAAATTGACAGCTAATGTCAGTATACAACAGCTGATCGTTACCTCAACTCGCCCTAGCAAAATACAAAGATCGACTTCAGGGTGACTTCATGGCGACCCCAGGTTTCAAAAAACAGAGAATTTTCTCTTGAGTGCGAGTTGAGGTATTTCAAAAAACGAGTTGTGGCAACCCCAGGGTGATTTCAGGGCTCATCGAACAAAGCTATTCTCACCAAAATTAATGAAATGAAAAATTGTGCATTCACACTTTTTTTCGGATTTAAGATTTCGGATACCTTAAATCAATTTCTGTGTGAATGTATAAACCCGACTATCATGGACGTATTATATATGGACTGCTAGTCTTATGTCATCTTCATACAACAATTGTCAAAAAACTGTCGCCAAAATGAAGAATGCGATGCTAGCACTCCTGAACCCACTTCAGGAAAAAAAATAACTACTTATAATCTTGACATAGAAGCTCGTGACATCTGTTTTTAAAAATTCAAAAAGTCGCATTTACCGGTAAAACACAACTGACACTTTTGAATTCCATCCATAGAAGTGTGCGACATCTTTGGTATTTTGCCTCTTGTTTTTTAGATCGTGGACAACTTCTTTTTTTATTGGTTCGTGCCTAAGATGAGCTACACTAGAAGGAACAAAGGGATTTTTTATTAATTAATTGTTCATTATTCTAAAAAAACACGGGGAGAAAAAAGGAAATTGTAACATGCCAACGTGGGAAAACCTGCTGCCAAAGTCTGAGATTACTGGATGGAAATGGAACCAACTTGAGGTAGGCAACTAGCAGTCCATATATAATACGCCCATGCCGACTATATAGAGGTTATCTATCAATTTTCCAAACAAAAATGAAATACAGCTATCCTAGAAAAGCACTACTTTTAGCTGGTCTACTATTAGCTACTTTCACCGTGCTAACTGCAACACCACAATGGTTACTAATGTTGAATTCGTTTTTAGAAAAGAACAATCTTTTTTTGACCTGATATCAAATTTCAAGTTCGTTTTTTAAAAAAGATCAATCTTTTTTTGATCTAGATTACTTTTTTGGAAATCTTGAATTTAATCGAGATTTACATCGATTTGCACACACACTACTTTATATAATAATTTGCAAATATCACTGAAGTTTGCATTTTATTTGGATTTTGTTATTGATTTGAAAGTTTTGTGTTGATTAGTGTAAAAAGAATCAAAAATTAACAAATATTACATAATTTGTTAGTATTGACATTAGGCACGATATCAATGTACATACGTCGTCGTCATTTCCCGATTGTGATATTTTGTAAGTTTCTCAAGCAAATTGGTGGAAGCAAAGGAACTCTGTGAATTATTTCATTGAGATTTGAGATGTTGTGTCCTTTTTACAAAATTAAATGCCCATCCGTTTTATATATGATAATCGTTTTCATTGTCACTACACAATATTTGTTAAACAATTTGCTTCAATGTACATATTGAAATATTTTAATAACATTTTCTATCGAAACGATTTTTTTGTATCTATAACTTGTTTTCTGTTTCTTTACAATTCCTTTTAGACTGTCAAAAGTCACAACAGCAAGTTGTCAAAAGGCAAAAAAATCAGTCTCGTTTCATGTTCGTTTTTACAAGAATAATCTGAAATTTGAGATCAAATCTGAAAATTAAAAACGAATTTGACATAACACTAATCCAAAGGATAAAAATGGGAACTCACCATTTCTGTTATCCAAGTATAAAACAATTTGTCATATGACTTCGAAGTGGTTGGCGAATAAGTTGATTCTCTTTAATCAAATGTTCCTGTAATAGTGCAATTGTATAATTGTAATTGGGTTGCTGCTGCTTTTGCTGTTGCTGGTTCACTGCTGGAACACAATGGAGACGGAGACGGAAACACGAATTCAATGTTGCGAACACAATGAGACGGATGCGCAAATGCAGACGGAAACGGAGACGGACGAGTTGGCTATCTTTTAATAAATGCGTGCGCATTTTCTGACATGTCACAAAAAAAAAACAGGAGCAACGTGCTAATAAAATCTTATTAAGCACAATGGACGATTGTAATTCAGAAGCAATTATTGAAGCAAATCGTATTGCATTATGATTCATTGTTGTTGATTTAAAAAATAAATCGGATAGTGGTCTGGAAATGGCAATTCAATTGCCTCTCCTGGCCGCACCCAACACCTTCGGTTATGTTGTTTAGTATAGTGCAGTGCTTGAAGTACAAGTAGCACAACCATCAAAAAAATAATGTAATCTCCATCATCATCCATTTTAATTTAAAAAAATATATTTTCCGTATTATATTATTTCATCAAAGGAAACACAGAAAGAATTCAAATAACTAACATAAATGACAAGTAAATGTCAAAAATGCGTACGACTCCATTGTGGGCACTTCTAATTAGGTACGTACGTTTTCATTTGACATGCGATACGTCTGCGTTTGCGTCTGCGTTTTGCATTGTGTTCCTGCAGTCAATCTGTTTGGCGCATAAGACTATCTCCAACACTAATTTGACTGCAATTGTAAGAAAACTTTAATGTCAAAAACGAAAATAAAAAATAAAAATACTTTAATTGAAATTCCATATACAAGAAAGCAGGAAGCTTTTGTTGAATTTCTGTGCGTTTGTGCCTGGTAGTTAATTATTTTTCTTTTAATTGAATAATTGCTCGAATCAGTATTTCACTTTAAACTTCATACAAAAATGGTTTGCGTTCCGTGTTTTATTATTCCTGTTCTCCTCTACATATGGCACAAATTCATTCAGCCAATTATGCTGAAGTATTGGAATCCATGGGAGAAAAAAGACGAACAAGGAAATGTTATCAAAGCAGCTCCAGAATTTCCATTCCAATGCAAAGGAGGCGTTTGTCCATTCCCTGGTGCAGCGAAAAAAGCTGAACCAACTACCGAACTCTCCACCTCAAATGATCCTTCGACCGGACAGAGTTCAACAGCATCAACTGCCACAACAGAAGACACGAAAAAAGAAAACTAATATAAGTTGATTCCATTTATAAATTTATTAGAGCAGGTACTAATTATGTAGATTACTATATTGCCTAGTTTAATTAGAAACTAGTACTCATAAATGTATGTTTAAATTGAATTACGTGTACATTTTAGAATGCGTAAGACGACGAAGGTCAACCGTCATTGACCAAAACCAGAAGCATGAATAAAAAAATATTAAATAAATTGGTTGGACCTTGGATTATGTACTTTTCATTAAATAACGAAAAAACGTTGAATTTTGATCTGTTTTATTTAAAACTATGTAATTCGGGCGGCGAATTATTCTCTCAGCCATATCTTTGCGTTGTGATCGCGACTCGTGAGTCAGCAGAAATGCAGTGACCAAGAGTCCGCACTCTCAAGATAGTCGTTCTAACAAAACAACATTACCTGTATTTTGATGGCTTAAACGACTATCGCTGGATGAATTCCTTGCCGAAAAGAAAAAGTAAGTAAAAGGTGTTTTTTTATAGAACTAGGAAATGAAATTAAATACAAATAAACTGAATTAAAATAAATAAATAAACTGAATCAATTGAAATAAAATTGACTTAATTTGGAAGACAATTCTTTGCCATTTTCATTTACATATTGTTTCTGGCATATGGCCATGGCTGCTGGCTTCAACAATTCATTTCAACAATGAAAGTCATCTATCATGGCTCTATAACGGTTTCCACTGTAGCACTCCTACCGACATCTTTTTTTAAAGAATTAAGGACCAATGATTCCACCAGCCCATAAAGCATACCAAGCTGTTAGTTTTTTTCTGAATGTAACGGTAAAATGTTACCGTTGTTGTAAAATAAATTGCACGACTGGATCGCATGTGATAAATAAATAAATTTATTGGCGCGACAGCTTCTTAAACAAAACTTCGAACATATTTTAAAGTGAAATTACCTAAGCTGTCTTCATTTTCTTAAATATCAATTTTGATTGTAATCGGATAACCAGTTTTCAAAAAAAGTCGAATAAAAAAACCCGCCCTATGGGAGGTACCGTTTTATTTTTTTTCACCAAAATATTTATGACCCAAACCTATAATAGTACCGATTTTATTTTCAAAAAAATTCTTAGAGCCGTTTTCGAGAAAAATAAGCTTTTACTTAACGTTTATATGTATACTAGCGGACCGGACAGACGTTGTCCTGTCTACACGTCTTTAATTTGAAAATTTCAAACTTTTTTTAATAAGCTAAAACATTCTGGACCATTTTGATGAAAATTATTATTCAAATGTTATGACAATATCTAACGTCATTACATGTAAATTTATTACAATTAGACTAATCGATAGCGTGTGAGTATGTGTAATGAAATCTTCAAATTGTTTTAATTAAAGGTAAAAAAGCTTACACTCAAACTATTTTATTTAAAAAATATATTTTTTTATTTACAAAAACTTAATTTATCGTAATGCCATTGTATGTACAATATTTTTGGTTAAACCCTGAGGTGTATAAATAAATAAATTTTATTTGCATACTATTTTATTTTCCCTTAAATCTCGAAACAGTCATAAATTAATGACGCCGATAGTACACAAATAAATTTGTAGGTTAGGTTAGTTATTAACTAACGCACGTGTAAAGAAATATAAGAAATATACTCACTTCGATTCTGCACTAAATTCGCAAAATGTATAGTTTTTTAGGCACACTTCAAAACTCTTCTCAAAACACTCAGTACCTTTTAATTTAATATTTGATCCAGCACATGATCTACAATAACACAATGATAACAAAACATTTTTTTAATTTGATCGCAGCGCTAACTGTCGGGACAGACTTGATAAAATTTGGTCACGCAGTTGTTGAGATGCTTGTTACATATAACTGCTAGATGGCGCTTTTATAGAAAGTTTACATCGCGCCATAGACCCTTAAGGTGCAACGGTGCTCGTTCCCAATAGCACTTTGCCGCTAGATGGAGCTAGGGGCGTAAAATCGTTTTTTTATTTTTTAAAACCTTTTAAAATTGAATATTATTTAATATTTGACACTGCGATGGAAGCGCCGTCTGTCGGATCCAATGTAAAACATTCCAAAATCAACAACTACAAATAAATTAAAAATTAATTAAAAAAACATTGTCCGGCGGACAAAATTGTGAATCTAAACCATTCTCAGATCTCCTTGAACACACACAAAAAATTTCATCAAAATCGGTCCAGTCGTTTAAGAGAAGTTCAGTGACATACACACTCACAGAAGAATTATATATATAAAGATATGTATATATATATGGTATAATATTTGAATTGATTTGAACTAAACCATGGACGTATTATATATGGACTGCTAGTCTAATGTCAGCTTCATACAACAATTGTCAAAAAATGTCGCCAAAATTGAGAATGTGATGCTAGCTCTCCTGAACCCACTTCAGGAAAAAAATAACTACTTGAAATGTTGACATAGAAGCTCGCGACATCTCTTTAAAAATTCAAAAATTCGCATTTAAAACATAACTGACACTTTTGTTTGAATTCCATCCATAGAAGTGTGCGACATCTTTGGTATTTTGCCTCTTGTTTTTTTAGATCGTGGACAACTTCCGTTTTTTTTTCTTAGGTTTGTGCCTGAGACGAGCTAAAAGCACTAGAAGGAAAAAAGGTATTTTTTATAAATTAATTGTGGGATATTCTAAAAAAACACGGGGAGAAAAAAGGAAATTTTAACATGCCAACGTGGGAAAACCTGCTGCCAAAGTCTGGGATTACTGGATGAAATGTCAAAATTGAGGTTTAATTTTTCCCGCTAGTGTACTCAGGAGGGCTTGTGTCGCCAAACATAACTGAAACTAAAATGGAACCAACTTGAGGTAGGCAACTAGCAGTCCATATATAATACGTCCATGGAAAACAAAATGTGAGGCAAATACGGAAATATTTATAGAGCTGTTTAAAAGAAAAAAAACATTTTATGGAGATTTAACCAGCTCCACCTATAAAAATATTGAAAAGAAGGCGCAAGTGTGGAGTAATATTTCGATAGAATTTAAGATATATATATATATCTTATATTCTTGGCAGCAAAATTGACATTCCGTACTTCACCATTGTGTTCGAGTCAGCTTCATCACCTATACCTATATTCGCAAGTAAAAAATGTTGCGTGCGTTGAAAATGCCAAATTCATGCTTTACATGCCGATAAAAATTTGAAAATGACAGCAATGCGCTACGAACTCATGCGTTATATGACGATGTTTTCTTTCCGATTTCTCGTCTCCGACAGAAAATAAAAAGTGGAAAATTGTCCGCAAACATATAAGGTTTAAAAAAAAATAATAAAGATGAATCTTAAAGCAACAGAAGATTCAATTGTAAACGTTTTTACTTGCGATTATAGGTACTTTGCAAGTTATATATTGAAGTCACCCGGGGTCGCCACAATTAGTTTTTTAAAATACCTCAACTCGACCCTAAGAGAAAAAAGAAAAAAATTCTCTGTTTTTTTTAAACCTGGGGTCGCCATGAAGTCACCCTGGAGTCCATCTTGGTATTTTGCTAGGGCGAGTTGAGCTAACGATCAGCTGTTGAATACTGACATTAGCTGTCAATTTGTGTTGTTGATTTGCTGCAGGTATGTGTTAATAATTGGTATTTGCAAATACAAAATTATCGCAAAAAATTGTTTTAAATTTAATTTAAAGAAAAAAATTAATTATTGTAGTTAAAAAGTGACGAAAATGGAGTCTTTTAAAGTTGTGTTGTTGTTATTATTTCACTCAAAATGAAACAATTCATTCCACTTAGTTTCTTACTATGTACTAAAGTATGCAAGTGTCAGTTTATTGTTTTTAATAATCATTTCAATTCCTTATTTTAATTAAAATGGCACAGCCGAAACTTAACGATTTTTTTAAATTTTCTACTTTCTCTGTAACGGCTCATTGAATTTCCACCAAAAAAAATTATTCTAAAACAAAAAGGATTTTATCAAAATCGGTTATAATTAACACCATTTTCGAAACTATTTTGTACACTATCAGTTTTTTTTGTCATGTGAGCTTAGAGCAAGCTACAGTCTATGATCCGATGCTCATCATTTAGTGAGGCTTATCATATCATTAATATTTAAAACGTGTAATGGCGTACTAACTAAAAACCGTTAAATGTTGTGGTATTGAAACTTTTACAAGTTTAGGATTCGTGAATATAAAAAAAATTGATATAACAGTCAAAAATGACATTACGATCATGGGGAAGTCTAAATAAGTGCTCGAGAAAAAATGTCTGTCTGTCTTGTCAGTATGTATAACGAGATGCAGCCAAAACGGCTGAAGCGATTATCTTCAAATTTGGTGTGTGTTATTCTTTTGGCATTCCCCAGAGGGGAAATTGAAATTTTATTTGTAGGCCTAAAAAAACGGTACCTGCTATGTATGACCGTTTAGGAAAAGCTTATTTTTCCCGAAAACGGCTCCAACGATTTTGATACAAAAATTTGAGGATTTTTTTGTTGGTATTGGCTATCATTTGATTAGAACCAAATTTACGGGAAAAGTCTATAAACGGGACCTTTCATATAACGGTTTTTTTTAATTTTTGGCTTTCTCGGTTACGGCTTTTTGGTTTTCTGTCAAATTTATTATATTATATTATATTTATTATATTTATTATATTTATGAAGATCTAGGTAGTTAAAATAATTCTGCATATCAACATTTTGAATAACTTGTTTTTTCTAATTAAAATTAATTTTTGAATTTTTTTTTGAAAACTAATAAAAAAAAATTATTTTAATTTTTATAATCACATGTGTTTTAATAAATTCTTAAAAACTGCATACCAAAAATTAAAAAAATTATTTTTTTTTGTAAAAACTAAAAATAAAAAACAGGATTTTATCAAAACCGGTGCTATAATTTTCGAAATACATTTTTCATAAATTCCTTGTTATTTAAGACGTGTGATGGCATACTTCATTTTTACTAAAAACCGTTAAGTATTGTGGTTTTTAATACTTTTTTATAAGTTCAAACTGTGTTATTTTCAACGCAAATGTTACTTGTTTCTGTCCAAGATCTTGTTTTCCAGTGTTATTATGCACATGAGAGCAAGTACGTGCGACCCAGTCGTGCCAATTTTTTCTGCTTAAGCTCTTTCCTGATTGGAATTTTACACTGGGCATATTTTGATCGTCGAAGTTCACAAGAGCTACTTATTTACTCGGTACAAGTATTGTTTTCGTGCGAGATTCAAATCGAGATTTCAATCAAAACGACATTGCTGACAACAAAAACAAGTGGTGTTCGTTTCATCGTCCATCGGTCGTCCCTATTTTGCGTTTTTTCATGATGATCTTCATGCATTTGAATTTATTAATAATTTCTAATTCGATGTCTTGTTTTCTATTCGTCTTAGTTTTGTTATCGAATTCCAAACGAGTCGCAAAAAATGCTTCCATTATTCATTGAATTGATTGCAGGAGTGCAGGAGTAGAATATTATTACATCGACTCCTTCTTGATATGAGGACACGAAGAGATGCCAGAAGACTGGCGAAAAGGCATCATAAGTCCCATACATAAGAAGGGAGATATCACAAAATGAAGCAACTATAGGGGTATAACATTGTTCAGTACATCCTATAAGATATTCTCCTCTATCCTGCAGGAACGGATAGCCCAATACGCTAATACCATAATCGGCAAATATCAATGTGGTTTTATGCCAGGCAAATCAACAATTGATCAGATCTTTACCCTTAGGCAGGTGATGGAAAAAAGTCTGGAATTTAATATCCCAACATACCTACGATAGCATAGCCAGGGTAGAACTTTATAAGGCCATGAGAGAATTCGGCATCCCAAATAAATTGACACGACTATGTAGGCTGACCATGGCCAACATCACAAGCCAAGTAAAAGTAGCCGGTTTGCTATCCAGACCAATCAACATCTTTAATGGACTCCGACAAGGGGATGGTCTGGCTTGCATCCTCTTCAACCTGGCGTTGGAGAAAGCAATCCGTGACTCTGGCACGTCAACAAGGTGGACTATCGTCACCAAGTCCAGCCAGATACTAGCTTACGCAGGACATCATCGGCAGAAGCCAACAAGCTGTACAAGACTCAGGTCGAGCAAGCGGCAAAATACCTGGGGCTGCACATAAATGAAGGGAAGACTAAGTATGGCGGCAACGTCTGCGAGAAATTTTGGTACAACCATCAGGGTAGCGGAGCACGAACTTGAAGTAGTGCAGTCCTTTAACTATCTTGGGTCAAAAGTAGCAGCCGATAACAATATGGAGGACGACATACGCGGGCGGCTGCTGAAATCCAACAAAACCTACTATAGTCTGTCAAGGCTCTTTAAATCCAGAAACCTTACCATAAAAACCAAACTGCTGCTGTACAAGACTATGGTCTTATCAGTACTCACATACGGATCCCAGACTTGGGTGCTTACAAAAAGGCACTCTGATCTCTTATCCGCATTCGAGAGAAAAGTCTTACGGAGAATTGTTGGCCACCTGTGTGAGGAAGGACGATTCCGGAGAAGATACAATCATGAAGCAGATGTTGAAAAAATAAAGCTCGGTAGACTCCGTTGGGCTGGACACCTAGCTCGCATGAGCGAAGAGGAACCCACTCGGAAAGTCTTTTGCGGTACTTTTTATGGTAGAAGACAACGTGGCAGACCTTGTTTACGTTGGAAGGATGGCGTAGACCAGGATGCCCGAAGCCTTGGGGTGCGCAATTGGATGGCCTCGGCCAGCAATCGGGATGAATGGAACAATTTGTTCAAGGAGGCCCGGACCGGATCCCGGTTGTTGCGTCGATGATGATGAATCTCAAGAAATGTGAACTGGCTAATTGATGACTTGAAAAAAAAACACTATTATTTGTTTTTGTAAAAATATCGTAGAAATTTTTATTTCAAGTACTATTTTACAGTATAATTGAGATTTTTAATTATTTTCTATAAATGCCTACCATTAATATAAATGTCTTTTTAATCATACATAATTATTGTAAAATTTTTAACAAGTTTTTTTTTCTAAATTAAAAATACAAAAAGGGTTGTCTTTTGCGGCGTTTGCTTAAATAAAGTTTGACAGAGTGTTACTTATTTAAAATAAAATGTTTAATTTATTTAAATTAAAGCTTTTCCTAAACAATAAAATAAAAAAAAATGGAAACAGGCAAACATTATTTTAAATACGATTATTTTTTTTTATTTTATCAATTCTACTTGTAGAAGTTTACTAAAAGAACATATTTTTATATATTTGTTTACAAACTAGATATTTAAAATAAAATTCAACACTAATTTTACAACTAATTTAAATTACAGAGATTCCGTTATGTAATATTATTACATAGTAATATTTAAATTGTCATGAATGCCTTTCTTGCTAAGTTGAAAAATGGTGTTTTTAGGTTGGGGATATTTTTTTTTTTTTAATCTCTGAAACGTGCCTTCGACGAACACCTGTCGGTTGTGTTAGATAAAAATTGCTTTTAAAATTATAAAATATGATGATATAGTATGTTTTTATATAGTTTGGATATACTGCTCTTCGTTTAAACAATAATTCTCTGGAAAATGTAACAGGGAAAATATTTCCCGACTAAATATAATAAAAATGTTTTGCTTAAACTCTATTAAAATATTTTAACTTAAATGAGATACTTTTTACAAATGATTTTTGTTTTTTATCAACGTCGTATGGTGTTTGTATGCTATTAACGTCTCATGTCTTCGTTTTTTACAAATAAGTATGTTGGTTTACCATAATGGTTTTATCTTTTTATAATTAGGCATTACTTACACTTAAATAATTAATATATAAATAGTATATATATATATAAATGTTTATGTAACATGCAAGGGTAGTCGAATTCATGTTTCAAAGTATTTTTTGTTTAGATTGAGGTTCTGAGAACGGGTTTTGAAAAGAAAGGCAAGTATGAGGAATCTTTTAGTTTGTTGCTTGTGATTGTCAGATGTATATGGCCTCAGAACCCTTGTTCGCTTGATGACCAGCAGTCATGTACATATTGTTGGGTCCTTGTGGCGACTGAACGCCCTCCGACCAGTCGGACGTTGACCGAGGTGACGCACTTGACCAATGACCGGGAGATTCCGGTGAGGGCGTTGGATAACTGTCCAGTGTCTGGACAAGGTGTTGGGGCGTGTGTCCACCAGAGTGTTGGCTGGGCGGCGTAAGGTACTGGTAAAATGCCGCGTTATGTTGCGATGAGGGCGATAGTATGTTCGAGGGCGAGGATCCCGAATTTGAGCTTTGTATTGATGGTGGATTCATTTGGCCAGAAAATGAATCTGTAAAGGAGAGAACAGTCAGTTCGAAAGTTACTTTAATCAGTTTTCTTTTTAGCTTACCCGGAGATCCACAAAATCCATTCAAGTCCAAGCCAGCTGAACCGAATTCTAAGCCCCCTAACTGCATAGACTGTGGCATTATTGCACTGTTCTGTTGTTGCTGTTGCTGTGATACCATCATGCCCATATCACTACCAGTAGGCGATATCAGACCAAGTTTTACAGGTGAGTTTTGTTGCGATATACTACTGGGCGACTGTTGAAAACTCGACGTCGACGATGATGAATTGCTATTTGGAGCCACAAGAACTTGACCTGCCCCACTCAGTGGAGGGCCATGCTTTTGATGGGTGGCATGTCGCATAGCTTGAATGTGTGTTGGCGAGGTGGGCAGACTTGGACGTGATTTTGCCGGTGATGGTGAACCTGAAGAAAGAGAAATGTTTATTGAAAAGTTTAAAGCTGGAATTCACAATATTCTTACCGAGATAAGCATGCGGTGAGAGCGCAATATTGCTTTGGACTGAATGCGGAGGAGATTGGTTCGAGTATGGCGGACTAAGTCCTTGCTCGCCCATCTGTACACTGTGTCCGTTCGCTGCGCGTTGGGCATTCATTATGTCCTGAAACGGGGACCCCATTGAATAGCCGTAGTTCTCCATGTTGTTGATGTTTTGTAGTGATTGGATCGATTGCGCATTCTAAAAAGTCAGTAGATATATTTGAATTGCCAAAACAAAATAGAAAGAATGTTTCAACTTACTTTTATGCAATCTTCGTAACTTGGCGGCTGTTTGTTGCCGCCCAACAGGTCCACCTGATGGTGGGCGGCCATAGCGTTTGAATACAGACTTGCAGTATCATACGGACTCGTTAGAGGTGGCGACTCAACAGAGCTTAGATGTACATCAAGCTGGTGGTCGTTTAGGGTTTGTGCATTCACCACTCCCCCAATATTCATACTGCCCTTTTTGGCAGTAGTTTTCTTGACACTTGGTTTCCGTCGCAAGCTACCACCTAGTTCACCCTCTGGCGATGTTGGTGTCAATGATCCAGCAGCAAGTTTTGGCTTCTTCGCTTTACTTTTCGGCTGCTTGCCTGATGCGATCACAGTGGGCTGTGTAATCAATTGGGGCTGTGTGCTGCTTGGTGGAGAGCCGATCATTGTGTTCGGCGTAACAGCTATCATCTGGGGGCTTCGCGGAACATGTTCGTCTAACAGTCGAACAATGTCGTGGTGGAGACGCTCGCTAGCAACGTCTCTCGGCAACCGATCCATATGATCTGTGATTTCACGGTTGGCGAAATTGTCGAGCAACGCTTTGCACGCCTCATAGGAACCCTCTCGAGCTGCCAGGAATAAAGGTGTTTCATCCTTGTCGTCTTGCGCATCACGATTCGCGTGATGCATCAGAAGAATATTAACAGCTTCTGTGTTGTTTACCGCTGCAGCCCAATGGAGAGCTGTTTTTCCTGAATTATCTGCCGCATTAATATCGGCGTCTGCTGTAATCAGATCTTCAACCATGCCTTCTATAGCAAGTCTGGCAGCTAGAATAAGTGGTGTCGTGCCGTCGTGCATTCGAGCATTCAGATTCGTTGCTCTATTTCTAAGTAGAATTTGGAAAACTCCCATTGCGTCAGCAGCTACAGCTGCATGCAATGGTGTTCGCCCTGTGTTGTCTTGGCAGTTAGCATCAGCTCCAGCATCCAAAAGACGTTTTGCAGCATCTGCTCTAGCATATCTTGCAGCCAGATGCAACGAAGTCTCTCCCGTTTTGTCCATTGTGGCATTAAGTTCTGCACCCTGCGCCAACAAATCGGATATAACTTGCGCTGTTGTATCGTCTCCAGTGTCTATATCCTCTCCAGAATCGATTCCACCACCTCGTACTGCAGCCACCATCAAAGGAGTCATTCCACATGGTCCACGCACATCTATGTCTACATGTTTACCGTCCTGATGGGCCGGAGGAGTCATTATCGAAGGTCGAACATCCGCAACCTCTAGATGTTGTTGTGACCAGACGCGCGAATCAGCTTCTTCATAATCCGTGACAACAGTGTGATCACTTGAGTAGCCTTGTTCACAACGTATTCTCTTCGGCTGTGGCATTTCTGACTCGTCATCTGACCACTGTTGCGAATGACCCATATGTCCCATGTGATTGCCTTGGTTCATGTTCACATCATTGCTCATACACACAAGAGAGGGATTTTTATTCAAGTTCCTCATTTCTTGCCCGTCTGGTCCTCTGCGACGAGTATGTCTTCTCAGTCCAGTAGCAGGCGTGCGGAACCCTTCAGGGAACCATGTCACTCCATGAGCTCGCTTCCTTTGAGTCGTCACAAGAACACCAAACAACGCAAATGACAAAACAACAAGTATTATTCCTAGAGTTACGTATTTTACATTTGTTGGACTGTCTATGATTTCATCACCAGGACTGTTTACTCCTTGAACCTTGAATATGTGGAATTTCTGTGAAAGAGTGTGTTTAGATGCGGTAGCAGCCAGAAATTCAGCTGCTTCAGCTGCTTTGCTAAAACATTCTTCGCATTTTCGATTGTCAATTTCTAAATACACTTGTGTTCCGCCTTGAGCTTTGCGTTCTGTGAGAATAACGTGGTGCTTCCTGCCCAGAGCAGTGTTTTGCAAGCCTTCTATTTCTGATTTGACTTTCCAGGGATATATCATGTCGTTTCCCATGCTATCTTTCTTTATTCGCAACGTAGTTCTAAGAACGTGCCCCATGTCTCGCAAGAATTCCACCGCCCCTTCTGTGAACGTTTTGATGTCCATTAGCACCACAATTGATATAGCACCATCTGCGATATTTGGAGGTTGTGTTTCATTTTCGCAGTCCAAGCCATCCCAGTTACACTCAGCATTATTGCATCCGTAGTCACAAAATCCGTTAGCGTAGTGCTTCTGGCAGTATGCATCGTATATTGGATTGCATGGCTGCAACTTGCGTTCACAGTCTCGTCCATCGAACAAACATTGAGCATTGTTGCACTCCTCATTGCAGGTGCCATCCATGAATACACGCCAACATTCAATATTAGCTGTGCAATTGATCCAGGGATTTATTCCAAGTGAGCAATCATTTCCATCAAAGTTACATGCATAAGTATTGCAGTCAGGATCACATACATGGTTTCCCTTTTTCTGTTCACATCCTCGTATAGTGCACAATTCTTTTTGGAACTCCAAGTCTTTGGTGTATTTCCTCAAACCCACTCGATCAATGTCTGCAGCCCAACCGGGATAACTAGGGTCATATGTATCACATGTTTTTCCCGACCACTTCATTGGACAAAAGCATGCAAAGTCTCCAAGTAGATCCTCACAACCAGCTCCCTGTTGACATGGGTTGGGTTTGCATTCGTCCAAGATATCTATTTGACAATTCATTCCCATTGTGCCTTTCGGACATTCACAACGATAACCTACAGCGTCATCATCTACTAGGCATCGTCCTGCTTGACATGGATTTGAGTCGCAGTCGTGGCCAGAAAATTCACAATTCGGTCCATAGAAGCCCTCTGCACAGACGCAATGGTGTCCAGTTTGTCTTGTCGAACAAATACCTCCATTCTGGCAGGGCGATTTAGCACAGAAATCTACTTTTGTTTCACAATGGCGTCCCATATGACCTGGTTTGCAGTTACAGTGGTAGTTGTTCACCAACTGTACGCAGTCCAATGTACCTGCATTTGAGCATGGATTCGACAAACACTCATTGATGTCACCTTCACAGCGAGAGCCAACAAAGCCGGGTGGACAAGCGCATTCAAAGCCCCCAACTCGATCAATGCACGATCCGTTATTATGACAAGCACCTGGAACACAATCGTCTTGATTGATCTCACAAATTATTCCAAGAGTCCCCGGAGGGCAGGAACACCTGAAGTCGTGTACCAAATCATGGCAAGTTCCTCCATTTTGGCAAGGATTTGGACTGCAATCATCTACATTCAGCTCACAGTTTTGCCCCTGAAATCCTTTTCGACAACTGCATTCGTAGGCTCCTATTAAATCATGACAGGTCCCGCCGTTTTGACACGGCTGTGACTCACATTCATTGATCTCTTTCTGGCAATAAGATCCCGTATAGCCTTGTGTACAATAACAGCGATGAGAGTTTCCAAAGTCTTCGCAACTTCCGTTGTTACATAGTTGCTTTACACTGACGCCTTTCCTGACCGCCGCATCCTTGCACGAAACCATCTGCACATCGCAGAGCTTCCCGGTCCATCCAGCGGCGCAAATACATTGGTAAAGGTTCTTCCTTTGAACACAAGATGCTCCATTTTCACACGAGCTCTGCCCACACCAGTCTACGTAGTCAGTGCACTGTTTTCCGGTGTAACCATACGAACAGTGGCAGGTATACTCACTCCCATTTTCATGGCACGTAGCTCCATTCATACAGGGCATAGAGTCACATTTGTTGATCTTATATTGGCAGTTCGACCCAGTAAATTCCGAAAGGCATGAACAGTTATAGCTATTTATTCCATCTAGACAAGTGCCACCATTCATACATGAGCTCTCAGTACAGTCTTCGTCATTTGTTTGACAATTTATTCCTGAAAAACCAAGTCTGCACGTACATGTGTAGGAGTTAACGTATTGATTACAGGTGGCTCCATTTTGACACGGCATGCTAAGACACTCGTTGATATCTACCTCGCAATGCTTACCTTCGAAGCCGTCGACACACAAGCAAGTATAATCGCCGATTCCATCTAGACAAGTTCCACCATTTTGGCAGGGAAACGAAGCACAATCATCGGTGTTAACAGTACAGTCTCGACCTTCATAGCCTTTCGCACACAAACATTTATAGGAACCCGGAACATTTAGACAAGTCGCCCCATTTCGACATGGTGACGACAATTGACACTCGTTTATGTCTTCGTCACAATATCGACCAGTGTAAGCTTGAACGCATTGGCAGGAAAAGTCCAGGAAATTTGAACTTGGAGTACATATGGCATCGTTTCTACAGCGGTTTGTTGAGCATGGATCCAATTTAGACTCACAGTCTCGTCCTGTGAACGGCACTTTGCAAACACACTTGTATCCTTTGACAAGATCAATACATGTCCCACCGTTCGCACATGGATTGCTGATACAATCGTCAATATTGGTCTCACAACTTCGGCCGGTATAGCCGGGCATGCATTGACAACTGTAGGAATTGAGAGCATCCCGACACATACCTCCATGTTGACAGGGATTAGAGCCGCATTCATCTATGTCCACTTCACAGCGTTTACCGCCATATCCTGGAAGGCAATGGCAAATAAACTGATTCACTCCATCTTCACAGCGACCACCGTTAATACAAGGATTCGAAGCACATTCGTCGACATCGCTCAAGCATCGGGCGTCAAAGTAGCCACGTGGACATTCGCACTTGAAAGCATTCACAAGATCCATACAAACACCTCCATTGGCACACGGATTCGATGCACATTCATTGATGTTGATTTCGCAGTGAATGCCCGTATAGCCTGGAACACATTTGCAGGTGTACTTGTTGATTCCGTCTATGCATGTTGCACCATTGTTGCATGGGTTACTGTGGCACTCGTTCACGTTGACTTCACAGTTTTGACCAGAGGTTCCTGGCAAACAGTGGCACACATATGTTCCGATAAGATCTTCACAACGCCCACCGAATTGACAAGGAAGCGATTCGCATTCGTCTATTTGTGTTTGGCAAAGATAGCCGGTATAACCCTGATCACAGAGACAAGTGAATGAATTATCCCCGTCTATACATTTTCCTCTGTGGCACGGATTCGACTGGCAATCGTTGATGTTGATTTCACATGAGAGTCCCGTATAACCTGGTGGACACTCACAAGTGTAGCCTGCTATATTATCGTGACATATTCCTTTATTGCGACATGGTTGTGAATGGCAGTCGTCGATGTTGATTTGGCAGCGTGAACCAGTGAAGCCTAACGCACATGTGCATTTGAAACCGTTTATCATATCACGACAGGTTCCTTCGTTGAGGCAAGGACTTGATTGGCATTCATCAATGTCAATTTCACACTGTGTGCCAGTAAATCCTGGCATACAAACACATCTAAAAGTACCAGGATCATCTAAACAGCTTCCTTCGTTCTGGCAAGGATGAGATTCGCATTCGTTGATGTTTGTTTCGCATCGTGGCCCTGTGAAGCCTTGCGAACAGTTACATGCAAAGGATCCCGGCGTATTAACACATATCCCATTATGTTCACAGGGTGAACCTTGATTGCATTCGTCAATGTCTTCCGAACAGTCGATTCCTTTGAAGCCCGATGCACAGGAACATGCAAAAGAACCATTTATGGGACTCGTATCACATATTGCATCTGGGTGACATGGGTTCGATGTACAAGTATCGTCGAGATGGCAGAGAAGTCCTGTTTTTCCAGGTGGACAACGGCAATGGAAACTTCCAACACCATCGATGCAAGTAGCACCATAAAAACACGCTGCTACTGCGCAGTCGTCGTGGTTCTGTGAGCAATCTGGTCCTTCCCAGCCATTCACACAAATACAGGAATAGCTACCGATGGTGTTTGTACATGTTGCACCGTTTTGACACACCGAAGGTCTAAGGATGAAAAATAACAAAATCATTAGCCAGAGGCAAGTTTATGATAAAATATTTAACTTACCGTAAGGCGCACTCATCAACATCCGATTCACAGAATTCTCCGGTATAGTTAGGCGGACACTTGCAACGGTAAGAGTTTACTTTATCAATGCAAGTTCCTCCGTTTTGACAAAGATTTCCAGGACAGTCATCGATGTTCTCTTCGCAATTTTTCCCTCGAAAACCTGCAGATGAAAAGAAATGTTTAAACATGGATTTGGAATTTAACGAGTGTGTTTATGGGGGAAATTAAACATGATCACTATTGCTTGCAGTTTTTAAAGGGGTCTTCAAATTTCAGAACAGAAATACATAGGCAGGTTTTACATTAATTGTAAGTCAATGACATGCATGCTCTGGCAAAATTCAAGGACAAGATCATAACACCTAAACGAATGAGATAAATTCCTATTTTAGTATAAAGGGAACTTTCAAAGCTGTTTTTAAAATGTTAGTATTTCTATCACAGAATCCTTTCACAGTGGAAACTGCTACAAATTTCCAAATAAGGTGATTTTGGTATCACTGGAGTCGATTAAAAGGGTAAACTTCGTCTTTCTATTGTGAGTTTTTGTCGGCTAGTCCGAATTGAAATGACAAGCGAAAATCTTGCCAGGTAAACTTTTCCAAATTCGTGTTGTTCGGCTAAAAAAAGAATCTCTGTACTTTACGGTACGTCCAAAATCGAGCTCAAGCGAAAACTGATGAACATATTGAGCGTGACGAGTGTTACGGGTGGTTCTGACGGAAATTGTCGTTGACAGACATAAGAAGTACTGGAAGCTTCTCGGTTTCTTCGATGCAAGTGCCGTTCATAGACAATGGCATCGGAGGGTATGGTTAGCTTTAACGACAGAAGACAGCATTGAGTTTTCGACGCATTACCCCCCATTGACAATGTTGTGTAAATCAAAAAAGACAGATCATTTAAAATGAGGAAGAGAGTTGGAGACAGAACGGAGCATTGGGCACACCAGCATTTGTCTGGTGAAAATCAGACTTACAACGGTCAAGTACAATTTGTAATGAACGGTTCAAAAGTTAGCATCTAATCCAACGAAGAGTATGATCGATACGTAAAGAGAGCCTGATGCCAAATTCTATCAATCTATCACCAAAGCGATGTAGAGATTTTTTTCACTGTTCGGTGAGATAAGCTATCAGATCACCAGAAGAATGATTGCTACGAAAGCCATACTGCCGGTCATGAAGAAGTATTTGGTCTTCGAGATCATTCGTAATTAGCGTTTCCTTGGCCTTAGAGAGAAGGGGGCTAAGTGCTAAGCAAGAGGAGGTGTCATCTTTCTTAGGGAATGGACAATTGGTGTTTTCCATCTTCTAGCAAATATTTCAAAAGAGTAGGAGCATTGAAAAAAAGTGCGGACAAAATCTGTCCCATGAAAAAAATGTACATAGAGCTGGCAGCGAAATGGTCTGCGGGGAGTTTCGCCTTATCTGAACAGTAAAGAATTGGTTTGTCTCTGGCGATGAGCATTGGGACCAAAGATGATAACGAATTAAAAAAAAAAAATTTTTACAAATGACCAAACATTTTTACTGACGTAACTTTTGGTCATGCAAAAATTTGGTTCTATCAATCAAGGAGTAGAATGAATTTCAAACTTGTGGGTGCTTTTTCCGGTGTTCTTCTGTTGGGTTGGCTTTTTAGGATCGGAAACTTACTTCTTTGAGCCTGATAGTTTCTTTACAATCCACTTTATGCTAGTAAAAGAGTAAACGTTCTTAGCGTTCGGCTAGGGAATTTTTTAAAGTATTATTTTTTTCTGTGTTAAGACCATTTCCATGGTTCACAGGACCAATGCATTTTTTTTAAAAAGATGATCCCTTTGTATCGGAATTTCTTGGCGTCCCTCCATACGACTATATGTCACATTTCACATGTTTCATCCATTTTTATTGAATATGGACATTTTACTACAGCCAAAAATCATTCCTCAAGACGAGGTGATATGTTGTTCTGTTCTGTTTGAAATTCGTAAAGCTAGTAATTATTAGACGGTTCTTGTAATGTATAATTGCCGTGACACTCTGACGTCACAATAAAATAGGTCATACCACCGTCACTGCCCTGACATACAAAGGTTATCGTGACTATCACACGAATGACTCAGGCCTGTTATTGTTGTCCCAAAATACAATGACCGTCAAAGTGTGTCAGGGTGATTTTTGTGTCTCGGTGTCAGGGCAATGACATGCAAAACAATGACTATCACATGACGTGAAATTTCTCAAACACATGATCGTTGACGGTGAGCCGAAACTGCAATGACACTAGTCATTTTTAGCAATGACGATCACACGGCATCAATTAATTGAGTCATTGTGACTTGGTTTCCCTAAATTTTTGGTACTTGTTTTTTTTTTAATAATCTGTTTTGATTTTCATCGTCATCGCCAGCTTCATTGCTTACGTTAGGGGTTGCAACCTTTTTGTATTAATAGCTCAAAAGTGGTATTGGATTTTTCTTGATTTTCTAAATTTCTTCTTGTTTGTGATAATTTTGCAAATTTGATTGCAATATAAGCGCGCAGTTCCTGTTTAAGAAATGGACATTTTTGGTATAATTACATGTACATCAACGTACGAACGTAAGTGTCTGTCTAAAAGGAGAAACATACGAGAAGAATCATGTAAACTCATTGTATATACATTTTCTATAGTACTCTCATGGTGGTCATTTTACGTCTGGCCATCTTCCTGGTTGATTCAGAACCAACTCTAAATAGTGGAGACGAGAACCTATAGTATTTAATACGCTTTTGTTGTCTGTACTTATTCTATATTCACACCAATTGGCAATTTCAGCACGCCTCTTTGCGACTTGATTCAGAACTAAAAAAAAATGTATATACATACAATGACGTAGTTCAGACTTTAGGTTCAGGTTTGCCCTAAAGATGGCAAGAAGCAAAATGACGTACATGATACTACTATAGAGTGTATGTGGTATATACAATGCTAAAAGGTAACCATTTCTTTCAAAACGTCGTACATTTGCTCAAATTTCCTACAAATTGGTTCTTTCTTTTTATTTATTGTTTTCAATTTTAAAAGGTCTTATTTTTAGTTCGTGCTTTGCAATTTCTTCAAGATTTTTCGTGTTTTTTAA
Organism: Platycheirus rosarum; assembly: GCA_963971375.1. Taxonomy (NCBI): domain Eukaryota; kingdom Metazoa; phylum Arthropoda; class Insecta; order Diptera; family Syrphidae; genus Platycheirus; species Platycheirus rosarum. The sequence continues at coordinate 1,030,724 of OZ020508.1, forward strand.
GTATACGCAATTACAAAACCTATAGCACCACCAAAGCTATTGAATAAAAGGTTGTTCAACTCCGAAAGCCCAACAATGGCAAACAATGACATGGCAGAAATTCCTGCCGTGTCAGGGTTGGGGACACAGTCATTGCAGCGACAGGCTACGTGTAACAATGCCCCATCAACAATGATAGGGCTATCACTCGGTCACGGCAAGAATGACCCAAAAACGACAAGTCAGTGTGCCTGTCATTATTGCTTCCAGGGCAATGACATGCAAAACAATGATTATCACTTGAATTGAGGGTTTTAATACAAACTACATTTAAGTAGAAGTAGAAGAAAGAAGCCTTATTTTTTTTTAATAATTTCGGATTTGTTGAATTATTGATTCAAAATAGCTTTTTACGGTCTTCAGCCCATCAAAAATTGGTGTTTCGTCCGGGTAGCTCACTCGGACTCTTCAGTTGACCGTGCGTACCTTGTCAAGACCTTGTCAGTTCAACATATAAAGCTTTTGACAAGACCCTAATGTGAACTATATCCAAACTAAGATTCAAATTTGAATCATTATTCTGGAAAGAAAGAGGTTTAGTCCGTGGCCAGACTTAGTTAAATAAATTAAAGGTTTCAATACATACCATATAGGTATATATATATTACGCTGTAAAAAAAATAAATTTCCTTAATGTTTCCATGACTCTTAGGGACGTAATCCTTCCCCTTTCAGAACTAATTATAAATAAATAAATTAAATAAATTTGTTGGTGCGACAGCTACTTAAGGAGCCAAGACCTAGTAACTTATACTCTCAACCATTCCTGTGTGTGTGTTGTTAATCTGCAAGAATGGAGGGGACCTACAATTTACCGCCGAGACCGAACGGCTATATGAGATGCACTTTTTCGAGACAAATTTTTACTCTTGGAGATTTTGTCAGTTCCTCGCAAAAGGCAGTACCCCGGAAAAATAGGTGGCTATGAGCGGGATCCGATCCCAGGCTCTTCGCTTAACAGTCCGGCACACTAACTACTAAGCCACGGGGCAGAACTAATTAACTTCTATTATTTATCCAAATTTTTATTTTCACAAGCACGACCCAAGGAACTGATGAAAATTAAAATTATCTGGAAGACATGTCAATTGTCCACCAATTTCATTTCGAAAATAAAAAAAACATCCAGTTTTGACTGAAGTATCAAAGCTATAGGTCGTCGTCGTGTCATATTATTTTTCGATATCGTGATTTTGGGCTGATATATGTCAATAAATTGCCTGCTCATTTCTGGTCACATGTTTGGTTTTTAATTTAAGGCTGCCAGGTAACAAGTTAGCGTTTTAAAATGGCCTATACAAGGTATAGTTCAAAAGAAGAAAATCAGTGCTATGCGCGTGCAAACGGTGTCCTAAAAAAGCCATTGCAAGCAAGCATCAGCGGGCGAGTTCTATTTGGGCATTAAAAACATGCCATGGATTTGTCTCTTGGGGCTCAGTTTAAGTCAATTAAAAACTCCAAAAATAGATAACTATCAATTAAAGTGAAAAGCGCATGTGATGATGGATGCAGGAGTTCTGAGCGGAATCGAATTGGCCAAGAGGATGAGGATCTTTATTCGTCAGTTGAAAGATATCGATTATGGCGAAAGAAAGGGATCTTGTTTGCGTCATTGTCTATTTAATTGGCTAATTAATATTCGCGTCCCACTTTTATGGCAGTTGGCAGTGGAATTGTGAGATAGTGGGACTTTATCCATCATCGGGCACCAGCAACTACCACTTCGAGGGTTTGGTGCAAGGTCTTTGAAGATGATCATGTCATGATCAGGCAGATGTGTGTAGGTAGGACCTACATAAATGCTAGGTATCCAAACAAATCCGTCCAACAACAAAAATCTCAAAAAAAAAATCTTTCCTCCTCAAAACAGGATACGATCCTCCACATGTTCATAGTCATGGAACATAAGCATCGCGACGCGATCCCCGATCATTGCAGAGTAGGTACACATTTGGTGCACATGATGCGCGCATTGATAGTTGAGGTGCAACCAATGCGTTCGATAGAGCGAGATAGCCAAATCGAAAAATGTACACAGCACATTTATTTCTGTACTCTGCCCCTTCCCGTTCTCATCCACCCTCTACGCATTTCTTCAATATTCATTTTGCCTTGTCTGCTTTGCTATGCTGCTCCGCTAGCTAACCACTGTGTGGTGTTTTTGTTGTTGTTTTTACTTTTGGATTACGAAGAAACATTACAAGAAACTTGGCTGCAGGGCGATCGCGCAGTGACGAGAGTGTGCGCGCGTTCCCACGGTTTCATATCTGTAGCGTTTTTTTTTTTTGTTTATTTTTCTTCCCGTTTCCCCTCTCAATCGATGCCGATTATGTATGGATAGCGACGAGTGTGTGGTGGTCTGGTGGACCACATGGGTATGAGAGAGAAAACCTATGGAATTCGAGTTCTGAAGACTATAGTGGGTTCGTAGAACATTGGAATCGGTGGTGGTTGTGTTCGTATGTATTTGAGTTTTTTTTTCTTCGTTTGTTGTTCATCGATCGTCGGCTTTGCTTCTTTTAGCTGAATGAGGCTCAGATAAAATAATGTTTAGCTGGCTTTTGTTCTATTTCTTCTGCTTCTTCGTTTTCTTTTCGATTTGAAAAGGCACCACAAGGCAGCGCATAAGATGATAGAGCAAGAGCAGCACAAGCAACAGCAACAGCAACTTCACTTCTTTGAGCTTGAGTGGTGGCAGAGGAGAGCCACGCCAAACCGGCTTTTATTATTATTATTCTTATTATGCTATTATTATGGCTTTTATGTGTCGGTCGCGTTTCGTTTGTGTTTTCTGAATGTAGTTTGTAGTGTTGCACTGGATGTTTACACTGAAACAAATGACACCAGGAAAAACATGGGAGTGGGCCGGATATTTGCAGCGTGTATGGCTGTTTGCATTAGGACAGCTTTGAATGTACATATAGATGTGTACTTAATTATTGTTTGAAGGTTGTTCAAATGCTTTGACAGGTTGTTTTATGCTTTCGAAAAAGAGTTTATTTCTGGTCAAACTAATTTAAAAAGGTATGAAATAAATTGGGGAAAGCCGAAAGTCTTTATTTGAAATAGATATCTAGTTTGTTTACGAGTAGGTAGGTCGAAAGTCACTTAATAATTTGGAGCACCCTCATAGGGCCAGTAAGTTAATTAAGCAAATATACCTACCTACCTAGTTTAGTTTACTGTACTAACACAGTAAGATTAATTTTATAAGCTACTGATAGTTTATGAATTAAGAAAGTTCAAGTTTATGTATATTAGCACTGGAGACCACAGTAACAGTTTTGTTCACAATTTAACGTTTTTTTTTTGTATTGAAAAAGTATTTTATATTAAATTTAAAGTTTAAAGAAAAATCTCAATCTATTTTGAAACTGTTGTGTTCAGGCAAATATCATGGTAGTGAATTCCACGGATTGTAGTTGCAGCAATAAAAATTGTCTCTCAGATGATAAGAGATAGGAGAATCGAGGGAGGCATTAATCTGTTTGATGCTAGAAATCGGAATATTTTGAATACCAATATATGCCTACGCTGGCTATCTTGTCTTTAGGTTGAATGAAACTTATCGACAAAAGTGAAACGTATATTCTGAGGCCAAAAATATAACGTATCGTAGATACTACTTAACGCACCTTTAAACTAGCAGAATCATAATTTTTGTATATTTCACACCCATACGTACGAACTGACATGACTTAGGTCTTGGCAAAAACTATTCTGATTTGCCATGGGGTAAACTACTGAACGACCCACAAAGATCTAAGAACTCTATAAGTTGTTTTCCTATATCAAAATTAACGCGATCGCTCCATGTTAAAAAGATCATTTTAATAAATGATCTTTTGCCTGTTACTTTTTATCCACTCAACTGTTTTGCTGACGACTCTACCCTCCGCTTTCCAGATTCAGGCAATTCTCCTTTGGACGTACAATCGCAACGGTACTGTATGATAAGCTAATTTTAAATCGGGGTAATATAAATCGTGTGGAGTTTAATGCTTCGAAAACTCAATGCTGTCTTCTGTCGTTAATGCTATACATATCCCGCATGCCATTGTCCATGAATGGCCATGAATTGTATTGCATCGATGAAACCGAAAAGATCCTCCTTTGGAATGACCATATACTTGAGATCGCTAAATTTGCTGCTAAATGATTAGGTTTTCTTTATCGATGCAAGAAGTTTTTTTCCCCTTCTGATCTGGCTAAAATGTATAAAGCGTTTATACGCCCAAAACTTGAGTGTAACTCACACCTCTGGGTAGGTGCTCCTCAAGCATCGGTACACTTGCTCGATAGAATACAAAACAGAGAGTTAAGATAGGAAATGGAACTGTTTCTGAAACAATTGCCCTTCTCGAACACCGACGCAATGTTTGTCTTTCCTTATTTTATCATTTCTTTTATAAAAAATGTTCACTCGAGGTAGCCAGCTGCATTGCTCCCCTTAAAATGTTCACCCGTAATACTTGTCTCGCAAGGAATGCTCATCAGTTCTCCCTTGAGCCCAATTTCAAAAGTACCGTGAAATATAGGGATTCTTTTTTTTTAGCCAAACAACACGAATTTGGAATAGTTTACCCTGCGAGGTTTTTGGCATTACAATTTGAATGCATTCAAAACCAATGTTAATCGACACCTTCTATCCCTCCTTCTCTAACTTCCAATGCTCGCCCAGTGCGTTTTAACACAAATCCCTCTTGCGGTCGTATGAATAAAAAAAATGAAAGAACAAATAAATTCTAGGGGATGCGATTTAGAATTATCGATAGAAAAACAAGACAACTATAATGATTTTTTTTTGGATATTACAAGGCATTTGCATTTTGCTGGATGAAGAGTCAAACTATTGTTTAGTGCCCATGGAGAAATATGTTCAAGCTCTTTGTTTATAGTACAAAACCAGTTTTCTGTAAGACCTTTAGGAACAGCTTTTATAGATACGAAAATAGGAGGGGAGCCAAAATCGATCCCTGAGAAACACCTTGTTTGATTGGCACGAACTCGGAACTGATTTTCAATACATACGCATTCTTTGTTTTTTTCAATAAGGTACGAGAAAATGAATTGATCGACAAATGATGGCTTCTGGTGGAAGACTGAACTTAAAATGAAATTTCCTTCAAAGCTTTTGAGAAGTCACAAAGAACAAAAAAGAGTAACACAATCGTTGTCAAGTTTTCCTATGTCTTCCATGACCTTCAGCCCGGATTGAATGCTTTCTAAATAGTTGTGCGCATTATAAATCATAAAGTTTTTTGCACGATTTGTTCGCAGATTTTAGATAAAAAGCCTAAGACTAAAATTGACCGAAACACAGTTCCTAATGAGTTTTTGGGGATTGGGAAAATCTTTGAGAGTTTCACTGGTTTCGAAAATTTTAGCAGATTTTGTAAAAATATATGCTTTTCAATATTTTGTGTGCATCCAAATCGAAATGTGAATCGAAGTGCACACTAAAAAGTTCAAGTTTTAAGAAAGTTCAAATGAAATTTCAATCTTCTTCTTTAACCGAAAATTTGGATTGGCAAACTAATTACGAGTATCGGTGCAATTTTTTGATTCAGAAGTTTTAGCGACTGCTTTTCCCACCAAAGTTTTGGTAAGTGGTATGCAGAATGCTATTGGTATTTGGCAGTACCAGATAAATGGGTTGGTTTATTGGAAGAATGTAGGATGATTTTCACTTATGGTGGCTGAATCGATAGAAGGGAAATGAGCTATACTTTCTAGTCGTATCTGGACGGGTAAATGCGATGCACATTTTCAAAAAATCTTGGAGGAGAAAATAGATAACTCGGGTTAGGATCCCAACCCAGAACTTTCGGAAAACTAAGCAGGCACAAAAATGTTTGATTACAAAGGTAAGCCTTGTGGCAATGTTTCGTATTACAAACAAGCTTTAAACACCGCAACTATTTTGGAGATGATCAATTACGTCAACATTGACAATTTTCCGGTCTATCGTTTGCAGCAAATGTCTTGAACTGATTGCAAATTTGTCAAAAACTAGAACATTGAACTTACTACGTTTACAAATATGTATTTATAAAGAATTCCTATTTTTTCTGTCAGTGTAGAAAATAACGCATATTTAATAACCCTCTTGTTCATTGCTTGCGTCCAATTTTTTTCTTCTCCAAAACAAAAGGGAGTAAACGGGTCAAAAAAAGAGACAGCAAAAAAAAAAACAAAAAAAAACTTCCATAATAATGTACAAGACTCGCATATACACGGACACGGATTTTCCAACGAATTAACGACTACATCGACCAACAAACAAACGATGACACGAAGTCAGCACACCGAGTCAGTCAAACAATAAAATGATCAAGCTGAGGCTGACCTGTGCGGCGAGGTCCGATGACTGTGCCCAGGAGCGATTTTCAATGAATGAAATGTGAGATATGAATGCTCCTCCGTCCGAACACCAATGCAATTTTTTTTTAAGCGGCAAAGAAGACTAAAATTTGCCCCGCAAACATAATTTAAATTCAAATTAAAAAAAAAAAAAATAGGAAAACGCGCAATTTGAAAAAATATAAAATTTTTTTAAGATGAGAAATGAATTTAAGGCTAAGGGGAATCGGACATCGTTCTTCATTTTACCATCAATCAATTTTTATGTTTGATTACGATCGCAGAAAAGGTCGATGGACGGTAAGATTTTACCAAAGAAACTTAAGACAGAAATGCTCGGACCACGCTATTTTCTCTATGACACCTTGCGGCGGCGCTGCGAGCGATTGGAAGACCTAAGTAAGTATAATTTCTTGATTTTTTTTAATATTTGTTCGGCAAATTTAATAAATATTTTGACAGGCACAACAATTGCATCATAAAATAAACGGATCGGTCTTGGTTTTTCTTCTCGGCATCGAGGGGGAGCAGCTAGCGCAAGAGAGAAACAATAGGAATAGCTGAATTAGCATACCAGGTAATTGCGCAGTGGGTAACAAACGGCGGAGCTCCCCCAACATGCTCCCAATTTGAATGTGCTTCGTTCTTTGTGTGGCAGTGGACCTACTATAGGTGTATACACATGCAAAAGTTGCACGAACAAGGGTCATTTTAATTAATTGAATATATTTGCTTGCTTTTTGTATAACTCTATGCTTCTAGAGTGCAGTGCGCTGTCCGAAGTGGAACTACATTAATTAATTGAGGCTGAGCTCCACTTCCCACTCCAAGCTGCAAGAAATCGATTTAAGGTGTGCCTCACACCCGAATGCCGAGTGTCCAAGCCCCAGACCCAACAATTTGCGCTATTCTATCTCACTCGTCCATTGGTGGGCAAATGAATGGGAAGACAACGATCAATCGCCCAGCCATCGATCAAGCTGTAATGAAGAAACTAACCGAATAGAGCAGACTTCAGACTCAATTCCAGTCTCGTGGTTATAAGCTCTTTTGGAGGCAAAAATTGAGTTGGTTGCTATTTTCTCCTTCTTTTTGTTGTTGGCTTCCTTCTTGCGTATTTATTTACGTTCGCCTAGCCTTTTGGTCGTGCAGTGATTGGCAAAAAACTATGAAGAATACCAAATGTTACTCCGAACGCGTAGCTAAGACCATCGTGATGCACGAGCCACTGGCTCTGTCTTGAAGTGAAGGTGAAATAATAGTCAGATTCTTTTGGTAAAATACATAACATTAGCTTTGGAGTTTGGAACTATTGATGAATTGCTTGGAAGTTATCATTGAAAAGAAGGAAAAGCCTAGACAACCTACGATGGAAATCTCCTGTTGCCCAGTCTGGAATTCCTTTGATACAAAACTAATTTCAATATCCAATTGGAATCCGTCTGTTTGCCTTCTTAATATTCAGGAGCGGTTAACGTGCTGCCCCGTCGAGAAACGCAGACAGATATCGATTTTGAAAAACTATTTGAACTTTTCTCGAGAAACGAAAATCGGAATTAACATAACCAGGCTGCACGGTGATGATCTTTGGAAAACCATGTATCGTAAGGTACACAACACACGATGAATTTACAATTCGGTTTCATTTTATTCCAAACCAAAAAAGCGTGATACCTTCAGGCCTTCAGGGTGATGATGATGAAGCATTAGCTTTGCCAAAAGAAGCTGATGTTGGCGTTTGAACAAGCCGGTAAAATACAATTATTTTCTTTGCTTTCATCTTGGCCATGCCATTTCTTTCTTTTTAACTTTTTTTTACCATTCCATCGCAATTTCTCAACTCTCCCACACTTTTATTATAATTACAAAATTACTCGACAGTTATACGAATCTGGGATTTCTATTGATTTTTGTTCTTGCATTATCATGGTGGTGTACAGTACAGTCAGTCAGGCAGACGTATGTACATCAAAATGTCCAAATGGAAATTCGCAAGACAATGGAGAATTCTTTATTGTCTGATTCTTTGACGAAGCAATTTATTGTTTTGCCAAGCAAAATGAGGTCGTTGCTCGTTGCAACTTATTTGTTTGGCTTTCATCAGATGGGTGAATATTGCGGCAGGAAAAATTATGAACATTTCTTCCGAAATGCAAAAATAAACACCATTTAGAGATCATCGACATTGGATCTGCTTTTGAGTCGTTATTTAGGGTGAGCCAAAAGATGGTGTGGATATAACTTTGCAATTCCTTAGTTGGCGCTATACTCCGGGGTAGACATGGCCACATGGGGCTTCTTTAGCCAGGTGAGTCCCTAGCTGCAGTTTTGGCCGTGAAGTTGGTGACTTCCTCTTCCAATCTCGGTTCCATATTTTTATCAAAATTATATTTAACGCTTAGAGGCCTTTATTTCATTTTTGTATTTTAAAAAGACCACATATTTTAACATTTAAAATGTCAGTTTGATCCAATTCTTTTTGTCGTCTTTGCTAGCAATTCGTAGTGTTCATTTTGATAAGGGATACTGAGTCAGAAATTAATCCCCGATATACTTTGGCGACTTTCGTCCCTTGATACTTTGCTTTTAAAATCCTTCTGATGATCTTTAATTCACCCTTATTTTATTTTCTCCCTTTTTTTCTCTCAAGATTTACGAAACCTGAATTACTTGTTAGATATCAAAAGGCTGACCAGCTGACTTGAAGACTACGATGATATCCATTAGATAATGGGATGAATAATAATAGATCTTTTCAAGTTGACGTATAAAAAACAGAAAAAGGACGAAACGTTGACAGTTTTTATTCAAGTCAGTTTTTACGAAATGGTGTCTCAACGCCCTTAAGTACCTAAGTTTGTCAATAAAAACTAAATAACTTTTTTTAGAATAAATTCCCAAATGAAACAACTGTACAAAATTCTTACCCGTCTTACATAAAGGGTTTAGCAATTTGCGCGGGTATATTTTGGCGGCCATGTTGTTTAGGTGACATCTGTCAAATCTGTTTCTTATTATTCAGTGACTGATGCCAAATCACCAACCATGGCAAGTTACACGACTCATCTTGTGGCCAAATTTGAGACGACTTCGTTCATAGAAAAAAAGAACAACAATTGAGAGGATAATTCTCTCTTCGCCTACAACCTGCAATATATCCCGTCAGCGACATATGTATGTGTACCGGTATTTCTTATGGGACTACTAATACGTCTGCACTTTTTGGGAGTAGAAAACGTGTGGCTAATTGGCTGCTTATCACACGTATTTCACACGTACTACATACACAAAATAAATTTCAGGGTTTGCAGGGCATGGTCGTTACGAGTCTCAGTTCTTTTTTCTTTTTTCTATAGGTTCGGTCACTCGTGCGTCAAACGAACGCAAAATCGGTCACTCACAACTCAAGTTACGAACTCGTGGTTTAAGACATTGTTGTTAAGTCACTCAAGAAACTAAGAAACTATATCTGCTAGGAATAGTTTTTGATTTATAAACGTGTTTTCTGCCAAAATCTATCCGCAGTGCAGCAGGATTTTACACACACTACAAATAAAACACCCCAAATACCGGTAGAAGCAGAAGTTGAAATCCAGCTTTGGATATTTTTCGCATTTTCCATTTCATTTGTCACAAATTTAATCTCTGTATCTTCCCGCTCTCGCTCAGACTGCTGTGGATGCGTTTTTGGGGAGATCCAACTGCACTAAGGATAGCTTTCCGAAATTTCTCGGAATTTCAATAGACAATGACAAAGAAGGAGCTAAACAACAGAGTGCCCAGGAGCCCTTCAGCTATACAGACTACAGGAGTATGACTACTTTGTTCATCATCGCTCTATACACTTTACAGGCTGTGCAACATGTCGATGATCTCAGTTCAGTAGGTATCCAGTTGTTTTAACCATCTATGTAGGATCACAGATAATAGAGTTACATAGAATTCGCATTCATTACAAGAAAATATGACAATTTTTTCGAATGAACAAAAAAGAGGGTTGGTTGAGTTCAAACAACCATTTTCAAACAATGCAAAACCAAACGACTTGCAATCTAAAGTCTGCTTTTAGACCTTATGATTTTCCCTGAGATTTTATGATACATAGGTGAGACACGTATGTGGTGGCGCGGGTACAAAAAGTCGCTCGGGCTGATCACCGAACTATTTTATCACTCATTCTCCTTTGTGCTATCCTGATTTTGTGTCAATCTGTTTTATCTCTATTCGTCATTTGTAGGTAGTTGTCGGCTGTTTGTTCTGAATTTAAGGGTTGTTGTTGGTTGGTTGATTGGTCCGAAATAAAAGAGAAATGCAGAACGTAAACTTTGTGTGAAATCGCAGCATTTAAAAGTGATTCGAGTTTGGAAGGAGAATCGCAGCTAAAATATTGCAAGGGCTAAAAGCCGTCAAGATACAATTTTTTTATTTCATATGTTAGTTTAATACATGTTCGAAGCGAAAGAAAAAAAAAAGCAAAACAAAGCAATATGGTAAGTGGGTTAACATGGATCAACTTGTTGATGTTTCACCATGTAGACGCAAGAAAAACCGCTGGACCAATCAACTTGGTGGTTTGATCGAACCTACGAGCCTGTCTGAACAAATGTTCATTGAAATTAATTTTTTCAGAGTTAACGTTTCGTCCATGGCCCATGGCCATGATGATGGTGGCAATATTTTTTTCGATTTTCATTTTAAGGGTGAAAATATCCATACATGGAAATACGAAATAGGCGGAGTTTTGTTAAAGTAGAAAGTAGATGTAATAGTGGTGTGTGTGTGTGGATTTAACGAGAGGATTTGTGGGTCATTTTTTCAACCAAAATCGATTGCAAACGTAACATCAGGCGAACATGAAAAAGAACAGGCGCAAATTCAAGAACAAGAAGAGAAAAAGAAATACAAAATAGGTGGAGTTTTGTTAAAGTAGAAAGTAGATATAGATATTGGAGTGTGTGCGTGTGTATTACACGAGAGAGTTTATGGGTGTGAGTTAACGGGCTGTATGTTGGTGTTGCTGCCATCAATGTTTTCTTATGACGTTATCACGTAAAATCATCGTCCTTAAACCAATTTTACAGACAACTAACTCTTTTTTTTAATACATAATAGATTTATTCATGAAAAAAGCATAAAAAAATACATTTCCTTTATACTTCATCATTGAAGTTAATAACCATTAAATAGACAGACAATGACTAACCAACCAGTTTTAATTCTGAAGTTTGTGTTTCATTGTATTTGTTAACATCAAATGTGATTCAAATAATTTTTTTTTTGTGTTTCATGTAGACCGAAAGGTTTATTTAGAGTTTACAGGTGAGTTGCAACAAACCATGTTGGTGAAGAAGATGACCCATGTCACCGTAAGGGCAGGCACAAAAACAAGGAAAAAACTTCACGAACTAACAACATTTTAATTAAAAAACATGTAGTATGAATCAAACAAGCTGGATTGAACTGAGACGTGTGAGTAAATCCCAGCCCCAGCCAATGTGAAATTGGCCATTTTTTGTTTGTACTGGATGCGATATGTATCTATATTATCTGTGGTAGGATGGTCTTATTGAATCTGTTAAGCAAGTCTACGAAAAGGATAAGTACTACAAAACTGTTTTTAAAATTCTTGAAACTGAGACTGAATATGAAGATTTCATTGTTGGGAATGGAGTGCTATCTTCTACACGTACCCGAGAAAAGACCCTTTAACGTTCGAAGATTTGAGGTAATTATTAAACAGAATTATTCATTGTCATTGTCACAAGCAGTTGCTTGGCTTGTATTTTGTTACCAAAAAAAGCTGGAAAGCAAGGATATGTAAATCCAATATTGATAAAGTGCATGTTCCGCTTTAAACACGTCGAACATATGGATCCTCTGCCATCGACTTTAAAAAGTTGCAAGTATTTAATCGTGGTGGTTTTTTCAAAGTTTTGTTTGGTATACCTAGTCAAAAATACCAGTTCAGAGTAAGTACTCAAAAGATTTAAGCTGCAAGCCGAAACAGTCGGAAACCCTTACAGAATTATTTCAGATTTTACGGAATACTGCTCCACGCGAACACAATCTTTTGACCACTGGTGTACCTAGAGCAGAGAAAATGGACAAGTTAAGAGTTGAAGGTGCTGTCTAAGGTATCTGTGCAAGACCCCCATAAGTGGTCAGCATTGGAAAAGTGCACCCCGTCCTTTACTCAACAACGTCAAAATTTAAATAAATAAATTTATTGGCGCGACAGCTCCTTAAGGAGCCAAGGCGTAGTGACTTATACTATCAGCCATTCCTGTGTGTGTGTTGTTACTCTGCAAGAATGGAAGGGACCTACAGTTTACCGCCGAGTACGAACGGCTACATGAGATGAGGTTTTGTCAGTTCCTCGCAAGAGGCAGTACCCCAGAAAAAAAGGTGGCTATGAGCTGGATTTGAACCCAGGTTCTTTCGCTTAGCAGTCCGACACACTAACCACTAAACCACGGGGCACTACACGTCAAAATTTACTAAAAAAAAAAAAAAACACTTGATAATTTGGCTTGAGTGGAAATGTCCGTGAAGAATAACCTTAATCTCAACACCTTCCAACTAAATATCAACGCATAGAGCCGAAACATACACTCTGTCATTATTTTCAATAAGCGCCTTAAAAAAACGTTGCCTCTCCTTCTTTCAACAATTTGCTGTTTGAAATATTTACAATCATCCCAAAGGACATCCCTAAGATGCTCTTTAAAAGTCAGTCATCAGCCCAATCGCACAGATTCTTTAAATGCTTTTATTTAAATACTTTAAATTACTACTTACCAGGTGGACACTTGCACTCGTAGTTGAGTCCGCTTGACTGACGACACGTTCCACCGTTTTGGCAGGGTGACGGCGAGCAAGGAATGTACTTCGATTCGCAATTCTTTCCCGTATATCCTGGCGCACACATGCATCTAGAAAAGAGAAAATGAATATATTGCATTTAAATAAAGTTTTGAGTTAGTTGAAGAAAAATAATACAAAAAAAAGGTTAATTGTTGCCTGCCACAAGTTAGATTTACAATGAACGACAGTTGACAGGTAATTGTTGCCTTCTTCAGAAGCTTCCAGTGATTTAGTTTTCAATCTCTAGTCCCGATCCAGGCATCACATCACAACAAAATTGCTTCCATCTCTCTATGAGGTTAGTCTAAGACTTGGATCGTGATGTGAAGATTACCACCCGAGAGAGTTGAGCACTCCGGATCACGGGGTCAATTGAAGGGTGGTTAAGAACAATACACAACTTGTAGGCACCACCTTTAGTAAAGCGAAATCATCCTCCAAGAGCCAAACACATACGAGGCTATGCAAATGAACTCTCCTTCCGACAGATAACACTCCAAACAACTGTGGCAGTGCATTCGCTTTGTTTTAGCCTTCCTGCATCTCGTGCTTGGCTTAATCTGCCGCCGAAGAATTAGGCTTGGAATAAATCTCATTTTTTGCGAAGGCTGTCTTTTCGTAAACTGTGCTAAATCAACCATGAAAATATAAGGTATACGCAAAAATGGAGAAAGGTTGTTTAGTATACGATGTCGACTACCTGAATTTTAGCAGATTGTTTCGGTTTTACTATATAAAAGTAAAAAAAAAAAAAAGTAAACCTGATCCCAGTGTAGGTCCAACCAAGACCAAGAGTTTCCAGCAATAATATACGACAGAGACAAAGACTATCTCTATATACGCTGCTTTCGTTTTTTATGTGTTACTCTGGATTTATTGTAATTTTTGAGGTCTTAAGAAAGGTTCACACACGATAGCTGGGCTGGAACAACGTGTACAAGAGTGGACACAAACTCTGTTCATATGAATTTGGTTTAATGGCAGTTGCTGGTTTTCGTTGTGGCCTCAGTGTTTTATTACCCAAGTGAAGTCATTTTTAACATGGTTGTAGCTTGGATGTCGGTGACGATGATACAAGGGACGGTATTATTTTTTTTTTTCCCAAAACGAGCTGACCTTTCTACACGAATTTTATTTTAGGAATGGAAGGGTTCCAGCCAACACAGAGTTGTTTGGATATCAGGGGACTTCCTGCAAACATGGGTAACAGTTTTGGGTAACTTCTTTTTTCGACTCGTATTACGGTATACCTAAATACAACAAGTGTTTCAAACTGGAAGTGATTGATTTAATTAAGTGTAAAACTATTGAGCCAATACACTCAGTGGTTTGGTTTATGGTTTTATCTTTATCCATAAGTGGGTAGGTAAGGTGAATTCCAATTGGTTGAATAATAACATAAATCTGCGATTTGGGGAAAAAAGTTTCCCATAAATTTTAACTAGTAGACAATAAATTTTGCACAAAACTCGTTAGTATTTGGATTAAGATTTGAATAATTTAAAATGCAACTTTAATTTTTTGCGGCTAGTATTTTAAAGAGTCCGGTTTTATTATTCTTAGAATTCGAATATGTTAATAAATCTTTCATTGCAAATTGACCTTTAATGTTAAGATTAAATAAATGAGTTAGCATTAGGCTTTTACTTTTGAGTTAAGTGGTTTTTTCGTATTTTAACCTATTCATGGGTGTATAAGGACAGTTTAGCAAGTTTTTTTTTAATCACTGAACTTTTGGGGTTTATTGGTCTTTGTTTTGACCAATTTATTAACTAGGCTTGATTATTGCTTAATCTGCATACAAATGATCTAAGAGTTGAGTGATAATTTTATTTACGATTAAGTTAAAGGCTTTGAAAAAAGCGTTTACGAGTTATATCACATATATGTACATTACCATGATGAGCCTACACCTTATTTGAGCTCCTTTTGCTCAAAATAAAAGCCTCTTGCAAAATGAGATAGATAGATTGTGGTCAACACTTTTACTGTCTGGTTCAACTTCTTCATTTAAAAACTGACCATATTGCGAGATTGCCTGAAATTGTTCGTTTAATTCGGCTGCGCGACAGAAAAATTTAATAAAGTTTTCGAACCGTAATTAAAAAAAAAAATTAAAAGCGAAATTGATTTTAAATAACTTTTAACTTTATCCGACAACTAAACAATTATTCATGCAATAAAATCAAATGTATTTGGAAGAGCAAGTGGAAGTGAATTATTTCGTTATCGTAAAAATCTGGAGGCGGCTACAATAGATTTTAAGCGTTTTGGGAAAGTGGATATCTTGGAAGCGCAAATTAATGTATTATGCTTGTGCCCCTTATTATTGTTCCCCTATACGTCTCCTCAATTGTTCAAACTGGACAGGAGGTTACTACCGACTTTGTGACATTTTACACTATATTGGGATTCAATATGGATGTTCTTCTAGCAGGGGATTTTAACGCAAGGATTATCACAGAATATGTTTTTAAGTGGAACCGCATCAGATATAAACACAATTCGCAGATCAAAAAATGTCTTATGTAAAATGGTAAGTGTAAGTGGAAGTTGTTGATTTTTTGGATGCTAGAGGGGACTTAAATGGCGAGTATACTTTTATTCGTTGGACGGCGGCTCAGTGATACACTTTTGTTTTGTGTTAGAAAAGTATAACGTAATACCAAAGAACTTCAGCGTAGCTGCACAAACCTTTTATGAACTTGGATTACTACCAAAATTGATATGGAGAGATAAATTTAAAGCTGATTACCAAAATAATTTTAGCATGGAACTGAACAAACGGAGTTTAGAGGACATACCAGTGAATATGGAGGACCTT
The DNA here is from genome assembly GCA_963971375.1 of Platycheirus rosarum. Taxonomy (NCBI): domain Eukaryota; kingdom Metazoa; phylum Arthropoda; class Insecta; order Diptera; family Syrphidae; genus Platycheirus; species Platycheirus rosarum. The sequence goes on from OZ020508.1 coordinate 1,046,814, forward strand.
AGTCAAAATATAATTGGACCTGTCCCAGAAAGAACCAAAGGAAAACGTAATGACACTTTTAAACAAACATGGCTCGATGCTGAGGGCCAGAAAGTCAGGAAAAAAACCTTACCATTCTTACGGCTACTACGGAAATTGAATTCAGTCTTCTTTAAAAGTTTGTACGCAGCAGGGAATAAAAGTTTTAAACAACTTTATTTGCCTTTAAAATAAATGAATGAAGTTCAGAATTAAATTCTTTAAGCCAAATAGGAAAAAGCACCCGGATATGCCTAAGTACAATCAGAATTCTATGAAAATTGTTTTTTTGAACTCCAGTCCACACTTACAAAGGAGTTCAATAGAATGTTTGAAACAGCCAATGTTCTTCCTAAATGCTTCAAAACAGCATTTTTATATCCGCCATTCTTTGAACATATCTCATTTTCAATAGGCCACAGCCAAGGCTCAAAAAATACCAAATTTTGACTGAATTTCAAGCTAGGTTCAGGAGGAAGCACTTTACTATACCCATGTTCTGCATTTCACATATTGTGAATTCACATGGTGAAAGTGAATTTAGGTGTTTCTGCAATTCGTAATTGTGAATTGGAATTTCGAAAATTCCCTGACTTTCCCTGACCAATTTTCGAATTTTCCCTGACCAAATGAAAAAAAAAGTGTATGCTTAAAATAAATCACATGAAATTGAGGTACTTAAGGGTAGGTTTCCATAAAAAAATAGTTCAGAGCTTCGCGTTGAGTTATGTAACTTACACAATTTTTGAAAAATGTCAATGAAGTAAAAAGTTTTCGATTGTTAAATTGTTAACAAAAATATTTTTTTATCTTCAAAAAATAAAAAAAAATAATGGACCTCAAATTCTCAAGGTAAAATAAAATTCGGTTTTTTTTTTTTGGTATTTTGATTATCAAATTTAAAAAGCAAAGTAGTTTTTTTTCACTCAAGGTTTTTTAAATTTTAATTTTAGAAAAGTTATCAATTTTTTTAACAATAAATTTCCTTGTAAGCTTTTACAAAGAACCTTGCAGTTCCCGAAGAATTTCGCTCTTCACGCACGCCTTCACACGCCTTTATCTCGTTATTTAGATGTCCTAGCTGAGTGGTTCTTGCACTGTCAAGTATAGGAATGGAATTCACCTACCCGGTCAATCAACCAGAAATTTTATAGGCAAGTTAGGCAATGAAATTCTCCTATCAGTTTGGGGTTGGAGCCTTACGAGGAGTTCTATCATTCCCCACAACATGAAATGCTGCGCCGGATGACATCCTCCAGATCGTTGGGTCTAGGAATGTTGGTGGATTTTGTGAGTGTCAAAAGTTAGTGATTTTAACCAGAATTCTTAATAAAAACGACATTGCATTATATTTCGGGTATAACAGAAGAAATAAGATAAAATTCTGCATTTTTTGTTTTTTTGCGAAATTAAAAAAAATAAAAGGCACGACTGGGTCGCACGTACTTGCTCTTATGTGCTAATCCTTTTTAAGTGCAGGCGTCTTTTTGACAAAGATTTTATTTTAATATTTTTTGTATGGCTTGCAACTTCCTTAGAATCGTTTTGGGGTGAAGCTCGAACGAACATGCGTCACGACAAAGGGATAAACACATAAATATATAGGATTGTTAGCTTTTGCAGTTTTTTAGTGTAACATTATCTTTGCACTTGCTGCTTACTGTTTATAATATAATTTGCTAATAGAAAGATATAAACCACTTTTTTCAGTTTAATTTTCATTTTGGTATGGACAAATTTGAACAACTGGCATAAAGATTCGTCGGAATCAGCAGTATGGCAATAATGCTAGGTAAAGGGACCTATATAGGTCTCAATAACAATAATTTACTTTTTGAAATCAAATTAATTAAAATAGCTTAGTTATGTTTGATGGATCGATAAACGTATGGTGTGGGTAATTAATGGAATTTATTAAGGATATTAGGTACCTATAATAAGGTTGGAAGGAAGGTAGGTACTAAAATTAAGCGAGTAGGTATAGAGACAATATTAAAAGTTAACACAGTGGATTTGTTTATTTATAGGAAGGTGTAAGCTTTTGTTTTCTCGATTGAAATTTTTGCATTCAGTAGTAATCGAATAGTTTTTTTTAATTGTTAGTTGTTTTTGTGTGTTTATCAAAGGCTTCCTTATTTATTTTGTGCTTTTATGATGATGAAAAATACTTTAAAATACGTAAGTATGTATGTAATGTAGGTTGTCACTTTCTTTTATTTGACTAATGGCTTGGCTAGGGCTTAGCCGAACAATATGAAATAAAATGTTGGGGAAACAAATTTATGAATTCAAAAAAACACTACTCATAACGTTTTTTGGAAAAAATGTTGTAAGCCATCTTATTTCTTTTGCTGTTTTCTATTTTATGAATTTTTCATTTCAAAATCGTTCGACCAGTTTTTTCAAAAAAATGTTTTTTTTGAAAAACTTTTCGAAAACATATTTTAAAATTTTTTTTTAGTATGTCAATTTTAAGAAATCTATAGTTTATACTAGGAGAAAAATTTAAAAAAAAATCTATAGATCCGTTTTCAAAATATTTTCTTAAAAAAATTATTAAAATTTAAAAAAAAATGTTTTTGAAAATTTTGATAAGCAATATTATTTAAATCATAAAACACTACATATTTTGAAAATTTCATCAAAATCCGTCAATTAGTTAACGAGAAAGTCTGATTTTAAAAAAACCGGTCATATGGGAGGTACCGTTATAAAACTTTTTCTGAAAAACCCATTAAAATTAAAAGATAGATTTTGCACAGAAAACATCATTCTGAAAGTTTAATCAAAATCGTAGGAGCCGTTTTCGAGAAAAATAAGTTTTTTAATAAAAGTTATATGGCAGGTACCGTTAGTTTTAGAGCTAGAATGCCAATTCCAAAAACTGTCGGGTAGTGCACTCTAAAAATACTATACACCAAGTTTGAATCAAATCGGCCCAACCGTTTAGGCTGTAAGTATCGATACGGACAGACAGACAGACAGACGGACGGAATTTCCGAACTCACTTTTTTTTACTCCTCTATCATCGTAATGTCATGTTTGATTGTTAGAATTTTTTAATTTTTTTTTACGAATGCATAACTTGCCTTATAGTCCCTATAAATCGCAAAGAAAAATTATACCTTTTTTCGGGAATATCGAATTGACATGCAAACATGAAGGAATAGTCGAAATGTAGGAAATTTGACGCTCTACATACATAAATAAATACATGGATACTCTTGCCGTAGGACGTGATAACGGTAAAAAAATTTGCCCCACCCTTCCCCTTTTGGCACAAGTTTGGCACAGTCGAGTTCCAAAACTGGAGAAAATATTGATAAACCGTCCCTGAGTTCAGATTGTTTTCCATCTAAAACTACCTGTCGACTAGACTATAAAATGGCATTTCATTGAATTTAAATTTTGTTATAGATTTTTTTTTTAATAAACCCTCATTCCCTTGTAACGATGACATAAATAAAATAAAAAGTGTGTTTGCAGGTAATTAAATTTCCAACATGATTGATTGTGAAAATTTTTGCGTCCAATTCTTTGGTTAAACTGAAAATTTAAAAAGAATACCCAAATTCGGGCATTTTTGGTTGCTTAATAGCTCCGTCGCTATACTGGTTGTACAAAAAAGCTTTACACACTAAAATTATAGGAAATTTTATTTCCTACAAGTTGGCATATTAAGTCATTTTGCGTTAAAATACACCAGAAGGGAGTTACACATACGAGTATGCCAAAGGAGCGAAAGTATGGGCAGAAGATTAAATTATTTTGATATAAAAAAGATCAGTTTTGAAAATATATTCCTTGACCGCTTTTGAAATTTCCTGACTTTCCTTAACAAAATTTTTGTTACCTGACTTTCGAGTGGCAACTATGAAATGGATGTTCTGCATTTCGGTTTATTTCATTTTCTGAACGAATTCAAATCACTTTGTTTATGTTCGGTGAATTGTTTGTGAAATTGGTGGAATTACAATAATTGGATTGATTGACTACCGATTTTAGTATTTATTTTTATTATATTTATTTATTTATTATTATTACGGAAAACATAAGAACATACGACAAGAGAAAGCTATTCCTGAAATAATACATTTCATGTATTATTGTGTCAAAATTTGCCATCTATTTTTTCTTTAGAGTTCTGTTTCCTTGTTTTCCTTAAAATCGCCAATTATATTGTATCCATGCTTATAAGCAGTAATAAATTAACTTTCAAAACAAATTAAAAATGGATGAACCTTCAGTTTTATCATTTCGGAGCAATTCCGAAGTTTTCGAAATCGATCGAAATGTAAAACACGCAATTCATTTCACGTGAAATTGAAAAGTGCTTTCATTTCGATTTCGATCGAAATGCAGAACATACGCGTATATATAGGTATATTTTTTTATAAATGATATTGTGAAAGCATTAAGTGGAGGATTTTTCGTTTACTAGTTTTTTTTCGCCAAATAACATATTGCACCGCCATTATTTTTAGAAACCGCCAAGATGCACTTTGGGTATGTCATTAAAGTATTAGAGATGGATGAGGGAAGTCTTACAAATTCGTATCGAAGCACACGGTAGCTGATGTGAAATCTTGTTGTAAGATGGGAGGAACTGGCAAACGAACTAAGAAGAAATTCAAGTATTGCATCTGATATAAGCACTTCTGACTTATAAAACATGTTCAATGCAATAATTTAGAGAATAAGAAGAATTTATTATGAACAATTTAAAACTGAGGCTCAGTCAATATTCTCAATATAGAGCGATCTACAGCCAACTAAACTACGACCTTAAATAACACACTTAATTCAAAACCGTTCTTCCCTCAACATGGTAAATATAATAAAAGCAAGAGGGGAAACCATCAGTTTAAATTACATGCGATATCGACAGGACGGTCCTTCCAATTTTATGTGATCTATGTAATCTCAAGAAGAGAGAGGATATTATACAATAAATTGTATTGCCAGATGTCCTATCCTAAAAGAGTTCCGGGTTAAATATTTTTGAATTACATCGATGGAACGGAAAGCAGTCTTAGATATATTGAACGAAGAACTAAATTGGGAAATTTTGTATAGATATACAACAGCTGCACTTAATTATAGAACAAATTGTATTAGAAGAAGTTTTAATCAAACGAAAAAATTGTGAGTATTTCAAATAAACTGTCAATCTGGTAACGTCCTATGGTCAAACCATATTAAACTTAGGTTTTGCATTGTAAATTAAAAACTTTTCTTTCAATAGAGATTTTCTTCCAAAATTGGAATAGTTAACCTTCGGCAAACTAATTCAAAGAATATACCATAACATAATTCTCAACAAAATACTAAAATCTAGAACAGTACTATACAAGTTAAAAACAATAAATCGGTTACCACACATCCTGATATTGTTTTTTTTTTTTTTTAATATTAAAATAAAAAAACAATTTCAATAAAAACATTCCTCAATTTTGGACGCCAAATAAAACAAAAAACATTTTTATTAATTTTCCATCCAAATCTCAATTTATGCTTCCTCTTGATGACAATCTGCAAGAGACATCATCAATAAACAACGACATTTCATAACTCAGTGTTCATTCCAAGAATATTATAATAAATCATTGCCCATTTTATATGACAATGTCTTGCTTCATTCAACTGATTAAAACAGACACAAGGGAGCGGGGATCAACAAACAATATAATCCGTGGAAGACACAGAAGCAGAGAACCAGATTTCATTGCCACCGTCGCGTCGCACGGCCGGCGCGAAAACATCCAACTGCTAGCTAAGAGCTAACCAGTTCCAAGCTCAACATTCGAAACACCAAAAGTCGTTTCATTGTACTTGTTCTCATAGGACGAGGAAAGAATAGAAAATCGCATAAAAAAAAAACCAACTCCACCATTCCAATTCCATATAGTTTTCTCGAGTAGTAATTAAAAGCAAATTAATTTATTGCTGTTGGAGCGTTTTGTTAATTCTTTTTTTATGTGCGCTTTCATCTGCGTCTACAGTTTTTCATTGCTGGTGCAGGAAATTGTTCTCATGAACTCGAAAAGCACTGGATTCGTTGGCAGCGCGCATCAACCTGTTGTTGCTTCCAACGTGGCTGGCATGCTACGCGGAGCCACCCAATGCCGCGATACTAACTTCCACTTAATGGGCGCTTTTTAAGAGGAAACATCTATATATCTATTAGTACTCACTGATATGATCCATGTGTGTTGACGCAGCTACCACCATGTTTGCAGGGATTCGTTTGACACTCCTCGACATCTTCGGAGCAGACGATACCTTTGAATCCTTTGGGGCAACTGCATTTGAAATTTCCGCCCGGAAGTGAACTGCAGGTTCCGCCATTTCGGCAGGGCGATGATGCGCAAAGGTTTTGTTTTTCGCAAAGTTTCCCTAAGTGAGTGAGAAAGAAACAACAATTAATCACAACTCTGATTGTGGGATGCTTAGACTAATTGACACCCACCTGTATAGCCGTTGGAGCACGAGCACGTGTACTCTGTCAGTGTTTTTAGGTTGCATGTTCCGCTGTTGAGGCACGGCGATGAATCGCATGCATTCTGCACCGGTATCTCACACAGGGATTCTGTGAATCCGATGGGACAGTGGCATGCAAATCGCGGTGTTCCATCGCGAAACGTTACTTTGCATGTCCCGCCATTTTGGCATCTTCCTGTGTGGCATGGATTCGCGTACTCGCAGAAATCACCTACGTATCGTGATGAGCAGCTGAAATGAGATTGATAAAATGATAAATTAAAAAAAGTGGCTCAGGCTAGAATATTACTTTTGAAATTGTTAAGACCAAGGCATATGTGTGTCCTATAATTATGGACCACAATTTAAAATAAGAAGAAACAGACAACGAAAAAAACATTCCAAAGCGTCTGTTTTCGCGGTTAGGCCGCAACCCACAACAAGCACAAGAAAAATAAATCATCTGGCAAGTTGGCCAAACGAGAACCACCAAAGATTAATACCCGTGCGCATGCAGCCTTTGTGTCTTTTGGAATGATACGTTTTTCTTGCATCTTACAAACCACACTCTCTCTTCTTGGGAGCAGATCAATTTTAAATTTAGACCGCATTTACCACACGAAAAAAAGTAATTCGATAGACACACATAGGTGCCTTGAAGGAGTCAGCAACGCAGTTCACCAAGTCCACATTGGGTTTAAATTGATCTTTGCCTATATGACTGATCCAAGATCGACTCATAATTTTCTTGTTGTTGCTACATTATGTGGCAACATTTAGTACAGCAAGACGCAGAGGAGTAACGTGCCCTTTTCAAATAAGAAAATGGCATGCAACTTGTTTTTTTTTTTCTAAGCGCGAAATTTTGACACAAGCAAACCGGATGAAGTTCTTTATTGTGCGTTGTGTGTCCCACAAGTATTGAATGTCATCAAATTACATCAAAGAAAACAACAACAACAGATAACAACACACTATGCATTGGAGGAAGAAGGAAGCAAAGGGTTGGATAAGTACTTGGCTTCCCTTCAGTGTAGGCGCGTAGTGCGATTCATAAAGAGATACCCGCACAAAGAAGGGATTTTTTAGGATGACACCATTGAGAAGGACATCCGACGAACAGTCATAGGAATAAGTTGCTTTCGTCCCCGAGTTCGGAGCATAGAACTTAATGGGTTTTTCCACCCTGCATCTCAGATTAGGATTTTAGCTCTCCTATTCACGCGAGCATAATGATGCTGAGTTACGGCAGAAATCGGTCAACCGAATAGCATCTGATCCTTTTTCCATTCCGGTTTTTTTTTGGACCAGGGGCAGCTGTTGCTGAAAATTTCGAAAAGACGTAACTTTTCCTGAGGACGGTTTAAATGTCTTTCGGAAAAATTTTGAGTGTGAGAAATTACCTCATCGACTTGTTGAAAGAAAGCTTGAATTTCCTTTTTTGTCAGTCAATGTTGGTTCTGAATGCCACATAATTTTCTTCTTCATCTGTAAAATCTAAGAAGACGGAACACGTTTCCTTCTTTAGGGTTTTAATAAGTTGCAAATTAGGGCTAAGCAAGCATATGTTTTCTTAGAATTTTTTTAAAAGGGTTGACAATTGAGATTTTAGGAACAATTACGGACAGTTAATGTAAATCTTTTAATTTGAATTTTAAACTGAGTTACTGTGGCATTACATATCTAATAGAAATGAAACTCTGATGGACTATCCTCTTTCCAATTTTATGAATGCGCAAGTGAAAATTTGCAAAGCGATTTTGGGAAAATTAAAAGCCCAGGTCTTAGTCCATATATGCATCGAACTATGTTGTTGAAGGCAACATTAAGTTTCCGACTGTTCGTTGCATCACTTTTGTAAAAAAAATTCGCAGCCATATGTTACCATATAGGAAAAATAAGCGTCTTAGCCATAACATCAAACGTGTTTTAAATGGTGTAAACTATTGCGTAAATCTAAGCAGCAGAATTATTCCTTATACTTTTCAAACTGTCACATTTATATGCATCAATTATCAACTAGTGCCCCGTGGCTTAGTGGTTAGTGTGTCGGACTGCTAAGCGAATGAGCCTGGGTTCGAATCCAGCTCATAGCCATCTTCTTTTCCGGGGTACTGCCTCTTGCGAGGAATTGACAATATCTCCAAGAGTAAAATTTTGCTCGAAAAAAAGCATCTCACGAAGCCGTTCGGACTCGGCGGTAAACTGTAGGTCCCTTCCATTCTTGCAAATTAACAACACACACACAAGAATTGTTGAGAGTATCTAGGCTTTGGCTCTTTAAGGAGATGTCGCCCCAATAAATTTATTTGTTTATTTAATTATCAACTTAATGTCTTATTAAATACCATTCCAAGATTTTGTACAGTCTGAACATATTGGATTCATTGTTCAACTGATAACCATAGGCATTTTGACTTCGTTGGATTTAAAAACAGCACGTTTCTTACAGACCAGGCCGAAATACTTTCCAAGTCAAGGTTAATCCGGGTGGTGCAATCTTCGATGAAACGTATTGAGGACAACTTTTGATTAACTGGACGTCATCAACGAACATTTGGATTGTGGAAATTGATATTTGCATTTATATACAGCGAAAAGAGTAGAGGTCTTAGTATTGAGCCTTGAGGAACACCCCTGAGGATGCAATAGACACATACACAACACTGTTTAACAACGCGCTGAATAATGCATATTATCCAGTGAGTTGGAAGACAGCTGTTGTACATTCTCTCCCGAAAAAGGGAAAGACTAATTTCAATTCGGCAAATCTCTGGTCGATTAGTCTTCTTCCGAGTATCAGCAAGGTATTCGAAAAAGTTCACACCCAGTTCGGCAATAAGGCGGGACATGACACAATTCATGCGACGGCTAAGATAGTATCTGCTGTCCAATGGAACAATGCTAAGAATCAATGCACGGGTGCCTGTCTGGTTGATTTGAAGAAGGCTTTCGACACCGTATGGTTAGAGGGTCTTTATCTGAAGCTAACCAGCCTCATCTGCTAAGTAAACCACTGCTATATATGCTTTACGACATGCTGATTGGTAGAAAGTTTGTTGTCAAAAGTGGTAATGTGACTTCTACAACAATATTTGATATTAAAAATGGTCTGTAACAGAGAGCAGTGAACTGGCCGATTCTTTTTAGTATTTACACCAGCTATCTCATCGGCAGTCTACCTCATGCAATTTCGTGTACCGACGATTTAATCGCGTACAGAACAGGTCCAAAACTTGAGGTTATCAGAATTCCCTTGCAACGTGACTTGGATAAGATTCTGTACTGTACTGTAGTGATTGGAAGCTGAATATTTACTTCCAGAAATGTGAAACTATCCGGTTTACAACCCTTGTGTCTAGGGCTTTTAGGGATACGAGAAAGAACTGGCGCAAGCTTTTGATCGCTGGGCCACATGGACATCCACTGGCGAGTAAGAGTGTGGTAAAGTACCATCGTATCTGGCTTGATCTATATTTTTTTCTATATTTCAACCGACTATCCCAACGAGGTCCTACACAACGGGGCCAATATAAACAGGATAGATAACTTTTTAATTAAACTCATTCGAGGTCACGTTGTAAGGGCGATGACATCAACTATTGGACAAATCTTCGGAGCTTATTACCCTTAAGATGAATACTTTGAAAGCACATTTTTAAGAGGTTTCATCCCGCCCGAGGCTTTCCTTTATTTGGACAGTCGAGGGCTGATACCAGGATATATTCTCCCGTTGATCTACCACGTCGGCCGTAAAACTGTGGATAGGCGGCTCCTTTACCACCGTGACATTGTCGGAGGGAGCGATGCAGAGCGCCTACGTTTCAGTAGGGCTGTGCCCGATCGGGACCGGTTGATCAGGTGCAAAAAAAAAAAAAAAGTTGCTGTGGCTAGATTTTAAGTATTTTTGAGTTTATTTTTAGTTTATTAAGTAGATTAAGGTAGTCTTAAGAAATAAAAATAAATGATATAAAAAACAGTTTTTTTTAAATAAAAATAATTTTTATAGTTTTTTAGTTAAGTTAGATAAGTAATAAGCAAGTTTTTAAGAATTTTTGTCTAGCAGTTAGTTGTAAGTCAATAAAATAAATAAATATAAAAAAAGGTAGGAATAAAGCTAGAAATGATATCCGCATCTGAAACTGCTCATCTTCTTTCACAGAGATTGAATTGAAATAGTTTCACAACAAAAGCTTATTACACAAATTAATGTGATCCACTTTTCACAATGTCAAAAGACTTAGAGAAATCCAGAACCATCAGAAAAGATACTTCTTCATCATCCACAGCTTCTCTAATATCTTCAACAACATTAATGAGGGCAGTTATACAGCTGATCTGCTTCTGCATTAACATTTTCCAGACTATACCGAAATGCAAGGATTGCAATAGGCCTATTTTACGCCAGGAATCACTTTAGATAATTTCCATTTGTTTCGTGATGAAGGGTTATGTAATTGGTAGACTAGCCTTGACAAATATAGGATGAACTCCATCAATCTCGAAAGAGTTTGATTTGATAGATAAAAAGCTTTCAACTTTGTCAGTACCATCAATTCGTATGAAGTTGAAAAATCCTTCTTGCATATAATCAAAATGTAATGCTTGTGACTCAAGGATACTTAAACTAGTCGAATGAACTGCAGAGAGAACAGGGTATTCCAGTATGACAAAGTGTTGATTGATCATTATTGATACCAGTCTTGTTTCTTCTTTCCGATTCCTAGCTTCCGTAAGTTTTCCAAAGTTGTCTAACTCTCAAGGATAAATTTGGTCGGCTACTATTCCATCGTATTTTCGCTGTCCTAGTTCTGTAAAAAAAACTTTGTCTGCGCCAGACACAATACATACGGTTATGCACATCTAACTTGAAGCGTTTGCAGCGATTGTAGGCCAGATTTCGCTGTATTAAAAACTGCCGAACTTCTTCTGTGAATTAAGATCGGTGACGGTGGTGAATTTTTTTTTTTTTACAATGCTGAGGCTAATAAACTTAATTTGTTAAACCATACGCGTTCGCAATCAATAATCGGGGTTTTAAGCTCCACAGCGGCATATTCAACATGTTTGACAGTTTGAAATTGATAAGATGAATTAGAAACAAACTGCGCCAGAATCAAAAGTTAAATAAATCAAATCTTTCGTCATCCTCGTATTCATCTGATAGAATTTCCTTTGGAAACGAAAGAGACAAGCAAATAAACGGCTCTGACGAATGGTATTGCCACTTGCAGAAGTTTCAAAAACGCTTATTAAAAACGGAATTTTAAGATATTTATTTCAGTAAAACAGAAAGAAAGGTAAGTCATAACAAGAAACTATAAAATGTATCTTATTTTGCCAAACACAATCTCACACTCCCATTATAGTAGTTTTAAAGCATTTCCAAAAAAAAAAGTATGTACTTTGACACTATTTCAGAGTTCCGCGTAAAGAAAACAATATTCATAATTGACAACACAGCATACAATACAAACTTCCAAACGGTTTAAATTGCTTACCAATCAAAAGATAGACTCTCCTACAATGACCACCTGTACTTGCCCTAGTTCCAAAACAACCTAAACATTCTACACATCGTAACGCCAGATAAGAAAATTTAGTGCCGAAACAAGCTTAGAAAGACGGTCATCTGCCAGATAGCTGCACCCTCTACAGTCTACATTTGTAATTAGCATGCTTGTTTTCTGCCGAAGTGTCAATTGCACTCTACTAAGGCATCTTGTGTGCGAAATGTCACTTGCAACAGCAGTTTTAGATATCAAATACGAAGCACAAAAAATCGGAACAAGATACTGCATACAAAAAACATTGAATCTATGACAAACTAGCAGTGATATTGGCGCGATTCGAGTGAAACTATTTCTCACCGTCACCATAATAAAACATACATACACACATTCCAAGCGCCGCGCCGTCCCCCCACCAACCAACTATTGGCATCGGCCATCCATCTTTAACCTCACATACTCCTTCTTCTTAGAGATTTCCTGGTGATTGCTTGATTGTTGGATTGCCATTGCCCCGCTGCTGCCACTTGGTAAAACACCAATGTGTATCTATGCATCATCGAAGGGGGAGAGTGGGGTCGGGTTGAAACTTCAGATACAACGCGGCTTTATATTAAGCACCTGGAGATTTTATGATCTCAGCTATAAGGCACCTCTGGCTCTTAAAGATGGATAACAGTGAATGGCGATAATGCCGCCTGAGATGGTGGACACAACAAATACGAGTTTCTGAAGAACCGACAGGCGCACCACCACCACCGGTTGGGTTTGTGTGCCGGCCAAGTTGCATACACAGAAATGTAAAACGGTTTTTTCACGTTGAACGGCTAAATATTGTACATATTGCCAGAGTGTGTTTAGTGTGCCTTAATGACTAACAAGAAGTTGTGTTAATTACAGGCAACACCAGCAGCGCAGCAGCGGCTTTAAACGGAGTAAAGGGAGAGATGAAAAAAAAAATACTCCAAATGGAACTGAACTAGGGACCCTACATGGCAAATGGAACGGGAAGCTTGGAATCAACGACATGTATGGTAAATGGAAAGTTGAAACAATCATATCCGTTGCAAATGATCTGCCATCGACCGATGCGCTGTGGGAATGGAGTTTTGCAAAACCCATATTTTAACCGTATGAAGTTATGAATGAAATTCCTTTGCAACATTTTTATGTTGCAGATATTTTTGCCATTCACCTTAAAGAGCCTACAGGTGGTACCGGTTAGGATAGGTGTTTACATTGTTGATTTTTCAACTCTAAAGATGATAATTGTAGGGCGCCAAAAATGTTTCAAGATACATTGACCTGAAAAAGTTTAGATCGAATGTTGCGACAAATACCAGATACAATGTCAACATCAAAAATTGAGGAAGCACATTTGGTGCCTATGAGGAACCTCAACCTTTTGGTTCTTTTTGAAAAATTAATAAGCCGATTCAAATTTTTCATCGTTATCATTACTTGCTAACACTAAGGATTTCTTTTCAAAATGTAAGCTTAAGGAAATGGTTGAGGAAATGCAACAAGAACAAGCAACATGGAAATAGGTGAAATTCTAAAAAGGGGATTTGGAAACCCTCAAAATATTTGAACAAGATATGTAAGAAGGGAAGGCTGTAATTGAAGATTGCGGTAAACATATTGCATTCGAAATCATCGAAATCATTCCACATTCGTGTGGTGCGACTAAAGAATTGATCCAGAAATATAGCTCAAGGGAAAACAAATGGGCATTTCTAGCGGTGCGAATATTGAATTGGAATTATTTGGAAGGAACATTGCACTGAGCCATAAATAGATGAGACATGATAGTCTAAGAGCCGGCAGCAAATTTTGGGAGTGGAGTGATAACCAAAATTTATACACGTGTATGTGTGACCCAAAAAGTTGATTTTCGCGCATTTTGGCGGCCGTCTGGCGAGAGGAAGGCTGAAAGTAAAACGTCTTGGACACACTTTTTTGACATCAGGGCACCATCCCCTATTGTTTACATGCAAATTTAAGTGGTTATCACTGCGACCCCAAAATCGAAAAAATGACCTTTTAGGACCGCTCACCCCCGCCCCCGGCTGAAAAAAACCTGCCGGACGGTTGAATTTGGCATAATGTTGTGTATATCTACACATACATGTGTATAAATTTTGGTTATTACTCCACTCCCAAAATTTGCTGTCGGCTCTTGGTCTATGACCCCTAACAGAGTTTCTAAAGAGGTTTAAACTACAGCTGTCAAATTGGCTATCATTTATTCAGTCTGTTATGCCAAATCACCAAGAACGGATATAACGTGTAGTATCGTGTGGAAATGGATTAAATTTTGATGAAACAAAATGGGTGTTCTGCCCAGCAAACGCAGACCAGAAATTGACGAATTTTGCGCCCTGGCTTGGCCCTGCACCCGTAAAAAAATCAAATGACCCAGGCCCTCAAGGTAAACGACCATAGACAACGACGTGTATTCGCGGAGTAATTTTCAATCGAAAAATCATCTTCAATGATGAGGCTCATTTCTGGAAGGGTACGTCTATAAACAAAATTGTATAATTTGGGACGATAGAAATCCACATGAGATGCAATAGCGTCACTTTTCCGTGTGTATTTTGGACTGGCGGCGTCATCGGTTCACATTTCTTTGAGAACGACATTGGCCAGGCCATCACAATCAACGGCGATAACTATACGTAGATGATTACGAACGAATTGTATAATATAGACACCAACGTCATGTGATTTCAAAAGGACGGCGCCACGTGCAACAAAGCTCACCCCACATTGGAAATTTCTCACAAGCGATTCGAGGGTATGGTCATCTCACGTGAAAATGATGTGAAATGGCCATTGAGATGGTGCGATTTAACCCCGTAAGACTTTTATCACTACAGCGTCCCTCAAATTCAGCCAGATTTATGCGCCACAATGGAAAATTGGACATTTCGGATGTATGCCACCCAGAGAAGCCGCGGCGACGTTATAATTCATTCATAATGGCATCAACATGCTTTTCAAACGAATACAAAATTTCGATGATATCTCACTCATCTGTTTTATTTTAATTTAAAGCGCTTAATATGGAAGACCTTTAAAAAAGATCTGACAAATTTCTTGAATTTCGGAACAAAATCTTAACAATTCAAAGCATTCTTAGCTTCTTTTTGGAAAATACAAAAAAAATAGGCACCCTTTAACATAAATTCATTGAATTCTCGATTTTTATTCAACTTTTAATCCTTTATGTCCACAGGTTCATTAAGGACCCTTAAGCAAGGAAGACAAGAACTTGCTTTAGAGCTTGTTGAACGTTAATTACAAAAAGGTCGATAAAATATCGAGTTCAAAAAATACCATTGACACAATAGCAATAAGTTCAGCTTCGAACTATAATAAACTTCAGCTGAATTGTAAAATCTTTTAACAATTTTTTGAATCTTCCTGATAGCCACATCTATGATGTGAATTAAGCGAAAATACTTCCGAGCAGCGCACCACACACAACACTCCTTAATTCAGTGTGGAGGAGCGAGGTTGTCTCCATGCATTTTTAGTTGGTCCAACGAATGTAAGAAGCAGTGTATGAAACAACTGTCAAAAGATTCCCAATTTAAACATAATTAAGGCAAAATGTCTCCCTTGGGGCACGAGTGAACCCAAGCCCAACCTCAATTAATGCAGCAGTGGCCGAGGTAGTATAATATAGCCACAGGCTGCCATAGAAGTTACGAAGAGAAAATTTAACCAAACCAAAGAGGCACAGCTCGCTATCGTTTAGTTTTTCTTGTTTTTTTTTTTACTTCTATTTTCTTGTTCCCATTTTTGTACCAGAAATGATGCCCAAGATGCCCGTTTCAGCAAACCCAGTGATACTCATCTCGAACCCACCTATCGCTTCGTATATCTACCATGACTAAGTAGAGTCGGTAGTATATGCGAAACCGAAATCGAACTCATGTTGAATTTCAATTAGCCGTCGTTCTTTCCAACTTCATAAGGATAGCAGCACTCCAGCAGCATCAACAGTCGAAGAGGAAGCGGTATCACGATCCCAAACCGCTGATACTTAGCTTTCCTCTGCCTACACTCTCACTCACAGCGAATAGCCAGACCAGCTTCACAGACCAGGAGTATATTCTCCCAATATGGAACCCAGTTGGAATGCTGCTTGTGCTTAGGAGACGATCATGACCGGCTCACACAACAGTAGTTGTACATACACAATGGTGCAAACCCGGCCAGATGATGGCTGGCTAGGTCTTAAGCCATCATAAAAAGTGAAGCCGACAAAAGACATTATGTTGGAAATAATTTTTCTCACATTCTCAACTAGAAGACCAAAAGGGAATTCGTCGTTTGGTTTCTTGATGGCGTGCTTATCAACGGAATATCGTTCCACAGTGTGCAATGCAACATATCTCCTCAGACTAACTATCACATTGAGTAAACAAAAGCCTAATGCCTATTTCAGATGGTGCACTTGTGGAAATGCTAATGGAACTCAACCATTAATCTTATTGCAAGCATTATGATTATTTCCATCTGGAGTGGAGCTGAGCTGCAGTTGAAGTTGGGGCTTCTATCGCAGAGTACATATATAACAATTGACTTGATTAAGGGATACACAGTTGCCAATCAGCTCGAAGGAGTGCTTGTTGCATGTGCAATGGGAGATGTCGATGAGGTTGGGGTCTCTGTGGATCAAGCGAGGGCCAAAACAGCGCAAGATTAGTTGTAATCGCACTTTAATCCGAACGCGTCATGCTGCGACTGAAATGTGGTTCGTTTCCTAAAGGGTGTTCAGGTCCAGATTTGATTGCATTATTTGGTTTTCATCTACAATTTCAGCTACGATTGTTGCATTAGTTCATGCGCAGGCTTATAAAAAGATCCTTCTTGAAATTGGAAAGTTTGATTGTGTTGTAAAACTTTAAATTGTTGGTAAAATTAACAATTTTTTTAAGCAATTTAGAGCAAAGTTGGTAAGTACTATACATATGTATATATATGTATGTACCTTCCTTCCTTTAGGTGGCGCTACAGTCCAGCGTGGACCTTGGCATCAACCAACAAGTTCCTCTACTGCGACGCTCCTCCGCGAAGGAATCGAAAATTTTCCATCCATGTCCATGTCCATCCGCTCTATATGAGATGTTGGACTTTTCTTGTTGCTGTACAGTTCTTCGTTGTATCTCCTTCTCGCCTCGCGGTTAAAACATACGGAGCCAAAAATCACCCGGAGAATTTTCTCTCAAAGCAATTTTCTTTTTGGAAAATTTAAAACAATTTTCTTCTCCAAATTATACTCATCAGTTAACATTGTCATCCGCAATCGGTGGCAGCGTTTAAGCTTGGGCACCCTTTAAAAAACCAACTTCATGAACAGTGTTGCATGAACCCTCCATACAGAAACCGATTATCAAAACAATATTATAATGCATTTTGACAAAATTCGAGATAAGAAAATTAAAAACTTACACAAAAATCCGTTAGTTAAGAGGTTATCAAAGGTTTATTGAAAGAGAATGTATGTCATCATCATCCCACGTTCTAAAGTTTATATGAATGTTAATAATTTATACAAATAGCCATGAAGATAGTTAAAATGCAGCAAGATAACGCTGCGCCCACTAGGTCGTTCTTTCAAGACCGAAATCCCATCTAAACCAATTACCATAAAGACGCCTGGAATCAAGCCTTTGTGGTTAATTAAGAAAAACACTATTAGAGGAGCTTTAATTAACAAATAAAAATTCAAGACAATCAAACTGGAATTTCAACACAAAAATAAAATTAAAAAAGAAGCAATGGGTCTGCCTTGATGGTGAATGGAAGATTAGACCCATGTCGACGATGGACCGATGTTTCGATGAATCCAGGGTTTACAAGCCCGAATGATTGTATGGTTAAGTTATTATGTAGGTACCTTTACAGTTAGAAAAGCTAACAATATATTTATAACGCAGACATAAAAGGACACAACTTTAAAGAATGCAACCAATGCTTGGGGCACATTCTTTTTTTTTTTAATAAAAATGTGTGTATAGCTTTGTTGGGATTAAATTCCATGTACCCTATACAAATATCACAGAAATGTAGTTATAAAATGGGAAAAAAATAAATAACCGCAAAGAGGTATACTCCCAGGGAGTATCCGAGTATGTTTGGTTTGAGTACACAATTAAAAAGAAGAAAGAAAAACATGTTTTACGAGATTGGAGTTATTTCCCTCAGGAATCAGGGAGAATGTTTACCTTCTCCAGCTGGTATATGCTGGTTCGTAGGGACCAAAAAAGGGTTTCTTTTTCAGACTTAATCTTCCATCATGTATTGTGTGGAAGTGATTAAGAGTATTAGATCATCCTGGCGATCCTATTTGCAATTTATTTTAAAATGTGAGTAATTGTTATCCTGTCTTTAAGGGACAAATGAAAAATGTCCAAAACCTATTTGCTTTGATTTTTTTTTTTACTTGTCAATTTCATGATTTTTAAAAATATTATCTATCTTGTTTTTCTGTGTGGTTTCAAGTTGATGTTTGGTTTAGATAAAAGCGTAAAACCAAATGATTAGCTATTATACTTATCAATAATACAAAAGTTTGTGGGAAAGCACTGAACCATTCTCTTGAGAGAACAAATTTG
Source organism: Platycheirus rosarum (assembly GCA_963971375.1). Lineage (NCBI taxonomy): Eukaryota > Metazoa > Arthropoda > Insecta > Diptera > Syrphidae > Platycheirus > Platycheirus rosarum. The sequence continues at coordinate 1,065,454 of OZ020508.1, forward strand.
AAACCACATCCTTGCGAAAGCCACACGATAATCTAACTTAGCTTTTTTTTGGTTCATATACTTAATTACACAATTTAAAAAAAGTGCAGGCGACTCAGACGAATCCACGAAAATGCGATTAGTTGAAAGTTATAAAATTCTACAAAATGTTTTTTTTTTTTTTAAGAAAATTATTATGTTTCTAAATTTTAGAACACTTTTAAAGCCGTAAGGATTGCATATGAAAGAGGGTTGTCCAGCATTCTTAGCAAAGTTTTGGCAAGTTTTGGATTCTTGCAAGGCATAACAGTAGATGATAACGCGACTAGAAGTTCACTGTTCGAAATGGGCCCTAGAAGTTAACCTATTTATATCAAATCATGCTGATTACTATCTTGCAAACAAAAATTAACTATTGAATGGGGAAAACTTACGTATTGTTCCTAAATACACATTCTTAGGAGTCCTAGTAGAAATAAAATGGCGTTTAAATTATTTCACCTCAATTCAATTTAACGTACTTTATTCGAACAATCAAGTCACAAAAATAGAATAAATGCTTTGATGTTCACTTTAATTTTCTTTAATTTTATTCTACAATGTGACCGCATATATGAGCAAGTACGCACGATCCAGTCGTGCATTTTTTTTTTTACCATTTCCCTATAAATCACAAGTAAAAATCAGAATTTTATGTGAAACTTCGGTCTTAAAGAATGTGTTTTCACATTTAAACTCTGCCCATTTTCCGAACTTTTATCTGTCATTCTTTAAAAATTATTTCAGCTTAATGTGAAAACTAAAATGTCATGAATATTTTTCCTATACCAACTAATTTATGTGATAATTAAAGTTTTTTTTTTGAAAATAAAAATTGTTTATTTTTTATTTTTTTTTACATTTGTGTTTAATTTTTGATGTACTGTTTCACTTTACCTACAAACATTTTTTAGGCATTATTTTATTGGAAAAGGCATCTTTTTTCCAAGTTAGGCACTTTTTCGTCAAAAGTGGTTGCCAACGCTGAGTCCTACTATCACTGAAAATGACGTGTTCAAAGCATATAGAGAAAGAAATAGTGCAGCGAAGAACAGCTTAAACTCAACGTGGCAAAGCATTCTCAAAAAAAAAAAAAAAAAAAAAAACATAAATGTAAGTGTAATCTTAAAACCACTTTCATCTACTCCAAATTATGCACTATAACTAGAGAAAACGGTCATTCTTTACTATACCCAGTACCTTTACTTCGGATATTAAGCAAAGACAATGCTGGAATACAGCGAAACAAATCGTCCACATCAACTAAGCAAAAGAGAAGAGAGGGACATTGAAGATCAATGTGCATGGATTCAAAAAGGTCGGAAGTACTGCTACTGCTGAAATCTGAGGGCAGAAGGGAAAATCAATGGAGGGCATGCAATAGCAGTATACTGTGTACGTATACAAGAATCTTCAAAATCTCGATTATATGGGAGGACAATGCTACATCACCGCGATGATTCCGAACTCAGCATTTACTTGTGGAAAACGAAACGTCTTTATGTACAGTGCGTGCAACTTGAGGGAAGAAGAAAACACCAAGCACTACTTGGGTAACTTTTTCGGGATAAAAGTGTAGTATGTATAATCGTATAGTGAATCCTGTAACTCATTGATCTACCAAACTTCACACTTATGCAGTCGTTGAAACATGGAAGCGTAACAAAAAAAACCTTCATTCGCATACATTGTTTCATATTAAAGTCTCGTCCACATGAACCTTCTATTTTTCCGGCATACAATGTAGCCTATTTTTCAATCCAATGCCTCATCCATCTAACTACCAAATTTCATTCAAATCCTTTGAGCCGTTGACTGGTTATTGCGAAACAAACTTCCAAACATATACCATCATTCACTTTTTTTTTATATATATTAGTAGGATAACATTGAACTACCCGACAAACGACTTTTGCCATTGTAGCAGGTTTTGTATGGACGCCGTGCGCGCCACCTGCTGGAAACATTTTTTTTATGCCTATATCCTTACCGTAAGTGCAAGCAATAAACTGACAAAGTTTCATATGCGTGTAAGCGGCACGGGACCCAATATGTGGCCCTTTGATGGGTATGCAAAAAATCTTTGGCAAAGACGAGCAACGCCGGGTGGGTTAGCTAGTAACTCATATAATATACTTCGTTTTTTTTCTTCAAAAATGTTAAATTTCTTTTGAATAACTTATAACGTCTATGATATACCTGAATTAGACATATACTGAATGGATATTATAGGTCTATTTAATTGATAATAGTGAAAGAATTTTATATATGTATAATTTGCGTACATTATACAATAAAAATTTGACATCGAATTATATACATTTATTATATTTACTATATACGAAACATGTACTAAAAGATACCGATGAATCGAAATGTATTGCTGTAAACATGACGTATTTATATACGTTTATTGAACATGTTTTTTTCTACATATCTCGGTGGATAATTGTACATCTCATATACACATAATATTTTTTAATTATCTTACGACTTCGATTCTTAAATCTGAAGTTATTCAATGAATGTATAATATACGTATATTAAACATCAAAGATTTCATGTATTAGATGAAAATGATACCGATTTATTGCTACGAATTCCATACCGAAATTGACCGAGCGGTTAGCGATCCAGACTATTGGTGTCAATGGATCCGAGTTCGATTCCGACACGAGGTAAGTACTTTTATTTAATATTAATAATAAATAAATAATAATTTTTCACCTATGTATTTACGGCTTACAAACGTATATGGCGACGTCGTTTTTATGTTTAATTTATGTCAATCTTCTATCCGGGTTTTTAAGTTCATATTAATTTATTTTTCTAGATATCACTTGTATCTGGTGGATTTCTTGGTTTAAAATGTGTGTTCCTTGGTAATCCTTAGCCTAACCGTCTTCAACGAAATGCACCTACCCATCGACACTCATTTGCCGGGTAAAAAGGATTTGCTACGGATTACTTCTCAGTCTGGCCTGAGTTTTATAAGATGAATGTTTCAAGCAGTTGTTTTGTTTCATACATGAAATCCAATTTTTTTTTTTTAAACCTGACTTTATTGAAATACAAATTTTCAATTTTTTGTTTTATTAATTCAATGATGAGGAGTAACACGTGTTTGGCAAAAATATATCAATTAACTTAGAAAATGAGAATTCACGGTAATTGACTTAAAAATGGAAAGATTTGGAATTCCCGAAGTGATATGGTTCGAAACCAAAGCCAAGATAACCCCTACCCTACTATAGGGTCGAAAAGACCAATTCATTATAACTGAGAGTTCCGTTTAGTTCCTACAAAAACAAGGAGGAAGTGGGGTTTCCGAAGTGAGATGAATCGGAGAATAATTAGGATCACAGCCAATCCTCTATGGAGGCGATCGGATCAAAGATAAAAAAAAAAAACTTTAATATTTCAAATCAACATATAAAACCAACTGAAATTTGATTTAAAAAAAGAAGAAAAAAAAACAACAACAAATTAGGTCGTTAACATTACAAATGTAGTGCTCCATTATAGTAATGTAACTAGCATGGAGGCATCATCTAATGGCAAGAAAGTTCACGATGTTATCGCGCGCCCACTGCACCAAACAAACAGAGAAATATCGAACCAAATTAAAACAAATCTCAGGAGTATCTCCCTCTGGCTGTCGTTCTCCCAATCTCCCTGCTGGCAGACTAGCAATCTCAGATTAAGCCTATCTCTACGGAATCGGGGGCATGCAAAGGCTGTCATTGTGTCCCTGGTTTCTAACTGCACCAAACGACTCAAACTAAATAACATAAAGTGCATTAGTGCGCTGTGTTGTGTAGTTGAAGTCGCCTCTCGGGACGGTTTGGCTTGCCGCTACTGCTGCCGGTGATGTGCCGGAGCTGGCTGTTTAGTTACACCGAATTGTCATTACATGTGCCATGTCAATATAGATACAGTCGCACCAACAGCAATCAGCTTTCGTACAATAAAACTACGATTATTCATTTTAGTTCGTTAAATTACATGAGATGCTGCAAGTTGTTAGAACAGAAACAGCAAACGAATGCCAAGCTCCATTTATTAGATATCTCGGCTGACGAACGCATAAGACAACAGCAACGCACATATGCTGTTGCGGCTGTTGCTCTGCCCTTAAATGGAATAACGAAAAAAATAAAAAAATACCTTCGAGTCTGTTCCCTGTTCCCTTCTGCATCCCGATAAATATCTAATTTCGCTATATGGCTTTCAGTGCGCTATCTGATTGTGCTGCTTGCAACTTGATGATGATGCTTTATGGTCTTCCAATGCTGCGGACTCGACAACGTCATATATGGTCTTGATCGAGATAACTGCTTGTGTGCCTTCACTCTCTGCCCTGTCATGTTATTTGGAATCAATAATTGATCATCATTTCTTCCTGAAAGAGACCTGAACTTGCCATCGATGGATTCGACAAAAAAAGCTGAAGCACACATGTACTGGTAACGTGTTCTCCTACGCAAGAAGGGCCTTCTTCTTGGGCCGCATTTCTCTGTCCTGCCTCTATGGGTATCGGGCTGTCTTGCTTTCTGTTTTATTTACTGGTTTCTATGTCTGATGCTCTGAGCATGAGTTCCGTACAACTATGACGGTTGCTGCAACATCGCCAGCGATCATCGGCGCAAGATGGAAAAAGGAATGAAAATAGCGCGTGGGCGACAGACTTGTCTTATTGGATGGACATAAGAGCCTTATATCATGTCGTAGCAATCGCCGTTGTCGTTTTGTTGGACGACGACTGTCGGTTGTTGGTCTTCTGCTAAATTGTTCTGCATAAAGTCGGATGTGGGCAGAGCAGGGGAACACGAATATGTAGCGTGTTCCGTGGGTCCCTTTATATACTGTGTGCTCTATCAGTGTACACATCATGACTCGAGTCATCTTCCAAACCTGTACGACTTTATAGGTAATTTATTCAATAAACCCAAACAGGGGAGAGGAGGACTCCAGCAGTCAGTCGTCTGCATGATTGGTCATAGATGTCGCCTTTTTCGTTTTATCAACTTTATGTTTTGTGCAGATAAAGACTGCAGCATTATTACTCGTATTAAGGCGAACAGGAATAGCACATAACCTACCAAAAGTTGGAACTCGTTTTTTTTTTTGCCGGGATTCTTTTGTGGGCATCCAGTGAATTCATGACATCTTCGTTTCAGGGACAATTTTTCACTAATTTGATGCGTTAAAACCGATAACAATCACGTCCAGGACATGATAGAATGTTCGATTGCAAAAGTATCCTGGCAGGAACCCGCATTCGAGTCCTAACACCCACATGGTTTTTTGTTTTGTTATCAAGGAAGGTAAGCTGATGCTGCTGTGTTGCTGCTTCTTCCACATACCTGAACTGAAAAATATCCTTTTTCTTCTTCTTCTTCTTGTGTTGCGTTTGTTCTTCCCTCTTGCATTGAATTCCAATTCAGAATTCAGTTGAAAATTGCGTTACGAACAAGAGGGTTTAGGGTCTTTGGATTGTAAGGAACCTTTGTGGTGAAACATGGCAACGTGGTAGAATCCACCCAGGGCCAGGGATGTGTTGTTTTTTGTTCACTTTTTATGATGAGGATGTTTAGCATAACATTTTTGCATTTAATGCATGATGACTATAAATGTTTGAGGCTGGGTCCTGATTTGGTTGATCGTGAATGCCTTTGTTTATAGAACTTGATTTTTGTCTTTTCTTATACGCAACACATACATACTTATATGCTATCTTCTTCGGAATGTTTCTGTGCAATTTTTTGTGTATTGCCGAATGTGGAAATGCTCACTTGCAGTCGTAGTTGATCTTCAAGTTAAGGATGATAGAGATGAGAGATGGAAATAGGTGAGCCCTTTTGAGGAAGGGGTTGAAATAGGAAGGCAAGGAATGAAATTGAACAAAGTTATCCGTAAATGATTACTTTGTAAGATGACAAAGAAACTGAAGGTACATTAGATCGGGGAACAGAGACTGTGGCGATAGAAAACCTTAACTGAAGACAGTTTGAATAAAAATAATAGAAAACAGGAAATTTGAAAATTTGGTACAATTTTGATACAAAATGTGTATTTATATGTAAATTATGTACATTTTGACAGGAAATGTCAGTTACTGTACTGTGTGCAAATGGCCATTTCAAGTAAGTAATGATTGAACTGAAAAATATAGAAATATCGAGAAGCAGTTTGTGACTTAATTGCTAATTTAACATTATTGCAACTGATGGTGACAATTTATTGCAAATTTGCAGCCAATACACTTTTGTAAATGCAGGACTCAGTTACCCAAATTAGAAGCAGTGTTAACAACAATATGTCGAACCCGATGATTTGGTAGAAAAATTGGATAGTTTTTTTTATCTGATTATTTTTTTAACTTGATTTTTTTGTGGACTTCATTGAGGCCCCAGTAACAAATTATTGAATTTACGGTCATCGGATCACTATCAATAACAGAAAATATGTCATCAACGTCAAAGTTTGGCCAGCCAATCATCAAAAAGTTAGAGCAATAGTGGCTAAAGACGAGGATTGCCCATTGGTATGCCTGGGAAAATGTATTTGTATATTCATAACTAACTAATTGATATAAGTGACTTAATGATCAAATGTCTTCTAACTAAAGAGTTCGCTACGAAGGTTTTAATTATTTGTCACAAGTTTCATCCAAATGATTATTTGAAATACCAAAACCATCCGCTTTTTTCAATTCTCGAAATATCTAAGTTCTAGTTCGGACACTAAGGGTTAAATTGGTTCGTTACGAAATAATCAATCTTCACTAAACAGCTTCCAAACAATGAAAGTTGGGCAAGGAATAATCGTACTTCCGTATCCACTTTAAATTACGCCATTTAATTTAATTTAATTTAAATGAATTAACTGTGATCGGTCCAGTTTATCTGAGTGATTTGTAATATCGGCTGGAGTTCCACAGGGGTGAATTCTAGGCCCTTAACTTTTTGCATTTAATTATTTATTGATGATATTTTATGCATTCACCTTTGCAAGTAATCTTATTAAGGTACAATTCTACGCGAATGAATCTTGGGATTTCTTCACATTAATGTCGAGAAAACAAAGGCAATTATATTTGAGAGTCGACAAGGAAAAGACTACCGGCAAAAGCCTGGCGACTCGGGAACGAACCAACTGAAACTGTGCGGGAGTTCAAGTACATATTTAGGAGTGCTTTTAACTTTAAGCCTGGGTAGACATGATAATGGTGTGACATGGGTGTACCATTCATAGCGAATGTAATGGTAAGAGCTCGATCTGAAAACATACAGAGGAGTCTACATTTTTTGTAACAACGATCAGAAAGAAAACAAAAAGTCCAAATTATGACAGTGATGGAACTTTTAAATATACTTCATTTCAAAATGCCCTCGATAATACAGAGAAGGAATCAATTGACGAACATATGATCAAATTCAAAGGATATAATTCAATGAAACAGTACATAAAGAATAAGTCTGTCCAAAAGCGGGCGGCAGTGGTGTGGTAGATAAGAAATTTGCTTGTTAAGCGAGAAATTCTAAGTTCGACTCTCAGTTTGGGAAGCTATTTTTCTAACTCCTAGTGCAAGTAAGAGCCGTCCGTGGGTTTTAAGTGAGAAAACAGTCACCTAATTCTCAATCTACTGCGCCGAAAAAAAATTTGTCCGATCTCACTTATTCTTTTAACCCGTGTCGTGCAACATCCGGTTGCAATTCTAAAAGGCATTGTGCCTAACAGACACATAGTTAAAATATTATTGTTATTATTATTAATATACAAAAATGGGCACGACTGGGTCGCACGTATTTGCTCTACTTTTCCTAACCACATTGGAAGGAAAAATCTTCAACAGAAAAAAGCAACATTTTTACATATTAAAATCACACGGTCTGAACCTATAAAAAGTGCAAAAACCACAAATATTAACAGTACAATGGAGTCCGCCAAATTGTATGACGAATTTTGATAAAATCCTTTATCTTTAGTTTTTTTTTTGATTTGTTTTTGAGATTTTGGAAGGTATGCAGTTTTTTTAGTTTATAAAAAAGCTGATGATAAAATTTTAAATAAATTTTTTACATAGTTTTAAAAATATTGAATTTTCAAAAAAAAAATTCAAAAATTAATTTTAAACACAAAAGTTAAATTATTCAAAATATTGGTATGCATAATTAATTTTGCTTTATAGATCTTTTCAAATATAAAATTTTATTGAAATCCAATGAGCCGTTACCGAGAACGCCGAAAGTTAAAAAAAAATGTACCGTTAATAGACGCTTCCTGTAAATTTGGTTTTAGTAAAATGATAGCTAATTCCTTAAAAAAAATCTCAAAAATGTTCATCAAAATGGTTGGAGCCGTTTTCTCGAAAAATAAGCATTTCCTTAACGGTAAGGTGGCATGTACCGTTATTTGTAGACCTTAAAATTAAATTTCAATTACCCTCTGAGCTCTGAGGAATGTCAAAAGAACAACACATAAACTTTGAAGGTAATCACTTTAGACGTTTAGACTGAAGATCAATATAGTACATACAGAAACACGGAAAGACTGACGGACAGACAGACAGGCATTTTTGGTAACTCACTTTTTTAGGCTTCCATATGATAGTAATGTCGTGTTTGATTGTATAGCAAGTATGTGCGACCCAGTCGTGCCAATTTTTTATTTTCACGAATCCTAAACTTGCCTTAACGCAAGTAAAAATGAAGACGTGAGATATTTCTACACAAAATACTAAACGGAACTCGGGGTTGGATCAAATATACTAAAGTGATAAATTCACAAAGAATCTATCTTTCAGATTCCAACAAATGACGGATTTTTATTTCAAAAGCTTACAACTTGATACATCAATTAATTTTGCATTAAATGAAGGTTGATTTAAACAGCTCTAAACTGGTCTTTATGTTTAAATTATAAATTTCAAATATACATAGCTGTAATCTACTTATCCCTAACAATGTCTATCGCATCTTAATAGATGACAGAAAAACATTTGAAAGAATAGATTGTCAACTTTCCAACACCTTCAGCTTTCAGTTACTTATTTTTCAATCTTAATCGTAAGAACAAAAATCAATACGAAACTAATATTTAACATTCAACTTCAATTCATAGATTTTTCTGTTTCTTAATCTTTAATTCCAATTAATGGGAGTCTTATGTCACATTAGAATCATATTACTATTAGCCAACTGCACGAAATACAACACTTTCCAACGCTTCTACTCCAAATAAAAAAAAAAAAAAAACAAAGAATAAAAAAGCTTAAACTGTAGTTCAAATGCGGAAATTATTGACGCAATTATATGGTATCGATCAACATCAGCCAGCATTCAGTCCCACGTTAACCTTTCCTGCCATCCCACCGCATATGCCCACAATAATGGCACAAATTTGAATAGGGACCCATAATGCAAACAGCGCAAGAGCAACAGCAACACAGAGCTTCGAAATCCCCCGGCCCAGCATATTTATAGAATACTTAGTCATTACATGACCATAATTGTTTGGACGCCGCGGTAACGACATATAGTTCAGCAAGTCGACTAACCTTAGCCAAACGAGCTAAAGAAAAGTGGAAGAGATCTCTGGCCCCCTTCCAGCGCATGTTATACTCCAACAAGAAATGGCGCTCACTTATCGATTCCCATTGTGTGCAGTCAGATTGTTTTGTTTCCCGTCCGCACCATCACCCTTCCGATGCGATCCGTTTGGTCTTCGGTCTGCAAAAATACGTGAAAAAGAGTTGGCTCGGTATGCATCTGGGCCCTGCGGGCCTAAGGAGATCTGGTTTTGGGTTAGCCAGGCACACATTCTTAATTCTCAATGGGCAATTTCTGTAAATGATCACGGTTGGGTTGGAGATGGAGCCCGAACTGGATTTCAATAGTCAAGCGCGGATGGAACAACGTTTTGGTGAGAAGTGATTCTTGTATGTTTGGCACTCTCGTGCATTTGGGTTAAATGCTTTTGGGTTTGTTGGGTTTATTGACAAAAGCTCATAATAATCGCGTTTTCGTGAGCACACCCACGCTTGTCGTCTCCTCCAATCTTATATTAAATTCAATTCAGCAACTATCTAATGAATACTAGAAATATTTTTTCGTTATTACAATCAAAATTATTTATCTTTTCTGTGACGTGTTTACAAATGAAGATGGTTTTTTTGAGAAACAACAAAATTAGCATTCTTAACGAGTGTGTGCAATTTTGGCTTCTTTGTTGGACACATTTTTTAAACTTTTTGTGTGTTTTTGATGCCATCAAAAGATAAGGCGACAGCGTTTAAATAAAAAAAAGGTTCACATGCTTTCTTCCGGACTTGAATTTTGTTATAAGCCTCTGATTAAATAAATCAGCAATTAATATTTAAAATATTCAAATTAAATCGATTTCATTGATCTTTTCATCTGACATTTCCAGCAATTGGGATTGGAACTTGGGAGTGAGTATAGTCTCCCGCCCATCTCTCATCTAGTATGTTCATTGCTGAGCGATTTGGTTTTATATTTTATTTTATGTGAATCTGAATAGATTTAATAGAACGTATAACTAAAATCAAGCCTTCTCCCCGGCCCGTTTGCCGTGGGCTTTGATGTTCGCTGTAGGTTGTTTTAAATAATTCAGCACTCAGTTGAATCTAGTTAAATGGCCTTTGCTGAATTGGAAATGCGGTCGCTTGTAGTATGTAAGCTTTGAATTGGTTTATGGGTTTTGTGTTTTATTCGAAGTTTTTTTTTTTTTGTATGTAATTTGTTATGTATATACATATTCAAAGATACTAAGAGAACATTTTACTTACTTGCAATATGGCTGTCCGTTTAGTTGTTGAACGCAGGTGGCACCGTTTTTGCAAGGCGGAGGAAAGCATGACACAATACCTGAAAAGATCCAGAGATAACAGGAGAGAGATTAGAATGGAGATTTTTCTTTAATTAGAATAAAAACTTAAGAATCAGTTTAAAATGTATGAGGTTGTAGTTTGGTAGTTTCTTCTTTATTGTCTCGATATTAGTACTCAAGAAAGTTTAAGGAACTTTATATAATAATACACCTACTGACTATGTTTTTTTTTTTTTAGCTGACCCACCCGGCGTTGCTCGTGTTTACTATAGGTTTTCTGAATACCGATGAAAGCGCCACATATTGGGTCCAATTATAGCTAAAAACCACAAAACTAATCATGTTGGCATGCACACAAAATGTTTTCAAAATCAGTTAATCCTTTAAAATTAAATTTTGTTGATAAGAAAATATATACCTATAAGGAAAACTATATTTTCGTTAATACTTCCCCCGAGCGTCGCTTATCGGGTCGAAATCTTAAAGAATCACAAAGGGCTTCAGACGGGAAGCACATATTATTTGTATCTAAAGATTCTGGATGATATGTAGTTGGCCATGTCTAAAGTGAGCAAACATCTATAAAAACAATGCCTTTTTACTCATATTAATAAATATGAATCGAAATTGTTTTGAAAAAAAAAAATAATTCTGTTGATCGCTGCCGAATTACTCAACAGCTGAGCTTACGTTAGGATTACCTAAAAATCTCAGCAAAATCAAGAATATAATGAGTGCCCCCCCCCCCCCCCCCCCCACCTTGAAGCACAACTTATTTTCTGGATCCTGACAACAGCTTCACTTATCGGATCCAACTATGCCTTAAAACAACCAAGGGCATCATTTTCATACTTCATAGAGGGAAAACTAAATATTCGTAAATATCTCCACTCCAACGCTACCTATCGGGGCAATTTAAAAATTTCTGAATATTTCAACAAAATCGGTCTCGGCGTTTGGTCTATTGTTTGAGAAGCACGAAGTCAGGCCATATAAACGCATTGGTCCTCTCATCTGATGTGTCGTTCTTCTTCAATGGATTGAGTAGCCACTGTTACAAAGCTTCATTGCATTTCATCTTTGCTGGGAAAGATTAGATCTTCTGAGCATTTTTCTTGAGTTATAAATAGTGTACCTAACACTACTTTCTTTTATATATATAGATTTGACATTAAAATGACAATGTTATCTATACACATAAATAAAAATGAAGTGTCTGTTTTTAAAATCAAAATAACAGTTTTTTCACTTAATATACGAAAGAAACTTCAGTACTTATAACAAAAACATCATTTAAAAAATTTTTGTCTGTCTGTTTGTTGCGGGTAATCTCGGGAACGGCTGAAAACGATTTTGACGGGATTTTCACTGACAGACAGCTTATATCCTAAGGAGTAACTTAGGCTATGTCAATTACTCATTAGGTGGCGCTGGTGTTTTTTTTTTCGAAAATTCTTATTTATGGACCGATTTTGACGGGACTTTCAAAGGCAGGGAGCTAATTTTGAAAGGAATAACTAAAGCTATTTGAATTACCCTTAGGTGGCGCTTGGTTTGCTTATTTTTCGAGATTTATTATTTTAGAAACGATTTGTTTCAGGCGGACGAAATATTACGAAGGGTAACAGCTATTTGTATTAATAAATTAACAAGTTTAATGATATTGAATTTATTTAACTTTCTTATTAAATATGCATATAAAGAAGTATGTCTTGCATTAAACAATTTCAACTTTCACTCCTAATGAGCCATTTTGTACGTAGATGTTGGTACATTTAATTGTTTATTTCAACTGAGAAAGTAAAGCATATTTTGTATTTTTTTTGTGTATATTTGTTCATATTCTCGTTTACAATTATGATATCAACCAAGATCTTGTAGATTAATTTGAAAAAAATGTCCAAGTTAAGTTAAGATAATTTTTTTTTTAAATAAAAGAAACAAATTCACTTCAATATTGACATTAATTGAAAAAAACTTCCTAAATTCCTGACCATACAAAATCTAAGAATACTTTTAAGTTTTTCAAAAACTTATTTTTTTTATAATTAAGAAATAACAATTTTTATTTTATTGGAAAAACGTTGTTTTTCAAAACTTCGTTTATCTGGTTGGGCATGGAAGCTACTAATGGAATCTTCTTTGAATATTTTCCAAAGATCCGCTTTGTTGGTCGTTTTTTTTTTATTTATTTCAATTTTTTAAGTCACACCAAACATTTTCAATTCCGGGGATTGAAAAGGCCACTCCAAAACATCGTCTTTGTTTCGCTTGAATCAAAGTTTCGTTTATTTTTACGGATATTTTAAGTGCTGTCTTGTTGAGAAAAGACAATTTTAGAAGCATATTTCTTTGGCCAACAACGGTAGCATTACATCAATAATTCTGACACGACTCTTTTGTCATATTAATTTATATCAAGAAAATTGGGCCCACACCCCACCAAAAGACACAACCCCAACTCCCCACAAGACATTCCTCCTCTTGAGGAATCATCTTTGATTTGATTTAATTTGGCTTTTAACTGTGTACTACAGTATGAAATTTGTTTGGCCGACCCCTAAGGATCTGCTCTGTAGTATAGGACGGATCGTTCCACAACAAACTCTGATCCATTCTCCTGCTGCAAGTCTTTGGACGATAGAAATGAATGTGGTTTAGGTCTCATTATCAATGACAATTTGTCTCTTCTGTTCATTTTGATGGCCGCTATCTTTGTTGTGTTTTTTTTTTTAAAGCCATTTAAGGAGAGCCTCCTACATCTTTCGCGATTTTCCTTGTCGACTATATACACTCTTATGCAAAGCTAAAATAACCCCGCGGTGGTCTTTAAAACAGTGTTTGGTCCTTTCCATTACTAGCAATAAATAAAGCAAGAAAATACCCAAATGTTATCACGTAAAATTATCGTCCGTAAACCGACTTTACAGACAAACAACTCTTTTTTTGGCCAGCTTTAAGACACAAACTAAACTGAGTGCAGACATTTAGAAAAAGGCGTAAAATTAAACATTGGATAAACAGTTTACTAAAAAAAAGTTGGCCTTATAGGCAGTAAAAAATGTTGGTCGATAATTTCTAGAAGAATATACGGAATTCTTCGTTGTCATTGGTTTCAACACTCGACTTCAACAGTACTCCTAGCACCAGTTCTGAAGAAAAAAGCAGATTACCTTGCAACCAAATTTGCAGCAAGCTCAATACTGCCGGCAGCAAATCTGGTGAAACCATTGCTTAAGCTTTTTCATCCGTCTTATTCTTCGCATCCCTTTCCGGTAGATCGAAAGATTCTTAATGATCGGTGATCTGAAAATATGTATATATCATCGAAAAATGGAATCTATCTCTCCATCACCTATAAGTTCACCTTTTAACTCAACTTCGAACGTACAGTGAAATCTTGATCTTGATTCGGATTCTTGATTGATGGACATTTCTGCTTATGTTCAATATTGGCTTGAAAAAAGTATAGAATACAAAGCCCCAAGATCTTGTTTTGACATTTGCGGAAGCGAGCATGCAACTTGAATGAAAATGTAAAAGAGAAGGAATGATTTTTTAATAAGAAGAAAAGAGATGGGCTAAAAAATACAAAATCTGCACGAATCTCAGAATTTATTTTAAAGCACTGTGCAGTTTCCTTCTCATATCGTTTCATTTTTGACAGATACACTCATTCGCATTTTATCGCCGTGATGGAAGTTGATACAATTCACTTGTATTTTATTGATTTAGGTGGTATGCTTAAAGATAGATATTGACAAAAATATTTAGAAAGTTTAGCTTACTAAACAAAACACACACAAAAGTGTTTAATATTTGGCGAATAGATTTTCAGTACAGTAACAAGCTTTCTTTGTAGAGCAAAGCTGTGTTTTACTTTCCCGATGTTCCTCTCGTGTCAGTTTGTTTCAGTGTGCAGCCACGAGTTTGCAGTGATGCAATTGCGCGCTTGCGTCAATGTGAAATTATCGTGCCAATTTTCTTCAATTCAATTTCATAGTTAAAATTAGAACAAAATAATTTAATTTAATTCTTGAAACATTTTTTTTTTTACTCCATAACGTAAATATATTCTTTGTTTCGTTTGAAAAGCATTCATAATCATAACCAATGAGCTTGAAAGACAAAATAAAATCTGGACCCGATCTCTCAATCCGGACGGGAAACACACTTGCCAACTCTTCAACAACGATGCAAATCCCAAGAACAGCGATGTAAAGAGAGACACGGAAAAGAATTACAAGCCAAACCTGTGGAAGCAAGAAGCACCAAGCACTCTTAATATCTGGTTTACATGACGCATCACTTGTGGCATGCGTAATTATTATGATATGTCAATTCAAGCTACAGCCAAAGTGGTGAGTCCGAGTGTTTCGATGGAGAAAGATCGTTTTTATCCAAGCTAATTGACCCCAATTAGAGACATGTTGCGCGTTGCTGATTCCATCGATTTGTCCCGTTTGACGCAGAAAAAAAAGGAAAAAAATTCCTTCTTCTCCTCCTTGCCATTGCCAACAGAGCAAATCTTAACATAGATTGAATTCAATGAACAAAAACAATAACTTACCACCGAACCACATGATTTGCACACATCAATTAGTCCACTCGAGATATGATGTCACATCGGATAAATTATAACATTTTTATTAGCCTCAAGGCGCACAATGACAAATCGACCATATCGCCATCATCATCATCATCATAATCGCGGGCGGAAAAATGATGCTTTTAGCAGAACATCAAACTATTTTTCGCCCTTGTGAGTAGAAAATTGTTGTGCAGCAGTAGCACCAACTCAAATCGGTAAGCTCTACTAGCAGAGCATGAAAATTGTTGCCACCACATCCCCGCCAACGCCGACACGTTCAGTTGTACAACAAGTGTTTGTATTTTTTACAACAGCAACTCGAATATCAATGCGTTCACGGTTTTTAGGCTTATTAAGTTGGGCTAATTAACGCTGATGAACGATTGGACAGACACCTAGGTAAACACTCAATTAATTAATCACTTGAGTGATTATTTTACTGAGCAGCACTGAGCGGCAAATTCGAATTACGTTTGTCAATTACCATTAGTTGCATTATTCATTATTTTCAACTTGAAATGTATTGTGTTGAATGATTGCTCCCCGAACGAGAGTACAATCGTAAAAAACCAGAGAACTACTTTAGCTGGTTTTGCACCAGTACCAACTCTTTAGCCGCTTCCGTGCAAACATCAATAACCATCCCGCCAATGTGAATGCGGCGCGGCCGCTGTCAATCTTGAAATTTATAAATTCCTCTCATCCGGTACAAGCAACATCATCATCAGCACAGCAGCAGCAGCAGCATCATTAGCATGATGTAGGCACATAACGCCGTAATAACAGGCATTATAAGGGTGGTGTAGATGAGGCTTTCTGGTGCTGTTCTATCCGATGGCTGTGGCTGTTTCCTTGCATCATACAACATCATCAATGACGCTACGACGACGTGGCTGTGGTCATTTAATGCGTTTACACGCAGTGCACTGAACTTTCCCTCGTTAAGATGGCCGTTAGTCTTTGCGGCTTGCGACTGATAAGTTGTGATATTGGTTTAAGAATCCGACATTAAAATTAATGCAACAAACTTTGAATCTTGCAATGCACAACGGTCGCGCGGTGATTGCATTGTCCTGACATGGGAGGCAAGTAAATAGGTTTTTTGTTTGTCTTCAGATTCAGTCATTCATTAAGATTAATTTCATCCAACATTTCAGCTAAAAAGATGGCGAAAAAGGCTGAGGAGCTTACCTGCTGCAGCTTTAAGCCTTCGTGCAGTGATTCCATTATGGTATTGTATATGTTGTCTGGTGTCGTTATTGTTTTGATTTCATTTGGCAGTTGTACTGAGACATTTCATTCACGACTTCTGCTTCTCTGTACAGTTATTCAATTTTTTTTTTTCAATTTCTGTCAGGCTATGGGGTGTGAAAAATGTGACTTTCGCAAGATGGCGCGGCGGGCACTGCTGCTCAAGAGGTGAATTATGAAACGTGATTTTTGCATCATTTGCTCGATGAAAGGAACTACATTTTGTGTGAAATTCAATACTTTTAATTGTAATTGTTGGAAATGATGTGAGCTTGCATCATTAGGTTTATAAATCATCTTGCGGATGTTAAGACATTTTGGTTTGTCGCATGTTTGAAATCACAAGCAATTGCAGTAACCTCAAGGACAAAAAACTGTATAAAACAAGTGATTACAGCAGTATGAGAGACTGTTCTGGAAATTGGTATTCATAACTTAGCAATAAGCTAATAAGCTGGACTAAACTAAGCTGCATTAGTCCTCACTTTAACATTGAAACTGATATGCACAGCCCAGATCTATGGCTGCAAACACAAAGTTCTAAAGTCACCCTACCCAACCAGAAATTAAGCTTGTTTAAGGTATTTCGAATTGGGATAGCTGGTAAAGAGCCTGTATAAAGCAAACATTCGCAAGCCACACATTTCAAACTTTGAAAATTAATTAAAAAAATTGTTGCAATAAGGCCCTTAAAAGTGAGTTCAAAAGCAAGTTCTATGTAAGGCTTATAGATAAGGGTTCGAAATGGTCTGTTAGGTATAAAGCTTTCCGAAGTTGTTATATGGAATTTAAAAAATAAAAGCTACTATAAAGCTCTCTAAGACCAGTTGATACAAACAATTTGAATGTGGCCTGCCTATAAAGGTCTTAAAGATATAATATTAATATTCGCTTGTCGATAGAAGAGGTCTACTTAAAAAAAAAATTGCACGACTGGGACGCACATACTTGCTCTTATGTGCAGTCGAATAAAATTTGAAAAAATATTAGGGGAACTTCAAAGTTTTCATTCATTTGTAGACTTTTGTATGTTCGATATAGTTTTCGGCGGAACAATTTAAACGCCATTTTATTTCTTTAAAAAATATAAAAAAGTGTGAATTCTTTTTTTCAAAATCGTAGGTACGGTTTTCAAATAAAACAATTTTTTTTAACATTTTTTTTTTAAATAAACAAAAATAACTAAAGAATGCTAACTTAAGCACAAAAATAACCTACATTTAAAAACAAAATTTAAAAAATCCACTTACCCGTATATGTATGTGTATACCAAAATAAAAAAAAACAGTTTTTTTTCGAAAAATCTTTAACTAAGTATGCAATAAAATTTGAAAACTAAATGTCTATCGGGGAAAAAAATTATTGAAAATCGTTCGACCAGTTTTGTCGTCGTTTTTTTTTTTAAACTTTCGAAAAAAAATTTAAATTTTTTTAAGTAATGACATACTAAGAATAAGAAAATCTGTAGTTTTCATCTGGGAAAATTATTTAAAAAAAATTCAATCAACAAAATATTTCGCAAAGCATTTTTTTTAGAGAATTTAAAAAAATCGAAAATGACTCTGTGCAAAATTTTATTGAAATCGGGATAATGGTTTACGATAAAACCGCATTTAAAAAAAAAAACGGTTCTATGAGAGGCACCGTTATAGAACAAATTTCCAAAAATTCATTCTAACTGAAAGATGTATTGTTGTAATATCACCCTGAAAGTTTTATCAAAATCGTTAGGTTTTCGAGAAAATCAAACTTTTTGTTTAAGAATTTATGGCAGGTGCCGTTATTTTTCGACCTAGAGCAAAAAATGTTAAACACCCCCGAGATACTAATCAATAAATACTCAATACCTAGTTTGAAGCAAATCGGCCCATCGGTTTAAGCTGTAGAGGTGCGAACAGACAGACAGACAGACGGACGGAATTTCCGGACTTCTCTATCATCGTACCTACATATAATCGCAAGTAAAAAATTCTAAATATTTATTTATAATTTATAACTACATACATTTTCCTGAATATCAAATTTGATTGTAATCGGTTAACCATTTTTCGAGAAAGTCGAAGAAAAAAATAACGGGCGTTTACGTTTTTAGCCCACTCGTACACTGATTTTTTGTTCATAAAAATTCTTGGGCACGTTTTCGAAAAAAAATAGTTCTTAGCTAAAATATGTTTCTCTATGATCGGAATGTCATGTTTGATTGTTATCTCAATTTTTGTAATCTTGCATTATATTACAAGTAAAAAACAGTTGATTTTTGCATCAAGTTCTTAATTTCAAGGAAAATGCAAAACACTTCCACTTGTTCTACATTAAAACTTCAGTACTTTAAAAATGCAGCCCTTCTCTAATTTTCTCCAGCAGAGAAGACTTGAGAAACTAAAATGTAGTGGAATACGCAGATGTAGTGATCCATTCTAAAAGTGAATTGACTCTCCCGGATGACACAAGCTAGTGTTTAATTAAATCATAATTTCAAAAACAGCTGCTCCTTGTGTCGTTCCAAATACTTCCGCTCTTTTCTCCTTTTAATTGAAATAAACCATCGTATTTGTAAAAAAAAAAAAAAAAAACATTTTTTTTTGATTTAGTTAAATGATGTTTTGAAATCCTGCAATCATAAAGACAACTAACCAGCTTTCTTCACAACTCTATATAAATGACGCAATTAAAACCTATTTAACTGCTAAAAATAAGACTTGAGTAGCGAGAAAAGAAGTCCAATTAAAAACCACTTGCGGATGCTGTTAGACCTCACCACTACCCATCTGACCGCTCACTTAAAACAACCAAACTAAAAACTAGATGATTTTAATAACCGACAAGATCTCTGTGCAATCAATGAGCAAAGCCATAACCATCATCTGCAAGATCATCCAAAGACTGTGCCACATCCAGCATTAACATTATTACAACCACGCGAGCGCTAACGCAAGTCTTCGCAATCCAAGCCAATAAACATACAAATCTTACGGTTCCATGCAAAACTAGTCCAATTACACGCAATTGTAAGCCTATTAAGGAAAAAAAGGTAAAACCAAGTCGGACGCTTGGTATGTAATTTCATACGTTCGCGTTCGGTTCGGCTTTGGATGGTTCCAAGCGTCGCGTCCGTCTATATGTATGTAATTCATTCGTTTGCTTACGTGCATTTCACAGTATTTTATATGTTCCTTGGCTCGGTGGTGAACGGAAATAATCTAATTGCGAGGATATGGGCAACTAAGGGTTGGCAATCCAAATGGACTCCGGAATTGTATCTTCACTTTAGTGCGACACGTTATGAACGCAAAAAACATGAGGGTGAATGTTCCCACGAGCATTTTCATTGCTAACACCCAGCCGCAAGTACTTGACGAGGAGTATAGGATATCGACAATTATTGTAGATGCAACATGGAATGGAACCCTTCTTTCAAATGATGATTTTGAGCAGTGCATGTGTTCAAGAGGCCACGGCTTGTGGTTGGCTCTGGAGGAAAAATAACAATAACAACAACAAAACGCAATCAAAGAAAAGACCTCACTCATTTAGCGCTTGGAAGGGCGGCCGCCAGACTTTGTTTACAGACCAACAGCAACAGCAACAGCATTTATTGAATCACTCAGTTTTCACTCTCTCTCTCCCGCCGAATGCGCTGCGCATAGAGTCTTCAACTTGGAAACATATTAAAGACTCCAAGCCAAGCTGCATATCATTACAAACTTTATGATGTCAGTCCAACATAGATCCCTCGGCTCATTTGTTAAGTGTCATTGATATTGATAGATTCCATGGAAATGTGATTTTCCGAGTTCGCTCGGGTCGTCATCGTCATTCCATCCGACTTGCCACACAAAGAAGCCAAAGAATCTCTTATCGATACCAGTGCTGGGCTTATATGCATTAATTTGTTAAGTGCTGCGCTCGTTCACATCACTATACATATTTTAAAACATTCTCATTCAGGGATTATTTTCTAATCAGCTATTATATTATTATGGATTTGCAGTCGTCGGTTGTCGTGTTTATATATGCGCGGAGAAACTTTTTTTTTTCCAGCCCACAGAGTTCCCAAAGTTTCCAACAACGAGACACAGATTAGAAAAATGTAAGAGGAAGGGAATGCGGTTTCTTGAAATAGTTATATATGAAAGCGAGACACCAGAGGCAGTGGAAACAGAAAAAAAAAATATAATATGAATCGGTTCCCACACTTTTCATGTTGTGAAACAAACATTGATATGACGTACATTAGCACTTTAATAACAATAATAAAGCACTTTCTTTGTTTTGTATGGGTTTTGTTCCGATTTCGATTAATGGTGCGGCATTGGTCGGACCGACCTCGGACACGGCTGGGATGGTAAACGAATGCGGATGTTTATTTCTTGATTTGGTCAAGATTGTGATTTGGTTTTGGGGTGCAAGTACTGCGCGATACTTTTTTTTTTTTTTTGATCGCACCTAGCAAAATCGATTAGAGT
The DNA here is from genome assembly GCA_963971375.1 of Platycheirus rosarum. Taxonomy (NCBI): domain Eukaryota; kingdom Metazoa; phylum Arthropoda; class Insecta; order Diptera; family Syrphidae; genus Platycheirus; species Platycheirus rosarum. The sequence continues at coordinate 1,086,634 of OZ020508.1, forward strand.
TTGGGCTACCCAAAAACTGTTACCGAACTACAAAAAAAATATACTTATTTGGATCTGGTTAACAATGCAGGGCATTCATTACAAAAAAAACTCAGCGCTAAACGATGCTTCTACATGCGTTCGAGGAGGAATTGGCCATTGCTCTTGTTGGAATATGCAAGGAATATTTCCGAACCGAAAATATTTGTAAAGCTTTGAAAAAAAGTCGGAAAAACAGCAGATAGCTAATTTAATTTAGTATGCAGTAAAGGGGTTTTCAATGTGGTCGGGTGATGCAATTTTTCTAACTTCTAGGGCAAACCAGGGCCGTGGGTTTTAATTGACAAAATAGTCATCTAATTCTCGATTTACGGCACCGAAAAAAAATCTTACCTAATTCTTCTAACAAGTCTCGTCCAACATTCTGTTGCATTCTAAGGCATTGTGCCTTACAGTCAAATAGTTAAAATATAAAACCTTAACCCTTAGAATTCTTCTTTTATTTGAAAGGGCCAAGTACGGATCCGAAACCGAGTGTTCCAATTTTCAATGACTCATTCGCATAGATCGGCTGAATTTGAGCCATGGCCTGAGTTAGGGTATCGGTAACACCTGGTGAGTCTCGTGTATAAGTTCGTGTTTTTTCTTATACGACAATTTAGCTTGTTTACACATTCATCGTCGTTAAAGATGATTTTTTTGGCCAAAATTGGTGTCCTCTTCCAAACGCTCCGAAGTCTAGTCAGCGAATAAATGGTGTTGTCTTATGGTCTTTGATCTCCTGGGTCAATTGTACGGGTTCTTGTGCACTGCCTCGAGTTGTGTTGTACATTTTCACGCATCACGGCTATGTTCTCCGCCGATCCTGCCTTTCTTTGCCGTACGAATGTTGGCTTGATTGATACCCGAACCGGTCGTTTCAAATTGAACTTGCTGTTCAATCGTGATTTGGGATCAGCATAACTGAATAACAAACAAGAGATTTGACAGAAGTCACGAAAACAACATGGCCGCCACAGGCTACATTTCCGAGCTGGTTCTTCTTCCTTTATACCAGTTAGGTGGCCAGCTCACCGGAGTCTACCGTGATTTATTTTTGTCCATTAAAATTTTCAAGGTGGATTTCGTACAGTGAAGATTTCTGTACAACTTTCCTCTCGAACGCGGTTAAGAGATGAAAGTGACTTTTAGTAAACTCCTTAGTCTCGGATCCTTAATGCGTTAGTACTGGTAAAACTAAAACCTCAATCTTGTACAGCAGCGGCTTAATTTGAATGCCAAGATTCTTGGATTTGAAGAGGTTGGACAGAATAAATGGCGCTTACTCCTATGCAACCGACAAAACATTAAACATTATGATTAAATAAAATAAATTCAAGAAATTGAGTCGAGAAGAACATAATGTTTCTTTTGATTAAAGTTCTAGGAACCCGTTAATTTATTTTGAAGGCACCGGTACTGATTTTTATTGGTTAGAAATTCGAAAGCTCGTACCGCGATGCCGTGGTATGGATGATAATTCGTTCCAAGTACAGGGTGGTCCATTTAAGTAATTTTTTTTTTAAATTAATTGTTATTTAGAAACCGACTCCCTGTCCCGCTCCAAATTTGTACTATTAGTGAGTATTAACCTCCAAAGAATAAAATGAACCGTTAGAAATTTTGGCATACTTATTCTCAAATGAAAGTTTCGGTCGAAATGAAGCAACTTCCGCGTCTGCTGTACATAAATTCGTGTAAAAGTTCGTGAAATTGGCTTGCTTGTAGAAATCTATTACGGTACCCGTCGGCGTCGTCGTATTGTACGTACCACCGAGAACTTAGCCGCTATGGCTGATAGTCTTCAAGTCAATCCAGGAGTAATCGATCTCAACAACTCAACATTCCACTACTGATGAGCATTTCTCGGATTGCTCCCTTAAAAACTCTAATTGACTCAGGAATTGAAAGCAAACGACCATTCGCTTCGGTAACACTTCTCAATATAGGCCCTTCAGCAACTACAATATTAGACGTCGCATTTGGACGAAAAATATTTTGTTTCTGATGAGCCGAATTTTTATCTGCAAGCGGCTATGTTTTCAAACAATATTGCTACTTCTGTGTATCAGAAAACCCGCACATGATTGTTGAGAAGCCAATACACCCTCAGAGAGTGCCAGTTTTGGGCAGATTTTGGAGAGTGATATCCATATTTGTTCTAAGATGCAGCTAGAAACGTAATTTCGGTCAACGATGAGCGGCTTTGCAGCCATGATTGTCGATTTTGGGGGATAAAATTAAAGACATGAACTTAGAAGATCTTTGGTTCCAGCAGGATGGTCACCATCGATCTTTTACACACTAAGTTTGGTAATCGTGTTATGAGCCGCCTTGGAGTTGCGATTTGACGCCATTAGACATTTGTTTGTGAATTGCCCTGAAAAATCGATTTTATGCCAACAATCCAGAGCAAATATCGTACGAGCCATTCGAAAAATAGAGCCAAAAACAATGAACAAATTCTTGAAAATTTGAGGGACAGAATGCCCGACTGCGAAACCAGCCCAGGCAGTCATCTGAAAGCTTGAAATCTTCATTGACAAATTAAAGTCAAGCCCTAAAGAGTATCTGCGTCAGTTTGACTACTTTGAGTTAATGCCTTAATATAACTACCTATCGTTTTAATATTAAACACCATCTTATCCAACGAATTGGAAGACATGATTCATAACAAAGAGTTTTTCGTTGTTTGAAAGAATCATCATTTTTTGTACGACATTTACAACTTACGTTGTTAAAATAGTTTGAAATGAGATTTTTTTCAAGGAATTAGATTAATTTCAACCACAAGGAACTCAAACCCAAGCCATTAATTCTTTCCCATAATATCTTGCACATCGGCATCGGCACATCGAAAGTTGCCTTGTTACCAATTTTATGATGTTAAATGCGAGGACATTTATAAACATTTATGTCGAAGATAAGATATGTAGCTAGCCAGCTAGCTAATCGAGAAACCATTACCAAATAACAACTCACTGCTAGACGAAGAGACGCATCACCACAAATGGTCACAAAAAAAAATGCGACATTCCCTACTTCATTCCTTACTCCATGAGGACGACTGAGGAGTACCGATGGGAGAAAGAAAAAATCTGCACACAAAATGCCTGTCTTACTCATTTGGAGTAGGATCCATCATACGGAATTTTCATCAATTCTTGCTTCACTTGATCCCCTTCGGTATGCTCACATCTCCCGTAAAAGGTAAAATCTGGTTTTGTGCCACCTCAGACAGAGGAAAACATTTGCAAGTGCTTTCTTCTCCTTCTAGTTCATCGGCAACGGCAACGGACACGGACAGTTCTGATTTCTTTGTCGAAGCGCTTCCCTTTGAAGTTTCTTTTTTTTTCTGGAGACCATGCTTGGTGCTCCTCTCTCTTCGTCAGTGGTTGTTGTTGTCGTCGTTAAGTTCATATCGAAAAAAAGAACTCCACGAAAGACGATCCAAACCAAGAACTTGAGAACTGAGACTGATCATAAAGACGAGGAAAACAAACACACCACGAAGGAATAAGGAAGGCAAAGGCAGAAAAAAACTGCAGCAAGTTAGATTGAACGCATAGCATACCCTACGGGAGAAAAAGAGTGGAGTGGAGAGGCAGCCATCGAAAGCTGAACCCTGCTAAAGAATATAACAGATGCTTGATTAGCGTAATAATAACTCGACGGACGACGACCAAGACGACGATGAGACGAACCACCATCTCCATCAGCAACAACATTGGATTCAGGTAGAAAATGTTGTTAGGAATTTTTATCACGATGATGACTAAGTATTATTATAGCTGCCCAAGAGTGCTGTGGCGGCGCAGCGCGGCGCGGCACGGCAACCAACCAAGATTTTTACCTCGCCGCTATGTTATGAGTGTGTAAAGCGATTATTTGCTTTCTTGGAGTTTCTTTGGAAATTAAATCATAAAGAAGTTAAACCCGGGCTCTGGCTCGGGCTCAGCTTTGGTCTCGGATTGGGCGGACAGACACGTGAGACGTGAACCTGCACCAAAACCTGATTTACCTGAATCACGTTCATCAATTGAGAATAAGAGGAGGCAGTGGAATAAAGAAAATTCAATCGCAATCGAATGACATGGGCCCAGGCTCGGGCTCGGGCTCCAGGCACAGGCCCATTCGACGAAGAAAAAAAGGTGTGGTGTCATATGCATTGTGTGACAAAACATATTTAACAGATTGTTTTATTTTTTTTTTGTCCAAATCATGTGGGTATTTCTTATTTCACTACGCAATCCAATGCATTTTTTTTTATGCTCACTTTTCGGTTAACAAGGTTGCAGTCAATATTAAACAAACTTGCATTCGAGAACTAGTTTTTTATAGAATAAAAAAATGGAAAAAATTGCCATGATCAAGAAGCAATCATAAAACGGAATAGCTTTGAGGATCGTTTAAAATAGGTCTAAGCCAGTTTTGGTGGAGAGGAAGAGAATCATTAGATTGAACAGTTAAATATTGAAGCAATTTGTATCTTCTACCGGTTTTGACAGCCATCAAGGAAGAACGTAGGTAGGTAATGAGTCCATAAGAGATTTTAATAGAAGGTACAATGCAAGAAGTTTCTACGGAAATCTTTTGAATTGGCATTGTAATTTTGTGATATCTAAAATTGTGGAGATTCAGATCAGCCAGCAGGACTTATACTGCATCAAATAAAGAATGGCGAACTAGTAAGCCATGTTACAGGAAGCAGGAAGTCGTTTGTTATAAAGTCAATTTGCATGGAAGCAGTAGCCGTTAACTCTTTAGATTTTCTTTAATGTATCTTTTGATTTTTTTATTTATTTCGGAGCCAATGCTTCCATTCCTATACATTTGTAAACTTTTTTTTTTGATCATTTGCATCGCAATTAATATTTTAAAGATAATCGATGTTTAAAAAAAAATTGTCTGTACAAGTAACTGGCGCCAACTTTTTTTTTATATTCAATAGACGGCCAAGTCGTTACGCAGATTCATTACCCCAGACAGACAAAAAGCTTGAGAAAATGACACGTGAAGTGCATTTTTTAAGTTTATACACCTGTTGACTCTATTCGTATTGAATTTAGTCCTTAGAAGTTCAGAAAAATTGTCGCAGAGGTATGTATCTTTAAATACTTAATGTAACTTGAAGTACCAACTTCAGATGAAAGATTACATTGCAGGATATTCATCCAATCTTCGAAAATATTTAATTATCAAAAATTTAATTAAATTCCAATCTGAAGAAGAATAAAATAAATGTCCTAAGTACAGGGTGAGCCAAATAAGAGCAATCATTGTTAAACACGAGTTACTTTTTTTCATAATTTGAGATCTTTGAAATATATAACAGTACACAACAACGCGTTAAAATTATAGATTCGTCCTATTCTTGTAAACGATCAATTGTTAAGACGCAGCGAAAATATCGCCAATATTTTAATTCAAGCCAATTCGTATTGAATTTAGTCCTTAGAAGTTCAGAAAAATTGTCGCAGAGGTATGTATCTTTAAATACTTAATGTAACTTGAAGTACCAACTTCAGATGAAAGATTACATTGCAGGGTATTCATCCAATCTTCGAAAATATTTAATTATCAAAAATTTAATTAAATTCCAATCTGAGGAAGAAAACCTAAATGTCCTAGGTACAGGGTGAGCCAAATAAGAGCAATCGTTGTTAAACACGAGTTACTTTTTTCATAATTTGATATCTTTGAATTGAAATATATAACAGTACACAACAACGCGTTAAAATTATAGATTCGTCCTATTCTTGTAAACGATCAATTGTTAAGACGCAGCGAAAATATCGCCAATATTTTAATTCAAGAACAGCTCCCACAGGCATTAATTATGCAGATTATAGGAGTTTGATCGACCGTTTTGGGAAACCGGGTTTAGTGGCCGATCCCCGACCGTCCTGGAAGATGTGCTCATCGAAATATTAGGACTGAAGAAAACGTGCAACCTGTTCGGCAGTGTTGCAAATGATCCATCTGTCTCAATTCGTCGCGTCGTTCAAGCCAAATGGGCATGTCCAGAACAACATTGCGAAGAATTTTAAAGTTGGATCTTAAGGTGTACCCATACAAAATTCAAATTGAATGCAAACACTGCTACCGCAAGACCACCAAAAACTTTTATAATACACTTAGGTAAGTAGGTGGTAGGTAGGTTTTATTTGGCCCACCCTGTATAAAGCAATTAACTTTTCTGAATGCAAACGGTTTTGGAGTTTTCTTATCAAGAGTTTTTTTGAGAATTATCTGATATTTTGAATACGAACAAATCTGAAGTTCTACGAGATCATTAAAGGAACCAGAACATAAGGAATTAAGAAATGTCACCCTTGATATGTTGTAGTGGTTTAGGACTTCATAGATTTTTCTCAGTTTAATTTACGATTTAAAAGTCTTCGACATACTACCCACTAAACCACGGGGTCACAATATTGGTTCTACTTGTGGATTATGTATCAAAAATCAATTCGAATTGCAAATAATATGATATCGGTCAAGTGGTAGCCGTCAACTAGCAATACTGACTAGTTTTATTGCATTTCCCCTCACTAATGTCAACTTTTCTACAAAATCTTCAAGAGCTTGAGACTTATTTACATCAGTTAGTGACTTCAAACCCACAATAAAAAAAAGTTTAAAACGCAGATCGAGTCATCTCTACGGATCCTCGAAAGCGAAAGCGGTCACACCGTCGAATAAAATTTAAAAAAATAGGGAACATTAACATCCGTTTTGTGTGACTTGATTTTACGAAAAAAATGCGTAAAATTGTATGAGCGAAATAATTTAAACGCCATTTTATTTCTTTAGGAAATGTAATATGTATGTGATTTTTTTTGTTTAAAATCGTGAGAGCGGTTTTTAAATAAAACAGTTTTTTGAACAACTTTTTAATTTTTGATTTTTCAAAAAAAAAAATTTAATTATTAAAAATTAAGTTTTCGAAAATATTTTAAAGTGAAATTTCTTAGGCTACCTACACCTTTTTAAATATCAATTTTGATTGTAATCGGATAACCAGTTTTCGAGAAAAATTGAAGGAAAAAACCGATCCTGTGGGAGGTACCTACCGTTTTTTAGCCCACCGTTTTAATTTTTTTTTCACCAAAATATGACCCACACCTATAACAGTACACTAATTTCTTTCAAACAAATTCTTGGAGCCGTTTCTGAGAAAAATAAGCTTTGACTTGATGGTTGAATGGCAGGTATAGTTAATATTTGAGGTAAAAAAAAAATTGGGAAGTCCTCTGTAGAATGTCAAAATAACCTTATGTTCTAAATTTGAAGACGATTGGCCCAACTGTTTAGGCTGTAGTCCCAAATACATCCGTATAGACAGACAGACAGACTGAATTTTGCAAGTAACTCAAATATGCTTCTTTTTTTGCACGAATGCATAACTTGTATTATAGTACCTATAATCGGAAGTAAAAAATGGAAACAGTTATTTCGCGTTCTTGAGGAGTATATTGTTCTATGGCTTATTGACGTGTATTCTGAATCTGTTTGTATTACAAATGTCAAAACAGAGTTAACATTTGCTGTTTTCCAATTGGGGTGATTACTTTGGTGCCATCTTGAATATAGTTCCCAGACACGAAGCTGAGGTTCCATTGATATAATTGGACCCAAATTTCATCGTTTCGTCAAGAGCTGACTACAGTTTACTTGTTTTCAGTTTCCGTCCAGGGTGACTACACAAGATAGCATTTGTTACCTACTACCCCTTGCTTATTGCTTTTGTTTTATTTAATAAAACGGCTAATCCGAAAACTCTGAAATGTCTAATTGTTTTACTTTTTACTTGCGATTATAGGTACTATAATACAAGTTATGCATTCGTGCAGATTAAAAATTTTGAGATAACAATCAAACATGACATTACGATGATAGAAAAACATATTTGAGTTAATGGCAAAATTCTGTCCGTCTGTCTGTCTGTACGGATGTATTTTGGACTGCATCCTAAGCGGTTGAACTTAAGGTTCTTTTGACATTCTACAGAGGAATTTTAAAAATTTTTTTTAGCTCAAAAATTAACGGTACCTGTCATATAACCGTTATATAAAAGCTTATTTTTCTCGAAAACGGCTCCAAAATTTTTATAAAAAAAATCAGTGTACTACTGTAGGTATACATTATATTTTGGTGAACAAAAAATTTAATATGGTGGGCTAAAAACGGTACCTCCCATAGGACCGGGTTTTTTTTTCTTCGACTTTTTCGAAAACTGGTGATCCGATTACAATCAAAATTGATATTCAAGAAGATGTAGGTAGCCTGAGTAGTTTTGCATATATTTTTTTTCGAAAACTTTTTTCATTTGTATTTTTAATAATTTAAATTTTTTTTTTTTTTAATGTACGTTATTTTTGTGCTTAAGTTTGTATTTTTGAATTATTTTTTTCAATTTTTTTAAAAAAAGTTTTTAAAAAACCGTTTTATTTAAAAATGGCTCTAACGATTTTGAAAAAAAATTCACACTATTTCACATTTTTTAAAGAAATAAAATGGCGTTTAAATTTTTCCGCTGAAAACTATTTTACGTACTTTTTTCAAACAATCAAAAGTCAGAAAAAACGAATATAATCTTTGAAGTTCCCTTTAATATTTTTCAAATTTTATTCCAAACTGTGACCGCACATAAGAGCAAGTACGTGCGATCCAGTCGTGCAATTTATTTACTGTAACCTAGGCATTTATATTGCGTGATTTGTTTCCCCAACTTCAGCTTAAGGCAGTTTTTTACTAACATCTTTGCCATCGGGATTCCTTAATTTTATTTGATTGACTGTTGTTTAAATTTGTTTGGATAGACGCTAATGCCGAATGGCAATGTTTAATGTTGTACCAATACCTACCTTCCTATTTCCCTCTCTATTGTCAAAACTATAATTTGGTTTGTCAAAAACTTCATCGTCATTTGTTTCGTAACATTAACATTAAAACATCGTAAAGAGCACGAAATGCATGAGTGCCAGGAAAAACATCCAATTAAAACTTAATTCCTTCCTCACCTCAAACAACATTACCTACACAAATTTTCTTTTCAAACAAAAAAAAAACTCTTAATAACACAAACCTAATGCAAGGAGCAAAATGCGTTTTCATGTCCTTTTTGAATGCTTGACACACACAAAATGCATACATACGCACAAACCCTTAAGGATTTTTTTTTTGTTTGACAAAAGAGGGAGGATCAGAGGGACAACGAAACAAGCAGGGGGAAAGAGAATGAAGATGGGATGTGAAAGGTTATCCTGGTAATTCGATCTTATGTGTGCATTCAGGGACAATATGGATTCCGTTTTAAGGTGTACACACACCGTAAGTATATTATATACACTTTCTAGCAGCTGTCATTTTTTTCGCCCAAAAACCGATACAAGAACTCAAAACGTCGTCTTTCAAGCAAGCAATACAAAACAACAAAAAAAAAATAAAAAACAAGGGAGAACCAGGAGAAAAGGCAAAATATTCTGGTGACCTGTTGTTTCTAATATGCACGTTTCGGTCCCTTCCCCTTTCTTTCGTCATTTGGCACAATGAGCGAATTTTTCTGGACTGCCTCTGCGCACACTTGACTGTAGAGCTGTTGCAGGACTTAGGGTATATCCCGCCAGTGGGCTTGTATGAAATCCGTTTAGCAGTCGTTAACAACATGAAATTTAATAGTACGACATTTTGCTACCGTTGGTTGCATTGCACTATCCGCAATCTACCAATTATGACTTAGGTTTAATGAGTCGATGCACGAGTTGGGTGTTGTACATAGATACAGGAGGCAAATGGGTTTAAACCTATGGTTACTCCATTGCCTACTGGGGTACCCATTGAATGGGCTCAAGAGACACAAAAGATCTCGAATAAAAGATAGTTGGGAGCTGCGCACACGAATAATTGTGGGAAGCGCATTAATCCACCTTAATCTCGACCTAATAACCACTGAAGACGTCGTCGTCGTCTGGTTTGGACCTCTTTTTTTAAGCACTAGTGTGTTAGGTACACTAAAATCTTAAGAAATTATTTTAATTGGTTTAACTTCCATGTTGTGGAACATCTGACCTTATAATTTTGTCGTTTTATCTTGAGGTATACAACTATTAAATAGCTTGCGGGTGCCTCCTCTAGCTCCAGCTAGGATTTACGTATTCAATAAGAATCATTGTTTCTTTGGCACACGTACATTTAATTCAGCTTCAGCGTTTGGAAAAAATAAAGATAAATAAAGGTTTTCGTGGAATAAACTATGTGATAAGACAGACACATTCGGGTTCGGTTGCTTGGACAGTGATAAGGCCTCTTCCTCCAGAACATGTGTTTGCTCAGTATCGTCTTCCAAAATTGTTTACTAAAACATGACATGACAATTGAATGCCAGCAATTGTTGGCACTTAGACGATAAGGGTGAATTTAAATGTGGACACAGACAGTCCACGGGAATGTAAATTTGTGATTCACATTTTTTTTGTTGATGTACCTATACATAGGCTAACATACTATTTCGTATGTATGATGGTGTGTTGGTATCTTTCTGTGGGGTTATTATGATTTTTTGGGATAGATAAGTACGGCACAAAGCATAAGGCTCGCGTTTCAATGTGTTTTGTTTAATCTTTAAAAAACGAGTCACCTTTTGGAATAGAACCCGTCAAAAGAAGGCACCCTGAAGAACAATACTTGGAGACAATGTTGGTCTTGAATGTTAATTTTGGACGCTGCTGGAAAAACCCAAACCAATAAAAATATTGCAAACGGAACTATACACACATTTTTTAAGCTTTGTTGGACTCAAAAATAAGTAAAAATTCAATGACTGAAGTTTAAGTATGTGTACCAACATTTAACTTTTTTTTTTTGAGAGATGTCTAATACAGGGTGGGCCAAAAGAAGTCATCCATCCGATGTTGTTTGGCTTTCTTTTTTTTTTCTAAATCAAAAACTTCGATTCTGTTTTTTGATTATGTTTATTTGAACCTTTAGAATTATATTGGTCAAGTCGAAAAGATGATATCGGCCAAATGGGCGCCGTCACAATTGATTGCCATAGGGGCTCGTTTTATGGCATTTTCCATCACTTCAGCGAGAACTTCGGGCGACAGATTCTCGCACTCGTGTCGAATGTTGTCGTTGAAGGCTTCCAGAGTCTCGGGCTTGTTCAGGTAAACACGGGACTTCAAAAAACCCAAAAAAAAAGTCTGAAACGTTTAAATCGGTGCAAATTGCCAAAACGAGAGATGAGGCGACCCGGGAACGCCGCCTTCAGAATATCGGTTCATGTGGGTTCATGTATCGCTCCATGGCTTGTTCACTTGTATTCTGCATCTGTCTAGTCTACAAATGTCCAAAACAGATTTGACATTGACGGTCATTTGCAAAAATGAGAGCATCTTCCAATAGGGTGATTTCTCTTTGCGCACCTTTTAGGAATAGATTTTTTAAAATTCTAATTACTAAATAGTTTTAAAAGAACGTAATTTCGCCCATATTCCCATGCAATAACATATGAATACAGAAACTTTTCCAAAAATGATCCTCTTGATTGTCTGGTCCTTGGACGACTTTGTTTGGAGATACCAATTGACTTCCGTTTAAAATCGGAGTAAACTTCATGCAATTTAAATGTGGTGAAGGCAAAGATAAGGCTTTACTTGCCCCAAGCCCAAGTTTTTGAAAAATAATCAGAAAATCTTGTTTTTCTTATTTGCGGTTCTAGTTGTCGGTGTGAAATCGACAAATCAAAAGTTTTATATATCTAGTTCTGCCATAATTTCTGTTACACAATTCCCAGCGCTTATCCTTTAAAACTTCTTGCGGGAATAGAACCGTTAACTTTTTTTCAGAACACATGTACTGGTCAAAGAAGAATAATAATCAGTTTGGTTTCAGTTGGCAAACTAGTAACATGGAGTGGGGCGTTAAAGAGAGTCACTTCGCGGTAATAGCGTTGCATAGGTGCAGAAGAGTGCTGGCCAAATTTTTGAGTTTGCAAAAACCACTCGGTATGTCAAGAATATTCGTTTATCGGGCTAATGGTCGCTTCGGCCAATTGTCTGGAGTAGAGGACAAGACAAGAAGTGGTCACTCGCGCGTCGTCCCTACGATTGCGGGAATCCCCTTAGGAAGCAGAAGATCATGTCCAAGGAATTGGATATATCAACCAGATCGATGTCTAGGTTAATTCGGGATGATCTGCACATGAAAGCCTATCATCTTCTAACTCCTCAACTAAAAAAAATTAGGCTGGAAAGATGCAAGCGACTTTTGCATTGGCACGCGGAAAATGGCCATGAAAACATTTTGTTTACGGATAAGAACATTTTTAGCGTCGAAGAACAACAACAACAGACAAAATGACAAAATGTATGCCACTTCGTCTAAGGAAGCGAAAAAAGGTGTTCCAAGGGTTCAATGTGGCCATTATCCCGCTTCCGTAATGGTTAGGTGGAGGATCTCTCAACATGGTGTCAAATCCTCCATTTCTGTGAAAAAGGCCTAAAACTGGTGCAAAGGTATAGCAAAAAGATGTGCTAGAGGGTGTTGTAAAAGGTTTGAACAATACCCTTTTCAATGAACACAGATGGAACTTCCAACAGGACTCTGCCCCAGCGCACAAAGCCAAAACCACGCAGGAGTAGCTCATGGTCAATATTTCTGGCTTTATAGCAGCAGCAGATTGGCCTTCGGTGAGTCCAGATCTGAATCCATTCGATTATGGTTTGTGGTTAGAATTGAAGAACATGGCCTGCAAGACTTCCCACAGAAATTAAGAAAGCCTTAGAACAGCAGCGTCCATGATCTCGATTGAAACCGTATGTGCCACAATAGCCCAATGGCCACACCGTTTGAAAGCTTGTGTTAAAGCAAAATGCGATCATTTCGAGTGAATCTAATTTTTTTTCAATAATCAATGAAATAATTCTGAATACAATATGTTTGTTTATTTTATTTTTATAGCGTTTTATATTTGTAACAGATATAAGTACCTATAATTATGTAGCCAATTTTCATTATTCTTCTAACTGCTATTGGTAAAAGGTGGGTTCGTGGCATCACGTTCTTTTTTTTTCGAAATTCTCAGTGATTGATGGACAAGAAAGTTTTACTTTGAAAAAAATTTAGCTGAATTTTGCCTTAATTTTCAAGACATTTTGACAAGTCTCATTATTTAATATGTAAATTCTAATTAGAAAACCACTAGTTTATAAAATTTTATTTTAATTTAATCAAACACTGACCAAAGTTACTTAATAAGTATTTCACATTTCTCATTTTAAAATAACAAGCAAACATGATAGAGAAACGCTTTTGAGTTACTTGCAAAATTTTGTCTGTATGTCTGTCTGTACGGATGTCTATTGAACTACAGACTAAACGGTTGAACCAGTCGTCTTCAAATTTAGAACTTAAGGTTCTATTTTGACATTCTATAGACGACTTTTTTAATAAGCTCACATATTAACGGTACCTGTCATATAACCATTAACTTAATTAATTATAAATAAAAAAATATAATTATAGTTCCGACAGGAAAGCGAGAACCTACCGCCCGCCGGAAGTTCTGACACCAGAGATGGAAAATGCCATAAAACCATACGGCTCGGTCATCAATTCTGATGGCAGCAACTTGACCGATATCATTTTAAATACATTGGTTGATTACTTTTGCCCCACCCTGTACTTAAAATAGTTTGCAACAAGACTATTTTTTGTAAATATTTGGTTCCATTGATATGATCAATGTTTTTTTAATGTCAGTTGCAAATGCTTGAGTCTGTTTCATCGATTTGCGATATTTGCCTTGCCCCAGTGATGAAGCCAGCTTGAAGCTCAAATCGACCACATTTTTGCCAGTGCAGTTAAAATAATCCTGATTTTATTAACACGTATCTTTATTATTTCTCCTGTTTTTTTTTCTGTACGCAACTACAAGATTGTCATGCTTCTTTTTCTCCTTAATATCAACTATTTATTCCACTCAACTCCTCGACCTATTGTTCGATCCTTCGACTCTTCATATAAAGGAGGAACCTAATTAAGAGTTGTTTGTCCATGAAACTTAAAATATTTGAGTTCAAATAACCTTTTCGTTTAATAAATGTTTTACATTTTATAACCGAAGTTAAACATTTGGAAATCGGGTAATCAAAAAAACTAAATACCCAAGCCTGAAGAAACCCAAAGCCCAAATTAAAATATAAACAATGCTGGCCTAACACACCCATAAACTACAAAAATTAACTAAAATACAATCATACGAATCATTTTCATTAAAAATAAAAATTAAATTTAATGGCGCGACAGCTCCTTAAGGAGCTAAGACCTAGTGACTTATACTCTCAACCATTCCTATGTGTGGTGTGAATCTACGAGAATGAAAAGAACGGCTACATGAGATGCACTTTTTCGAGACAAATTTTACTCTTGGAGGTTTTGTTAGTTCCTCTCAAGAGGCAGTACCCGGGAGAAACAGGTGGCTCTGACGCCGACCCTTCGCTTTGGAGTCCGACACACTAACCATTAAGCCACGGCGAAATCCCATTTTCATAATAAAAACATTTAAAAAAAAATCACGACAGTGGAGTTCGAAAAAGAATGAATTTAATCCAACTTTACTTTAAAAAAAAGTCCATAAATGAAGTGATTGGATTAAAAAAAGTCTGCTCATACCTACAGTTTATATCTTCATGTTTGTCATAGTTTCAGATCCACGCAGTTGGTTAGATCCTTCACAGGAGCATCAATCTCATCCTTTATTAAATCGTTATTAACTCACCTTTGGTGAAGAGCTTGACATCTGAAGAAGCTGGATTTGCTGTTCATATATGGAAGCAGATTAAAAGGATCATTCCAAGGTAGACCCTTAGGGGCAAAACGAATGAAATTGTGTTGGATTGTTTCAATTAGGTTCTTAAGAATTTCGTAACACGGAATCAATATGTGTGAAGCATACCTATGTAATAATTGTACAAAGAAAGAGTCGCATGTGGATCATTAAAAATTCCTTTGCCCAAGGTTTTATCAACCCAAGTAGTAAATTCTAAAATTCTAGCGATCCCCATGTGGGTTTCGAAAAACTTCGGCAGGCCTCCCAGTTTTGAATTTCTATTAACTCTAACAAGTACAAGACTTTCTTAGAATATCTGACAAACTAAATTAAATCTAAGTATTAAACATTATTCAACAATAAGGCTTTGCATTCATTTCTACTATAATGGAAATCAAAAAAATCTTCGAATAAATATAATGTTTAGGAATATAGAAGAAGTCGTTTCTTCGAGGCTAAAGGGAACGATCAGGTGCATAGGTACTTAATAAGGACAGTAATATGACCACAAATAATGTGTCCCTCACAAACAAAGCAAAATAGTAGAAACACCTACTATGAAGTGGTTTTAAACCAAGTAGTTGACATCTTACCTCCGGTATATCCGAGTTAAAACAAGTTTTACGCAAAGCTAATTTTGTAAATCTTTTCTCAATTCGTTACAATTCTTAATGAACCTTTATTGTAGAAAGGTGACCAGATAACACAACAATATTCAAGGTTTGCCCTAACCAATGAGATGAGTAGACACTTAAAAGTATGAGGATCATTAAATTCTTTAGATTTTCTAAACAGAAATCCAAGCATAGCATTTCCTTTAAGAAACCAGTAAAAAATAACTCCCAAGTCGTTTTGAATCGTAACTCGAGTTAGGTGACATCGAGAAATGTTATATTCAAATAATATTGGGTTTTTAAATCGAGTTAATGACATTACGCAACATTTTAGAATATTCAAGTGCAAGTTATTGATTCTACACCAGTTTATAAGCCTATCAATATAGTGTAACGGTGATTTAATTTTTTTATATAACTTGAAATCATCAGCAAAAAGTAAAATAAAATCTGGTAAATCATTAATAAATAAAAGGAAAAATAGAGGACCTAAATGGCTTCCTTGCGGAACACCTGAATGATTTATTATAGCTCGAGAACCTAATTTTACATATTGTATCCGAGGCTTTAGAAAAAACAGTATAGATAACATCCACCTAAAAGTGTTGTTCCATATTGCATAGACAAAAGTTAGTGAGAATAGCTAAATTAGTTGTAGTCGACCTACCACTAACAAAACCATGTTCATCCTCAGATATAAAAGAATGAACGGCCCAATAAAGTTTTTGTTTGACAATTGCTTGGCCTATGATTTTTCAATATCAACTTTAGATCCAGATTTATGAATTGGAGTGACAATAGAGTAGGTACTCCCAGGAATTCAAAAACACACCTTGAGAAAGTGATAGATTAAAAATCTTTTGAAGTGGATAAAGCAAGTTAAATTTACAATTTTTAACAAATATGGGAGGCAATTTATCATTAAATGTTGGTAATTCCTCGAGCAGCATGAACCAACTTTGTAGTGAAGACAACATTGGAAACCTTAATTCTTCTCCTAATTTTAACTTTTCAGCTGTTGATGATGGTGACGTTTTAAACAGCATTTTATGTATTAAATCAAAAGCAAGTGGACTTGATGACATTAGTCCGGTCTTTATTAAAATGATTCTCCCGTATACCCTCAAATACATAACGTACATATATTTTCAATACAATAATAATGACGGGAATTTTTCCTCTCACCTGGAAACGTGCCAAAATAATACCATTTCCCAAAAGCTCCAATGAATTCAGACCGATTGCTATTTTACCATTCCTTTCCAAAGTCTTCGAAAAAGTTCGAGTACGAGTTCACAGATACGCAGTTTTCTCCAAAATAATAAATTGTTATGTGACAATCAGTCTGGTTTTCGTCCTAAACACAGTTGCACAACTGCCTTAGTCAATAACAGAGGACATCAGGCAAGCCGTAGATAGTGATAAAATTACTTTTCTTGTCCTACTAGATTTCTCAAAAGCATTTGATACGGTAAACCACAATATTCTCTGTAAAAAACTTCGAAACCAATTCAAATTCTCCTCATCGTCCACAAATCTTATAGCTTCTTATTTAAGCGGCAGATCACAAGCAGTCGTTGTGAATAATTCAATGTCAGACTTCCTTCCACTGTGTTTAGGTGTTCCACAAGGCTCAATTATCGGTCCAATATTATTCACCATGTACATAAATGACTCACCTAAATGCTTATTAGGTTCCTCAGTCGTTTTTATGCAGATGACGTGCAGATGCGGAAGAGTTTTCCCTTGGGCCTTTTGGAAAACGCTGCATGTGAACTAAATGAAGATCTGAACAGAATTTTTTAACACTGGTCCAAATCTAAGTGCTTGGTCTTGGTTATTTCCAGGAAGGCGGTTGATACTTCATATTTTCCTAACTTAGGTATATCTTAATGACAGTCGTATTGAGATTGTTGATTCCGCAAAAAACCTTGGTATAATTTTTGATAGAACTCTCACTTGGAATAATCACATCAGGTTTACATTGGGAAGCGTTTATGCAGGCTATTCGTACGCTTTGGGCTACACACTCGGTAAACACCTTTAAAAACGAGATTAATCCTAGCCAAAACGTTGATTATACCGATAATGCTGTTTGGATGTGAAATTTACAACAACTGTGATTTGATCACAAGCGGAAACTCAATGTGGCATACAACAGTGTAGCGCGATATATTTTTGGTTTGAAAAGACATGATCATATTTCAGCTTTTTCAAAATTTATTTTTGGTATTTCACTGGAAGATCTTTTTAAAATGAAAACATTGTCCTTGCTTCACAACGTTATCCTAATGCGTCAACCTCAAGGATCTGTTTCACCCAATCAATTAGAACTCTTCATCTCATTCCGTTGCGATATAGGTACCTAATTTTTTGATTTCTGAGCGACAATTCTTAATCCACGCGATACGTCTATGGAACTCCCTTCCCCAAGCTGTAAGGCTAATAAGTAGCACAACCTTGTTTAAAGTTAAGCTAAGACAATACCTGGAGGCACCTTGATGATAATTGGATATTTTTGTGTTTTTCTTCTTTTCTTCTTTCCTTTTATTCCTGTATTTTTCCTTCTTTCTATTTTTTTTTCTTCTCTTTTATTAGATATACATACATACCTACTTCATTTTATCATACTAAAGTATTAATATAAATTGAATGAATGAATAAAATGCCTTTTATAAGATTTATAGTACTATTAAAGTAACACAAAGCACTAATTTTAGTAAATGAGTTATATTTGAAACTTGCATTAAGTAATGAGATAATGGCGCAAAATTATAGACGCTTTAATACCAAACTAAAGCAAATAAAATTTGGCACTAACATTAAAAGTGTAGTTCTTCAATTATAGACGAATCAAAAACTGAATTTTTCTTAGTGTGAAACTAGATTTTTAATAACAGGAATCCCCTGCATTATCTTTTTAGTGTGAAGCTAAAAACTCTCAGAGAGAATGACGGCTCGCTCTCACAAAGCGCCATTTTGAAAATAAAAATACACACAAACCCAGCTTAAATCCAATAACAACAAAATTCCCTAAGGTTCTCAAACTGCCAAATTTGATTTTAACTAGTGAAGAGGTTATTTTGTTTATAATTGAGAAAAACTTAGTACAGAACTAAACATTTTAAGTAGTGTGAAGTTAACGTATTAAAAATAGGTTGTCTATAATTTTGCGCCAATGTATCTTAATATGTAAGTTATGAAATAAAGTCATATTTGAAATATTTTTACGAAAGATGACTCACCCACAGATTCAGGCTCATAAATAAAGTTAGATTGGAAAAAAATGGTAAACATATTGCAAACCTTTTAAGTCACTACTCACATTATCCTTAAATTTCATAGTAAGAGGGAGGCCTATTGATTTCTTTTTATTGTTTAAAAAAGCCCAAAAAGCTTTATGATTGCTGACGATATAGAAATCTTTTTTTAAGAATTCATAGTGGCTTAGTGGTTAGTGTGTCGGACTGCTAAGCGAAAGAACCTGGGTTCAAATCCAGCTCAAAGCCACCTTTTTTTCTGGGGTACTGCCTCTTGCGAGGAACTGACAAAACCTCCAAGAGTAAAATTTGTCTCGAAAAAGTGCATCTCATGTAGCCGTTTGGACTCGGCGGTAAACTGTAGGTCCCTTCCATTCTTGCAGATTAACAACACACACACAGGAATGGTTGAGAGAATAAGTCACTAGGCCTTGGCTCCTTAAGGAGCTGTCGCGCCAGTAATTTTATTTATTTTTTATTCTTTTCCCAATCGACAAAATGTTTCACGAAAGCATGGACCGCATAAGCTCTTTCTATAAAAACGTTGCATTTCTTTTTTAAGATTTGATTGGAACTTAAAACTGTTTTAACAGGAATAAATTTAGAGAAAACGTCTTCAATATATTCCTGAACCATTATTTTATGTTCTATGGCAGCTTAATGCAGCTGTCATTGAATTTGTTTGATCGAGGAGTTTTTGCGTTTACCTTTCTTGTTACAAAAGCGCTTCCGACACTTACATGATCTGATTTTGTTTATGTGCCATATTTCTTTAACGATTTTTTTTTTTATAATTAACGCGCGCACAAGGAACTATTTGTTCCCCTTTTAATGTAGAACACACTGCGCGGGCATTAGGAAGATAGGGAGGGGAGAGACAGGAGGTGTCGATTAACATTGGTTTTGAATGTTTGCAGATCAAAATGCCAAGGGAAAATCTCGCCGGGTAAACTATTTCAAATTCGTGTTGTTCGGCTAAAAAAAGAATCCCTATATTTCACGGTACGTCCGAAATTGGGCTCAAGGGTGAATTTCGAGTGAACTTTTTTTTGTAAAAGAAACGATAAAATAAGGAAAGACAAGAAACATTGCGTCGGTGTTCGAGAGGGGCAATTGTTTCAGCGGCAGTTCTATTTCCTATCAATCTTAACGCTCGATTTTGTATTCTATCAAGCAGGTGAAGCGATGTTTGTGAAGCACCTGCCCAGAGGTGGGAGTTATACTCGAGTTTAGGGCGTATAAACGCTTTATAAATTGTAGCCAGATCAGATGGAGAAGAATACTTCTTACACCGATACAGAAAACCTAAGCACTTGGCAGCATTCTTAGCGATCTCAAATATATGGTCGTTCCAACGGAGGTCGTTGACACACATACCGAGTGCTGAGAGCTTTTTCGGTTTCTTCGATGTAAGTGCCATTCATGGACAATGGCATTGGGGGTATGTTTAGCTTTAACGACAGAAGACAGCATTGAGTTTTCGAAGTATTAAACTCCACACGATTCCTATTACCCCATTTGACAATGCTGTATAAATCGGAGTTTAATGAGCTTGACATACGGTACCGTTGCAATTGTACGTCCGAAGGCGAAGAACGTGAATTATCGAACGAATATGAAAAGCCGAGGGTAGAGTCGTCAGCAAAACAGTTAAGTGGATTATAAGTAACAGACAGAAGATCATTTATAAAAATGAGGAAAAGAGTCGGAGACAGAACAGAGCCCTGGGGCACACCAGCATTTATTTTGTGGGAAGCAGACTTGATACCGTCCAATACCACTTGTATTGAACGGTCCAGGAGATAGCTTCTAATCCAACGAACAAGAGTATTATCGATCCCAAAAGCACGCATTTTCGATAAGAGAGCTTCATGCCAAACTCTATCAAATGCTTTGGAGATATCAAGAGCAATAATCTTACTTTCACCAAAGCGATGTAAAGATTTGTTCCACTGTTCGGTGAGATATGCTATGGGTCGGTAGGAGGAGGGGGAGGATGGGTCACCTTTATTAGGGACATCCATTCCATCTTCTAGGAGAGATTCCAGAAGAGTAGGAGCGATGGAAAAGCTTACGCAGTGGCTTTGCCAGTGTGGAAGAACACCTCTTCAGAAGCATCGGGGGTATACCATCTGGGCCAGCGGATTTGTTTATATCGAGATCTTTGAGAACTCTTGCTACTGTACGATTGCGGAAAAAAATCTGTCCCATGGAAAAATTTACATTCTTAAGTACAGGAGGGGCAACGTTGCTATGCGGCAGCGTGGAGCTGGCAGCGAAATGGGCGGCGAGCAAGTTTGCCTTCTCTGAAGAGTAAACAAATGGTTTGTTATTGTCGATGAGCGTTGGAACCGAAGATGTTGAGGAGTTTTTAATATTTTTTACAAATGACCAAAAAATTGTACTGCCTTTGGGACACTGCAGAATTTTTTGCCGTAATTTTTGGTCATGCAAAAATTTGGTTCTTTCAATAACGGAGTTGCATGAGTTCCTTACTTGTTTGTGCTTTTTCCGATTTTCATCTGTAGGGTTGGCTTTGTAGGATCGGAAACTTACTTCTTTGAGCCTGATAGCTCCTTTACACTCAGAACGATATCCATGATTGTTTGTTCTGTCAAATTTATTTGTACTGTTTGGTTTGTAAAGCCAACGTACGTACCATATCATCAATATTATGGTTGGGTTTTTAGTCGTGCCTAGACGGGAATTTGCATGAACTTGTATGACAGTTTTTAGGTGTTAAGGTGTCGCCAGGCTCACCTTGCTGTTTAATGCCTGGATGTGATTTCTAATTTAGTCGCGGAAGAACTTCAATCGGGAAGTCAAACAAACAAATTTTAATACTTATTTCGATTCTACAGTCTGTATACCTAGCAATGTTTGATGATTTTAAAGTGTTATTCCTTCCACAATGAACTTGTAGTCAATTAGACTTTTCAATTTGTCAGGGGCGTTCCCCTGAGAAATGTTTTCCGGACAGAGAAACAAAAACGTTATTAGATTTCTTGAGAAACAAATAAGGCTATTCAGAAATAAAATTTTGTTCATGTGGAAGATGTCTGGTCAAAAATATAGTTGCCGACACTATATATAATAAATTGCTAGACATTAGACTCTCTCCTGCCTTGAGACTTGTTTTTAGCCAAAGTAAGATCAAGAATGAATAAACCAAAAGAAATTTTGTAGTTCCAATAAATTTTCAGTTATTCATGAAAAAAATAATTTCACTCTGTAGGTAAATTAAAGAAAAAAATTTAAATTTTATTTTTCAGAAACTATTTTATTTTAATAAAAAAAAATAACGCTTGATTTGGAGTTCCTTCTTTCCAGATACTTATAACATTTTTTTCCAACTCAATCTAACGCCTGCACTTGCCCTCAAATTTTTTGAGCCCTTATTCCTGATAAACAATAAAAAAAAAAAACATAAATGGATACCTAAGTGCATGAAATGAAATTTAATATTTTTATTATTAAAACCCCCTCACAATTTTTCTCCGCCGGATAGCATAAAGAAAAACGCTCAAAACTCCTACAGTTGTAGTGGTGTGTGAAATAGGAAGGCACAGCACAAAAAAAATGAACACCTGTCCCTAATCGGAAAATTGTAACTGCTCGTTCGGATACAACTCTGTAAAAGTGTAAACATAAATCTAACGGTTTTATTTTTATCTCTTTAATTTCAATATTGAATATTTTATAATACGAACGTTTAATTATCTTAAACATTTTAATTTCCTTTTATAATTCCATCGACATTTTCAAAGAAATTTCTGACGAGCAAACAATTTTTTTTGCTCATATATCATTTGTCTCTTTCGCACTTTACCAAAGGAAACTGGTTTAGGACCTCTGGTTTGGTGTGCATCAGAAAGAGACCCAAGATACAAAACACTCAAGCTGAGCCGAGACCGAGCAGAAAAATTCAAAATGGTGAAATTGTCAGGAATTATATAGATAAATTAATTATTCCTCCTTTCTTCCTCGCATAGGTAAAATAATATTTTTTTTTTTTTTGTTGGTACATACCTTCAACCCTACAAATAATCCCAAAAAAGAAAAATGTAAGTAAAAACAATTTAATCCAAAATGTATCCGATTTTGCTGTATTCCCGGCCAGTAACCACATTGTAATCCAAATCCAGAGTTTTCAAGTTGAATTTGTGTCGTTCGATGGTCACTTCCGCGCGCTGAGTTTCCTTTAACTCGGGCTTCTTCAGTTTTATTTTCTTTTTGTAAAACATTCACATTTGAGCATAAAAACATATAAATTCAACACAAAGGAATTCATTGGAAGCAATTCTGAATATATTTGTATTTAAAAACCCCGATTCAGCGACACAAAAACGACATTCAAATCCCGATTGTAATTTTTATTTTATTTTATTTTTCTCCGAAGAGATCGTATTTCCGAACACAAAATAAACAATTATCCTGTTTTTTTTTTTATTTTGTCACTGAATTTTTGAAACACCAATTCAACGAATAAAAAATTATTCCAATTTGTGTGGTTTTTTTCGAAATAAAATTTGAAAGGATATTGCTTAGGCACATCAACCACCATTCACATTTTTTTTTTTAATAAATTCGCTTGAACCACACACGCACCCTTAATTGTTACTTGGTAGTGAAGCACTGGTTTACTGTTGTTTTGTTTATTAAATTATAAACAATTACACTGTTCACTCAAATTCTGATTGTACAGATAAAATAATGACAAAAAAAAATTCATCCGCGCAATTGGGCAGCGCATGCGTTTAATTTCGCGTCTCAAACCACTTTAGATTGAGAGAGGAGAAATTGAATGGCGGCAGCCGCTTTTACTCAGACGATCTCCGAGTCTCTGAGCTGAGTTGTAGAAAATTGTCGAGGCTCGAACAAAATGGCCGCTTGAAATATATAGAGTCGTTTCTTAAATGTATATGAGTACGAGTTAATGTGTGTATGTTAGAATAGATAAGCTATACTATACACAAATGCTTGGGGAAAAGTTGTTTGAATGAGTAACTGTTGCGGCTCAATGTTCGTATAACAGTTGAATTAATACGAGTTTTTTTTTATTTGAAAAAATATACCAGTAGCAGTGGTAGGTATTGAATTTATTTCTTGTAAAATGCATTTGAGAGAAAAGTACATAAAATAACCATTATACGTATTAAGGGCACCGCTAGACTTGAACAAAATTTATGGTGGTGACATAATTTTTTATAATGTCGCTTTTTTATAGTGTCATCCACCCTAATTTTAAAACTTGTTTTCTAAAACAAATTTGCTCTATAAAAAGCAATTGGTGCTTTTTTAAACTGACTATCACTTTGGATGTGTTGAAAACGAAATTGATGTTTAAATAAAACAGCCAACAGTCGTTTTTATAGCGAGTAGTATCTTTTGTTTTTGAAAAAACTAGTTTTGTTATTAGAATTGGTAACACAAATTTATTTAATTGTGCTTGTGCCACACGGTACACATATCCAACGTAATATGATTAGAAGTTTTATTTTTGCAATCTTCTGCGCATCTGTCAAAATCGAAGAAAAATGGCGGCCGCCAGAGACCATTAGCTTGTTTATTTGTTCTGAAAAATAGATCTCGTGGCTATATTTTAAAGTATTTGTGGTAATTAAATTATAAAAAAGGTTTTTAATTAACAAGAATATAAAAAAAAAATATAAAATAAACGTGATGTGTAGTTTTGTTCATACTTTTTTTTGATGTAGGTCTCTAAGAACCACCATTTTTAATACGAAGTGACAGATCAGATTTTGACAACCTGCGCAATATATTACCTTATTTATGTGTACTTTGGCGTACATTAACTCACGTTTCTGTTCAAAAGGAGAAACATACGAAAAGAAGAATCATGTAAACTAAGTAAAATACATCAGAATTTCTGCAATATCTAGGTTTTGGGTTTAGACAACAAATCTTCTGTTCATCATCTGTGGTGCATTCTTTTATTAACGATCGTTGATCAAAGTCACTATTTTTTTGGTAGTGTTTTAAAAATTAAAATGGAATTTGTACGGTTTACAAACGAATAAAGAGAATCTACAACGGGTCGTAGACCTTTCTGATTTAATAGTTAAAAAATATATTGTTCGTTTTCTGAACGCATAATCCAATTTTTTTTCAAAACGTCCTACATTTGTTCAAATTTGCTACAAATTGTTTTTTTTAATTTATTGTTTTCAATTTAAAAATCGCAAAACTTGATGTAGTTCTGAATTTATGGTGTGTTGTATAGACCAGTTAGGGTAGTGTGAATCCAAATTTGCAACTTTGAAAAACTTGTGCTCGCTGCGCAGCACGCGAAAAACTGCAAAATTTTGGGATTTTTTCACTTATTGCTCTTAAAGTCATAAACTATGCGTTTTTCGACAAACAAAATTAAGTATTTTTTAGGTCCATTAAACTTCCAACAACTTAAGCCTAACTGCAGCTCCATGAACCCTATACAGATCAAGCTGTGGCTCTTGGAAAATGGTCCAATTTTACCGAAAACTGACCATTTTTAGTTTTGCTGCCGCCCGGAACGAAATATTGGCAAAACCGCTCGTCCCATAAAAAAATTTGACTACGAACAAAGTTAAGTAAATTTAATTTTCTTCCAGTTAAGCATAAAACAAAGCCTGTCACACCAATAGTTCTCTCACAATCGCGAAAAACTAAAAGAAGGTAAAATTGCATTTTTGAAGAATTAAGACGAGTCGACAGGTAGTTTTAGGTCGACAAAGGTCGGAACTTAATGAAATTTTAGTATAATGTTTAGGGATAATTAATTGATATTTTCTCAAGTTTTAGACCACGTGAACCTTGTGCAAAAAATGTGGGAGAGTGCAACTGCCAAATGTTCGACCTTTCTTTGGTTTTTCATTAATATTTTTTGCTTCCGTTTTACGTTAAAAACGTTAAGATATATTTTGTAGATCATTAAATTTCCTACAAAAATGACTATTCAAAGATGTTTATGTGTCAATTCCTTACCAAGATATGACGAGCGGTAAAAAAAGGTAATTTTTTAAATTTTGCTAAAAAAATCCAGCAGATTTTTACCTCATTTCTCCTGTTATACTCGAATTCTGAGACGCAGTTATTTTTTTTAGCTTGTTCTGCATAGAGCTTACAGAGATTCGGTTATGCTTGAATTGTTGGAAATTTAAAATTACAAATGTCGCGCTCCTTAAGGAGCCAAGGCCTAGTGACTTATACTTTCAACCATTCCTGTGTGTGTGTTGATAATCTGCAAGAATGGAAGGGACCTACAATTTACCGCCGAGTCCAAACGGCTACCTGAGATGCACTTTTTCGAGACAAATTTTAGTCTTGCAGGTTTTGTCAGTTCCTCGTAAGAGGCAGTACCCCTGAAAAGGAGGTGGCTATAAGCGGGATTCGAACCCAGGCTCATTCGCTTAGCAGTCCAACACACTAACCACTAAGCCACTGGGCACTACAACTACTACGTTTATGACTTTTAGAGCAAAACGTGAAAAATATCCCAATTTTTTTAAGTTTTTCGCGTGCAGCGAAGAGCACAATTTTTCCGAAGTTGCAAATTTGGATTAACACTGCCCTTACTGGTCCAAACAACATAGCAGTCAGTCTTGAAGGGGGGTGGATTACCCTCGGGCCCGCAGTTCTTCGAAGGGACACGTAAATTACTAGAAGTACTTTAATTTTTGTGGGAAAACTACAATTTTTTTTAAGGGGGCCCGTACATGGTTACCAACGGGCCCGAATATTCTCTCGGCAGCCCTGCAACATACCACAAATTCAGAACTACATCAAGTTTTGCGATTTTAGGCCTTTCTACTGGGCTATTGTTACTTCTTACTTTCAAATATTCTTAGCCATGCAACAATGGAAAAACAAAATAACACTGTTAAGTGAAATTATTAGATTCATCTAATAGATTTTATTTAATAGAGATTAAGTACGTCTCATTGTTTCGTTATAAATTAGATGAGAATTTACAAGGAATAATAAGGCAGCATTTTTCATATAATTATATTCACATACACTTACTAGACTTAATTGATACGTGTTTCATATGTTTTTAGATTTATGTTTATTTTCGTTCTTTTTCTTATAATTTTAGTTTTTTTTTTATGTTTTTAATTTAATTTTTAACTAATTAATTTGGCTTATAAAAACATTTACAATCTATCTACTCTCCGTTATGAAAACAAAGTAATAATCAATTTTTTTATATATGGATTTTTTTTTTAATTTATTTTTTTTTTATTTTAATTGTTTAATTAATTAACTCTAGAAATCACAATATGGTATAAACTTTTCATTTTGAATTGATTTGTTTTGCTATAAGTCTAATTTTGTATTAAACATGTGTGGCCAGAGCACCTTTTTTCGTATTGCCGTTGGAGGGCAGAATGAATTGTCCGGAAGGACTTTGGTTGAGTGCCTGCGACGGTGATTGTGTCGATGCCAGTGGTGCAATGGAGTGTAGTGTGTTGCTGCTGGCATTTAGGTTGCTGTTGCTGCCGATGGTTCCAATGCCGATGGCATTGGGGCCAAAGCTCTTTAGGGATGTGGCAGCAGTGCTTCCACTTATACTAGAAGGATGGTTTCTGGGAGCATGATATGGTGGTGGGGCAGGAGTTGCTGCTGGATTTGCTGTACTTGGCGGTGGCAAAGGTGGGAGTATTGTACTGGATGTTCGTAGATAAGGATTGCCATAGATGGCACTAAATCTGCTGTCTATGGTGAGGCCGTTTTGCAGCAAAGGTTGTCCTGTAAAGAGTTTTCCATCAGATAATTTGTACTATAACCACGTCTGGTGGGGTTTACCTAGAAAACCATTTTGCATTGCACTTTGCACGTATTGGGGCTCATTGCGGGTTCTTGGGAGGCTCATGTTGCCTGATGATATGGGGTTGTTGTAGTGGGGTAGGGTAGTTGATGTAGTTAGTGTGTTTGAGGCCGACTTGCTAATACTATCCGTTGGTGGGCTGTAGTCAAGGGCATACTCAAAATACGGTGCATAACCGTTGGTATCTTTGATGTCTTGGTTCTTTTGATTTTTAACCATACATCGGTTATATCGATCACTGAATTCTCCAGAAAACCTTTGGAATACAACAAAAAAAAAATTAGGAACAAAACAAGTCATTGGTTTGTGTTGAAGTTACCTGTCTTCGTTTGTGAGTTTAACTGGGCCAGCTAGTGGTACTCCTAAGGTGCCACTTTTCGTTGCAATGTCTGGCATTGGAGCTGAAGTCAAATTGATGGCGAGGCTTTCGGATCCCGAACAGGTCTCTGAGTAGTCAACGTCATATCCTGCAGAGCGGATATCGGTTTTCATGTCATTTAATTTATCATTCATCCTACCCTCTGGAATGACATCAGCTGGTAGCGGCTTTTTCTTTGCTCGCTTAAGGTAGACAACGATCAGCATGGTCACCATGAGAATAATAGCAACAGAGGATACTGATCCCATCACGACAAGAAAATAAGGAATTGATCCTAGAGAAAGAAGTTCACATAGAGAATTTGTTTGAGAAGGTTGATTTGTAACTTACTTTCTGGTATAAGGGTTATGACTATGGAGTCACTTCCATAGCTGTTTATAACTGTACAGTTGTATTTGCCATACTGGCTCGATTGACTTTCTCTTATAATTAGAGAAGCTTTCACTCCCTCGGGGAAATGCTGTTCTTCCAAAGTGTATGTATCGTCGAAGCTGACATTGATTGGATGTCCTTCGAAAAGCCAAATAATGGTGTCGGACTTTGGTACACTAAATGCCAAACAGTCGACTTTGGCTCTGCTTCCAACTGAGCCAAATTGTACTTTGTGCGACGTTATTATAGGAGCACGTTTGACATAAACTGTTGCTTCGGCTCCTATCTCGGGAAATCCTATGACATTGGCTTTGCAGTAATAGCGGCCCGCAGAATCAGAATTGACCTTTAAGGTGAGGTTGGGTGAGGTGCCCACAACCTAGGAGAAGGAATAAATTAGAAAAAAAACGGAAACCTTTAAAAATGTTTTACCCTTTCTGAATTCTCATTGATCCACTCAATTTCTGGAGGCGGATTTCCATCGACTTCACATCGTAGATTGACACTGCTTCCAATGTCAGCTTCGACCGATTCTGGGCGATGTTTGAAAACTGGACCATCTGAATTTTGGAAATGATAAAAACTTGTCTTATATTTCGGTCCACTTTGAGTTTAAACTTACAGCTGATGTCTAAGGTTTCGCTTTCTTCGCTCTTGCCCACAGCATTAAAAACTTCACATTTTACTATAGCATCATGATATTGCCGTGATATGTTGTGAATGATCTAAACAATAAATTCCACAAAAAGTTAAAATGTGATTTTTAAGGTTTTTTAAAGAAAGAGAACAAAAATCCTCACCATTTTTGTAGTATAGTCTCCGGTTACTAGTTCATCATTGATGAACCATTTAAAGCTCAGTTCCTTGGGATTGGCGTCAGCTTGACAAGAAAGTATAACTTCTGCGCCTTCTGGAATTCTTCCGCCAGCCAGTGATCCACCGACTACGGAGACAGTTACTTTTGGAGCATATTTAACCTTGAATTTGAGAATTTTATGAAATATTGGAAAAAAGATGGAATACGAAGATTTTTGTTTTTACCTCCAATAAGAGTTTTGCTGAACGGTATGTCCGATCTGCAGTATTTTGTGCTTGACAAGTGAATGTTGTATTGTGGTGCTCTTTTTTGGGGGCTAATTTGAGTATAGATTTGGCGGTAGATCTTCGAGAGTCAGCTAGGGGCTCTTTTACATATTCAATGCCGTTTGAAAGTACATTTCCAAGGCCATCGATCCATGTTATCTTTGAATACAAGAAATGTTTGTTATGCTTCTGATTAAGGATAAGAGTCTTTGTTTAATAAATTGAGGATATGTATAAGGAAAGCCTGCAAGGAAAAGGCTAGTAGAAAAAAACGATTTTAACCTACAAGCCTAAGCCTTTACCTAACGTTGGCGAA
This sequence comes from Platycheirus rosarum, assembly GCA_963971375.1. Classification (NCBI taxonomy): domain Eukaryota; kingdom Metazoa; phylum Arthropoda; class Insecta; order Diptera; family Syrphidae; genus Platycheirus; species Platycheirus rosarum. The sequence continues at coordinate 1,116,339 of OZ020508.1, forward strand.
AGGTAGTATTTCTGAACTTGGCTTAAGTAATATGTAAAGTGTTCTTTTTTAGAAGTATAGAACTTTAAGTTGGCAACACTATTTTAACTGCCGACCATTTTGTCAGCTGTCAAGTGATTTATTTTTAGTTTGGTTTGGCATTTAAACATAAATAGATTGACGTCTGAACAACGCTTCCAAATTGTGCATATTTATTTTGTTATTTTGAAATCATGGTTCTGTTCGTTGATCTCAATTTTCATAAGCGAATTTTGTTCAGCGATGAAGCTCATTTTTGGTTGAATCGATACGTCAATAAACAAAACTGCCGTATTCAAAGTGATGATAATTCTCAAGTGTATGTTGAGACACCGTTATATCCATAAAAACTGACTGTTTGGTATGCTTTATGGGTTGATGGAATATTTGGTTCATACTTTTTTAAAAATTATGCTGGCCAGAACGTTACTGTCAATGGTGACCGCTATAAAGCCATGATTACTGACTTTTTTGTTCATTAATTGAAGAACCATGATGTGCAGTAGCTGTGGTTTCAACAAGATGGTGAAACATGTCAAGTAGCTGGTGCCACAATTGATTTATTGAAGAAAACGTTTGGTAACCACATAATTTCACGTAACAGACCCGTCAAGTGGCCTCCAAGATCGTGCGATTAAACGCCGATGGACTATTTTCTGTGGGGATATGGGAAGTCGCTAGTCTACGCAGATAAGCCCGAAACGATTGACCACTTAGAGGACAACATTCACCGCGTTATTTTCGGCATTTTTTGTACGGTCATATGCCAGATATTCAAATTATCTATATCTTTCGAATAGAGTAAACTTCATGTCAATTTAAAAAAATCATCTTTGTTTTATTCCATTTCAAAGTTCTATACCTCTAAAAAAAAACCTTTATCATCAAATGCTTTCGTTCTTTTAACGTTTAGTAAAAAAAAGATTTTGAGTAAAAGAAGCGATTGCAATAATTAGAACACTGGAGCTTAGTGACGGATGAGTCCCTAAGGGGAGGTCAGCTCTATACAATTGTATGTTTTTGAAGACAAGTTTCAGACTACAGGTCAATAAGAATTTGAAGGTATATATAACTCAATTAAGAGTAAGTAAATCTTGTATTAAAAAGTAGAATCATTAACTCAACTTTAAGAGACTTTTTTGCAAGAGACGATCTATTAGTAGACGTACACCGGAAGTTGGTATCCTTTCCTCTCTTCTATGGAATTAATTAAATTGTAATGAACCTGACAACTGTCAAATATCCCGTATGAAGATGGCAGAACCGTTCAATATCCACCTCTTTTGGGTATCGGATCGGGAAAGGGACACTCCCCTTCATACTTTTAAGTCAACTAACTCGCCAGAAAAGGACCTACAACACCAATTATATCTCACAAGGATTATATTGGTTTACCCATCACTACCACTTAAATGTTAAATTGTAGAGTAAGATGTAATGAAGAACACAGTCTGGAAAGTCGGTTAACGGACGATAATTTTACGTGATAACGTCATAAGAAAAGAAAACATTGATGGCAGCAACACCAACATACAGCCCATTAACTCACGCCCACAAACCCTCTCGTTAAATCCACACACACGCCCCAATATCTACATCTGCTTTCACAAAACTCCGCCTATTTTGTATTTCTTTTTCTTTTTGAATTTGAGTGGAATTATTTTTTGGAATTTGCGCCTGTTGTTTTTCACGTTCGTCTGGTGCTTGCGATTGATTTTGGTTGAAAGTGCCACAATATGGCGGTTAGCATGAGTCATGAGCCTTATCAGCATGATTCTTACCAGCATGAGTCATGTTGTTTTGTACGTGTAGCCTGTCATCGATTTATAAGACGTTATCACGTCAAAAAACAAAAAAATTTTTAATTATAAAAAAAAAATCAGCTACCAGCCAGTGAAAGTCGCGTCAAAACCGGTGCAGCCATTCTCGAGATTACCCGAAACAAACAAACAGACAGACAAAAACATTTTAAATGGTGTTTTTGTTTTAAGTACTGTATATCCTTTCGTATACATCAAGTAAAAAGCTGGTATTTTGATTTTAAAAACAGACACTTCATTTTTATTTATGTGTATAGAAAATAAAACGAACATTTAAATTCATGAAACGAATCTCAAAACACTAACCCTTGTGTGCGCGTTAATTATAATAAAAAAAAAAGTTTTTAAATACTAAATATGAATGTTAAATTAATAACATCTAACTTTTTCTCAAAACAAAACAAAAAACACTTTTCTTTTCTCGTGTAACAACAAGTAACTCACCCTATATTTATCTAAATTTGATTAGGTATACCAACTGTTATACTCTTCATAACGTGTCTAGGCTTATTTTATACATACACCCGCCATGTTCTAAAATGGTTGCGTATCAGCTATATCCTATATCAGAACCAAATGTACACCAGTGCCTCTCAACTTTTTTCAAGGCTTCTTATACTCCATATGCATAAGAATGTCATGTTCTTACCTCTGCAGCTGGCTTTCCACCAACGGAAACGCACTCCAATTCAATTTCTCGATCCTCCGTAGTGACCAGGTAGTCGCCTTGCAGAATCTTCGGTGCCTCTGGTGGCACTAATATCGTTAATTTAGCGAATCTCGAACGGATTCCAGGTTCTCCTAAAAAATTGCCATTCAAATAAATGAGGTCAAATTATTTACAAAATAAAATAATGAACCAACCTAGAGGGCCGGGGCCAACTTGACACTGATATTTTGCATCATCATCCAACATAACTGGATAAATGTCCAAAGAGAAATCGCCTAAAAGAAACCATCAAATAATTTCCCCATAATTTTGTACAATTTAAATGAGATGCGACAACCTACCCTCTTCATCACTGCCAACCATTGAGTAACGCTCGAAACCGCTGAGATTCCGGTGTTGGCCCAAGCCAAAGTCGTCCTTTGTCCATTGCAAGGCACCAATTTTGCCCATGACGCGGCAGGGTAGTGTTACGCGTGATCCAACAACGGCCGTTTGATCTTGCGGCTCCATGGCGAATCGTTGTCCTTCAGATGAAGCTGTTGCCGATGATTTCTCTTCGCTGATGCCCGTCACCTTGAGCGATTTCACTTCAATCGCTGGGAGGAGTAGAACCACCGTCAAGATGATGACCGACCAGAGATGATGTTCCAACCGGGGGGTAGTCCTCGTATTGAACGAAAGCGAGTGGTGATTATTTGGCATCGTTAAAAGTCAGCACTTTCAAGAGTGTCAGGCCACCGTCTTTCGCTCTGAAGCCTGAAAAATGAATGGACATAAAATTAATGAACGATGATGAGAGGATGGAAGCGATGGCGATGATTGTGTCTACGAATGCAGAGCATCACAGACAGCTCAATAGAGTTTCGGATTTATGGCCAAAACAAAAGAAGCAATATAGTGATGCGATTATTGTTGAAAGGGAGTGTCTAGTAGGAGCTGTTGTGGCATTAGGGGCTCGGAATGGCATGAGTTGCGTCGCGTATATGGACCTTTTGGCTATTTGTTTGGACATCGGGGACCTGGTGTGCGCGATTCCCAGAAATTATGCCGGACTGCGGCATTATCGATGTCGGATTTATTTATTGGTGTGTTTTACCCGCACAAATAGAGTGCTTGGCCTGGAGTTGTGAAATGGAGGCAGTTATATAGGTTCGGCGGTGTTATGAAGGCTTTTATCGTTAAAACTTGGCATAAAATTGGTTTGCTTGCCTGCACTGTGATGTGGATTGCGACGTTTTTTAAAAACGTAGATATAATCCTAGCAAATGGTGCAGAGTTGTAATAAAAAAATGATAGCAGACCTCGAGTAATAAAATGATGGCGTTAACGCTTTAGGAAGGAAGAGTATTTTTGTAGGATGGAATAAAAATAAAGAGAAGACGACTTCTTAGACCAAATTATACACTGAGCTCCGAATAAGTCTAAAACAAGTTCCAGAGCTAAGGGTAGCCATTTTCCGCATTCAATTCCAAGCATTTTTTAAAGTAAGTGCTGCCAGATAAGCCAGGAATAAGGAAGCAATGTTGAGACCTTGCTTACCACGAGGTTAAGAAGATTCCACGTCGGAAGCCAACTGAATACAAATGTTTCTGCATAAGCTTGTGCCAGTTCTTTGATCTTTATTTCCAATTTTGCTTTCTTGGTCGAAACGTGCATTCCGAATTCATTTTTGGTTTCAACTTCCTATAACCGTGGTGCGTCAATGCGGGGATATAAATGCAAACTTTTGGAAAAGATTGTAGATGATATAGGTTAAAGTGTTGGTGGGCTCACATGGGTGCTGATCGACCAGATGTAATTTTTTTCTTAAGCTGTCTCCTGTAATTAAGCGGCGAGGCTTTCAAAAACTGGTCAGCATCAGCATGCCTCTCTCATAATAGTAGGCGAATAAGCATGCCTCGGATTGGTTTACAAACGTTGCAAGAAAGAAACAATGAAGAAGTGTGCCCAACTTTAAATAGAGAGAACGGAGTGCATGTATCGGGAGTGGCAAGAAATATGTGCACTGGCTGCTTTCAGCATTGCAGGTCAAAGAAGGAAACATGGCCAATTTTTGTGGTCAACGAAAATATTATGAAGGACTTTTTAATTAACAGTTTTAGGGCTATGCTTTCCAAAATCTGCACCTAAACGAAGAATTCCCCGACATCACAGTTGAAGAAGTTAGCGCTGCGGTGAAAAAAACTCCAAAAAAGGAAAAAGATTGAGCCAGACGAGATACCATCAGAGCTTTAGAAAAAGAAGGGAGACATCGGGTCTAGATGGCTCACGATTCTCATCTCCAAACTTATCAGCGCAGACCAAATGCCTTATCGGTGGAGGGAAAGTTACCTTCTCCAAATCTACAAAGGAGAGGGTAATACATGAAATTGTGGCAGCTACCATTTAAGTTCCGGGAATCTACATGCGGATGATCTGACTTTCTGCATTCTGCTAGACGGTAAAGTGACAAAGTGACGGACCATAAAATAAATCATTTACTGATTGCTGACGTGAAGATCCTACATCCTTGCAGAAGAGAGTTTCTGGAAGGAAATTGATACCACATCACCGCGAAAAAGACTGAGTATGAAAAAATAAAAGACTGACCAGTTTTGGATCCATGCAGTCCTATTACGGACATTTATTTGAATGGAAAAGTTCTTTCCAAGTGCGAACAGTTTAAATATCTTGGATCATAGGAAAGAAGGCTCTACACGACAGTTGTTTGTCCAGCGCTTACATACGGTTCACAATATTGACGACAGCTGAAATGAAGATGCTTCGCATGGCAGGAAGGAGGAGTGGCAAAAGTGTGATCATCTGAGGAACAAAACAAACTGAGGAAGCTTCAACATTTATATAGAATAACATCTTGAACAAAATTTAGTTTGATCAACTAGCTAGTACTGCGTCATGTAGAAAGGAGATGCCCAGAGAAGACAGTTCAAAATGCTATATCATGCCACGTTCCAACACTATCGTGGAGTAAAGGCAGGCGCGAGAACTCCTGGCTAAAACATGAAACAAATGGCTTCTGATTTGGAAAAATCCCAAACCGGGACGTTGTCTGAGGTTAACCCGGCGAGGTCGAGGTCATACAAAATTTCGGTTAAAGAAGAGTCATAATCAATATTTTGATGTTAAAATATTGAAAATAAATAAATAATTGTTGTCAGAGGAGAGCGATGGTGAGCTAAGTCCTAGTTACTTATGATTTTAACCATTTCATTTGAGCATTATAAATCTGCAGGAATGGACGATTTTTTACTTTCTCACAAATAAGCTCTTAAATAAGTCAAAATCGTTCCCCTTGATAAATAAAAGATGGACAACTGTGAACAAGAGCCGGACCCAAAACATGATACCGATCAGTTCATTTTTTACTTGCGATTATAGGTACTATAATGCAAATTATGCATTCGTGCAAAAATAAATTTTGAGATAACAATCAAACATGACATTAAGATGATAGAGAAACATATTTGAGTTACTGGCAAGATTCTGTCCGCCTGTCTGTACGGATTTATTTCGGACTCTAGCCTAAACGGTTGGGCCAATCGTCTTCAATTTTAGAACTTAAGGGTATTTTGACATTCTACAGAGGAGTTTTTTAATTTTTTTAGCTCAAAAATTAAGGGTACCTGTCATATAACCGTTATGTAAAGGCTTATTTTTCTCGAAAACGGCTCCAAGAATTTTTATGAAAAATAATCAGTGTACTACTGTATGTAAGCATTATATTTTGGTGAACAAAAAATTTAATATGGTGGCTGGAAAACGGTACCTCCCATAGGACCGGTTTTTTTTCTTCGACTTTCTCGAAAACTGGTGATCCGATTATTATCAATATTGATATTCAAGAAGATGTAGATAGCCTAATTAATTTCGCATAAACTTTTTTTTCGAAAACTTTTTTTTTGTATTTTTAATAAATATAATTTTTGAAAAAAAAAAATAGTATTTTGAAAACGGGTAAGTGACTTTTTTAATTTTCTTTTTAAATGTATGTATGTTATTTTTGTGTTTAAGTTTGTATTCTTGAATTATTTTTTTTAATTTTTAAAAAAATTTGTTAAAATTTGGATAACCCAAAGACATCTAATAAAATGGACCTTTCGCCACCCTAGGTAAAGTTGTAAATTGCTGTGCTTCTGTTTTGTTCAGGTTCGTTAATTTTTAAATCGATTGACGTTGAGATTGATTTGTTTTTGTTTAATTAAAATTTTCAATCTTTTACAGTGAACGCGGCTTAAAATAACCGAATCAATCGCGATTGACACAGCTCTAGTATACGCTTTCAAATATATTTGTATTTTATTTATTTACGTAAGTATTTTAAAACAATATGTTTTTTTTTTTTAAATAATACTTAGAGTGTTGTAGGTAATATCATTAAATCATAAATAGTTTAAACAAAGTTAATTTTAAATTATTATATATTAAATATTTTGAAATAACATTAAACAAATTAAAAAAAAAAATAAAGATAATTTTACATTATATTTCAATAAAATTAGATAAACGAAACAGAAATAGAATTGGAAAAACGTTCAGCAATTGTAAAGATTTCTTAGCAAGCCTTCAATTTTTTTTATAGTTATCTTGTACTCTCAGATTGGCAGGCAAGGAGTTCCAAATGTGGGCCTTGTGGGCATGCACAAAGAACCGTTGTTTGGAGGCTTTATATTTAAATGTTGGAACAATGAGGATATTACTCTTTGAGATACTGGAAAAATGAGGTTTTCAAAAAGATAATTCGGATTTTTCGTATGAATAAGGTTAAACAGAAATGTCAATGTAAGAAAATCCACATACATACGGCATTTGCCTGAGCAGAAACATGGTCGAAACGACGCAGTCCGTAGATAAAGCGGACAACGTTGTTAAAGGCTACTTGAAGTTTGCGTTTACTGGCGCTATCTAAACTGCAAAAAATAGGACTACCGTAGATAGAATTGGTGGAATAACTGTTTTGGCAATTATCAATTTAGTTGAGACCGGGAGGAAACTTCCAGAAAGGTATAGAAAACGCAATGAAGTGTATACTCGTCCAATAGTACTTATCAGGTGATTGTCCCATGTAAGCGTTTGGTTAAAGATTACTCCTAGATTTTTTACTGCTTTGACATAATTTAAAGTTGTTCCATTGAGCTCAACGGTTGTTTGAGTTATTTATCACAGTTGCCTGGCATTTGTTCGAATTGATTTTCAAGGAATTATCTCTAGCCCTCATCCTCATTTATTTTGACCGTTGCATCTTCTACCATGCTATAGCTCAAGTAAATTTGGACATCATCTGCGTACATATGAATTTTGCTATGTTTGAGTATCGAACAGTTGAACAGTGTAATAGAAGTGGACCCAGAATTGATCTTTGAGGGACACCAGTGATATTAGGAAGAAATGTCAATAGTTTTGAGTTTACAAAAACTGCTTGAGATCTGTGCCTTAGATATTGTTCAACCATAGATAATGCTGAAGTGTCAAAAAAGAAAAAAAATCTTGACTTTTTTCAAAAGTATTTCGTGTGAAACTGTATCGAACGCTTTGGAAAGATCAAGCAAAACTATAGTTGTTACATGATTTTTATCAACTTCTTGACGGATATCATCAGTTATTTTAAGAAGTGCGGTTGTACAACTATGTTTTGATCTAAATCCAGACTTATAAGTTTCTCAAATGCTTTTGAAATGAATGGAAGAATAGATATTGGTCTGTACTCTTTTTGTTTAGATACTGTTTTTTTTTTAGTAAGAAGGGGGATATAAACGGAAGGATTATTTTTACAAACTTAGGGTCCATATTATTTAGTCCTATTGCTTCCGATTAAATAGCACAGATTGCCTTGTATACATCAACTTCAAAAACTCTATTAAAACTGAAACTTTGGGAAAAACGGGTATCATAACTTTGAGAAATTATGATTGCCTATGGAGGTGTCTATATTGGAGGCAGAACTTATGAACTGTTTATTGAGTTTATCTACATCGCAATCATCATCAATATTCATTATTTTCCTTGGGATATCAAGTGATTTAATGTTTTCCTATAATTCCCAAAAAACGAATTAATTTTTGAGGTAAAGTATTCAACCTGTTTTATCAATATCTGTGAAATCATAGATATTTTCAAGATTAAATTCAAAAATACCAGCTACTAGCGATTGTATGTAAATAGATTTAAAATCTCGAAACGAAATATTTTCATCTACTAAAGTTGGATTTAATATTAAATTATAGAAGGCAACAATCAAGTCGTGTCTGGAGAAGCCAGGAACATCTAGTTGACTGTAGAAGTTAATATTGTCGGGTTGGTTGACCAGAAAAAAACGTCAAGTAAGGTAGAGCTGCAAGACGTGAAATGTGTAGGAAAGTCACTGTTTATTGGAAATATATTAACAGACTGCAAATTGTCACAAAAAGTCTTAACCCGTCCATTTTCGCTATCTAAAAGATCTATGTTTAAATCCCCAGCTATTAAAATGTGATAATTGTTCTAGAATGTAAAGTTATATTTTCAATAACCCAAGCAGCATTATAACGGGTGATTTTTTTGAGGTTAGGATTTTCATGCATTAGTATTTGACAGATTACGCGGGATTTCAGACATGGTGTCAAAGAGAAAGATGCTCAGTATGCTTTGACATTTCATCATGAATAGACTTACTAACGAGCAACGCTTACAAATCATTGAATTTTATTACCAAAATCAGTGCCCTAGAAAAGTTGGCAGAAAATCCGCTTTTTTATCGACAAATTTTGTTCAGCGATGAGGCTCATTTCTGGTTGAATGGCTACGTACATAAGCAAAATTGCCGCATTTGGAGTGAAGAGCAACCAGAAGCCGTTCAAGAACTGCCCATGCATCCCGAAAAATGCACTGTTTGGTGTGGTTTGTACGCTGGTGGAATCATTGGACCGTATTTTTTCAAAGATGCTGTTGGACGCAACGTTACGGTGAATGAACCGAACACTGATTTTGGTAATAAAATTCAATGATTTGCAAGCGTTGCTCGTTAGTAAGTCTATTCATGATGAAATGTCAAAGCATACTGAGCATCTTTCTCTTTGACACCATGTCTGAAATCCCGCGTGATCTGTCAAATACTAATGCATGAAAATCCTAACCTCAAAAAAATCACCCGTTATCTATACATATCGCCGCCTGAAAATCTACCGCCTTAGGCCTATGTTCCCTATATGGCTAATCCAGCATTGACCCGCTCTCAAATAACTTTGGGGAACACCCTTATCAGCAATTAGTGTGCCTGCGAAAAGATTTCGATTTAAAATTCAATAAAATAAATAAATTTATTGGCGAGATAGCTCCTTAAGGAGCCAAGGCCTAGTGACTTATACTCTCAACCATTCCTGTGTGTGTGTTGTTAATCTGCAAGAATGGAAGGGACCTACAGTTTACCGCCGAGTCCGAACGGCTACATGAGATGCACTTTATCGAGACAAATTTTACTCTTGGAGGTTTTGTCAATTCCTCGCAAGAGGCAGTACCCCGGAAAAGAAGATGGCTATGAGCTGGATTCGAACCCAGGCTCATTCGCTTAGCAGTCCGACACACTAACCACTAAGCCACGGGGCACTACGAAAAGATTTCGATTTGAACTCTAAAAATCAATCCTGGTTCTCAGTAATAGTATAAACTTCCCTCTCCCCTAGGAATTTCTTGTTCTCAAAGAAATAATTGTTTTAATTGCTGATTTCATTAGTTTATTAAATTTTGTAAATATGTGACCTATGTACCTACTTAAGGTTCTAATTTCATGAGGCTGTTCCACGTACACACAGAGTGAGTATCCCTTTAATATTTTGAGACGTACTGCTCTCTCTTGATCTGTTGATCCCTATAATTATCCAAATGAATAGCAGAACTACAGGAAAGGGCTTCCATTTTAGTTTGCTCATTAATGAGGAACATAAAAATCTTGTTATTAAGGAAATGAAGAGCAATGGAAATTCTTTTCAAGTCAAAGGGTTCTTCAAACATCATAAAACCAAGAGGATTATTTTAAGAATATTCTGTTCTGGGAATAACATTCCCTCAAAACCCTTTCAAATGCTCTCCTTCATTTTTTCTAATGCCTTTACTTTCCTCTAAAAATAGACCACCGAAAACAAGGCTCCATATGAAACACTTAACCTAAAAAAAAAAAAAACACAACATTCATAATGTACCCCTAAGCACCGGAACCATATAAACACAGATACCCCTCATTTATTCATTACATAATCTTTAGCTTCTAATGAAATGGGTTAACCCTTTTCATCCAATCCATCTTCAAGTTCGCCAAAAACCAAAAGCACTTGATCCTAAAGTGATATAAAACTTTAGAAAACTTTCCACAGCTACAGCCCCCATCAAGAACGTTCACTCATGCGATTTCCAACATCAGTTCCGCAAGGTAAAATGCAAACATACTCGACTTTTCATCCATTCACCGACATAAGTCCAAAAACTTTGATACTCCCAACTTCCATAACCAAGGCTTATGTCAATGTAATTTTAAAATATATAATTTCCAAACGTTACCCAACCACATGTGGCTTATGTAACATTTATCACAGATGCAGCAGCACCAAAACCCTCATTTCTGTCAACCTTGTTTCTCTTTTTTGGGTAAAAAATGAGGATTTAAACCTGAAATGGAGAAGTGCATTCTATTTTCTTCCAAATCATTCGAATGCAATTAGAAACGAACGTTTTGATGGTGCTAACCGGAAGTGAGCTAACGAAATGGAGGATCCACAAAAAAAGTGACAGTTTCACTTTTTCTTGTTCGCAGTAAACAGAGCAATAAATGAACAAACATCTCCTCAATGTGGAAACCCACCTAAATGGGTATAGGCACGGCATGCTCGTATAGCACCACCAATGGCACCTTTTATTTGGTATTTGGTATCTGGAATTGGGGGGAAGGGTTCATACAAATCCCTTGCCATCATCAGGAAATACACATTATTGTTATGTCAAATTTTATTTTTATTCTCGATGCCATGGCAGCCAAGCACAAGGAGCACATGGTGGCAACGACGGGCCAGGCGTTCGTTGTAAACATTCACCCAGGAATACAGCAATCCAAAATAGAAGAGTGTCAATCGCACAAAAATCGATTCCAAATGAGAAATGCCATTTAATCCTTCGTACTGTATGAATTCGAAAACGAGGACGATGACGATGACGATGACGAAGAAGACGACGGAGACGACGACATCGACATCGACTATAACAACAGCGATGATGATGATGTCGAGGACGAGGACAATTTTTCCATATTACGGTTACGGCACGTAGCTAACAGTCGATATCAATCGATAAACCACATTTAATTCAAACACACAAACATACAAACTCACACATATGCGACCTTGTTCTGTTGAAACATGCAAACGGAAAGGAACCTTTCAATCGTCAATATGTGTTCTTTGGCATTGAAGTATCCAAGTACCAGTACCGCTGCCAGGAGCCAGGACTATCTATCATCAGAGAAGTTGCAGAGAGCACCTCCAAGTATCCTCATGACTGATTTCCACATCATATCGTTTCATTCATTCCTTTGGAGTGTGCTCTTCGGATGCACTTGGCATATGTACATTATTGCACATGTATCTGGGTTGTGTTACCTTTAAAGCGACCGCTGTAGCACTTCCTTTTACCTACCCACACGTAGATGTTTATGTAAGTTTAGGGAGCGCTGAAGAGATTCCACATCCACACGACGATGATGCGAAGGATGAACTAAAGTAATTCACATCGGAGAACATTTTCTAAAGGGGACATTCAATATATATTACTTTCCTAATTCCCTCTGAGCCATTCACTAATGGAAGAACACAAGGCACACAAAGGAGTTGTAAGGTAGTCCCTTTTGGGAATATAATAGTTGGAGATGGGTAAAGGCTCTCTCCATCAATCAAACATTTATAATTACAGAATAAAGTAAAGCCTGCACCTTACATTGTCATTCATAATTAACTTGCCACCTTCTATGCCTATTAGTTCCGGCTCCACCTATGTATCCACATCAAGTGCGTACAGACTGGACGGAGATTTAATTCCGTTTGATTGAAATAGTGCAAATAATATTGTGAACACCACATATCTGTGGAGAGGTGTATTTATGTGTCCAAACCTATTTTATGTTTCCTGTAATTCTGTGTGATCCTTTGGCATGCGAAAGGATTAACTTTGAGTGTCATGTAAAACTGAATTAAATCGCACATTTTAAAGTTGCATTAAATTTATTGCTAAAGGACCAACGCACTGCTATGGTTTTTTGATTAAAAATATACAAATAAATAAAATAATAAAGGATAATGATGAATTGACAAGGACAATGGTATTATCCTGCAACGTTGTTTCAATAAATACCCGATAAGATGGGATTAGTAGTGACATTTTGCCATGGCAGTTAATGCCGAAATTAATTTACAAATAAAAATTGCCAGGCATTTTAAGGGTTTTCGTTGTGTAAAAAAACAAAGAAAAAAATAGGACAATTTTTAATTGGAGTGTACTTTTGATGTTTATATAGCAACGGAATAAAATTGAAATTATTATTTCCACTTTGCTTGAATTTAGCACAATGTCACCGGAAGTAAACAAATAAAATGATTACTTTAGAAATCATCATCAGTTGTAACTTCTGAGTGACTCAAGAGTAACCTTATGCTGACGTGTTTCGTAAGACTGGACAGTAACTCATATGAAACTTAAGTAAACTAACACCTTCGATACTTTGCAGTATTTTGGACTCTAGCCTAAACGGTTGAGCCAATCGTCTTAAAAGAACTTAAGGTGGTTTTGACATTCTACAGAGGAGTTTTTTCAATTTTTTTCTTCTGCTAAACTGTGTGTCTTTGATGTACATATTGTGTTGCAATTAAGTTTCAAAGTGGTTGGCACGATATCTGAGGTTATATTTTTGTTACAAAACAGTCACAGAAAAGTCTCCAATCCTGAACGAATGAGAAAGAAAGCCTCGCATAATATCTATCTATCTCAGGTAATATTTTTGTTACAAAACAGTCACAGAAAAGTGAATAGTTATAATATTTGTTTCAGTAAAGTTTTTTGAAACTCATCAGTAACTCAAAAACTATGAGTTGTGACTTCTCAAAACAGAATGAGTTTCTTAAGGGTTCCATTAACGTTTTCTGTATGCAAAAGTATGTTTTTAGAAAACGTGTTTTAATTCAGTTCCACAATGGTTGACAAGGAAACTGAACTACAATTTGGTTACAATACAGTCACAGAGAGGTTTCATCGCTTGAGTTGTTGAGCGATGATAAGCATTAAGTTTCGGCCATTTTATTTGACAAACAAAAAAAAAAGAAGAAAAATACATTTTTCTCAAAATAAATTAATAAAAACCTTAAGATTTGGATCAATGATCTCGAAATTCAAAGATTTTTCGTACTTAAAATCTTTAAAAAAAAAAAAAAAAAATTACAAAACTTTTCATTTAATTATTTTTTGGAGAGCGCGTGAGTTAGGTATGGGAAGATGTAATGTAATATTTCGTGGTATACAAATACAAATACAACTGCGAGCGTTTTTGAAATTCACCTAAAACAAAGCCGATAATCAGGTTTATAATTTATTCATAGCAAAAGTCTTTAGTAAAAAAAGATATAAAAAAACTATAGACAGATCTTCTTACTGTCGTCTATCTCAAAAGGTTTTGAAAAAGTCAACAAAGTTAGGATTCTCCTTTATCTGACGAATCTGAATTTTCTAAGTCCTCTACAATTTGGATTCAGAACGGGGTTTTCTACCGAAGACGTTCTACTGGATTTTTGTAACTCTATACAGCAAGGTGCTGATAGCAAACAAATATCTGGTGCACTTTTCGTTCACAGAACCAAGGCGTTCGAAATGGTGAATCACTCCATTCTTTTAAACAAGTTGCACAGAGTTGGCTTTCGTGGATTTATTTACAGCTGGCTTATATCTTATTTAAGTAATCGAAGTCAAATAGTTAAGGTAAGTAATGTTTTAAGTGACTCAATGAATATTAACTTTGGAGTACCCCATGGGTCAGTCCTTGGTCCTGTTCTCTTTTTAATTTATATAAACTCCTTGTTTGACAACAATTTGTGGGGAAGTTTAAGCCTTCGCTGACGACCTTGCATGACTTGAATCATAATGTACATTTACTAAGAATATGGTTCGCAGAACACAATCTTGTCGTTAGCTCTAAAACCAAGTTAATGTTTTTCTGTCTTGAATCAAAGTTTTTAGAACAGATTAAAGTTACTTTTCATTCTCCTGATTGCAAGAGTTTCACAGTATACATATTTAATTGTAAAAGCTTAAGACTTCTTTCCCAATTGACTTTTAATTCAAATGCCACTTGTGTAAGTAAATGTTTTAATATTGAAGTTCTTAATCAATATAAGTATCTCGGTGTTACTATTGATCAGCACTTAAAAAGGACTGAACACATACGGAATTTAAAGAAGTACTTTCTTTCAACTTTTCGATGGAAAATTTGTTCAAACAAAATATTAAAAACCGTATATTATGGAATATTTCATTCGCGGCTATAAAACGGAATATTCTGTTGGGGAGGTGCTTATCTTATCCAATTAAAACAATTAACTATCCTTCAAAAGTGTATCATACGGAAAATAGCTCATACTATGGAACTAACAGGGATTCTACCACAAAGACACTTATTCTACTTTAAAGTCTTAAAAATGTTTTTAACTGAGGTGGCTATACGCAAAGTCCTATTAGTGACTTACATAATCTAAGAAGCAACTATAGTTCTGTTTCTACTCTGACTTTTCGGATAACATTGTTCAACAAACTCCCTGCGACTAATACGAAGCATTAGAAATAACTTAGTGTTTTTAAAATGTAAAGTATCGAAACTTTGCTAAACCACATTGTCAAATTAAATTTTATTGTACTTTCAATGTTGTCTTATTGTACGAACTCTTTTTTTTTTGCCCCTAATGTTATTTTGTCAATTTTGTATATTTAATTGTTTTTCAAATCTCCTTTTACTTTGCATTATATGTAAATGTAAATTAAATGTATTTATTTTTTCTTAACGTTAATTTTAACTGTACACCTCACAGTGTAAATTTGATATATAAAACGTAGCATTATCTCCATTTAAATTAATTTGAATATAAATGCTATACTCTGTTCAATTTATATTTTCAGTACAGACCTTATGGAAGAGAGCTTTCAAACACAGTGGTACCTGCATGTGTTTGCATCGCACTCAACTTAAGAAATTGCCACTTAAATATAAAAGAGAATCCTGAAATACATTGGGCTAGAAACGGTACCTCGGAAACTGGCTATCCGATTACAATCAAACTTGTTATTCAGGAAGATGTAGCAAGCCTAAGTAATTTTACTTCAAAATATTTTTGAATATTGTTAAAAACATTTAACTGTTCCTACGATTTTGAAAAAAAATCCTGCTCCTTCAATTTTCTTAAGGAAATAAAATGGCGTTCAAAAAAGAAAAAGATAGATTTAGTTTGTTTCTGTTTTCTTAAAATTTTAATAAACAGTTGGTAACCATACCTACATTTGTGTGAGAATTATACCAATTTATAATGCCCAGTATGGCAACCATTTGAGAACTTAAAAATGGAGATAGCTTATTGAAATCCATAACAGTAAGAGTGAAAGGCAAATATCCTATCTTCCCTGTACTGAAAATATAAATTGAACAGAGTATACACAGTATTATCTTGTATAAAAAAATTATTAATTTATTTTAGTGAATATACATAACTAAATTGTTAGCAAGATTAATAAGAAATAAATCGGAAAAAGCACAAACAAGCAAGCAACTCATGCAACTCCGTTATTGAAAGAACCAAATGTTTGCATGACCAAAAATTACGGCAAAAAATTCTGCAGTGTCCCAAAGGCAGTAAAAATTTTTGGTCATTTGTAAAAAAATATTAAAAACTCCTCAACATCTTCGGTTCCAACGCTCATCGACAATTATAATCCAATTGTTTACTCTTCAGAGAAGGCAAACTTGCTCGCCGCCCATTTCGCTGCCAGCTTCACGCTGCCGCATAGCAACGTTGCCCCTCCTGTACTTAAGAATGTAAATTTTTCCATTGGACAGATTTTTTTCTGCACTCGTACAGTAGCAAGAGTTCTCAAAGATCTCGATATAAACAAATCCGCTGGCCCAGATGGTATACCCCCGATGCTTCTGAAGAGGTGTTCTTCCACACTGGCAAAGCCACTGCGTAAGCTTTTCCATCGCTCCTACTCTTCTGGAATCTTTCCTAGAAGATGGAATGGATGTCCCTAAGAAAGGTGACCCATCCTCCCCCTCCTCCTACCGACCCATAGCACTGACATCCCTTCTTTCTAAGGTCATGGAAACACTGAAACACCGTCAGCTTAAGGAATATCTCGAAGATCGTAAGCTTCTCCATGACCGTCAGTATGGCTTCCGCAGCAACCGTTCCACTGGTGATCTGATGGCATATCTCACCGAACAGTAGAACAAATCTTTACATCGCTTTGGTGAAAGTAAGATT
Source organism: Platycheirus rosarum (assembly GCA_963971375.1). Classification (NCBI taxonomy): domain Eukaryota; kingdom Metazoa; phylum Arthropoda; class Insecta; order Diptera; family Syrphidae; genus Platycheirus; species Platycheirus rosarum. Next base: position 1,133,372 of record OZ020508.1, read on the forward strand.
ATTGCTCTTGATATCTCCAAGGCATTTGATAGAGTTTGGCATGAAGCTCTCTTATCGAAAATGCGTGCTTTTGGGATCGATAATACTCTTGTTCGTTGGATTAGAAGCTATCTTCTGGACCGTTCAATACAAGTTGTATTGGACGGATTCAAGTCTGATTCCCATAAAATAAATGCTGGTGTGCCCCAGGGCTCTGTTCTGTCTCCGACTCTTTTCCTCATTTTTATAAATGATCTTCTGTCTGTTACTTCTAATCCACTTAACTGTTTTGCTGACGACTCTACCCTCAGCTTTTCATATTCGTTCGATAATTCACGTCCTTCGCCTTCGGACGTACAATTGCAACGGTGCCGTATGTCAAGCTCATTAAACTCCGATTTATACAGCATTGTCAAATGGGGTAATAGGAATCGTGTGGAGTTTAATGCTTCGAAAACTCAATGCTGTCTTCTATCGTTAAAGGCATTGGGGCATTGTCCATGAATGGCACTTACATCGAAGAAACCGATAAGCTCTCAGTACTCGGTATGTGTGTCAACGACGACCTCCGTTGGAACGGCCATATATTTGAGATCGCTAAGAATGCTGCTAAGTGCTTATCTGATCTGGCTACAATTTATAAAGCGTTTATACGCCCTAAACTCGAGTATAACTCCCACCTCTGGGCAGGTGCTTCGTAAACATCGCTTCACCTGATTGATAGAATACAAAATCGAGCGTTAAGATTGATAGGAAATAGAACTGCCGCTGAAACAATTGCCCCTCTCGAACACCGACGCAATATTTCATGTCTTTCCTTTTCTTTTATAAAAAATGTTCACTGCAAGTAGCCAGTTGCATTCCTCCCCTTAAAAGTTTCGCCCGTAATACTCGTCTCGCAAGGAATGCCCATCAGTTCACCCTTGAGCCCAATTTCGGACGTACCGTGAAATATAGGGATTCTTTTTTTAGCCGTACAACACGACTTTGGAATGGTTTACCCGGCGAGATTTTCCCTTGCCATTTCAATTTGCAAACATTCAAAACCAATGTTAATCGACACCTCCTATCTCTCCCCTCCCTATCTTCCTAATGCCCGCGTGTTACATTAAAAGGGAAACAAATAGTCCCTTGTGCGCGCGGTAATTATAAAAAAAAAAAAAAAAAAAACTTTAAGTTTATTTACTTCCTATTAATTAGAGCTAAGCCACAAAACAAGACCATTTTTGCGCTCTTTGGTTACATAGAAGTGGTGGTGACTTATTTGCCACTATAATATTACCATCACTTTGTTACAGAGAACTCAATATAACTTTATTGTAAAAAAGCGTGCCACTTGGGGGCACCTTTAACTTTTTTGAACATTGATAAAAGCTTTTGCTGGTATAAAACACTTATAACAACCTAAAAAGAAAATCCATACCTTATTTTATACGCTTATACGTCGTAGCTTCAATCATAAATAAATTACTTCAATGATTTTATTAATTTTTTTTTTTTTTATTGATAAAGAGGGTTTTAACACCTCCCTTTTTATCAAAATTAACAAAAAAGTTAACCATATAAAATTAACTTGTCGTCGGTAAAAGCGACTTCCACATTTCCCAAGAAACAAATAACATGATAATTGTCAAAATATTTTACCAAAACTTGTCATTTCACCACAAATGACGTTCATTTCGCCTAACAATATTCGACTCCCCGGTGACTGGCTTCCAAAAAAAACGATGTCAATTTTGAAAATCCTTTCACATAATTTCCAGAACTCCGTCAGATCATCCGAGGAAAATCTAAAATAAAACTAATATCTTATCTTCCCCAGAACCCCAATATACGCATGTGAACCTGCAAAGATAAAACACCCGGAGTTAAGGGACGCAAACCTGACATTTTTTATTATAAATTAATGCATTTGTGGTGTATCTGTTTGTTTTTCATAACAGATTGAATGGAACAAGAAGAAAAAAGAAGCTTTTGTTATAAATACCAACTCCTATATATGCCGAATATTATGCTAATGGAAGAACGTTGTCTTAGAACAAATATACAACCACATCCTTTAAAGATAAATGAATCCCTATTCGCTCCTTTTGCTTTTAATATATATCTGCAGAGTCCGTGGCCTCGGTTGGTGAATTAGTTCAAAATGGATGATGTGTATCTGAGAAATTAGTTTATTTTACAAAATCCACGATACTAAAGCACCTTGGACGCTCTTTAGGTCCTTTTACCTTCGAATAAAATAATTAGTAGAAGATGGAGTGAGTGTGTTTGCACAGACATAAATACATTTAATAGTTCATAAAACACATCAAATAAAGGTCTAAGCGAATAAGGACTTCAAGGTATCCGGTACCTGGTAGTTAACCGAGGAGAGGGAGTTGCTCGATATTTATTACCCCCTTTCGGACTGGTTAGGAAACGCTTTGGGGAAGTCACGTATTGAAATTAACGACACGGAATTGGTAGCACCACTCAGCTAAGAGTAAATTGGCTTTTGTAAAAAATAACAGTGGTTATTAAAAACCGTAAAGTTGCAACATTTTTTGATGATCTGGATTATCCTTAACTGATATATGGTTCCTGGTTAAAATCTTTCCTTCCGCGACTACAAAAAAAAAAGAAGATTTTTTATTCTAATAAAAAAATAAAAAAACAAATATTGAAATTGTTTTTGTTTCTTTTCCCTTTTAGCAAATATTTTTTTGCGACTTTTGAAAGGCAAGGTTTTCTGTTGTTCCTCTAATAACAGACTCTGGGTTTACATGCAAAACAAATACAATTCATTAGATGACTGAAAAACTTTTCCGAGTAGTGGAATCGCTTCGAGCAAAACAAAGTTTCATGTCTAGGATATGCAACGCGGGTAGGGTTCGCATTCCGGCATACCTATATCTACAACATGCGGGTTTTTGTCGCCTTTTTATCCAAGCCAAATGGCATTTATTAAAAATATGTTTTTTGTTTTGAAAAAGTTTTTGTTCAACGCAAATTTTATGACTGTTTATTCAGAATTTGAACATTATTTAGAGCCCAAGGAGCATAAGTTAGGACTATGGCGACGCCGCTAAGTGCGATAAACCTGACCTTTTTTATAGTCCTTGACCCTAAGCGTATAGAATCTGGAGAAGATTGCGGACCTAGAAATTTTAATGTCGTAGACACTCCGGGTAAGATGATAATAATTATATGACAGAAATTGACTGTTATGATTAAGCAGAATGTTAAGAAAGACATAAAGGAAGTGTTGTACATTAAAGTGAATCAGAGGAGTACATTTTGTTGTTTTTGCGAGTTATGAAAATGCCACCAGATGGCTTTTACTTGCTTTTTGGAAGCTGAAAATTGTGTTTTATACTAAGCTATCTTAAAACGAATGTATTTAGGCAAAGAAGGCTTCAAAATATGTGTTTAATTTATTCTAATAGCCTTAAAAATGCGTTTCTTAATCAAGATGAAACAAAAGTTATTTAAAATAAATTGCACGACTGGGTATCGTCGAGTAAATTTAAAAAAATGCACGACTGGGTCGCACGAACTTGTTCTTATGTTAGATAATTGCTTAGTGGCTGCATATGTATGTTATATAAAAGGCGTTTTTTTAGACGTTTTCAAGAAGAAATAAAACGCATATATTTCAATGTTATGTTATAAAAAGAATTATAAGATTATAAAGATAAGGGTTTGCATTATGTTTTAGAAATGATTTTGGGGAAGTGGCCGCCGCGGCTGGCTCGAATAAATTCCAGCCGAGGCCCAATTTTGTGAAAATCGGGATCGGTGGCCATCTCGTTTTGGGCCCATTCACCGAACGTGTGACGCGTTTGATGGTCGTTGGGGTTTAATTCTTGCACGAGTTGGATTTTGTAAGCCTGCAAACCAAGATCCTTCCGCAAAATCTTCCATAAAGTAGATGGGCACATCTCCAATTAATGCGCGCGATGGCGGATGGACTCATTCGGGTCTTTTTCGATACTCTGCTGCACCGAAACGAACCAATATTTTGGTAATAAATTTGCACAATTTGCAAACTTGTTCAGGAGTAAGTCTATTGCCTATGAAATGGCAAACCAAACTGAGCATAAATCAAGTGACAGCTGTCAAAAGAAGTATTGCTCCGAAAGAAGTATTGCCAGATTGAAAACCACACGTCTATTAAAATAAAAAAAAAATATTTTTTTTTAGAAAATTCTTTAATTTTTTAATTAGTTTAAGAGTTTTCTCGGAAAAACTAAATATGCAATAAAATTTGAAAACTAAATATCCATCGAGGAAAAAAAATATTAAAAATCGTTTGACCAGTTTTTTTTAAAAAGTCGTTTTTTTTTTAAAAACTTTTCGAAAAAATATTTTTAATTTTTTTCTAGTATGTCATTATAAGGAAATCTGTAGTTTTCATCTGGGAAAATTATTTAAAAAAATTCAATTAACCCATTTTCAAAATATTTCGAAAACCAAATTTTGTTTAGAAAATTTTATAAAATCAAAAAAAAAGTTTTTGAAAATATTAAAATTCAGTATTAATTGAATTATAAATGAATTCCTGTGTACAAGATTTTACTGAAATCGGGATAATAGTTTACGATAAAACCGCATTTGAATTATATGAGAGGTACCGTCATAGAACAAATTTCAAAAAATTCCTTCTAAGTAAAATATGTATTACTTTAAAAAAATAACACCCTGAATTTTTTATCAAAATCGTTAGAGCCGTTTTTGAGAAAATCAAACTTTTTATTAAAAATTGTATGGCAGGTACCATATTTTTTTAACTTATTTTCTATTTGTCAAAATTTTAACAACTAAATAACTGGATTATGTTAGGTATAAATAAATCAAAAGTAAGGCTGTGAAACACACACTTTTTTCAAATAAAAATGCTTTAAAACTTAAGGAATTGCACGCGTTATCATCGGTTCTTACGCTTATCTTGATACTGTCCTCATGCCCAACTCTTCAACAGCGCTCATGTGTCATGCCTAGGCTGAACACATACTGGAGCTGCGAGGATAGTGGTGATGTGATAGTCAAGGATAGCGGCGAAGAAGGATAAAATTGACCAAAGATCAGGTAGCACATATACGACGTACTGAAGGACTGAAGACAAGTCTTTTTGAAGGCACCGCTCTCCTCGTTTATAACAGCGCTGTTACCTCGCCGCTAAGCGCCTCATCATGCGATCTCTCATAAGAAAGCATGTGTTTGTTTTCGCCGCTCTCCTCGACTCTAGCCTCACCGCTATCCTCGCAACTCCAGTATGTGTTAAGGCTGGGGGATGGAATACCCTATGATTTGATCTTTAAGTACAGGCAGCCTAGTGCATGTAGTAGGTAACTGCTGGTAAGCGATGAGATTTTTCCAGTATCACGGCTTCGTCAGAGATTCTGGAATTGTTGTTTTTTAAAATGGTTTTTGCCCATTGACCTTATGAGGGTCAATCCACAAGTTTGTCTCTGTCTTCCAGAAACGAGCGCGGCCGACCTTGGCTTTCAATCGGGTACCACGAATTTACAGAATAGCTCTGCTTGTTACATGAGTTTACTTGATAGCAGCTGTTTGTTAAGTTATCATAGGCATTTTTGTGGGAGCTTCGTAGTGGCTGTGGTTATCAAAAATCACGGGAGCAAAAGGTATCTTTAATTCTAAATGAAGTTCCTCTAAGGAACAGTTATGCAGTGATCGAGAATGGTCTCATCTCTTTCAAACTATACGCTGGTATGCCCCAAGGTTTCGTTTTGTCTCCAACTCTGGCTCAGCTTCCTCTTGTGTGAAACAACTAACCCAAGAAGTTGAATTTGCAACCACGGAACACTCATCACTTTTCATATTCGCTTAAGGGTTCAGAAGCATGTCCTTCGGTTATGGAATTGCAACTACAGCATATGATAAGGTCAATAAGTTTTGATCTTGTTACTGTTGAATTTAATGCTTCAAGAACTCAATGTTGTCTTTTGTGAAAAATACAAAATGTACTTTTAATGCCACTAGAAATGTTTATATTCCAATACTTGACATCGCTAAGAATGCTGCAAAGTGTTTAGCAAGACATTTGCATCTTATCTGATCGCTCTACAATCTATACCTCTTGGCTTAGTGGTTAGTGTGTCGGACTGCTAAGCGAATAAGCCTGGGTTCGAATCCCGCTCATAGCCACCTTCTTTTCCAGGGTACTGCCTCTTGCGAGGAACTGACAAAACCTCCAAGAGTAAAATTTGTCTCCAAAAAGGTGCATCTCATGTAGCCCTTCGGACTCGGCGGTAAACTGTAGGTCCCTTCCATTCCATTCTTGCAGATTAACAACACACACGCAGGAATGTTTGAGAGTATAAGTCACTAGGCCTTGGCTCCTTAAGGAGCTGTCACGCCAATAAATATGTTTTATTTATTTATTCGGCCAAAACTTAAGTATTTCAATTAATTATAATTCGCTTATTTGGGAAGGTGCTCCCATAACCCACTTGACTTTCTTAGATGGAACAGAAATAGAGCTTTAAAAATGATAAAACTGACCAAAGCAATGCCTCATGACTTGCCTTTCAGCTTTTATTCACTAATTCGGAAAAAATATGCTCTAGCGGAATATTTTGTTACATTCCTCTTCTAAAATCATCCAACCTTAATACTCTTGCTAAAGGAATGTACATCATTTTACTCTTGAGTCCCACTCTGAACCTGCAGTTCAAATATGAGGATTCTTTCCCTAGCCGTACCAAACGAATCTTTAATGTCTCGCTAGACTCTGTCTTTTTTATTAATAAATAATTACCATAAAAATCTTATTCAAATTTCTCCAATTTTCTATTTCATTCGATCGACATTTATTACAAATCATTAATTTGTTCGGTTGCTAAACTGATTTTAGAAACATTAGGGACAGAATAATTAACTCGGGCTTATTATTAATTATGTTCAAGCTATCTGTTTCCCTTAACTTAAGCAACCCAACATGTTTTTCTTTAAAGACTCATATCTCAATTCAACATCTATTCATCTTAATGGGCGTTTTTGTCAAAAAAAAAAAAAAAAATAAAAAAATTAGTTGACAACGCATAATGAATTTAATTATGAAAGAAAAAGCATGTTTTTGTTCCACAAACCTCAACTAAACCATAGTGGGCGGATTGTTTTCAACATACGTTAAACATTATGAAGGAAACTTAAGTTCAAAATTAGGTTAAAACACAAAGAAAAATACTAAGAACTGAGAACAAGATGCAGATTCATGAATAACCTGAACTGGGTGTGCAAAGTGAAGGAACGATACCGACCCAACACTCTGTGTATACTGTAACCGGAATAATTTCAAAAAGATACTTTGCATATACGAAACATCTCAGATGGCGAACATGCAGAAACTTAATGTTAATATTCATGTGCTTTTTGAGATTAAATGAAAATTTGATAAATATGTAGGTGTAGAGGTACATAGAGCCATTGTTGCCAACTTTTCCAAAGCACAACGAATTAGCTTGAAGACAGTGCGAATAGACCGCTTAGCATAATTTAATTAATTATTTAAACACACACCCCCTCCCCCCCCCCCTCTAACAAGCTTGGCATGTGCGGGGAGTAAACTCTATAATTGTATAGGGTGTTGTCTGAAGATTATTATTGATGCCTTATTCCCATACATACATATGGCTTTGGCATTGTGTTTTCAGATACATCCTATGGATATGGATAGCTATAGGTTTGTCGGGGAGGCATAATCAAAATGTTTTGTCTGACAGTATATTAGCTATTTTGGTAATTTCGGAAGATATATGGATGGTGATATAGATAGGATTTAGATACATCATTCTCATGTCTTTCATTCTGTCAGGGCTGTAAAATATTCATAAATAACTTTTATTTTCTACCGAAATGAGAAAAAAAAGTTTGATTTTTAGCCGTGAGTTATAAAAATAATTTTTTGTGTAATTAGAATGGATCTAATTTAGGTCTTCGGTGGATTGATTGTTGCTGAACTTTAAATTAATTTACTGAGAGCACTTTGTTGGATTCTTAAAAGTCAAGTGACTTCTTGTTTCCTTCCCATATCAAGCTGATTTCGAAATTCTTGAATTTTGACTTTTTTTTACTTTTTTCATCATCATCATCATCATCGGGGCAACAATCGGGATCTTCCATACATCCTGATTCCTTATCGACGGCATCCAGTTGCGCATACCAATGCTTCGGGCCATATTCCAACGTAAAAAAGATCTGCCACGTAGTCCAGATTTTACCATAAAAAGAACTGCAAAAGACTTTCCGAGCTGGTTCCTATTCGCTTATGCGAGCTAGGCGTCCAGCCCACCGGAGTGCTGCTGGGTAAAGGAGTCTTGTACAGCTTGTGGGCTTCTGCCGATGATGTCAATGTCGTCTGCGCCCGTAAGTCAATATCTGGCTGGACTTGGTGTCGCTATCCCCTCTTGTTGAGGTTCCAGAGTCACGGATTGCTTTCTAGACTCCCACTTGTGGGAGTCCATTAAAGATGCTGATTGGTGTGGAAAGCAAACCGGCTCCTTTACTTGGCTTGTAATGTTGGTCATGGTCAGCCCACATAGTCGTGTCAATTTATTTTGGATGTCGAAATCTCTCATGGCTATATAAAGTCTATAAAAACCTGGTATGTTGGAATGTTTTAAATTCGAGACTTTAAAAAAGTATTATAGCAACAAACAAATCTACGAAAAAGCTCACATCACATTAAACCACTGTACCACTTTGTAGAGCAATCAGGAAGGAAATTCATTTCTTAATCCGCAAGCCCCCCAAACCATCGATTAGATGAATGACCGCTCGGAAACGACATTCAGAGCTTTCAACCAATCAATGAAAAAGCAAATTGGCACAAAGTCAACTTTCCGCTGTGGATAATCACCAACTCAATCCTTAATTTCAATAAAATATAATTAAAATTGGAATTGAACATTACTCTAACCAAATCTTTTTTTTAATATTAAACAAAATAAACTTTACCATTTTTTACCGAGTTTTCAAAGGCAATCGTTAAAAGGAATTTATTATAACCAAACCCTGATTAAATCTGTAATAAAGAACATCAAAAACAAACATAAATCAACCCTACTACGATGATCAAAGAAGATGTTTGTTCTTTTTGATTCTCAAGATTTTTAGGGACTACTTGATTGAATAATTTAAATTTATTTGTAGTGATTGCGCTTTTTAAAGGAAGGAGGAAGGTTTCATTTAAAATCTGGGAAGCTATACAAAACTGCCGCTTCTTAGTTTGCTCAACACATTATGGGGATATCCATTTTTATAGAATTTTGAAAATAACCCCGCAACCCCTACAAATTCTTCGAAGCAAGTATATATATATATATACATTCGGTAATATTTTCAAGCAATTTTCTGATATTTTTAAACCAATTTTCCAAGAATTCTAACCCATTGATGGAATAAAATATTATTCATAGCAAAAATGCTGATTAAGGAAGGAAAATGTTAATTAAGTAGAAAATGACTTAATTATCCTTTCTTAAATATTTTAATTATCTGCTATATAACTATGAAGCAAATGGTGTTCAAGGTGAGTTCAATTTGAATAAACTGCACGACTGGATCGCACGTACTTGCTCATATGCTCGGTCACATTGTCCAATAAAATTAAAAATAAAATGAACGACTGGGTCGCACGAACTTGTTCTTATGCTAGATAAATGCTTAATGGCTGCATATGTATGGTATGTATGATTAAAATAAAAAAAATATTGTTTTCGAAATTTTTTTCATTTTTTTAATTAGTTTAAGAGTTTTCTCGGAGAAAAAAAAAGTATGCAATAAAATTTAAAAACTAAATGTCTTTCGAAAAAAAAAATATTGAAAATCGTTCGACCAGTTTTCTTAAAAAGTCGTTTTTTTTAACTTTTTCGAAAAAATATTTAAAATTTATTTTAGTGTGTCATTATAAGAAAGTCGGTAGTTTTCACCTGGGAAAATTATTTAAAAAAAATCAATTAACCAGTTTTCAAAATATTTCGAAAACCATTTTTTTAGAAAATTTAAAAAATCCAAAAACAAAGTTTTTGAAAATTTTGAAATGCAATATTAATTAAATTATAAATGACTTCCTGTGTGCAAAATTTTATTGAAATCGGGATAATATTTTACGGATAAACCGCATTTGAAAAAAAAACCGTTTTATGAAAGGTACGGTTATAGAACAAATTATTTCAAAAAATCCATTCTAACTAAATGATGTATTGTTGTAAAAAATAGCTCCCTGAAAGTTTTATCAAAATCGTTAGAGACGTTTTCCGTTATTTATCGACCTAGAGAAAAAATAAAAAACACCCCGAGATACTATCAAATTAATAATAAATACCAAGTTTGAAGCAAATCGGCCCATCCGTTTAGGCTGTAGACAGACGTACGGAATTTCCGGACCCATTTTTTTCGACTTCTCTATCATATTAATGTCATGTTTGATTGTTAGATTTTTTTTTGCACGAATCCATAACTTGCCTTATATAAATTTTTTTATTTCATAAAAAATCAAACAAAAATCTAAAATAGAAAACAAAAATCACTAGCTGATCCTCTCGGCGTTGCTCGGGTACACTATCAATTTTCAATCATTACCATGTGAGTGACATTTTTGGTCTTAACTCTGGTTCTAGACATCGCACATCAAACAGATTTCTTATATGCGCTCACCAAAAATGTCCTAAAGCCACCTAAAAATTTTATCCAAATCGATTGAGCCAAAAAAAAGGAGTTCGCGCACAAACATAATTTGGATCATAATTATAACACAAATTACTTAGAACTAAAACAAGAACTTTAAATATAATTTGTTTTTAAATTCAGAATTTCTTGAACAAAGCTATGAAAAATTAACATAAACCACAACTTATCGAGGAGATCATTGTTGGTATTTTGTTGTTGAACAAATTTTGTTCATGATTTATTTGTTTGTTCTTAAAAAATATTTTTTTAATTTCTGAGATTTCAAATTATAGTTTAATTAAAGCTTTAACATATGTTTTAGAGTTTCACATTTAATTGTGTTGGGTTTTCTCAAATTTTAGCCGGGACAGGCGAGCTAAATACGGGACTGTCCCGGGAAATAGAGGACGGATGGTCACCGTACTTATAGTACCTATAATCGCAAGTAAAAACGTATTTCTGAGTTTAAATAGAATATGGCTTCCTTACAAATTATGTAAAAGAAATAAAAAGTAAGGATGTGTATGTATTTCAAAATGAAACAATCGCCTTGAGCTCCTCTATCTCAGATCAACTTTTTGTTTCAGGACACTTAGAACAAAGAAGTTTATCCACACAATTTGATAAGTCAAAGGTCATATCTTTTATCAAGCTCAAGCTGTGATAAGTTAAACTAAAAAAATAACCATTAAAACAAAAAAAAGGGTTTATTCCGGATTTAATTAGCATACAAACAGACCCTCATCATGACTCAACCCCAGCCCATACACTCCTACAATTTAACAGAAGGGGTTTCTAAAACACATATCCACCACGATTGAAAATATAAGTTTTTTGAAGTTCCAGATTATATCTAAAATATGCACCGCAGCTGGTTGCAAATATTTGAAAAAAAAAAATATAAAAACCACATCCCCCCCCCCCCATAAAAATATTTCCTTTTACCTCATAATGTGTTTATTTTTGGAAAATTTCCATAAAATCCAATTAAATGCTAATTTACCCAGTTGACTGGAAGAATAACAGAGGGATAAGAGTTAGGAACAATACTCACCTCGTATATCGGTCTATCACTTGGAATACGCATGCATGCTAAGCCCCATTGAGAATCCCGCATCCTTACAACCCACCGCAGCTAGTCCGCCAGGAGCAAGGCGCCCCCAACGCCACCGAGGAAAGCAGCAATATAAAATTGACATTAAAAATGAATACTTCCAAGAGACTTCACCGAAAGTTTTCGAGCGTTTTTTTATTTGGTCTATTTTTTTTTTTTTGATAGAGGAGGGTTTGAGATGGGTGGGCCAGCAATGAATTTTTTAACAAAAGGTCGTGAGAGTTTTTTTTGTTCTTTGTGTTTGTGTGTAGTGTTCCTTGCTTTATGTCCTTTTGTAGAAGATAGATTAAGTATATATATATAGTTTTTTTTATTACATTTATGCATAATGTCAGCAGGGATCAGGAAAACGGAAAGCTTCTATGACATTTTTTATGGACTACTAAGTAGTTTTAAGATGGCAGTATTTGAATAGATACTGGGTGGTATAATAGTGTTGGTAAGAATATCTCATTAGACATTGTTCAATGGTGTTTCTATGGGGGGAGAAAAAAAAGAAGGCAGGTCCTTGGGTAAGGTAAAAGTAATTATTTATTGGAAAGATATATACTTAGGTTTAATATCGTTGTTATAAAAAAAATTGTTTCCCAGTTGAGACCTTGAAATGTTTTTATATGTTTATAGGAAACGACATCATTTGAAAGCGGGCGGAGGAGGGAGGTTTAAGAACTATTAAAAGCGAATAGATTCAACTATGAAAGGTATACTAAAAATATCTCAAGATTCATTAGTGAAATTAATTTCTCTTTGAAATGCCTTCAGTACTTATAATCAATTTTGCAATGGAAAAGCAGTTTAATTGACTTGTCATAAGTAAATCTAGTTTTCCTTTATTATAAACAAAAAATGAAGTGCATTACGAAACCATCTAGGACAGTGCCATAGTACTTGCTCCAATAAGCAGTTTCTTTGAGGATTTAAATTTGAAATTTATTTAAAACCGTTCGACGACTTTTTTACGATTTTTGAAAACGGTTTTAGATATCAATGAAATTCTTTATTCCTGTAAAATTACGTTCGATGCCATTATGTATGGAACTTGATTTCTTTTGCATGGCCACCACGGGCACTCTTGCAGAAGTCCAGACGCTGAAACCAATTTTCGACGGTTTTCAAGCATAAATCGGCCGATACTGCTGCAATTTCACGTTCGATATTCGTACGGAGTTCATCAATCGTCGCTGGCTTGTTGGCATAGACCATAGACTTGACGTAGCCCCACAGGAAATAGTCTAACGGCGTCAAATCGCACGACCGAGGCGGCCAAGCGACTGGACCATTTTATGAGATAACACGTTCTCCAAACTTGGTTTCCAATAAATTGATTGTGACATTCATGTGACACATGTCCTCCAAGTCCATATCATCCAATTGGGGCCAAAAATATTCGGTTATCATTGAACGGTAGCGATCCCCATTCACAGTAACGTGACGGTCTTGATCATCACGGAAGAAGTACGGCCCAATGACCCCGCTGGCCCATAAACAACACCAAACCGTAATTTTTTCGGGATGCAATGATGACTCATGGAGTACGTGTGGATTGCTGCCTTGATGTTTATTGATGAAGCCATTCATCCAGAAAGGAGCCTCATCGCTGAAGATGATTTTTCGATGAAAATCCGAATCAATTTCAAGTTTTTGCTCAGCTCAATTCACGAACATACGACGCTTCTGGTGGTCAAGCGGCTTCAGTTCTTGCGTCAATTTAATCTTGTAAGGATGTAGGCCAAGATCTTTTCGCAAACGACGTCACAGAGATGCCCAACGCTTGAGAACGACGTGTGAGAGACACATTTGGGCTTTCTGCAACTGAAGCCTCAGCGGCAACAATATTCTCGACAGTACGGGCACTTCTTTGTCTCACTGGCACGGGAACATTTTGTACAGGCGAAGGATAATTCCAATTCGGCAAATCTCTGGTCGATCAATCTTCTTCCGAGTATCAGCCAAGTATTAGAAAAAGTTCTCAATATGGCTCCGTCTAAGTGGACCGAGGACAAAAATATAATTCCAGACACCCTGTTCGGCTTTAAGGCGGGACATGACACAATTCATACCGGCCGCGTCAAAGCTAGTATCTGCTGTCCAATGGAACAATGCTAAGAATCAATGCTCGGGTGCCTGTCTGGTTGATTTGGAGAAGGCTTTCGACACTGTATGGTTAGAAGGTCTTTATCTGAAGCTTACCAGAATGGGCATAAGTAAACCACTGCTTTACGACATGCTCAATGGTAGAAAGTTTGTTGTCAAGAGTGGGAATGTAACTTCTACCACAACGTTTGATATTAAAAACGGCCTGCAGCAGGGAGCGGTGAACTCGCCGATTCTCTTTAGTATTTACACCAGCGATCTCATTGGGAGTCTACCTCATGCAATTGCGTATGCCGATGATTTAGTTGCGTACAGAACAGGTCCAAAAGTTGAAGTCATCAGAATTCTCTTGCAACGTGATTTCGATAAAATTCAACAATACTGTAATGATTGGAAGCTGAAAATCAACTTCCAGAAATGTGAAACTATCCTGTTTAGAACCCCTTTGTTTGGGGCCTGTAGGGATACGAGAAAGAACTGTCGCAAGCTAGTGATCGCTGGGCCACATGGACATCCACTCCCACTGGCGAGTAAAAGTGTAGTAAAGTACCTTGGCATCTGGTTGCATCAGTTTCTATATTTCAACCGACGTGTAGAGACTGCTCTGGCCAGTGCTAGGGGAGCTTTTGCCCTGACAAGACGGACTACATGGCCCCCATCAGGCCGATGATTGCCTATGGATGCCCTGTCTGGTTCAACGTTGCACCATCTCTAATGGAAACGATTCGGGTGTTTGAGAGACAATGTCTTTGCACTTGTCTCGGACTTTACAGAACACCAGAGTCGGAATACAAATACTATTATTCCAACGAGGTTCTATACAACGGTGCCAATACAAACAGGATAGATAACTTTTAATTGAGCACATTCGCGGACACATTGTAAGGGCGATGACCTTAATTAATGGACAAATTTTCGGGGCTTACTATCCCCAAGACAAATATTTTGAAAGTACAAGTTCGAGTGGTTTTATCCAGCCCGAGGCTTTCCTATACCTTGATAGTCGAGGGCTGAAACACGATAGATCGGCGATTCCGTTGATCTACCACGTTGGCCGCAAAACAGTCGATAGGCGGCTCCTTTACAACCGAGACATAGTCGCTGCGAGCGAAGCAGAGCGCCTCCGTTTCAGTAGGGCCCTTCCCCACCGGAATCGGAAGGAAGCCATGGATCAGTTTTAGTGGCTCAGTTAGAACCTGATATTTTCAGTCGGCAGACGAAGTATCGCCTATGGTCGACTTAAAACTATGTATGGTGTCTTTAAGTTAGGTAGAGCAGTTGCGCCCGCATACAGCCAATTAATTAAGTTGATAGATTTAACTAGTTTTTAAGATTTTTGTCTAGATTTAAGTAGTTATAAGTAAAATTAAATAAAAATCATTAAAAAATTATATATTTTTGATTAAAATCCAAAATAATTTAAAATTAAATAATTAATTTCGAATGAATACGTATGTACATATATAATTATAATTTCTCATAACACCGGAAATACCCAATAAAAATGAAAAAAAAAAAATAATTCTATAAATCTACACGAGATTACCTATCATTTGAAAAATATTTCACGGAGTTGCGTTAGGAAAATTCATGTTCACATATTAGTATATAGATGATAATCTGCCAAAATGAATAGTAAGGGGCCAAGATGGTTTCCTTGAGGTACGCCAAAGTTAGCCACGAAAGGGTATGAAAGATAATTTTTAAATTTTACCTGGTAAGAGCTATTTTCAAGGGGAGCGGGTCAAAATTCTGGCTTCAAAATACTGCTTTTAAAATGAAAATTCTGCTTTTCAAAATTCTGCTTTTTTTCATTTTTTCTGCTTTTCAAAATTCTGCTTCTCAAAAATTCAGCTTATTTTTTTTAATTCACTTTTTTTTTGTATTACCAATAGCAACGGGAAACAAAAATAAATCAATTGTCTTAAGAAGTTGAGCGACTATATACAAATGTACATATAAAAATAAGAAACAAAAAAAAAATATTTTTTTTATTAAATTCTTAAGAAAGTAAGAGCATGGCTCTGCTTATCAAAACTCTGCAAATAATAAAGAAAACAAAGTTTTGGAAAATGTTAAAAAGCGCGCGCTGTTGCAGAGTTTTTATAAGCAGAATTTTGAAAAGCAGAATTTTGGCGAGTAGAATTTTGATAAACAGAATTTCAAAAGCAGAATTTTGTTAAAAGAATTTTAACCCCGGCATAATTTTGACCCCAACCCATTTTCAAGGTATAATTTGATCCAAGCTCAGACTTTGTTGATCAACTACTTCTGAGTCAGTTTAAATGCAGTCAACTTCATAATTTTTGTCTAATGAATTTGAACATTTGTAGGAGAATGTAAGAAGATTTGTAGCAGTTGATCTTTGCCTCACAATTCACAAATCCGTGATTTTTACTAAAACTTACTCTCACAGACTACTTCTTCAAACAGTTGTGGAATGCAAGATTATTACGAAATAGATCTATAGTTTGTAATATCAGCGTTGTCTCATATCTTGAATATATAGAAGACAGAAATATCTTTTTCCATGCTTGGAAATTCTTTCTAAATTCTTTCCTACTTTAAGTGAAAGCTTAAACATGAACCTGAGCGGTTAAACTAAAGAATGTCTGCACTATTTTAATGATTTTTTCATCAAATTCACAGGCTTCTAAAACCTCTTGAAGTCATCTTTAAAAGAACTCCCCTCATATCATTTACTGAGATAGTATATAAAGAACTTAAAAGAATATTAAATTCGTCAAGAGGGTTGGTACATCAACAGAGTTGTCCGTTGGAGAAAAAGTTCCTTTAATGTTTTATTTCTCTTATTTCGAAGAATGCGTAGCTCTACTTGTAAATTAAGTGACTATGGCTTGAATAATTCGAATTTTTTCAAAGATCAATTGTTAACGATATCACAAAATCGGTAACTGCTTCGTCCATATTCTAAGAAATTTGCTTTTCTGAAGTCAAATATATAGGGGCAATCAAAGTAGTTACTGTTTACAGATATTTGACCGCTCAAATAAAAGAATACATTCAGAGGTGGATAGTTGTTATCGAAATTAGGGATCTCAGATCTAGATTTTGGAACGAGATTTGGTATTTCTAAAAAGAAATGGGTTGAAAAACTTCGAGAGGAGGACCAGAGTTCCTAAGAAGCGATGATTTTTCTTTACCTCTTTTATTTTTATGCAGCTTTAAACCATCAGATTCTAATTTTCTTGCTGATCTCAGGATCTAGATTTATAAGAATATATTCGTCAGTAGAAGTGATGTCTTGTTTGATTGATATCTCGTTTTTTGTTTGATACTAAAACCGCCAAAAAAATGCATCAAACCTGAAATTATGATGGAGGGATGCACCCAAAATGTTCAAAATAAATCAAAAATATGTCTTCTTCATCCGTTGAATACCATCTCAAGGCTTGAGGAGATCTTCATAGTTAAATTTAGTTAAATTTAAGAGTCACTTATTTACATCAAACATCACAACTGCATGTTTGTAAAAATAATTTTTTAAAATAAGAGATTAATAGCACTTTTGAATTTTCAGTAAGATTTTCCTCTTTCCTCAATTATTTGATTAAAATAGATTATTCGTCATACATTGTTCTGGAAATCAAGTTAGTATTGCAATAAGATACTACACTTCAGAATTTCATTTTGCATAAAACCTTTAATTCTTCGATAAGTTTATCGCATTGCTTTACTTAAGACTTAGAAGATATTTTGAAAATCGGTTTAGAGATAAGAAGCTTTATAGAAAGGGAAATAATATTCCTAAAAAAACATAGCATTGAGGATGACTATGCTCTACGCATCGATTTGAAATTTGAGAAATTAAAATAGAGTTTACACACATTTTGCTGGCTGAAATTTAAAACTTTGGGAAGGATGTGTTCTAATATTAGTTTAATTCATCAAAGTTGATGTCTGCGATTCTGATTGTAATTTACGTAAGAAATACTTTACATCACAAAAGGACTCATCTTCGAATGATTTATTTTTGTTTAAAAGGCTGTTAAAGTGTTGTCTGTCAACTTTGTAGAATTCTAACGCCAGCGCCCGAGACTGCCGCCTCACACTTTTTCTCTCTTTCCCTATGAAAGACAGCCATCAAATTGCAGACATTATTTCCATCTTAAACAAAATCATTAAACCACAAAAAAAATACCAGAAATGTCAAAAGTACCTGCTTTCCAAGAACAAGTGAAAAAATATTGTGTCAATCTTCATTTGAGGCTTAATGTAAAGCAAGGTGTCAATTATCCAAAATGCCAATTATCCGATGCGTCAATCATCCCTTAAAAAAAAAACTTCCGAAGAACGAAAGAAATCTAAAAGTCTATAAGTAATTCAATTTACACGACGGAAATAAAAGGGTGGAAAAGGGGCAATGATGGCGGAAGGATCTACAGAAACACATGTGAAGGCAGTGGATTCTGCTTAACTTTTTTTTAATAATTATCGGGGCTTAGGGTTCATAACCTAGTGTTCAGTGTTTTGTTTCTGAGATGTCTAAATTTGTTACCAGATATTGACAAAATCTTTAAGAATTTAAACGTCTTGTGGTGCCAATACTTATAGTAGTAGTTTACATCCGATTTGGAATTGACAAGATGTCTTTAAAACTTTTTCATTGAAGTTAGAATTCAATGAAAAACAACAAGTGTTCAACTGAAACAACCATAGGAATACAAAAAACCCAAATCTTAATTATGCCAATAAAGAACAAAGCAATAAAAGTCAATTAAACGTAAAGCCAATTAAACTTGAGGAAATTGTGTAAGGAACTGTTCAGGTCACTTCGGTTTTTCAAATGCTTTGTCTACAGATGAATTAGGTTTAATTGACTTCAGTAGTGCAAAGTTGTTCAATGAGCTGTCATTTGAAGATTTAAGATGAAACTATTTAAATGTATGGAATGTTTAAATTAGTTTGTGGTTTTTAAATATATCTAACTGGTCCGCCAAATAACTTTTTTTTTTTTGAAAATGCTTCATCAGCATCGAGTGTAGCTTCGGCTGTGTGGCACGTACCCCGTCCTGTTGAAACCAAATGTTGCCAATATCCTCCTCTTCAATTTTCGTGAACAAAAATTCGTTCAACATGGGCCGATAACGATCGCTATTGACTGTAACGGCCACTCCTTGCTCATTTTTGAAAAATGGCCCAATTATGCCTCTGGACCAAAATCCGCACCAAACAGTGACTCGTTTTAGATGTATCGGCTTTTCAATGTATGCGTGCGGGTTTTCTGTGCCCCAAATGCCACAATTTTGCTTGTTCACATACCCGCCAAGATCAAAATGAGCTTCATTTGGAAAGATGATTTTTTTGGCAAAATCGGCATCGATCGCAGGCAGTAATGTCGCAATATTTTCCAGCATATACACAACCATATTCGTTCAGCGGAAGGATAAAACTAATTATCTGTCAAATCAGACATGAGCTAAGTGCTACCATTCACGAAATACGCACTAGTTGAAAAAAAAAGTTAAATGGCGAACCCTTTGTTAAAAATATTATTCAATCATTTCTGGACATCAATTTTTCATAATGTTGAGTGTGAAAAGAAAGTACAAAAATTAGCTTAACTTCTATCCAAGGAATGCAGACTTAAAGCGTTGGTTTAAAGATACTCTCTTCACCGAAAAAGGGACATTTCTAACAGGGAAATATAATGTCTGAAAATAGTGTACATTTTCCTTCTGGATAATAAAATGGTTCATCTCCATTTCTGACGACTCATAACGCACAACACAAAAGGGCTTACAACTTGGCTTGATTCTTGCTATTTTTTTTCTTCAAAATTTATTGAATTCCGTACGTTTCATTATGAAATGCACCATGGACAAGATGATAGCTTGGATATGCATGAACTTTTTTGGAGGTTCTAAAGAGGCAATCCAAAACAAAGCTCCAGAAGGTGACTGGGTACCCTATATGAGTTTTCTTAGTATGCTTCCTCAAACTTACATGGATTACTTTTAAATTCATTAAGTTAGGTACACATTATATATAGAGAAGGAAGCATACCAGTTGAGTTCCAAAAATCAATCACTTTCAGAAGGAAGATGTGCTGAATGATAAGCTTAATATAGAGGCAATTCTTGTTTGTTGAATCGCAGTCTCTCAAAATGAGTGAATACAAAAACCAAGTTGGGATCATTCTAAGAAGGGTTCAGAGAAGGTTTCTCAATAGTAGACAGATTTTCAATTACACAGACGTCACAGACACTTAAACCAAGTTGTGCGCTTTTTTCATTGAATTAAGATTTTTTTTTTAGAAAGAGTGAACTCAAACTGTCTTTTCTATTAACTGCCTTGAAACGAAGTTTTAAGCTTTTGGACGATGTAACGGAGGCAGGGCTGCCAATTTTTTTTTTTTTTTTTTATAATTAACGCGCGCACAAGGGACTATTTGTTTCCCTTTTAATGTAGAACACACTGCGCGGCATTAGGAAGATAGGGAGGGGAGAGATAGGAGGTGTCGATTAACATTGGTTTTGAATGTTTGTAGATCAAAATGGCAAGGGAAAATCTCGCCGGGTAAACTTTTCCAAATTCGTGTTGTTCGGCCAAAAAAAGAATCCCTTTATTTTACGGTACGTCCGAAATTGGGCTCAGGGGGGAACTGATGGGCATTCCTTGCGAGACGAGTATTACGGGAGAAGCTTTTAAGGGGAGGAATGCAGCTGGCTACTTCGAGTGAACATTTTTTATAAAAGAAACGATAAAATAAGGAAAGACATGAAACATTGCGTCTATGTTCGAGAGGGGCAATTGTTTCAGCGGCAGTTCTATTTCCAATAAATCTTAACGCTCGATTTTGTATTCTATCAAGCAGGTGGAGCGATGTTTGCGAAGCACCTGCCCAGAGGTGAGAGTTATACTCGAGTTTAGGGCGTATAAACGCTTTATAGATTGTAGCCAGATCAGATGGAGAAAAATACTTCTTACACCGATACAGAAAACCTAAGCACTTAGCAGCATTCCTAGCGATCTCAAATATATGGCCGTTCCAACGGAGGTCGTCGTTGATACACATACCGAGTACTGAGAGCTTATCGGTTTCTTCGATGTAAGTGCCATTCATGGACAATGCCCCAATGCCTTTAACGACAGAAGACAGCATTGAGTTTTCGAAGCATTGAACTCCACACGATTCCTATTACCCCATTTGACAATGCTGTATAAATCGGAGTTTAATGAGCTTGACATACGGTACCGTTGCAATTGTACGTCCGAAGGCGAAGGACGTGAATTATCGAACGAATATGAAAAGCTGAGGGTAGAGTCGTCAGCAAAACAGTTAAGTGGATTAGAAGTAAGAAACAGAAGATCATTTATAAAAATGAGGAAAAGAGTCAATTTACTTCATATGTGGTAGATCTACTTCATTTATTTATTTTTATGCATCTGCTATGTAGCAACTCATTTCTAATTCGTTTAACTTGTTTTTGTGAAACGATAAAAATTTCATTTAAAATGTGTTGTATTGATTTATTTATGCAAATCGAAAGAGTCACTTTTTGTCCCTGGATGTTTGTTCCAGCTAATCTCGGAAATGGCAGATATCTGACGTTGTAAGGATTAACTTAAGCTAATGTAATTACGCCTTAGGTGTCGCTTCTTATGTTTAGAAGGATTTGGCAAAATGTTGATCCGAAAGGTGGCGCTATGATGATATATCAACGAAAATGTAGTCTTACCTGTATACCTTTTCCATTTCAACAATATTATATTTAAACGGCTTTGCCGGTTTAAGAAATATGTTTAGCTTGATAGATTTAAGATATACTTGGAAGTGATAGGAGGCACTATTAGTGGGATCCAGAAAACTATGGTACACCTAAGCAACGCCGGGTGGGTCAACTACTATTAACCAAGATGAATATAAATTACTTTTTTGTTATAATTTTTGTTTTCAGTATCTGCTATATATTTTGCAATATTTTTTTTTGGGCTATCTGCTTCATTTTCTGGACTCAGCATACCCATCCCTCAACGGAGGTCCTATCGAGTGATATCGAAATAGAAAGATTCAGAAGATTTTTGCTGTCAAACTTGTTGTAATAGCTGAATTACCAATCTCCTTACACCTAATGATAAATTAGTAAATAAATAATAGCAAATTAATTTTTTTTTGGAAAATAGTACAGCTATATAAGCTATATTCAAAGTTTTATCTCCAGACATGGAAGCGGCCACTTTTGGGAGAACCGAACATATCGTATACCTAGTGAAGATGATTTGGAAGTCGTTAGATCATTCAATGCGCTTGAAGTATTTTAAAATTAAGCTTTCAGAGGCAAAAACACCTCAAATTTCCATGTCGACAAATTTATTAAACATTTGTCTAATTCGAAAATCTGTGGTGCACAAAAATAAAAAAAACGAATATTCTATGAGATAGTAGAATAATTACTGGAATTCTTTTTAAAAAAGTTACTTCGCCTCTTATTAACAAAACCAAATTATTTGCTACAAATCAAATGCAAAATGGCGCAACTTTTTGAGCCAATACTTAAACTGACCATGAACTATTTCACAAATGTTTTTAATGAAACAGACGAGATACGGCTCACCAAAATTTTCTGTCTTATAAAGCTGTTCTTTTCAAAGACTTGGAAAACATGGCTACCAGGTTTAACAGAAGTCTAGCTACTTATACAGTATGTGGGACAGGAGTTTAGAATGTCTTATTCGGATTTCGTTCTAATCGATGGTAAAATATTTTTCCCTTACCCTTGAGAATTATGACGTCTTAATTAAGGTAGCCAACATACATTTTTCGTTTAACTGCGGCTATAACGAAAAAGTGTTCGATTTATAGTTTAAACAAAAACAAAAAACCATGCCTTTCAAGAAAAGTTTTTTCTCAAATATGTATAATATTGAAAAAAGCCTCCTCCTATACAAGAATAGAGTATTCGTAAAATTACGATCATAGTTCTTGTTATACCTTTTTGAAATGTTTGACGTGGTAAATATATTGTTCGAGAAGTCCTCTGGTTTGTAAAAATAAGAGCAAAATCTGTTGAAAGGCATTGATCTGGGACTCTTCTTTCTATCCCCACCAACTAACAGCTCTATTGGGTTTATATCCAGTCTTTGCGGTAGCCACGTTTTTTTAATTTTCTGTATCAATTTTCAATTATCTGTCAGGCATTATCAAATGATTTTTATTAAATCAAAACCCGTTTTCGAGATAAAAAGAGCCTGATTAGTAGTTGATATAGTAAATCCTGATGTAAGCTGTAACTGTAAGTCATTCATCAATCAAACTTAACAAATTCGTACAGTTGTTGAGGCATGGAAACATAACAAAGAGTATTGTTTCCAACTACTCTTATTAAGGAGTCTTATTGTCATCGAAAATGTCATTTTCAAATCATGTGCAGAAAAGAAACAGTGCTGTAAAGAGCTGCATAACCTCGATGTGACAAGGCTTCCTGAAAAAAAGAAATATAAATCTAAGTGCAAAGTGGAAGCTGTTCTTTATCGAGCTGTCCAGAGTTACGGTGCTCAGGTTTGGGGTTTCGGAATGCTGGAAGAAGTGGATAAATTACAGCGCTATTTTTTTAAACGAATCTTAAAACTACCTTCATCTACTCCAAATCAAGTTTAAAGTAAAAATCATGTTAGTACTATTACTACTACATAAGAACATCCTCCAGCCATGCATCTTTTCACATTTAGGCCTCTTCCAAAGGAACCGTGCATTTTTTCAAAATAAAAAGTAGCCTATATTAAAATTCAGCGCCCCATTCCTCCACTTACGAAATTTCATTTAAATCCGTTAAGTCGTTGAGGCGTGTTTGAAGAACAAACATCGAAACGTTTACATTTACAATAAGATTAAGATTGGAATGATATGAAATGACATTATTTTCTTTTTCACAATCTTGCAGCAGAGATCTCCGTAAATGAAAACCCAATAAAACGTCCGATAATCTACTCGTTTTGAGACAGAAAAAATTAAGTCATCGATTTTCCAATAGCTTGCCGGCCAGTAAAAGTAAATAATTTGTATTTCAATGACGAGGGGTAGAGTGTTTCCTTCAGGCATTGATATTAGTAGCTAAATGTTACTACTTTATAAGATCATATCTTACTGTGTTAGTTTTTAAGAAATAAATAAATACAAAGAAATAAAAATAGCTACAGGTCAAAAAGTACGTATAAACGTGAGTAACTCCTCAAGGACATTGAAGTCTAATACAAGTACAAGTAAATAAAAAAGGGTAACTAAAACAAACATCGACCCCAAGTCATATCATCACTCTTTAGAAGACAATTATTGATTAAAAGCTTCATAATTTTTAGAAATATTGACAACCGTAAAAACGCTTTTCAATCCTGCAATACAATAAAACTATCTACATCGAACCAAAAGAATTGAAATAATTTTCAAAAAACCTGAAACATTCAACTCAAACAAAGTTGAATTCCTTCAAACTAAATCTTTAATTCCAAATGATATAACTTTCCTAGGAAGCTACCTGAAGTTCCTACAAAACCCCTCATCTTAGTGTCTCATTAAAAAATGCATTATTAAATCTTGAAATACTCAAGCAATATAGCCCGGATTTTAAATGCGCCATATTGCCTTTCGAAACACGCAAGAAACCCCAATTAAACGAAAGAATAAAAAAGACTCCTTGGCTTGGGTCATGTGGAGTGATTGCCTTGTACGTTGTATAGGTACCTCTGCCTTCCGTCTAAGTGGAGTAATAAAACTTGAGAAAGTCTAAAGAAACACATTTTATATTTTCTTTACATTTTTCAAAACCTGAATGGTCTGTATGTTCCCTAGCTTAGAAGTAAGAAAAGGGGCGTCTGAAACGCACATCATATCTTATCATTAGACCCACATCCAGCTCGGACGCCACTTGATGTGTCCATCGCGCGATATCCACCCACTTATGTAGCTACTCACCATAAATTTATCTTATATCCAATATCCAATACTGTTTTCGGTTTCTGGTGCTGCTGCTTACGACTCGATACTGTTATCCCAACTAAAGCTCAAATTATGCACTGTAATCCCTTTTAAACGTCCGTTTCGTCGCCGTTCAAATTCCGATGCGAATTTGAAGAAAAAGGTTCGAAAACTGGTTAGTTTTTACTCTGAACACACACTCAGTACTTAAAAAATTCATAAATCAATTAACTAATTAAAAAAAAAAATAATTAAGAATGGCGCCCAACAATGTTCATCTATGAGTACAAGTACATTAACAACGTTCAACAACGGTTTTCAATCCGAGTTTCAGAGGAGACAATTTTTTTGATTTTCTTTTTCCTTTAAGTTTGCCACAGCCACGACAGGTATTCTACGTGTACGCACATATGTATGTACAGATATATATACTTTATTTATGTATAAGGGGACACTACAGGTAAATCCTGTCGAGTGGATAGTGGAACAGGTTTATGCGAATAACACCGACAACCGACCGAACACCGAGGACCGACCGATCAATTGAATTTCCCATTCACCTGAGAGATTCCGACTGCTAGCTACTTGTGTCGTCGTGGTCATAGTCCGCCAGTCCGGGAGGTTGGAGAGAGAACAACAACAGAGTTGGGTTTGGGTATAGGAACCGGACCGCACGTACGCACTACTAAAGCTCCACAGGACACAATGAATGAGGATGATGGCAGAAATGATGATGACACCAACTACACTCTATGCGGCATTAATTTGTATCCACTATGCAAGCCAAGCAGCGATTCATGGAGGCAGATTTATACATATAAGCGTGCCTGTTCGGAGCGAGAGAGAGAGACCAAGGCGATGCTCCTTTTGGATTTGTTCTCTACGTTCTGTGTGTTAGCTATTTTGCTGTATATCTGGAATCTAGGTGCTTCCACTGGACTCGTCACTCGCTTCCACTGAATCGCATATTCAGCAGATTCCACTGAACTAAAACTACTACAGCAGGACCAATGGAGCAGATTCTTTAATTATGCACTTGAAAATGTTTTTTTTTTTTTTTTTTTTTTTTTTTTTTTAATTGTTGCAACAATCACTTGGGATCCAATCAAGGATTTATTTGCAAATTGATGTTTGATTTTGATTCGATTGAGGTTTCGATAGACAGGTAATCCGTACTGGTAATTCAGGGGAGAATTTTTAAGAATTGACGTACAAGAGGACTTCCTGTAGAACGAACTGATTTCGGGCACGGAGGAATAAGAACTGGCTGGATAAATTGTTGCCTCTCCAAGTTTATCACCGAGAATCCGATGAAATTTTCCGACACACAGTCGATAGCGATGAATTTTCCTATATGGTGTATATGGTGCTGGTGCCCTTGCGGTGGTTGGTAAGGCGCGTGCCCGAGCGCACTTCTCCTCCTACTCACCTACTCCATCTCAATCTCAATCCATCGCGGCTGGTTTTCCGTTGAGATTTTCTGTGTCTCCATTGTTTGATCATTCGCTTCGCGTACTTCCAGAGTTATTTTTAGTATCGAATAACGAAGATACTGGTTGAGGCTGGTTGGATGTATGGCAATGGCATGGTGCATGGTGGTGTGGTGTTGTTTTCTTTTTGTCCTTCCCGAGCCCGAATTCCAAGAGTTTCACTTCGATTGTTGTGCCTTGCTTCTTGCTTGCTTTAGCTTGGTGGACAATTTTCTTTCTCTTAATGATAAAGAGCAGAGCTCAATAGAAAGAGATTTATATTCATATATTTTATAGGGTAACGCATGGAGCGTGATGCTGTTGGGCACATAGAAGTTATTATGACGTTTTAAGAAGTATCATTCCTTGGAACAAATAATATAGTTAGTACGAAAAGTACAAAGATTTTAATCACTCCCATTTTCAAGGCATTGCCATCATATTAGCTCTTGTGTTGAAACGTTGTGTTGTTTACCGAAAGAAACATACAGTTGCGGTCAAAATAATAGTAGCGAAATCAGAAATTATGGAAAAAAAAATGTTTTATTATATTAATAAATAATAAAATAATAAATAATTATAATTATATTTAATTAGATAATTTATGTTTTGTATTTTTTTTTTATAAAGATTGAAACTTTATTAACAAAAAGCTAAACAAAAATTAAAATTGTATCTATACCTGCACTTAAATAAAAATGAAATGTCTGCTTTTAATATCAAAATAACAGCTATGTACGTACAAGTACATGCACAAGATGCATATGAAAGTATATGTAGTACATATAACAAAAACACACTGATGTTCTAGGGAGTAACTTAGGCTTTTTAAATTACCCACTAGATGGCGCTGCTGTATTTTTTTTGGAATTTTTGTATTTGTGGACTGATTTTGACGGGATTTTCACAGGCAGAAAGCTGATATTATAAGGATTAAGTAAGGCTATTTTAATTACACCTAGGTGGCGCTGGAGGTGTTTTTTTTTTGAAAATTCTTATTTATGCTTCGATTTTGACGGGACTTTCACAAGCTGATAGCTGATGTTGTAAGTTGTAACTAAGGCTATTTTAAAGCAGATAGTTTATTTTGTAAGAATTAACTAAGGCTGTTTTGATTACTAGGTTGAGCCTCGCTAGGTTCGTTTTTTGGAAAAAGTATGATTAACCCGAGGAACGCTATTTTGGTAATCTGGTTCATTATAATAAGACGAGGCTTTGAAACACAAAATTCTATTGAAAACTGGCTGTCAAAAAATAGTAGTATTGCTACGCTAGATACATATATTAGCCTATAAGATGTTAGGATAATAGCCTATTTTCTTCACCTTCTTAATATACTGATAACTCACTTAAACATTAATATTTGGTTGCGTGTTGTGTGAATTTTATATGTTATCAGCGGTACCTCGGTTTTTGGTTTGGCTAAGTCAACCGAGTTCTTAACGTTCTCACAACCAAATCGATAATGACTGACTCAGGCCATCTTTCTTTTTGTTGGTGTGTTTGAGTTTGAAGAACCAAATCAATATCGTTTCCTTATTGGCATTTTGAAAAACAACTTCCTGCAAATGACGCAAAGGGGTCTCCATGATATTTTTTATACGATAAATCGACTATTTAGTAAAATGAAAAACAAGTCTAGATCATAATTCTGCAGCCTCCATGTTTAGTTATTTTTCTCGTGTATTGAGTTTTAAAAGCCAAGTTTAGTGATGGGCTTTTTATTTTTTATCTTGAGCTTTTGCCACCTTGTAACACAACCTTGTTTTGCATTATTCAATAGACCACGCCAAATGCTCTTTCCCAAACTTAAGTTTTTTGGCAATTTTTTTTTTGGACGAAAATCGTACTTTTTTTTTAAACTGCGAATTGACAGGTTCTTTTTTCCCAAAATTTCTGCGAAATATTTTAATGCTCGTCTCTAATATTAGCTCTGGGTTATGATCAACTGCTGACAAAAAACGGGTTTATGTAGAATATCTGGCCAGCCGATTTATTCCTTTTTTCATCAAAGAGGCAAGGTTCCACGGTTTCAGGTTGGAAAGTAAACTTTAAAGCACTTCATAGCATCATAGCAGAGCAACAAATTCTGCACTTCTGCGTTAGTTTTTCCTTCTGAAATAAGATTTTTATAAGAGTGCGCTTTTCAGCGGAACCGTGAGACCAAGACTAGATAAAGATTTTATCGAAAAATTTAATTGAATTTTTGAAAATTAAAGTATATATATAACAATATGTAGTATATAATACTTAAAATGTTCTTTTCACACTATGTACTATTATTTTGACTGGTCCAAACGAAAAAAAAAATCAAAAATGCAAGCATCCATTTTCCCATGCTATAAGCTCGTATGGAAGATGCAAGAAATTCTTTACCCCGTCTGATCTGGCTACAGTATATAAAGCATATATTCGCCCTAAACTTGAGTATAATTCTTACATTTGGGCAGGTGCTCCTGTAACCCACTTGAGTTTTCTAGGTAGCATACAAAAAAGAGCTTTAAAAATGATAGGCGATCGAACAATAACAGAAACATTTACATCTCACACGTAATGTCTCCTGCCTTTCATTATTTTATCGCTACTTCCACAAACAATGCTCTACCGAAATAGCCAGTTGCATTCCTCCCCTGAAACGATTCAACCGTAATACTCGCACTGCAAGGAATGCCCATCAATATACCCTTGAGCCCAACTTCGAACGTACTGCCAAGTACAGGGATTCTTTCTTTAGTCGTACCACGCGAATGTGGAATGCTTTGCCAGGCTCTGTTCCCCCCCCCCCCCCCTCTTTGAAGTGCAGAACTTTAAATAAATGTGCATCGTTACCTCCTTTCACATCCTTCCCTATTTTCCTAAAGCCCTCGCTGTGTTTAATTAAACATTATAAGGGTAATCAAAATCCCTTTAGTGCGGGCTAATTGTAAAAAAAAAATCCCATACATGTGACGAAGATAAAATTCAATTTGTCAATTTTAAAATTGGAATACCTACCGTTGGATTATGTTGATGCGATTTTTAACTCGGAACCTTGGCCTCGAGGAATTCTTATTGGGCCTTTTAACTTTTGGCCAAAAAATGTGACGCCTTTGGTGAATGCTACAGATACTTAGCCCAGGCTCAAACTTGTGTGGATAATATGCTTATTAATGTTGCTGTTGATGATATGATATGATATGATGTTGCCGAAGATAATATAATCAAGAATATTGTTGCTGGTGATGATGATGCTGCTGCTGTTAGTAATGTTGTCGCTGTAGATGATTCCTTTCCCAATGCTGCAGGTTAAGATGTTATTGCCGATAATGGTGTTGAATGCACAAATTCCCAACACCATAATTTTAATGTATACTACCAAAGGAGTAAATAGCTTGTATTCCTATTTTGCTTCTAATGATTATGAAATGATTGTTTTAACGGAAACCTGCTTGAATGATAGTCATTTGTAACTTAAGTTCTTCGGATCATCTTATATATTTAGGGGATTTCAATATTGGTGATATTGATTGAATATTTGACTCAAATGAAAACTGTTTAGTTCCTTTTAATGTTACGAGTAGTATTGAAAGTTTAGTAATAGACTAACGCAAGTCAATTTTATCACTAATGCTTTAAATCGAATTCTTGATCTTGTCTTTGTCGATAAAGAGTTGGAAGTTTTTATTGAACGTTTGGAACTCCCTGATGAATACGAGATATCATCATGTTGCTTTGTCAATTGATTTTAAAATACTAGTCTTTGCTTCGAATCGAAATGATTAAACAGATTTTTATGATTTTAAATGTGGTTACTTTGATGCTTTTAACAATTATCTAAGCTCCATTACTTGGGAACAAACGTTTGCCCAAAAAAATCTTGAACAAGCGTTTTGCATTTTTAAGCAGCACTTAACACTTGCTATTTCAAATTTTATCCCTTCAAAGAGAAAAAGGATAAATTCCAATCCACCCTGGTTTAATCGAAGGCTAATAAATTTTAAAAATAAAAAGAATAAGGCGTATAAAAAAAAGATAGACGTAATTCGGTAAATCGTGATTTCTATTTGTCTGTTCAAAGAGAGTTTGATTTTTTTAATAAATTTCTTTATAACCAATTTGTAAGTGACACGGAATCCGAAATTAAATCCGACAGTAGAAAATTCTGGAAATTTATTGATTTAAAAAAAAAAGTCGTCAGGATTGCCTAACTGCATGGAGTATTTTGGAGTTATGTCTAGTGATTGTCTACCATTTATGTAATTTGCTTGCTGATTATTTCAAATCTGTGTAATTCTGTCGAATCTTTTAATGTTTTTCCAAATCTTCCCTCTTCAAATGTAATTGACCTTGGTGGATTACTTCTCAATACGACAGATGTATATGAAACCCTTAAAGATCTTTATATAAATAAGAGTCCTGGATCTGATGGTATATCCCCAATAGTTTTTAAAAAAAATTGTGCTTTGGCACTATCGCTGCCTCTTTGTTTAATGTTTAATAAATCTCTTGCCACTGGATTATTTGTTGATGAATGGAAAGCTTCTTTTATTTCTCCAATTTTCAAATCAGGTTCTAGACAAAATGTAAGTAACTACAGACCTATTTGTAAATTATCTGTTCTACCCAAAGTTTTTGAAAAGAATTTCAACATGGTTTTATGGTCTACTGCAACAAACTTTACCATTTTATGCGATGCAATTTATAAAGGCTTCGAAAGAGGATTCCAGACTGATATTGTTTATACAGACTTTGCAAAGGCATTTGATGGAGTTAATCACGATCTTCTAGTTTTCAAATTATCATTACTTGGATTTCATTCCCAATTTTTGATGTGGATTGGGTCCTACTTGAAAAATAGAATCCAATTTGTTAAAATTGGCAGAATTAAATCCAAAACTATTGATGTAACTTCGGGAGTCCCACAAGACAGTCATATTGGTCCTCTGCTATTTGTTGTTTAATTACATCTATTTCTCACAGATTTTATTATATGCTGATGATGCGAACATTTTTAAGCATGGTTCGACTTAGTCAGAATTGTGTTTTGTGTGTAAGTATTTTGAAATGATAAGTGATTTTTGTGTCGTGTATTCCAATGTTCGTGGTATAAGAAAGAATTTCTTTCACCTGTACGTCTACACTGTTCAATACAGGCCAGCTGTTTTGACATTAAGTGAAACCCAGGTTGGAGTAAATACTGATTTATCAGAGTTTGCTCTACATGGGTATAGCTTGGTGCCATTACTCTTTTCCCATCATGGTCTCGTGGTCTATGTTAGGAATGATAGCCTTCCCCAATATGGGCAATGTTCCAACACGGACTTTAACTTCTTGTGGCTCAAATTCACTGTCCGCAAGCATGTCATTCATTATTGTTTTATTTACAGGAGTCCAAATCTCGACAGCAATTCCACTTGTAACGAGTTTGATGCGCTGTCTGATTCCATCTCAAAAATTGTTTTCCTTTGTCCTCGCACTGAAATCGTTATTACGGGCGATTTCAATGTACACAATTCCAATTGGTTCCGCTATTCTGGTCAGACAACACCCGAAGGAAGGTATGTCGAGCTCTTTGCCGGGTTACATCACCTTACCCAACTGATCGATGTGCCAACGCGTGTACCGGATGTTGCTGGGCAAGCAGCCCATACTCTTGACTTGTTTCTTACTTCTCACCCTGATAAATATACCATTAGTGTAACTTCTCCATTTGGCACTTCAGACCATTGTATCATTTCAGCTAATTTCTCATCCCCCACCCATCCAGTTAAAGAAAAACTTCCCACCAGGACCGTTTGGCAATACGAGAAAGCCAACTGGGACGGCCTGAATTTCTTTTTCCGAAACTTTAACTGGTCACTATGCTTCCTCGATAGTGACATTGATGCCAGTGCTGAAATGATCACAAATGTGATTCTTCTAGGGATGCGTGCTTTTATTCCTAACAGAGTAAAAAGCATCAAACCTAAAGAAAAGTCTTGGTTTAATTCTGAGTGTAAAGAAGCTATCAGGCTCAAAGAAGTAAGTTTCCGTTCTTACAAAGCCAACCCTACCGAGGAAAATCGGAAAAAGCACAAACAAGCAAGAATTGCCCCTCTCGAACACCGACGCAATGTTTCATGTCTTTCCTTATTTTATCGTTTCTTTTATAAAAAATGTTCACTCGAGGTAGCCAGCTGCATTCCTCCCCTTAAGAGTTTCGCCCGTAATACTCGTCTTGCTAGGAATGCCCATCAGTTCACCCTTGA
Organism: Platycheirus rosarum; assembly: GCA_963971375.1. Classification (NCBI taxonomy): domain Eukaryota; kingdom Metazoa; phylum Arthropoda; class Insecta; order Diptera; family Syrphidae; genus Platycheirus; species Platycheirus rosarum. The sequence goes on from OZ020508.1 coordinate 1,165,868, forward strand.
GCCCAATTTCGGACGTACCGTGAAATATAGGGATTCTTTTTTTAGCCGTACAACACGACTTTGGAATGGTTTACCCGGCGAGATTTTCCCTTGCCATTTCAATTTGAAAACATTCAAAACCAATGTTAATCGACACCTCCTATCTCTCCCCTCCCTATCTTCCTAATGCCCGCGCAGTGTGTTACATTAAAAGGGAAACAAATAGTCCCTTGTGCGCGCGTTAATTATAAAAAAAAAAAAAAAAAAAAAAAGCAAGTGAAATCTATTGAAGATTGTCTATGTTACAAAAAGACCTTACTGGGTTATCCCTGTCGGTGGTGTAATAATAATGCCCCTTATCTTAATGTCTCTAAATGTGAATTCTTGTAAAAGTTACCCATAAGAAAAACCTAGGAGTTGTTTTTGATCTTAGACTCTCGTTCAGTTATCATATTGATTACGTTGTTTATAAGGCCAACCAGATGCTTGGTTTCATAATGCACAACTCTAAGGAATTTTCAGATCCATATACTTTGAAAAACCTCTTCGATCTTATCAAGAATATTGTACAGTCGTATGGAATCCGTGATATAATACTCAATCTCTTAGGTTAGAACGGGTTCAAAAGAGCTTTAACAAGGTTTGTTTTTTATAAACTATATTGGAATATTCAAAAACCTTTGTATCCCGTAAGGTGCCTGCTTTTTAATATGCTAATGCTTGAAACAAGAAGAAATTATTTTTCAATAATGTTTATCAGAGATATAATAAAAAATCACATTAATTGTTCCTTTTTACTGGAGCGTATTAAATTTTTTTTCCAAGTAGAGTCCTATGTTCTGATTTCCATTTCAGTGAGGATTTCTCTAGAAACAACTACGGTAGCAATGCACCGATATCGCGATGCATCAAAGATACCAATAAAATTATAGATGAAATTGACATTTTTCTTTCTTGTTCTCGCTTAAGTTTTAAGAATAAAGTTATGTATGCACTTTTCCTTCGTTGATTTACGTCATGTTTTAATTTTATGTTTAATAATTTTCTTTTATTTATTATTATTGTATGCATTTTATTATTATGTTTATATTTTTATATTGGTGTAACTTAATTTTAATACTGTAAACTAATTGAGAAATATTACCTCTGACTGATGAAATAAACTAAACTAAACATTATTTTGACTGCAATTGTATATATTTTTGTTAAACAAAACCCGCTCTTGTAAAGGGTTTTTCAATAAGAGCACTACAAAAGTTTTTTTAAATAAAACAAAAACGATTTTGGATATTAATGAAATTCGTTATTTCTGTGAATTAACGTTTGATGCCATTATGTATGAAATTCAATTTTTTTTGCATGGCCACCACGGGCACGCTTGCAGAAGTCCAGACGCTGAACCCAATTTTCGACGGTTTTCAAGCATAAATCGGCCGATACTGCGGCAATTTCACGTTCGATATTCGTACGAAGTTCATCAATCGTCGCTGGCTTGTTGGCATAGACCATAGACTTGACGTAGCCCCACAGGAAATAGTCTAACGGCGTCAAATCGCACGACCGAGGCGGCCAAGCGACTAGACCATTTTGTGAGATAACACATTCTCCAAACTTGGTTTCCAATAAATTGATTGTGACATTCGCTGTGTGGCTTGTGGTGCCGTCCTGTTGAAACCACATGTCCTCCAAGTCTATATCAACCAATTGGGGCCAAAAATATTCGGTTATTGTTGAACGGTAGCGATCCCCATTCACAGTAACGTACCGGTCTTGATCATCACGGAAGAAGTACGGCCCAATGACGCCGCGAGGCCCATAAACCACACCAAACCGTAATTTTTTCCGGATTCAATGATGACTCATAAAGTAAGTGTGGATTGCTGCCTAACCAATACCGCATGTTTTGTTCATTGATGAAGCCATTCATCCAGAAATGAGCCTCATCGCTGAAGATGATTTTTCGATGAAAATCCGAATCATTTTCAAGTTGTTGCTCAGCCTAATTTACGAACACACGACGCTTCTGGTGGTCAAGCGGCTTCAGTTCTTGCGTCAATTAAATCTTGTAAGGATGTAGGCCAAGATCTTTTCGCAAAATTCGCCACAACGACGTCACAGAGATGCCCAACGCTTGAGAACGACGTGTGAGAGACACATTTGGGCTTTCTGCAACTGAAGCCTCAGCGGCAGCAATATTCTCGACACTACGGGCACTTCTTTGTCTCACTGGCATGGGAACATTTTGTACTGTGCCTGTGGATTCAAATTTTTCCACTAGACGCTCAATTGTTGATCTGCTAGGACGATTATGACGACCATAAATTGGACGTAGCGCTCTTAACGTTGAGGCCACTCGACTCCGAACTTCGGTAGTAAATTTTAATAATTTCGACTCGTTGTTGGCTCGTATATCTTTCCATCATGAAATGGCAAATCTTACTGAAGAGAAATGTCAAAAGAACGGCAAGAAATATGGCGTCGTTTGCTGTCCCTGTCGCTCTACTTTTGTAGCGTCCTTGTTGAAAAACCCGATATATCGTTCAAACCTGAATTAATTTGTAATTCTCTTCTATTTTTTTTAAAAAATAATTATTTGTTGTGTTATTTCTTGTACTTTTGAATAAACTTCGTCTAACTGATGCCATTTTTCTTTTAATACATTCCAATCCATTTATTTTGAATTTTTGCTTTTCACTCACAGGAAGTCAATTTAATTATTCAAATATGATTAAAGAAAACTTTCTTTATGTAGTCTCTGTTCTCTACACAACACACTGCTTCCTCATGAGCCCTTATCAGCGGCAATAACTTTCAATTTTTATTTGTCGAACTGGACTTCCAGTCTTCGACCTCCATCTGTTTTCAGTCACTGGCCTCCATTTAATACTTCCAACAATCAAATGGATTTATTGAATTTTGAGCCTCTATCTCTTAATTATTAAAGCCTCAGTATCATATGGCATTTTCGTCAGATTTTCCACATACAGAACAGTTAATGAACCTGAACAAGGAGCCAGAACCCGATTTAAAAAAAAAGACACTTCCAGAGATTAGAAATCATAAACCAATTCCTAATCGTGTAAGGCGGCAAAGGAGTTGATAAATAAACAAAATTAATGTTGAACACTTTTTCGTTGCACAAGGTCAAGAAAGCCTTTCCAAGTTGACCACGAATAGCATGTCTTGATAGGAACGTATCTCTTTAATCGTCTGGTACCCACTATTATAGTCCGATGGTATCGTTCAACACGTGTTGAACATTAAAATTTGTTTGGAATAGAACGCGCCGCATGTGTGCTTATGAATCGGATGCAATCGACCTTCTCTACTGAATTGTCAGAAGGCTTGTTAAACGCTATTTTTATGAAGGAACTGAAAAAACACGAACTTTTGTTATATTCCAGGTCTATGACCGCCCGCTTCGCCATGCATTTTTGTCTGTCTGTCCCCGCATTTCCGTGACACGTTGATGCATTTCCGGGCAGGGAAATTGAACGGAGGTATAAATAATATCTAAACATTAATAGTTGAAATATTTTTTTAATTTATTTTAATGCCGATATGACTCATTGAAATAGGTTTATTTTCAGCATCGTGTTCAAGGCTTATAAGAAATTATGGCGTTTTCAACTCGGTTCCAGATGTTAGGTGGGAGCAATGATCCAGTAAGGGCGCCGAATGCGGATGGGAATGCTTTGTTGGCAGACATCAATTCTAATCGAACATCTACGCATCTGCACACACGATGTGGCACTAATTAGTACTACATGTACCTAAAGAAGGATTGGTACACCATCCTGTTGCAAACAAAAAGTGAGAATTGCAGTACTTATATAGATAGAAGTGCTGAAGCACTTTACTAACAATTCAAAAAAAATGTTTGTAATTTCATATTTGTGTGTGACTAATTGCTGTTTCTGTGAACTGAGTCCTTTCCTTGAATGCAATGACTATTAGAATGGCACACTTTATTCCTGGATTTCATAGGGTTGAAAATACAAATTTAAGGGTCGCCCCTGCACTGCATATAATATATGTACTTTCATTAATTAATTATATGACTAATAGTCTTTTCAAAAAGGGTTTACCTACCAAAAGGTGCAATAGTTAAATAAATCTAAGTGAATTTTTAATGAGTCACTGATCCAGACTCCGGACTTTAATAATTCAAAACAATTGTTGCTACCCGACTGAAATAAGGGAGCAAAAAGGTCAAAGTACGGAATAATTAAATCCTTAAAAAAGGAGTATACCTTAGAATGTTCAGGTACCCTGAATAAATATTATTTACTTTACAGGATTATTAGGTATAACACCTAAATTTATAATATGATAAAGAAAAAAAAATTATCTAAATCTCATAATTGTGAAGTGATTGAAATGTTCTTATAAGAAAAATAAGAATTTTGATTGAAAAAAAATTAAAATCCAAAAGTTTCATGAAAAAAAATATATTGGTAGGGGGTACAGAGAAAAACTCAAGGAGAGCTAAGAATCCTTAATAATAATAATAATAATGTTTTTAACTAAGTGTCACGTTGCACGACACTAGTTAGAAGAATTAGAAAGATTGGAACGAATTTTTTTTTTCTTAATGCAAGTTTCTCGGAGATTCTGAGATCTTTCTCTATGTATTTGATCAAGTTATACTAAACTTTATGGAATATTTAACTTAAAGTCAACATTTATGTAATTAATCAGCTTAAGGATAATTCTCCTCTCGACGAGGAATTAACAGACAATAACAAGTAAACTACTAAGGACCTTAAATATTTTACTTGAGATAAATATTAATGACATTTAATTAATTGGATTTTCCGAGGCCCAAATGCGACAATTCTGCTTATTAATGTAACCTCCAAGGTGAATATGATTTTTCGATGAAAATGCGGATAATTTTGATGCATTTTAAGGATTCAATCCGCGATTCAAAAACTCTGCCGATTTTCATACATTCGCATTTTTTTTCTCGCCCACACTACATAATAAAATTAAATATATTTAAAATATATTAAGGTTTTTTAGCAACTTTATTTTAGAAAATAAAAAAAAAGGAATCTAAGAATGCAAATTTATTAATATAAACGACTTATTTACATTTCAAAAATTAAAAAAAAAATTTATTGCACGACTGGATCGCACGTACTTGCTCTTATGTGCGATCACAGCTTGGAATAAAATTTGAAAAATATTAAGGGAACTTCAAAGAATATATTCGATTTTTCTGACTTTTGATTGTTTGAAAAAAGTACGTAAACGTACGTAGTTTTCAGTGGAAAAATTTAAACGCCATTTTATTTCTTTAAAAAAAATGTGAAAAAATGTGAATTTTTTTTCAAAATCGTTAGAGCCAAATGGTTTTATTTAAACAACTTTTTTCAAAAAATTAAAAAAAAAAACAATTCAAGAATACGAACTTAAGCACAAAAATAACGTACATTTAAAAACAAAATTAAAAAAAAAATGCACTTACCCGTTTTCAAAATATTGATTTTTCAAAAAAAAAAAATTTTTTTTTTAAATTATTAAAAATACAAAAAAAAAGTTTTCGAAAAAAAATTAATGCAAAATTACTCAGGCTACCTAAATCTTCTTGAATATCAATTTAAATTGTAATCGGATACCAGTTTTCGAGAAAGTCGAAGAAAAAAAAGCGGTCAGTACCGGTACCGTTTTTAGCCCACCATATTAAATTTTTGTTTCACCAAAATATAATGCACACCTACAGTAGTACACTGATTTTTTTATTAAAATTCTTGGAGCCGTTTTCGAGAAAAATAAGCTTTTACATAAGGGTTATATGACAGGTACCGTTAATTTTTGAGCTAAAAAAAAATTAAAAAAACTCCTCTGTAGAATGTCAAATTAACTTTAAGTTCAAAATTTGAAGACGATTGTCCCATCCGTTTAGGCTGCAGTCCAAAATACATCCGTACAGACAGACAGACGGACAGAATTCTGCCTTGTATTATAGTACCTATAATCGCAAGTTAAAAATAAAACCTACCTGTTTTCTAAAATATTGATTTTTTATGATTACTTTGGCTAACTATATTTTTTTAAATATCAATTTTGATGGTAATCGTTCTACCAGTTCTCGAGAAAGTCGAAGAAAAAACATTTTTTTTATTTAATTTTTTTTTCACTAAGACGTATTCCACAGCTTCAATAGAACAGTGAGTTTTTTCGTAAATATTCTTAGAGCCGTTTCCGAGAAAAAAAAATTCAATTTGAATTATTTCCGATTAACGGTTTTTTTTAAATTTTTTTAAAAAAATCAAAACATTTTTTTAAATCAATATTTTGAAAATGGCTAACATTTTTTTTATCTGCGTTTTTAAATAATTGTCATCAATGTGCTTGTGTAAATTTTTTTTTTAATTTTTGAAAAAGTTTTTTTTTTCAACTTTGTCTACGATTTAAAAAAAAATCTATTTTATTCACATTTTTTAAAGAATTAACTGGCGTTTAAATTGTTCCACTGATTACTATTTTACCTATTTTTTGAACAATCAAAACTCACAATAATCGAATAGAAACTTCAAAATCCTTAATAATTTCAAATATTTTCGACGATGTGACCGAGCATAAGAGCAAGTACGTGCGATCCAGTCGTGCAATTTATTTTCATAAGCGATCGCATATCAATGGATCTTCTATGCAATATGCATAACACTCTCCTTTTATTTCCTTCGTGTGCATCTAAAAGCATGCAACTATATACTAGATAGGCAATAACGTAGGTCACCTGAAACTTGTACAGGGTGCGCCAGAGAAACTTACTTATTTGAAAAAATTCCCGCGCGGTGAGTTGGGTGGGTAGAGGGGCAAGAGGGGGCGCATCTGGAGGGGGAAGTTCCCAAGTTTGTTTCTCCCTCCAGTCAGTTGCCATCATGCTCTGGTCTAGAGAGCAGCGGGCCTTCGCAGTTGAGAGCTTCTTTTCTAACGGTCGCTCACTTGTTGCTACGCAACGTGCCTTCCGCACTCGCTTTGAAATTCCTCCTCACAGACTCGTTCCTGGCCGTAATTCGATTCTGTCGTGGGTTAACTCATTTCGGGAGTGTGGAAGTGTCGCTAAACCCAGAAATGGACTTCAATGGACCATCAGAACTCCGGAAAATATCGAAAGAGTGAGGCAGTCAGTTGTGCGTTTTCAACGGCGTTCGGCTCGCAAACACGCAGCTGCTATGGGAATTTCTGACACCACTGTTCGACGAATTCTCCATAAAGACCTTCGATTTCATCCCTATAAATTGGCTGTTGTGCAAGAATTAACTGAATGCGATTTTGTTGCCCGTCAAAATGCATGTGAAATGCTGATTGACAACCTGCCTGAAGACGCGGTAATTTTTTTCAGTGACGAGGCTCACTTCCACATTTCCGAAGAAGAAATGAACGTTAGGAACGTGTGGTTTCAGCAAGATGGAGCCACAGCACACACAGCACGAGACTCAATGAATTTGTTGCGACAACATTTCCCAGACCGCCTCATCTCTCTCAGAGGCGATCTCCAATGGCCGGCACGCTCTCCAGATTTGACTCCATGCGATTTCTTTTTGTGGGGTTATGTGAAATCCCTGGTTTATGTCGATCGACCACGGACCATAGCACACCTCAAGAACAACATTCGCGACGCCATTGCCAACATACCGATTGATATGCTGCGAAGAGTGGATACGAATTTCAAAAATCGACTTCATCAGTGTATGCGCAATGGGGGTCGCCATTTATCCGATGTCATTTTTAAGACTGCATAAAAAAAAATTGGGATATTGTATTCTCAAATAAAAAAAAAAAATTAAAACAATAACTGAAGTACTTTTTTTTTATTGACCTTTCAAATAAGTAAGTTTCTCTGGCGCACCCTGTAGTTTACCAGTTATTGATCGAACAGAAAGTGGTCATCATAAATTGTGAAAAATACTGATTTAAAAATAAAACAAGTTTACGTTTTTGGTTCTATCCAATGCTCATGGGGAGGGTCCAGACCCGAGGACCCCCTCCCCCGTGGATCCGCCACTGAGTTTCAATGTTGTCGGCTGAGAAGGTGCTTCACGACGACTGACAAATGCTCCAGTTTTGCGAACTGTGACTCCAAATTGTTCACCAGTTTTGTAGTGAGTTTTAATAATTTCAATGCGTTTTTACTTGTCAAATGTCAAAAGATGATAGTTTCAAAAGTGACAGCTGCCCAAATAGAGGGCTATTCAAAATGCAACCTCTTATTGGAATATCCTTTATTAGTCCAGTTGAGTTAAACATTTGAAATGGAAAAAATTTATTCATACAATTTTCTTTCATATTTCGTTAGTAAGTAGTCTAAATTTCGGTTTTCGGGAAAATCGTGCTGGAGCTTCGGCCACCATTTTGAATTTAATGAACAATGTTAATCAACACCTCCTATCTCTCTCCTCCCTATCTTCTTAATGCCCGCGCAGTGTGTTATGTTAAAAGGGCGCGCGTTAATTATAAAAAATAAAAATAAAAATGATTTTTTAAGACATTGAGAACTTTTTTTTTTAAAAAAACGCATAAAATTTGCAAAATCTCATCGGTTCTTTATTTGAAACGTTAGATTGGTCCATGACATTTACTTTTTGAAGATAATTTCATTTAAATGTTGACCGCGGCTGCGTCTTAGGTGGTCCATTCGGAAAGTCCAATTTTGGGCAACTTTTTCTAGCATTTCGCCGGAATAGCCCGAATTTCTTCGGAAATGTTGTCTTCCAAAGCTGGAATAGTTGCTGGCTTATTTCTGTAGACTTTAGACTTGACGTAGCCCCACAAAAAATAATCTAAAGGCGTCAAATCGCATGATCTTGGTGGCCAACTTACCGGTCCATTTCTTGAGATGAATTGTTCTCCGAAGTTTTCCCTCAAAATGGCCATAGAATCGCGAGCTGTGTGGCATGTAGCGCCATCTTGTTGAAACCACATGTCAACCAAGTTCAGTTCTTCCATTTTTGGCAACAAAAAGTTTGTTAGCATCGAACGATAGCGATCGCCATTCACCGTAACGTTGCGTCCAACAGCATCTTTGAAAAAATACGGTCCAATGATTCCACCAGCGTACAAACCACACCAAAAATTGCATTTTTCGGGATGCATGGGCAGTTCTTGAACGGCTTCTGGTTGCTCTTCACTCCAAATGCGGAAATTTTGCTTATTTACGTAGCCATTCAACCAGAAATGAGCCTCATCGCTGAACAAAATTTGTCGATAAAAAAGCGGATTTTCTGCCAACTTTTCTAGGGCCCATTCACTGAAAATTCGACGTTGTGGCAGATCGTTCGGCTTCAGTTCTTGCACGAGCTGTATTTTATACGGTTTTACACCAAGATCTTTGCGTAAAATCTTCCATGTGGTCGAATAACACAAACCCAATTGCTGCGAACGGCGACGAATCGACATTTCACGGTCTTCAGCAACACTCTCAGAAACAGACGCAATATTCTCTTCTGTACGCACTGTACGCATTCGTGTGGTTGGTTTAATGTCCAATAAAGTAAACTGAGTGCGAAACTTGGTCACAATCGCATTAATTGTTTGCTCACTTGGTCGATTATGTAGACCATAAATCGGACGTAAAGCGCGAAACACATTTCGAACCGAACACTGATTTTTTAAATAAAATTCAATGATTTGCAAGCGTTGCTCGTTAGTAAGTCTATTCATGATAAAATGTCCAAGCATACTGAGCATCTTTCTCTTTGACACCATGTCTGAAATCCCGCGTGATCTGTCAAATACTAATGCATGAAAATCCTAACCTCAAAAAAATCACCCGTTATAATATATACATATATATATATATATTTATAATATATTAAAAATCCCTATTTTTGATTTCTGACAAAAATAATAAAGCCAAAACTTGTAAGAAATTAAATTCCCTACAACTTTAGATTTTTTTTATTTTTTTTTTTAGAAAAGTTACTGTTTGCGAGATATTAGCGAAAAACTGTTTTGGGGCTTGCGACCCCCTTCTGGGATCATACAAATATTTATTCGTAGGGGATCATTAGTAGCCTAAATATCGATTTTCGGGAAAATTGTGCTGGAGCTTCAGCCGCCATCTTGGATTTAATGAAGAATTGATTATCTTTTTTATTCAAATAAAACTCTTTTCCGCACCACCGAGAAGGTAGAGTACCTATTGTTTTTGTTGATGTGGTTTCCCCTGTAGGCCTAGTCCCCGAATTTTGTCACTTGAAAGAAAATTTATTGCAGCTTACTTACAAGTAAATTATTTTTTTTCTTTTTGTTGATGGTAACGCTAAATTATTGTCTTCAAACATATCAAGTTTTTGTTGATATCTCGCAAACGGTAACTTAAAAAAAAAAACTAAAAATAAAAAACAGGATTTTATCAAAACCGGTCCTACAATTTTCGAAATACATTTTTCTTTGTTATTTAAGACGTGTGATTGCATACTTCATTTATACGTTTAGTATTGTGGTTTTAATACTTTTTATAAGTTCAATCTGTGTTATTTTCAACGTAAATATTACGTGTTTCTGTCAAAGATCTTGCTTTCCAATGTAATTATGCACATATAAGCAAGTACGTGCGATCCATATATGTTATAGGTCAGGTTGAAAGCCTCATGAGGTTCAAGAGTCACTACTTAATCCACAAAAAAAATTGATGCGCTTTTCAATGCCAGTGTGGAATCATTGAACTGTATTTACTGTTAATGGAAATCGCCAATGATATGTTGCAACGTTATTTCTTTGGACAATTCAATGGTCTATATGCTGGACATTAATGTCAATTCGATTAACGTGTATATCGAGAAATGGTCCTGTCGATTTGTCTTTGCTGTCGAGACGTGCGTCGTAAAACGATCCCACTTGCAATATTGAAAAAGAGATAGCAGCCGTTTCGGTCGAAAAACTATTTCAAACTCCCAACTGATTTTTTCCCACACTTCCCGCACACAGCTATAATTTCAACTTTTCAAAAATTCCAAACAGATTCTAATAGTCGTGTCGGTTTCCCAAAATCCATTTTTCTCAAAAGTTTATGTTTCCAACATTTATTTTTATTTAAATCAAAACATCATGTCTGCCTCAATAAAAATATAAAAAAATCAATCACAATTGGATTTACCTTCCCGCATTATGTGTTTTTCCAATTCAACAACTTTTCGACCTTGATGAGGTGAAACCGAATCCGATTTTGAATCCAAATCCAAACTGTAATGGCCGAAATAATTTTCCCGTAAAAGTGCCAAGAACCATTCCATGCAATGTTCAAGAAATATCGATATCTCGATATCAGCCTACCCTAAACAGATCTTGTCTCGGACATTCAAATGAGCTTCTTTCTTCGCACAGCAATGGTCCCGAGTTCCATTATAGTCCCAATAGATCACTCAGTCTTCGTTCTATGTCCATGTGTCTTCCTCTTCGGTATAGCTTATCGATTTTCATATGGACACACGCGCCCAACATTTACATAAACATTCTCTCCAACCCGGTGATGAATGGGTTGATAAAAGTAAACAGTCGAATTTTAAGGTTTAAATCTAATTCGGAATTTAATTGAATTGAAAACGATGTTAGATATGAATCGAAGATGAATGACGCCAGATTGGATTGAAGGAAGGTTTCTCTATTATGTAGGCAAAGGTAGATACGTATATTTGTGGCTTTGTGCAGACAAGCAGGCAATCAATGCAAACATTAATTCAGGGAGCCGAGAGTGGGAAGTATATAGCTTTAGGGATACATTCCCTTATGCCTTGCATATGGGATTTCGAATTGCACATCATTTGGTTCCTAGGAAATGTTTTATAGTGTTTCTGAAAGCCTTTAAGCCATAAAAGTTTGCAAAGCTATCGTAATTTTTAATGGCTTAATGGATCTGCATCCAACGAACCCGTTTGAAACGCGCAATTTTATAGGGCAATTCGAATTGCTGACCAAGCTGCAAGGAGTCGAAGCAGGGACCAAGAAGAATGTTTCTTTTTCTTATGGGTGCGTGTCTGACGTAAATTCTTTTATAAAGGGTCAGTGTCTCATACAAAGTTCTAAATTCTTGTCAATCAATGAGAAACGGGGATTCAGAATGCTCCAAATAACAAAAGTACTATATCTATCCACTGGACATTCTTTTTTCTTTCAAACAAAGAGAGGTCCTTATAGAATAGTATTGGAATCGACAATTGAAATGAGCCACTCACAGAAGAAGAAAAGTATTACACTTGCCCAAGCACGAATTTGATCTGCAAAAGCACTTAGAGATTTCCAGTCGTAGATAGATACTGCACACAGAGGCGAGTTCTATGATGCAGAAAGGACGTCGCAATCCCAACGACTGGGACTGCCAAGTACATCTACGTCGACGACAGCGAATACCGGCGCAAAATGATGTCCTTTGATTCGGAGCAACTTGAAGATCATAGAGCGTTAATAATATCTATCCATCAGCTTAGTCGTATAACTGGTATTCGCATCGTGCGCATCCCTTGGGCTTATGGGTTGTATTGTGCAACGTTTTGACAGGTAGCTTACACAAAAGCCGAAGTTTTCTCTTTGCCGGATGGTGCATCAGTCAAGTATTCTTGTAGTTTGCAAATACCGCCATGCACTGCCAGGGTTGTTATATGTTATCAAGTTAAAAATAATTTAAATTATAATTAAAGTTTTGAATTAATGTTCGTTTTAGAAGATTTTCAACGAACACGTACATTTCGATAACATCAATGGATTAAATAACCATGAACAGTGTTGTCGAATGGATCGCATTTAATCTAGAATAATTCCACAGTTTGAAGCAAGATCTATGCAATCGTTGTAGAATCCTATTTATTTTTCTGAGGAAAAAGAGAGTTTATTCTCAATTGTTTCGTACTTTCGAATACCCCAAATTTGTGCTCCATAAAAAAATAACTGCTTTTGCTGTCGTGTTTGAGACCTCATACTTGGATTGGAATTTTTCGAAATGTGTTTTTTATTGAATATATTTTTTTCAGTTGCAGCAAATAGCTGATCGGTCTTGACTTTTAGGCGTTTGCCCATGTTTAGAATAAACGTTATGGTGTGTCCACACCATTTGTTTAAAAAACATTTTCTGAAATGTTTTTTTTCTTTCACAAATATTTCTGAAATGTTTATTTGCTTCTCACTTTTTGTATCCAGTTTTGTACTTCAAGATGGCTTGTAAAAAAGTAGCAATCATAGCGTCACGTACAGGTTTTGTCATCATGAACAAAATACAAACAAATAAAAACAAAAAACCTGTCAACTAGATTCAAATGCTTGAAAAGTAAAGAAAGTTTTCCGTTCAGAAGGGGAAACAGAGAAACATTTCAGAAATGTTTCGCGAAGCGTCCAGACCTAAATTAACATTTCAGAATCAAGGAAACATTTCTGAAATGTTTCTTAAATGTTTGTGAAATGTATAAAAAAATGTTTCTTTGGTGTAGATACACCTTTAGATTCATTCCAAAGGTGAACGTGTTCTTTGATTACTTACAATGCCAAATTTCTAGCTTTTTCCTCTTGGAAAACCGCATAGCCTCTCGATCATTAGATGAAGAGTAGCTGGATACCGTCAAAATAACAATGCCTTCAGCATACATATGTAATTACTTCATTTGGGGATTATCATAACTGCCGAGGCAGCCTATCATTAGTCATCAAGAAATAGTACAAATAGCAATGAGCTCATGGAGAGGGTACAGCCTTGACGTAGTCCTCTATTATTTTCTTATTCCTTAGATTAGAAGAGATTGCATATCAATTAGCAAGTATTAGAAGACTTTCATACGGTGGGGGCAGCGCTGTTCGTCTTAAGCAAGCCTTTTTATGGGAAAGCGAAGGAACCTACGTTGATCAGGTTCAATAACGAAGGAGTGTGAAAGGAATTGTGGAACGAACGTTGAGTACAAATATTTTATCACGTAATGATCACAGAATTCGGATTAGCGTTTAATAACAAAAGAGTTGGTTGTCTGTAAAGTCGGTTTACGGACGATAATTTTACGTGATAACATCTACTTTCTACTTGAACAAAACTCCGCCTATTTTGTATTTCTATTTCTCTTCTTGTTCTTTTTGAATTTAAGTGGAATTATTTTGGGAATTTGCCCCTGTTCTTTTTCATGTTCGCCTTGTGCTTGGGATCGATTTTTTTTTTAAAGAACCACAGTATTGCGGCAAGCATCAGTCATGAGTCTTATCAGCATGAGTCATGTTATTTCGTACGTGTAGCTTGTCATCGATTTATAAGAGGTTATCACCTTTTTGGGTTGCCTTTTTTATAGAGGCATCAATGTGGTTCCGAAAATTGACCTCCTTGTCAATCGAAACGACAAGAAAAGACTATATTATGCAGTTGAACGCTATTTATAAATTATAAGATATGAATTATGCGGAAGAGGGTACGATTACGACTATTGGTGATAGCTTGGCACTTTGATAGATTAAATTCTAGAAATGTTATTTTTGGGACCCGATGAAAAATCTTGAAAGGTCATCTTGGAGAAGTTAGAGAGATCTAAAGTAGATATGCACCTCAATATTATTTTCTCATCCGTAGATATAAACTGAAATTGATGAATTCTTACAGCTAGTTGATAAGATTTTTATGTAACAACATACTATGAAACGTTTTTTAGAAATGTTGGACTTGACAAAGATGAATTCAAAATAGGTTATGTGAGGAGTTTCGAAAAGCATTGAATCAGGAATTGTAATTTACTATTGAAATTGAAACACCTTTACCGGATCATTCGGAAGAATTAATAGATCCATCAATCCATTATACATATGTAGTTAACTGTCATTGATATTCACGGAGAAGATTAGTTTCTGCTTAATCGTATGGAAGCATATGGAAGCTTTTGTGAGTTCAGAAAAATAGTCTTAGTAGAGCGAGGGCCACGGATATTTTGATAGTTCAAGTTAAAAAAATTCTGTATTCTAAATAGTAGATAGTAAGTTTCGGGTTATGATCAGAAAAAGCTCTTGAAGTTTGAGCGACTACTTTGAAAGTAGGAAATTCTATTTGAGTTTACGATCTTTTGCAATCTCGAAAGGGAATGATTCTTGGAATCGCACAAAGATTTTTCTGAGATTAAGAGAATTTGTGGGTAAACCTTCTTGATTGATGGAAACTATTAAGTTTGTACTTGTAGCGCCGACTATGCAAATATGATCTTCTTTATTGTTATGATATGCAAGATAAAGTCGAAACATTCGAATAAAATAATGTATAGCTAAATTGAAGATGGTGTTTAACTCTTGCTTTAATTTTTGCTTAAAATCAGTTATCGTAGGTATATAAAGTTTTTTTTTTTTTAGAAGTATAGAACTTTAAGTTGGCAACACTATTTTAACTGGCGGCAATTTTATCAGCTGCCATTTCAACATGAATAGACTGATGCCTGAACAGCGCTTGTAAATTGTGCAAATTAATTTTGAAAATCATGGTTCCGTTCGAAAAACTACGTCCATTTTACGGTCAACATAATCGTCCATCAGATTAATTAATTCGATTAACTATGGAATGTTTTCCCACCACGTTCACTTTAAATGATAATACGCATTCACAAAGACGTCGTACAGTGCATATAGAAGAAGTCATTGCTGCTGTAGAGCGTAGCGTAGAGGAAGACCCGAATCAGTATATCCGCCATCGTGCACAGGAATTGGATATGTGTCGATCCACTTTATGGAAGATTTTGCGGAAATATCTTGGTCTGCGTGCTTACAAAATCCAACTCGTGGAAGAATTGAAGCCACAGAACAAGATTGCCGTTCGATCCCAATTTTGTTGGTCCGTACTTCCTTAAAAACAATGCTGGCCAGTACGTTAAGGTCAATGGTGACCGCTATAGAGCCATGATTACTGACTTTTTCGTTCAGCTATTGAACAACCATGATGTGCAGGAGCTGTGGTTTCAACAAGACGGTGCAACATGTCAAACAGCTCGTACCACAATTGATTTATTGAAGGAAACGTTTGGTAACCGCATAGTTTCACGTCTCGGTCCCGTGAATTGGCCTCCAAGATCATGCGATTTAACGCCGCTTGACTATTTTCTGTGGAAATATATGAAATCGCTAGTCCCGAAACGATTGACCACTTGGAGCAAAACATTCGCCGCGTTATTGTCGATATAACGGCCAGAAATGTTGGAAAAAGTCATCGAAAATTCGACCTCCAGATTAGACTACGTCCGAGCTAGCCTTGGCGATCATATGCCAGAAATATTATTTAAGTTATAATGCCAGAGGATTATATTTCATGTCAATTTAAAAAAATCATCTCTCTTTTATTCCATTTGAAAGTTCTATACCTCTAAAAAAAAAAACACCTTTTATTTGAGATGTTTTGCGGTCTGGTTTGCCATCTTGAAGTGAATTTTTTTTCGCCACGGACGGCTCTAGCTTGCACTAGAAAACTGAGAGTCGAACCTAGGATCTCTCGCTTGACTACCAAACATCTTATCTACTGCACCACTGCTGCCCACAAAGTTAAGAAATCTTTGAACTTATTTTTCTCAGAATAACTTCAACGATTTTGATGAAACTCTTTAGAAGATTTTCGTCACAAGGCACTTATGCAAAAAAAAAAAAAAAAACATATAACAACCCTGCTTTTATTCACCCACTCAACAGCCAACACATTACCAGCGTGGTATTCGAAATTGGCTAAAATATAAATCGCTTAGGTTTCAATTTTATTTTCGGCATCAAGGATGAATGTTGCTACAAAATATCTGCATGAATGAAGAACCCGTCAGGAAGCACCAGAAAAATCAATTAATTTTAATTTTTGAGTGGAAGCTGTCATTATTATTCAGTAATCTGTACTTGTGAAATGATGCCCAGCTGCGATTACAGAAAAAATGCCAGCATTAAGTGAGTGGCGACACATCGAGTCATCGACCCTTTTGAGAGTCCCATCTCATCTTATTCCATTGGCATTAGCGTTTTCCCCTGATTGTGAAGCGTTAAGCATAGAATGCATCAGCTGAGCACGATGAGTTAGAAAGGTAGCTAGTTACCATGAAACGAGTACATCTCTATTTCTGGAGTCAGCAAAAGATACAATCATTGGGGGAGTCCGAAAATAAACTGGGGAACCCTCTTGGCATACAATTAATAAAGGTGTGACATTGCTTCGTAATGGGGCAATTCCCTGTTGCATGAGAATCCTCTTGCTCTGGATGTGATGTGCTCATTGTTGAGGGCGATTTCTAAAAATACACAAGCGTTAAGTTGAGGGCTCTTTTATTCTTCGGTTTAGTATGTTTCCGGCAGTATCTTTATACTTCCTGCTCTGCGAACTGCGATGTAGCAAGCGTGTAGCGAGTTAGTTTGCCAGCCGAAGGCGGGGGAGGCTTTCGATGAAAATTTATTTGATTGAGCTTCTTCACGTGCGTGCGTGTCTATTTCGAGTGCTTCAAACACCCAGGCGTTAGATGATTCACCTAAAAAGAATCCACTCTTAGAATAAGTACCAGGTCGAGGGTACGCAGCGCTGCAACACCTCACCCCCGCAACCAATTAAATATTTCAAATCCGAGTGCCAAACACATGCTGTTCATATAATATTCTCAACATCCTGCCTGAGTCACTGAAACGAGTGTCAATCAACGCGGCAACAAAATTACGACACTCACAAATGCCTTTTGACCCGGGTGGCGGCTTTAGCGATATCGGCTACGTCAACGCGTCCTCCTAAGGATAGAAGATCGTGGGAGATGACATCCGCCGCAATGTTTACGAAATATGCTTTTTTGAAAATATGTTGAAATTTGTCGTCCCATCCTTAGGTAATGCACTTTCTGTATCGGGTTACGGACGCAATTCACTTTAAATGGAATCCGAACTCTATGTGCATTGATAAAGCGCCATGTGAGATAGGGGTGCCCGGGTCATATTGCACTCGAACATGCCGTTATCTATCGGAGCACTTGAACTGCAACAAAATAGGTTACACTTGGTGCTATCATTATCCCTTAATGATTGTGAAGTGTCCTTACTTTCAGCTTTCAAGTGAAGATTGTTTGAATTTGATTCCTTTGACTGGACGTCTCCAATTTGTCCTTTGAGAAATTTTATGATTTTTTTTATGAATTTTCTTTTTTGGAAATCTAGGAATGCGTGTCTGTGTGTAGTTATCGTTAAGGAAATTTATGCTGATTTATTTCTCTATCGTTAATGGCATTATGGTTTCGACGAAATTGAAATTTGTGTGTGTGGCATTTGATTTACCTTCCTAGATAGGTGGACGCCATGCCGGTCCGCCAGAGGCCTTGAAACGATATTGTAATATGAATAGCCGGTGGATGATGATTTGTGTGTCATTATCTTGCGCGGGCCGGAAAAGATAAGCGGATATTTCGTCAATGACGGATTAATGCACTGGTGCCGAAGGGTTTGGCCGCAAAGCATCGAAAGTGATTTAGATTCGTGTGTTCGAAAGTCACAGGAGTTAGTGCGTTAATTTATTATCTACTGAATATGAAGGGATTTTGGCCAGATCGATAATTTTGCTTTTTAATTAATCCGCATTTAAATGAATGCGAATCGAATTGAAAATAATAATAACCCATTACTTTAATTTTGCGGATAAAAGAATTCAATTTTGTTCAAACCTTTGCTGCGTTTTGAGCTCGGCAAGCGAGGTTTAAAAGAAACTTAAATAACTACAATCGTTAGATACAATTATAGGGAAAACTAGCAGAAACCGTGGGAGTTTGTAACGCCTTTCGAAAGAAATTCAAGCGCCATCTACCGTAAAGAAACCAAAACGAACAGTTCAAACGATGCTAAGAATGCTAGGAACATTTTATAAAAATCGTTAAATCATTTTATAAAAACATTAAATATAAATTCATAAAAAAATTACGTTTTACAATACTTGTTACTATTTTTTTTAAATTCCATTAGATAAGTCGACTTAGATCTTATTATTAGTTCCTGTTGACAAAATGTATCTGATTTCTTAACTTTAAAATGTGTGAAATTTATGCTAACCACTAAAATACAACCAAAAACTTCCCACTCGTCTATTATTAAACAAAATAAAAACTATGAATAAATGCATATTTCGTATCTCTAGGCCCAAAGGAGCCATAAATTAAAAAGAGGTAATAATTCAGTTTGGAAATGTAGTTGGAACTGGCTCACCAACATCAATCATATTTTTGTGCTTTCGTTTTGAATCAAAGATTATGAGTTTTTCGTCGAATTTTTTAAATATTTAAAATTATTCTCTTGGTTAGTATTTTCTTAAAGTTCGTAATTAATTAAAAAATTCAAATATTTGTATTTGAATTTCATATTTATTTAGTTAAGGTAGGTTAACTGATGGCCATTTGTTTACTTCTGTGCCATTGACTTATAGTCGCATGTGGTTCAAATTGTGGAGACAATCAAACACAGCATTACAATGAAAGAGAAACATATTTAAGTTAGTGGCAATATTATTCCTGTGGGGATGTCTGTACGCATTTATTTTGAACTGCCTGCCATGTAGCAATTAAATGACTTATTTTTCTCGCAAATTTTAATAATAAAAATAAGTGAAATTAATAAATAAGATGTGTTTTAGTAATACAAAATATAAAATCCGTTTTTTTTTAAATATGGTACGACCAAAATTGTGTAATTCAAAACCCGGTTTTCAAAACAAAAACAAAAATAAAATAAAGAAAGATTTTTGTTTAAATACAGAATTGTTAAAACAGAATTTTGAAATTCAATATGTTTGTGTTTTGAAAGTAGAATTTGTGCAATAAATTATTTTTTAAATACAGTATTTTGAAGTTCAGTATTTTGAAAAAAGAATTTGGACTATATATATACATATTTCGACCTCAACCCAACCAATGCTGACTGATATTCAAAAAGATTAAGGTAAGGTAGTCAGAGTATTTTTGTATTTAATATTTTCGAATAACGTTTTTCATTTTTATTTAAATTATTACAAAATTTAAATCAATAATTTCAAATCGCCTCGATGATTTTTTTTATTTCAATGTGGATCGTTAATTTTGAATTCTTAATTTTTTTTTTGAATTTATTGAAAAAGTTATTTGAAAAACTTAAACACATTTTATATTTTATTCCACGATGTAACTGCTTGTGTGTCGTAATAGCAATATTTGCGATCTATTCGCCGGTTAATGTACCTTTTTAAATTTCTTTCTGTTGTTGTTAAATTGTTCTCAGAGATAGAATAATCTTAAACCGGGACACTGGCGTTTTTCGATCTCAATTCGGTGAACTCCACTCTCCACTAAAGAAACGGCAGAGGGAAAAAACATATGTCGTCTAGGTCCATACCATTCAATTTCTATATTCGTTTAACTTAAAGTTTTTGGACCGCTCGAAATGATTGGTTTACTAAATACTTTAAAATTAACTGGGATTTTTTTTTTAAGTACATTAACTTAAATGTCAAATTATTTAAAAAAAAGTGTTTTAATTGAATTGACTACAGTACTGAAATTACTGCATTCTTTTACGGCTCTGCTGAATAATTAATAACAAATTTGATAGATGTCACCAAACCGTCATTGCAGTCAAAATCTAGCCGCATCAATTGCAAAACCCTTTATATTTGTATACAAGTTGTCTGAGGGTATAACAAGATCGCTCTGCTGTTGCGACATATATATTTTCAGGAAGTGAAGCTAATATTTGAAAAAAATATCAAAAAATGCTAACATTTCTGCTAAAGACTCCGGAAGTTCCCACTTCTTCAGTTTCTTACTACCACTTTCTTATCCAAAGCTGATATTCTTGGACACCCATTGAGATTGGTGAATTGTTTAAAAACTTACCGAAAATTTTGACTAATTTAGTTAGAATTAGTTCCCCAAAAGTCTCCCCATCCAGTTTTGCAGATCACTTTCAAAGTCGTTCGTCAAAGTTCCTGCAAGAAAACTCTGTGTCATTACGCTGAAATATTGCCAAAAACAAACTCTTTCTTCATAGAAGAGTTTTCCAAAAATATTTAAATAGTTATTGCATGGAAAGCATTCAGCATGATTCGCTTTTTTGTATACAGCTCATTAATTAAACCTTGGAAGTCAGCCATTACAACTATGAGTTCTAATTCCCACGGATACCGCTTAAACGATGTCAAAGATTTTTTACTAGGCGGAGTTATATTGCAACGTCAATCAATCAACGATTTTTACTCATCCTATCTTCATAACTAAAAAATGGGCACGACTGGGTCGCACGTACTTGCTCTTATGTGCCTAATTACATTGGAAAGCAAGATCTTTGACAGAAACAAGTAACATTTGAGTTTAAAATAGCACAGTTTGAACTTATAAAAAGTATCAAACCCACAATACTTAACGGTTTTTAGTAAATGAAGTACGTCTTAAATAACAAAAAATTTATGAAAAATTTATTTCAAAAATTGTATGACCGGTTTTGATAAAATCCTGTTTTTTTATTTTTAGTTTTAAAAAAAATCTTTTTTTGGAAATTTTGGTATGCAGTTTTTTAGAGTTTATTAATATACATGTGATTATAAAATTTTAAATAATGGATTTTAATTAATTTAAAAAAAAAATGATTTAAAAAAAAAAATTAAAAATTTATTTTTATTAGAAAAAAAAAGTTGTTTAAAGACTTGATATGCAGAATTAATAAAGCTACCTAAATTTTCTCAAATATAACCGTTAATAGACTTTTTCCGTAAATTTGGTTATAATCAAATGATAACCAATACCAACAAAATATTCTCAAAAACTTTCATCAAAATCGTTGGAGCCCTTTTCGATAAAAAATAAGCTTTTCCTAAACGGTCATATGACAGGTACCGTTATTTTTAGGTCTAAAAATAAAATTTCAATTTCCCCTCTGGGGAATTCCAAAATAATCACACACACCAAGTTTGAAGATAATCGCTCTAGCCGTTTATGCTGCAGCTCGTTATACATACTGACAGACAGACAGACATCGTAATGTCATTTTTCATTGTTACCTCAATTTTTTTTATATTCACGAATCCTAAACTTGCCTTATAGTCCCTATAATCGCAAGTAAAAACGAAAAGAGCTTGTAATTTCTAAGTGAGATAGGAACTCTTAGGATTCTTGTATAGTAAGAAGGATCGGTAATATAATCAAACATGGCATTACGATGATGTCTGTTTGTATCTAAAGCGTGATTACTTTCATATTTGGAATGTATGCTTCTATTAGAACTCTTAAGAAGGATTTTCGAATTTGTAATCTTAGTTTTAAATTAAACAGTACTTGCCACTGTCAGCGTCAATTAACGGTACCTTTCATATTTAACGACTGTTGGCATTCCCACTTGGATTTCTACTACATTTTATGTTTCACAACTCCAAAATTGCCCAATAAATGCTGCATACCTACATCTCAAAAAAAATTTTTTTCTATTCATAATTATTTTTCTTAACTTTTTTAAAGAATTTAATATTTTTAAAATTGACTTAATTAGCTGCATATCTATTACAAAACTCTAAGAAACTGTTTACCAAAATCATACAAATAAGTTTGTTTTTTTTAAAAGAAATTTAATAAAAACACGATTTTATCAAAATCGGTACTACAATTTCGAAACACTTTTTTACTTGCGATTATAGGTACTATAAGGCAAGTTATGGATTCGTTGAAAAAAAATTCTTACAATCAAAAATGACATTACGATGATTCAGAAGTCGAAAAAAGTGTATCCGGAAATTCCGTCCGTCTGTCTGTCTGTCTTTTCGCTCTTCTACAGCCTAAATGGATGGGCCGATTTGCTTCACACTTGGTATTTAATATTTATTTGGTCGTATCTCGGGGTGTTTTTCATTTTTGCTCTAGGTCGAAAAATAACGGTACCTGCCATACAATAATTTAAGAAAAAGAAAATGTTTGATTTTCTCGAAAACGGCTCTAACGATTTTGATAAAACTTTCTGGGTGCTATTTTTTGCAACAAAACATCTTACAGTTCGAATGAATTTTCGAAATTTGTTCTATAACGGTACCTCTCATAGAACCGGTTTAATGTTATGGCCAAGAATCTAGCTTTATTATAAAGATAAAGGTTTCCATTAAGTGGCCGCCGTAGCTGGCTCGAATAAATTCCAACCGAAGCCCATTTTTCCCAATTTTGTGAAAATCGGGATCGGTGGCCATTTCGTTTTGAGCCCATTCACCGAACGTGTGACGCGCTTGATGGGCGTTCGGCTTCAATTCCTAAACGAGTTGGATTTTGTAAGCCTGCAAACCAAGATCCTTCCGCGCGCGATGGCGGGTGGACTCATTTGAGTCTTCTTCGATACTCTGCTCAACTGAAACGAACCATTATTTTGGTATTAAATTTGCACAATTTGCAAACTTTGTTCAGGAAAAATTCTATTCATTATGAAATCGCAAACCAAACTGAGCATTAATCAAGAGACAGCTGTCAAAAAGACCAACTCTGAAAAAGTATTGCCAGATTGAAAACCACACGTCTATTAAAATAAAAAAATATTTTTTTTTAGAAAATTCTTTATTTTTTTTTAATTAGTTTCAGAGTTTTCTTGGAAAAACTAAGTATACAATAAAATATAAAAACTAAATGTCTATCAAAAAAAAAAAAGTTTTTTGAAAATTTTGAAATGCGATATTAATTGAAATATAAATGACTTCCTGTGTGTAAAATTTTATTGAAATCGGTATAATAGTTTACGATAAAACCGCATTTGAAAAAAACGGTTATATGAGAGGTACCGTTATAGAACAGAATTTCGAAAATTGAAAGATGTATTATTGTAAAAAACTAGCATCGTGAAAGTTTTATCAAAATCGTTAGAGTCGTTTTCGAGAAAATCTAACTTTTTGTTCAAAATTGTATGGCAGTTACCGTTATTTTTCGACCTAGAACAAAAATGAAAAACACCCCCCGAGATACTACCAAATAAATACTAAATACCAAGTTTGAAGCAAATCAGCCCATCCGTTTAGGCTGTAGAGGCGCGAACAGACAGACAGACAGACAGACAGACGGACGGACGGAATTTCGGGACCCACTTTTTTCAACTTCTCTTCTATCGTAATGTCATGTTTGATTGTTAGATTTTTTTTTGCACGAATCCATAACTTGCATTTTAGTACCTAAATCGCAAGTAAAAATTTAAAATATTGTTTCGAAAAGTTTTTCAAAAAACTACTTTTTAAAAAAAAACTTCTCAAACGATTTTCAATTTTTTTCCTCGATCATTTAGTTTTCAAATTTTATTAAATTCTTAGTTTTTCTGAGAAAACTCTTAAATTAATTAAAAAACTGAAAGAATTTTCGAAAAAAAAAATATTTTTTTTATTTCAATTTATACATACACAAGCAGCCACTAAGCAATTATATAGCATAAGAACAAGTTCGTGCGACCCAGTCGTTCATATTTTTAAATTTCATTCGACGATGTGACCGCACATATGCGCAAGTACGTGCGATCCAGTCGTGCAATTTATTTCATAAGTTCAGCTGGTTTTATTCTTCTTTATCCTGTATGTATCAAGGCAAAGATGTTGGCACACAAGAGCAAGTAGGTGAGACCCAGTCTTGCCCATTTTTGTTACCTATTTTAAGCTATACGTTTAGAATACATATAATGCTTCCACTCATAACCAACCTAGAAGATTGTCCCTGTTCTTGAAGACAATTTTAAAATGAAAAGAAAGAACTGAACAAAATTCCTCATAATTGTGGGTTAATGGATTCAGTTAAAATTTATTAATTTTTTAAAATAAAAATCTCTAAAGATGAGTGAGCTTCTAGATTCTTAACACAATGAAATTTTTGGTGAAAGCCAATAATAATTGAATATGCATGCTAAATGTCAAGAGAATTTCGTGAATCTTATTCATAGGAACATAGAACTTCATTTAGCCTTGGGGTATTCTTACATTTATCAAAGCTATGAGCGATGGAGGAGATGACTATATGTTCACCCTCAGGCAGATTCATATTTACGGTCAAGTACCATACATAACGGTCGTTTTCGTTTTGAATAACTCGTCTATAGCTGGGGGACAAATTTTCGCACACTTAATGCCCTGAAACGTTGACCCTAATCTTGGGGAAACCGAGGTATAAAAGGTAGGTTGGTTTATCATTTTTCTGGAGTCGTAGCATGATGGTCAGTTCGAATATGACGAGGAATTATTTTATATTTTCAACACTAGTGTTGTGCTGTGCCTTGGCGGTGGTTGCAGGTAAGATGTCCTCTATGATTGAAGAAAAAACTGTTCCTTAGGAATGACATTTTTGTTCACAAAAAGGCAGGTCCATCGAAGCTGAGGATCAGTTACCTGAGGAATTAGATATCAAGATCGTGAAAGACGATGACGACGATGAAAACGAAGAAGCTCGATTCATTCCCGGAGGTTATGGTTCAACATCATCCGCCATGGACGATATGATAAACCAGATGATTAGCACCTTAGAGTCAATGCGTCCAACAAGCACAAGTTCGCAACCGAATGTTGTGGTTATTACGCTTCCTCAAGGAGGTGGTACTACGGGTACTGGCGGCAGTAATTTCGTTAGTACTGGCGGTAGTTCGGTGATTTCTGATGGTAGTTCATCATCGTTCACACCACAAATAATTGCTGCAGCACTTGGTATGTCTTATGAAATTTTCAAAAACCAAAACTTAACTATTTTCTAACTTCTCAGGTCAAAGAAATCCACAACGGAGGCGTCGCCGCCGACGTCCAGTGAACCGAAGTAACAATCGCAACATTAACCAGGGCCAGATGCGCAACCAGGTGCGAAAGCGCAAGCCAAATCGCCAGCAGGTCTTTGTTCTTCGATCTTCGGATTTGGAATAAGTCATCCGCTCGGGAAACAAATAAAAAGAGTTGACAACCAAAGCTGTCATAATGGCTCAAAGAATAAATAAATCCAATGAATGAATATACTTTGTGAGGTCTTTGTTGTTTGCCAGAAGTCTTGAACATCCAAGCGGCCAGCGGGAATATTGTCTCTATGTCAATATTATTCAAATAAGCCGATTGGGATGCATTGATCTAGACCGAACTAAGTCTGATGGGACTATTGGTCACGACGGTTTTGACCATTCCTAATGAAGTCGTCATTTGGAACTAATTGATTAGTACACAAAATGTGTCAGGACCGGTTCTGATGGGCTCTTTTAATTATAATGGCTTTGTGTCGGGCCCCCCCTGGTGAGGCTGCATATTCGTCTGAATTTTGTTTTGATTTTCTATTCCGTCCATCCGTATTGGATTTGCTTACCTGGAATCGTTCCGAGCATCTTGCATGATTAACAAAAAAAAAACATCCAAACTCGATTCAGCAGGTGTTTTAGGTTGTTGTTTACCTACCGACGCCGATGGAGCCGCTTCTGGAAATGATGGCAGTGGACGTCAGAGATGCTGATGACCTGCTCGTTGTTTTGTTGTTCAGGGGATGTAGATATGGTACTGAATTCATAATGTGACTTCCAGTTCGAGAGTATCTTATACTCCTCAGGTATTTGGGTGCGTGTCTGTTAGAGGATCAATTCATTTCAAGAAAAGGGTATGTGGAATGATTTATTGACGGATGAGATTTTGGTCTAGCACTAATTATCTTGTCCTAGTTTGGTGTCCAAGTATGAGGCCAACCCAGAGTTGGATATGGTAGGAAGAGGAGCTCCATTCAACTCAGTAGCTAGAGGATGGTTTTTAAGGTGAAGGTCTTCTCATGAAATTGGTGTGATTTTGTGGCGGCATTAATAAAGGCCAGGAAGTGATTGAATGTTATTATAGTTCTCACTGAATTATTTGGCCACAAAATTGAGGATGGGCTCAATAATTACATCTGAATCCGAAGGAAGAAGTAACAAATCAGTCTTAAGAACTATAGGTGGTTACGTAAATGTAGAGCCCGCAAAAGAAGAGTTTTGAGGTGATGATATGTAATCCAGGACCTAGCAGTCGAGGTTTGGAGATTAATGAATCCATTTTTCTTACCTGGTTTGTCGATAAATTTATAATTTTATATAATAAGCCTGTTGGACAAAAAGAAGAGGTAAGTTGTTATAAAAAGATACGGATTTTGAAACTAAATTATATCAAAAAAAGGATTTTATTAAGGGTGTGAGTCCAATAAAAATCCGAAAAAAACATTAAGGCAAATTCAGCTTACAAACCAAATTAAATACATTTGTGGGTTCCGAATGAACAAATTAAGTCGGTCCTGCACCAAAGTTATAATATCAGTTTTTAAAGGGAAGAGTTTTAAGCTATACAGCGACATTGACCTGGTCAAAAAAATACGCATATCACGTTTAAGATGGCTAGGTCATGTAGAGCGAATGGACAACAATGCTCCGGCTCGCAGGATCTTCGATTCGATTCCAGAGGGTAGACGCAGTCAAGCAAGACCTCGCCTTAGGTGGCGTGATCAAGTGGAGTACGACCTCAACCAACTTGGAGTGCGAAGCTGGGTGCATCTAGCCGAAGACCGATCTGGCTGGAGAGGCATGTTGGTTGAGGCCCTGGTTCGCTCCAAACTGTAGCGCCTCCTAAGTAAATAAATAAGCATTATAGAGGAACAAACAAATTTGCTTTATTTCGGTCTAAATTTTTTTTATCATATTGTGTCGGAACTGACGGTATTCGGATATATATTTAAGTAATATTGCTGATATTTTTAGAAGAATCTTGTTCCCGTGATTTTAACTTAAATTTAGTCTTGACCAAAAAATAACCAAAATCGGCCCAGTTCATATCAAGGTAACAAATTCTTGATTTATATTTTGTAACTCCTCTTGGATATATATTTTATTAATAACACGTATACAAATTTATATAAACAAAGAAGAAAAATGGCTTAAACCGACTTTTTGTCAAAAAAAATCCTCCTATACATTGGATAACGTTTATTTCTTACAATGGCATTTTAAAGCTGCCTATAAGTTTTTGAATAGTTTCACATAAGATTTTGTTCTAGCAACCTTCCAGAACGCAGATTCCGATCACGGGCATTGAACCCGGACTCTTCTATTCAGCTCCTCCTATAATAGATTTGTAGAATTAATATCTTGTGATTGCGGTGTCTACGTCAATATTTTTAAGATCTTTTCATCTTCTCTCTATCTGAATTGTAATACTGGACAAATATTGATGTGTGTTTAGGGTCGTTGTCCTGTAGAAATACGAATCCTTCGCCAATCAATCTATGTCCAGAGATCAAAGCGTTTCTTTCAATATTCTCTTATACACTTCCTTGTTCATTTTACCGATGACATCGGCCAGTCTCCCACTCCACTGAAAGAGAAACATCCCCAGACCATGGACTGCCTCTCCAGTCTCCATGCTTCACGGTAAAAAGCAAACATTTGGGTAGCACCTTTTGTTCAGCGCTACGGCAAATGAAAACTTTCCGCTTTGTACCAAATATCTCGAACATAAATTCATCGTTCCAAAAAATTCTGTTGAAAATCTTCTTCCATCCAGTCTTTATGGTTTTTGGTCCGTTCTGAAATTTTAAGCTTATTTTGTGGTCACAGAAGTGGTTTTCCGAACACAAATCGCCCAAAAACCTCTTAACATCCTCTTTACCGCCCTTTTAAGAAATGATCCACTACATTCCTTGTGTTGTTTATTTCGGGTGCTGTTTTTCGTCTAGTTCGTTTGCACAAGATATCCAGTTTAAGTGTGCCTTTCAATGGCACGTTGAACACCTCCCTTTGATATCTATACCTTTCTTTAGGTAGCGCTACAGGACCTGGGCCTCAACCAACAAGCTTCTCCAGCCAGCTCGGTCCCGGTCCAGTTTCGCACGTGCAGTCGGTGTGCGTAACCTGAGTCTCGGTCTTCCTCTACTGCGCCCTCTGGGGTGGATTCGAAGATTGTTCGGTTCAATTTGCCTCCATTAATAAGGGTTATGATTGAAGGAAGTTTCAGCGTGTTTTTCCATTTTGTTATTCAATAGCTATGTAAAGAATTTCAAATGATTTTGCATGACTTAAAAGTGCGGCTTTTATACAATACACCAATCGAAGTATGTACCTATAACAAACTGCTTATCTGCAAGCAAGTGCTTAGACCGGTATAAACGTATGTTATACAACGTTGTTGTTGTACCAAACCAAGTTATATAGAACATAGGCAAACACTGAGATCATACCAAAACAAACCCCTAATAGGAATGATTAATGCTCCATGAGACATACGAAACAGTGATTTTCACAGAGAGATGTACAGGGTGTCCGCCGGGAAGGTAAACTATTTTGTTTGTTTATAATTTTTGATTAAATGAAAGAGAATGGATCTTATATTGATAAATGTTTTATTTAATGTTGGCAATTATGTATGGAATACAATATCAGGTAAATGTCTGCCTCTGTTAGTCTCACAAATGCTAGCCCTTTTGAGCACATTTTTCATTACATTCTCACACATTTCACGCGGTATTTCATTAATTTCATCACGAATATTTTGTTTGAGTTGCTCAAGCGTTTCTGGTCCGGAGCAGTCAAATCAGGCGACCGTGGAGGCCAATCAACATCACCATTTCTTGAAATAACTTATTGTGGAAAGAGGTCCCGAAGTAATTCCATTGTAATCCTGGCTGTATGCAATGTGGCACCGTCTTGTTGATACCACATGTTAATCAAGCCCAAAGCATGCAGTTATGGCATTAAAAAGTTTTCAATCATATCACGATATCGCTCCCCATTCACAGTTACCGTTACGCCGTTTTCATTTTCAAAGAAGTAAGGTCCAATGATTCCTCCTGACCAAATTGCACACCAGACAGTAACTTTTAATGGATGCAAAGGTGACTGATGAATAATTAGAGTGTTTTCCACTGCCCAGAACCGACTATTCTATTAATTCACATATCCATTCAAATGAAAATGTGCCTCATCACTCATTATGATTTTTTCAAGAAAATCAGGGTTGTCATGGGCTAGCTGTAACATCTATTATTGGTATATGTACGGCAGCGTAAATGGTCTTGTGGAAGAAGCTCTTGTGTCAACTGAATCTTAAATGGAAACAAATGAAAATCCTTGTGCAAAATTATGGCCAAAGTTTATCTTTGAAGACCAAGCTCCTGAGCACGGCTTCGAATTGAGATTGATGGATTGTTTTGAACACTTCCTTGAGCAGCAGTAATGTTTTCAGCCGATCTTGGAGTACGTTGTGGTCCATGCTTGGGCCAATCACCTACAGACGCTCTTTCTTCGAAATCATTCACTACACGATAAATAGTGCGTTTTGTTGGCACGTTGTTTCTCCCAAAAATTTCACGTAACTTTCTCATCGTCACAGTAATCGATGAATGATTTTGATAAAATGTTTTAACGATTAAAACACGTTGGTTTATCGACTATTTTTCTATAATAAATTTGCCACGTGTCTACTTCACGACTGCCAGATATGAACTGTTAAGATTAATGTTTACCGAAATGGCGGCAAAACAAAGTAGTATACCTTCCCGGCGGACACCCTGTATATAGGAGTCTAAAAACTAGAAAAAGAAAAAAATTAAACGAAATTGGTATCAAGTTTAAAACGCGATTACATGTCCATTGCAATAGAAGCGTTAAACAAATCCTTTGGCAAGAAATTCCTTGTACGCCTACTTCGGAGATCGAGACCTTTCAAATATCGTCCCGTTAATGCGATATCTGCATACATGTCTCCTCCATAAATGTGGTTATTAGACGCAATAAGACAACAAACAAGAATATCCGTATTTTATTGGTAAGTGTATACCCAGCGCAGTAAAATTTTATACGGCAAACAACAACTAACAATAAGTGTCGATAATTAGGTTAGTAAAATTAGTGAATATAAGTTGAGATAAATCTTGGAAAGAAATGTCAACCAACTGGAATGTAGAAAAAAAAGGATATGTTCGTTGAGTATCATGATACAAGATTACAAGACAGCGCCTTGCTGTATTTTGACGTCATCAGTGACCCAAATGGACAAAATTAAATAATTTTTTTGGAAAGGATCCAAACTGTTAGTTGACTTTAAATGTTTATTGAATCAATCAAATAAGACATTAGACAAAACCTACATCAATTGAAGCATAACTTACTGCAGCTTTTTTTTCTAAAACCGAATTTAAATCTGTCATCAAGGGTCACTGATGACGTCATGGTTATATATTCTATCCGGATTTAAAGTGACTTATGGAGTGAATATAGCGTTTTATTGGGACTTCCAATACTGCGCTAGCTATAGATTACCAATAAAACACGGCTAATGAATAAAGATGTTTTAAAGTTGGTAAGATTCTCTGTGTAGATTTTTTACTTCCAGTGCAAAAAAAAAATATTCATTTTTATCTAGCTTTAAAAAAGTTTAAGAATGACCCTAATACAAAATTATTTATCAAAAAAAAAAAAAAACAACCTTTAAACTCCAACAAAATATACACGACGCCAAGCCTGAACGCTGCCATCATCATCGTCATCGTAACTGATTTCCTGAATAAGCAAATATTTAAGGAAATTCTTTATGCTGAATAAAAAATAAATAAAAAAAAAACAAACAAATTCCATGCAAAAACTGTGTTGAACTTTCAGTTTAAGGCTGCTATAATTTTTTACTCGTTTTCTCTGGAAGAACGTGGATTGAATAAAAGATATTTTTTGACTCTGCATAGGTTTTTGAATGCAAATCAATAACAAACCTACATCTATCAACGCAATGAATGAATGATACCAATCAAATTGCCACATAGCCATGTATAGTATAGACAAGACATCGCTGGTTAGGTTCTTCCAACTGAAAACCATTCAAGCTGTGTACTGCTGCGTTCTCTATCTCAAAACATCCAAATACATCACATGAATTCTTCACTTCAAAATTTCACCGGGCTTCTTTTTTATTTGCACAAAGGGTTCACACGTAGTTAGGAGGTTTTTTTTCTCAAAAGGCATACAAAAAACATGTAGGAAGGTGGCACGGTATCCTAGAAATTTGGGTCACCATCACCAGCATCGACAATTGATAAGAGTGTGCGGCTCACAAAGGCCATCTCGAGTTGTAATTAATTTACATCTGCAACGAACAGCTTAGTGTGTTACTCCCAGCTTTGACTATAGGCCTTAGAATTGAAGAAAAATGCTAATAGAATACGATTCACTTGTTGCATTGTTTTATTCGCGGCCACTGCATTCCATCCCACCATTCGTCGCTAATGGAGGCAATCTACCAGCGAAAGGAATGCATTTTCATTCCATTGTGCTGCACATTGGTTTTCGTTGTTGTTTCGATTTCGCAGCTCTTGTTCGCAGCACCTGGAGGCGATTATTACTTGAAAGTTCCCACCCTCCATATTAGCATTAGCATCCTCAATGGAGGCCTGAATCAGCTAATAACTGCGTGGTTAAGGTTTTCATTTTCGTTGAGTTATGGAGCTTGGAAGCGTTTTACATTGATGACGCCCGATGTGGAGCAAATGAAAAGGAACCGGTGAAGGGTTGGGTCTCATTTTTCAAAAAGAAGCATTACTTTCATCTTGGGAGTGAACCCGGGAAAGGGAAACTTCAGTCCGTGTAAACACAACCCTCCATTTTGTTGCTAACATTTTGGTTTTGGTTGGCCATCCGTCAATACTAAGAGATCGTAAAAGCAGCCAAGATGCCTATTTACTTAATATTACCTATGGTCTGTTCAACAAAAAAAAAATTTCAGTGCAGGGAAGATAGGACGTTTGCTTCTCAGTCTGGTTGCATTGGCTTTCTTTTTCAAGTAAAAGCTCTGACAGGGTTGCATACTTTTCATTAGAAATCGTCGCAAATGGGAGAGCAAAGTGCGTAGGGTTACCCCTTGCTGATTGCAAAGAATACATTACTATTAAATTAAAAAAAATAAACATTCGCTTTTTATTAAAACAAGGGCACGTCTGGGTCGCACGTACTTGCTCTTATGTGCCTAATTACATTGGAAAGTAAGATCTTTGATACAAACAAGTAATATTTACGTTGAAAATAACACAGTTTGAACTTATAAAAAGTATCAAAACCACAATTCTTAACGGTTTTTAGTAAAAATGAAGTACGCCATCACACGTCTTAAATAACAAAGAATATATGAAAAATGTATTTCGATAAAATCCTGTTTTTTATTTTTAGTTTTTTGAAGAAGCTGTTTTTTTGAATTTTTGGTATACAGTTTTTTAGAGTTCATTAAAATAAATGTGATTATAAAATTTAAAATAATTTTTTTTGATTAGTTTTAAAAATACTGATTTTTCAGAAAAAAAAAGTTATTAAAAATGTTGATATGCAGGATTAATTAAGCTTCTTAGATCTTCTTAAATATAAAATTTGACATTGTGTTTCATAAAATAACTACTATATATAATATACTATTTTTGAGTTTTGATTGAGTTTTATTTGTTGAACCCCAGGCCAAAACTTCACATTGGTGTCAGAAGTGGGAACCATACAAATTTTAATTTTAAATTTTCAATAGGAAATCCGAATTTTAGCTCACTTGGAAGCCGGGCAGTTCGTCCAAATAGAACGGATGGAGTTAATGCAGTTGCACTATGAACCGCATTCATGTAGGCCATACGAAATAAAGGAATTCGCCGATCCCAATCCCGTTGGTTCTCATCCACGACTTTGGACAGATGTTCCTTCAAGGTCTTGTTAAATCGTTCTACCATTCCATCTGACTGTGGATGAAGAGGTGTTGTCCTTGATTTCTTTAGCCCGAGTGACGCGCATACTTCCTGGAATACCTTCTACTCGAAGTTTCGCCCTTGGTCGGAATGCAATTCCATAGGCACCCCGAACCTGCAGACCCAGTGGTCCACTATCTGCTCGACAACGGTCTTAGCTTCTTGATATGGTATCGCAAACGCCTCAGGCCACTTGCTGAAGTAGTCCATGACAACAAAGATGTAACGGCTACCGTTTTCAGTTTTCGGGAACGGGCCTGTGATGTCAACGGCGATTCTTTCAAACGGGGAGCTCACGTTGTACTGGTGCATTTTACCTCGTGTTCTGACTTTGGGTCCCTTGCTAGACGCGCATAAAAGCGTTGCCGTACCTCACTGTTATTAAAACACAATATCACGTCAAAATAATTCTCCAAACTAAGATGATCACGTAATGCACTTGCAAACTTCGAGAAAGGAACTTCTTTCTACTAAAATACCAAAAGCTAAAAAAATTCAACTGTATTTTAATGCAGTGCCCCGTGGCTTAGTGGTTAGTGTGTCGGGCTGCTAAGCGAATGAGCCTGGGTACGAGTCCAGCTCTTTTCCGGGGTACTGCCTCTTGCGAGGAACAGACAAAACCTACAAGAGTAAAATTTGTCTCTATAAAGTGCATCTCATGTAGCCGTTCGGACTCGACGGTAGACTGTAAGGCTTTCCATTCTTGCAGATTAACAATACACACAGGAATGGTTGAGAGTATAAGTCACTAGGCCTTGGCTCCTTAAGGAGCTGTCGCGCCAATAAAAAAAATTATTTTTTAACGATTTTTCACCTATAACTACAATTAATACATACATACGACAACACCTATCCTCTCACACTACTAAATTTCTTCTCGAAAGCTCCATGTAAAACCGAAAGCCCAATATGATAAAAAACAAAGAAAAGCTATAAGCTGTATCTTTTTCAGTTCAGTGTCGCGATAATATACACCAGCGCGGCACCACTATTTTGAAAAAAGCTCTCCCACAATTTTTAACTGAACAGACTATAGCTTGATCATCTTTCGGATATTTTTTTGAATCGCTGGTTTAATTAAACAACTCATTTAACCCACTTGAAGATGAGTAGTTCTTCGACTCACATGCTTTCTAACTTGATGGCAAATTATGGAATAGTGAAAATTTGCATTCAAACAAATTTCTATTGCTATTGTTCGCCATGGAATGCAATCCCGCTACGTACTGCCTATATGGCAACATCACACATTAGTTCTTTTAGGTGCAAATATACGCTTTGGTATTTCAAATGTATCCCACGCGTTGGCTGTCCCTCAAACGCAAGCCCATTTCCATGCAGAATTAGTAATAAATGTCGGGTGTGAAAGGAAACCCAACTTGACATCTGTCAAAAAAAGCAACACAACCGCATACTAAGAACGCCCATTCAAACTCGCCGCACGGGCAATCTCTTCGCTGCAACTGACCCCATCCAACAAAAGAAAATTGCACCGCACGATCGGGGGGCTTAAATCACTGGAAGTTCTTCAGAGCACTCGCAATCATTGCAACTCCTCAAATGTTACTGCGGCAATAGCAGCAACATTCCTTGGGAGCAGGTGTTTAGCATAAGTAATTGATATTCCCTGGCTTGCTACAATATAGAATTTCTATAGTTTGCCACTATTGGGCGTTGCGCGTCGTCTTCTTGGCGGAGCCACAGCGTTGGTTTGGAGATCTAGCAGTGGTTGTCATTGCATTGTTTGGAGCCTTGAAGCAATACATTGATTGGTCGTGTGCAGAAGTCTATTGACAATTCTTTTGAGTGCACTTTGATAAAAATGACGGATTAGTGCCAAAATTTGAAGTGACTGGGTGTTTTTATACTTTACATAACCTATCGAAGGCAGTAAGCTTGGACCAATAAACCGCGTGGAATATCATCACACTTAAAACTAAAACTTAAATAAAAGATTTAAATTATCGAATTCATTCATTCTTTATTTGGTCGCACCACACGAATGTGGAACGCTTTTCCAGGCTCTGTTTTTCAAACACACTGGATCGCACGTAATTGCTCTTGTGTGAGGTCACAGTGTCGAATAAAATTTGAACAATATTAAGGGAAATTCAAAGTTTTTATTCGATTTTCAGACTTTTGATTGTTCGAAAAAAATACGTAAAATAGTTTTCAGCAGAAAAATTTAAATGCCATTTTATTTCTTTAAAAAATGTGAAAAAGTGTGATTTTTTTTAAACCGTAGCAAACGTTTAAAAACGGTTTTTATTTAACAACTTACAAAAAAATATAAAAAAAAATAAATGAAGAATGCAAAATTAAGCACAACTTTTATTTAAAAAAAAAAAAAATTAAAAAAAATCTGCTTACACGTTTTTAAAATATTGATTATTCAAAAAAAAAATTTTTAATTATTAAAAATACAAAAAAAAAATTACACTATCACTTTTGCTACGATCATCTTCTTGAATATCAAATTTGAATGTAATCGGGCATCCAGTTCTCGAGGGAGTCGAAAAAAAAAACCGTCCTATGGGTACCGTTTTTAGTCAACCAACTTATTTTTTTTTCACCAACATACATATATATATCACCTATAAAATAAGGTACACTGATTTTTTTTCATAAAAAATCTTGTAGCCGTTTTCGAGAAAAATAAGCTTTTACTTAAGGGTTATATGACAGGTACCGTTAATATTTGGGTTAAAAAAAATAAAAAAAAGTCCTTTGTATAATGTCAAAATAACCTTAAGTTCTCAATTTGAAGACGATTGACTCAACCGTTTAGGCTGTAGTCTTAAATACATACGAACAGACAGACAGACAGAATTTTACCACTAATCCAAATATGTTTCTCTATCATCGTAATGTCATGTTTGATTGTTATCTCAAATTTTGTTTATCTAAACGAATGTATAACTTGCATTATAGTAGCTATAATCGCAAGTAAAAACCCTTTCGCAAAACCAGTGGAGGTTCCAAAAGAAAATAAGATTAGGTTATTAGATCAATGTCCATGATCATGTTTTACTAATAGTTTGTTTGTTTGTTTGTTTGTTTGCATTGAATAGGCTCCGAAACTTCTTTAACTGTCCCCGGGTGACAAAGGCTATATCTATTATATTTTCAAAAAAAAAAATTAGGGATCCCTACTTTGCAAATAAAATGGGCCACAGCAACGCAAGACCGGCTCTGCTAGTGTTTTATAAAAAAAATTGTTTATTTTATCGGAAAGCTATATAAATTTAAGATTTTTTCAATGAAATCTTAGAGAAACCTGTACAAAAGTCAAAGAATGAATAATTGTGTTATGGAAAAACTTAAAACAGACGCCATGGGCCCATTCCACTTCATCACTTTGGCCTTCAAAAAATCCGCCACTGTCAACTCGTACCCCATGCACAACCTCTACCTCAGCCGTGTGTAATGAAGTCAAACCTGTCTTGAAAATGCTCCTTTTTTGCTCCAATGGTGTTTTGCTTTTTGCTGCAACAACTCGAGCAGTTAATCTGGATGCTTTTCTTGATTTGGTACTCCAGCATTAGCGCCCTCTCGCACTACCACCACTCCAATTAAATCAGAAGCTTATGTTCCCATAAAATTCTGGAATTAAGTCGAACGGCTTGCGATTTCTCATAATTTCTTGTTTGAATGTATGTGTGCGAGCCTGCACAATATTTAACGTCGTGTTACCTCCTTGACCATAGGAACTCCGTAGATGCACCTTGGCATCCCGCGACATGATTTGAAAGATAAATTAATGAGTGAATCGAGATCAGGATGCTAACTAGATAACTAGTCATCCCCACATCTTAGGTACTATTATTCTTGCAACCGTAAATATTCGAAGCCGTTTATTACAAGGGGCACAATGGTTGGCTGGGATGAGAAGTCGTTGAGTTGGACTTAGGTTGAACGTTCAGATTTTATTAGTTCGACGTTTAAGTAAAGTTTCTCTCGCTAAGCTGAGGAATGAAGATGACGCACATTCTTGGTGTGATCAGTGTATCTGAAATAGTTCGTTGAATTTTGCATTTAGTGGAAAGTCTCAGATTCAATTTGTACCACAAGTGAACACAATGAATGCGTTTGTTGAAGGAACATGAAGCCTAGCTTGGTAAGGCTTTTGACAAGAGAATTCTGGGGTTTTGTTACATTTACTGTGTTCGCAAAGGCTTTTATCCTTTTAGATGTCGCTTCGGTAGCAATTTGTACTGTTTCTAAAGATTGATGATGCTAATAGCATGGTTTTGGTGCAACAAGGAATTCTGATCGATAGACTGGTAATACTGGTATTAACTTATTTTATTTGTCCGTGTATAGATGTAAATATGGTTTTTGCAAGTCTTTTGTGTTCTTGCAAATTGCTACATAGTAAAGGAAATCTTTTGGTTTCAGATTATGTCAGAGAAAGAGATGCATACGTTTGCTCATGTCATTTAACTTGGCATATGTTTCATAGTCAACGTTTATAAGTTCCATTGGAAACTTTGTTGGTTATAAATATAAATGATGTATTGGGTGGAATGATATTGAAAAAAAACTTTAATGTCACGTTCAATATCTGCTACAAAATCATTATTAAAATGTCAACTGAAATATCAGATTTTCAAGTATATTTATTCAAAAGTCTGTTTACTACTAAGCCTTAATAATTAATCAGCTTCAAAACTCACCTTTGTGTTAATTAATATTTATTTTAATATTCCTTAACAACAGAGGTAGGCGTATAATTTTTTTCTGTCAAATCAATAAGATGAAAAATTATTTTTTTGTTATCAATTAAAAAATAAATTGCACGACTGGGTCGCACGTACTTGTTCTTATGCCAGACAATTGCTTAGTGGTTTTTTTTATAATTAACGCGCGCACAAGGGACTATTTGTTTCCCTTTTAACGTAGAACATACTGTGCGGGCATTAGGAAGATAGGGAGGGGAGAGATAGGAGGTGTCGATATAAATTGGTTTTGAATGCTTGCAGATCAAAACGGCAAGGGAAAATCTCGCCGCGTAAACTATTCCAAATTCGTGTTGTTCGGCTAAAAAAAGAATCCCTATATTTCACGGTACATCCGAAATTGGACTCAAGATTGAACTGATGGGCATTCCTTGCGAGACGAGTATTACGTGAGAAACTTTTAAGGGGAGAAATGCAGCTGGCTACCTCGAGTGAACATTTTTTATAAAAGAAAAGGAAAGATATGAAATATTGGGTCGTTGTTCGAATGGGGGGGGGGGGGGGGGGGCAATTGTTTTAGCGGCAGTTCTATTTCCTATCAATCTTAACGCTCGATTTTGTATTCTATCAAGCAGGTGAAGCGATGTTTGTGAAACACCTGCCCAGAGGTGGGAGTAATACTCGAGTTTAGGACGTATAAACGCTTTATAAATTTTAGCCAGATCAAATGGGGAAAAATAC
Organism: Platycheirus rosarum; assembly: GCA_963971375.1. Classification (NCBI taxonomy): domain Eukaryota; kingdom Metazoa; phylum Arthropoda; class Insecta; order Diptera; family Syrphidae; genus Platycheirus; species Platycheirus rosarum. The sequence goes on from OZ020508.1 coordinate 1,204,920, forward strand.
TTCTTACACCGATACAGAAAACCTAAGCACTTAGCAGCATTCTTAGCGATCTCAAATATATGGCCGTTCCAACGGAGGTCGTCGAGTACTGAGAGCTTTTCGGTTTCTTCGATGCAAGTGCCATTCATGGACAATGGCATTGGGGGTATGTTTAGCTTTAACGACAGAAGACATCATTGAGTTTTCGAAGCATTAAACTCCACACGATTCCTATTACCCGATTTGACAATGCAGTATAAATGGGAGTTTAATGAGCTTGACATACGGTACCGTTGCAATTGTACGTCCGAAGGCGAAGGACGTGAATTCTCGAACGAATATGAAAAGCTGAGGGTAGAGTCGTCAGCAAAACAGTTAAGTGGATTAGAAGTAACAGACAGAAGATCATTTATAAAAATGAGGAAAAGAGTCGGAGACAGAACGGAGCCCTGGGGGGAGCCAATACAACTCGTACTGAACGGTCCAGAAGATAGCTTCTAATCCAACGAACAAGATCGATAAGAGAGCTTCATGTCAAACTCTATCAAATGCCTTGGAGATATCAAGAGCAATAATCTTACTTTCACCAAAGCGATGTAAGGATTCCACTCTTCGGTGAGATATGCCATCAGATCACCAGTGGAACGGTTGCTGTGAAATCCATACTGACGGTCATGGAATGTACGTAATGCATATGCATGTAACTAAAATAAAAAAAATATTTTTTTTTTTTTTCGAAAATATTTTCAGTTTTTTAATTAGTTTAAGAGTTTTCTCGAAAAAAAACTAAGTATTTAATAAAATTTGAAAACTAAATGCTTACCTAGGAAAAAACATTGAAAATCGTTCGACAGGTTTTTTAAAAAATCTTCTTTGTTTTAAATAAAACTTTTTGGAAAAATATTTTAATTAATTTTAATAATAAACTCTGTAGTTTTCATCTGGGAAAATTATTAAAAAAATTCAATTAACCCGTTTTCAAAATATTACGAAAACCATATTTTTTTTAGAAAATTAAAAAAAATCGAAAAAAAGTTTTTGAACATTTTGAAATGCAATATTAATTGAATTATAAATGACTTCCTGTGTTCAGAATTTTATTGAAATCGAGAAAATGGTTTAGAATAAAACCGCATTTGAAAACAAAACCGGTTCTATGAGAGGTACCGTTGTAGAACAAATTTCGAAAAATTCATTCTAACTGGAAGATGTACTGTTGTCAAAAAATAGCACCCTGAAATTTTTATCAAAATCGTTTGAGCCGTTTTTGAGAAAATCAAACTTTTTGTTAAAAATTCTATGGCAGGTGCCGTTATTTTTCGAAAAACAACCCCCGAGATACTACCAAATAAATACTAAATACCAAGTTTGAAACAAATCGGGCCATCTGATTAGGCTGTAGAGGTGCGAACAGACAGACAGACAGACAGACGGACACAATTTCCGGACCCACTTGTGTTAATGTTAAATTTGATTGTTAGATTTTTTTTTTGGTACGAATCCATAACTTGCCTTATAGTACCTATCCGTGGTGGAAATCGACTATTTTCAGTTGTACTGAACGATGACATAAAATAGTACTGAAAATGACCAAATTGTACTGGGCTCTTTTAAATTGATATGTAAGCAAACACAAATTCAAAAATAACATTTTTTATAAACAAGAACGAAAAAAAAAACAATTAATTTATTAACATAAAAAAAAATTGATTATGAATAGTTAAAACAAAAACACAATTTTTAATTTTTTTTGTCTGTCTGTTTGTTCGGGCTGCTTTCGGGAACGGCTGTACCGATTTTGACGATACTTTCACTGACAGATAGCTGATGTTCTAGGAAGTAACTTAGGGGTCAAATTAAAAATGGAAACATTTAATAGTCAGTTTCAAAGATTATTACAACTGGTGCCTTAGATATTTAAATAATAGTTAGTTAGTTAACATTACCTGAATGAGTTTTACTCTAAAAATTCTTCTTTTTGGAGAGGATTGTTTGTCACATTTTTCTTACGTCATTTTTGACAAACAACAGAACGAATTGGGAAGGGTTTCGTGCAGATTGCGAAGAGGCTATTACACTTAAAGTATCATTTCAAACTCCGTTTGAATTAGAAGATGAAGTTGAGAGATTTATTAAAATCGTCCAAGATACTGCCTGGAAAAACACTCCGCAAAATAGCAGAAATTCAATTCCTAATGAGCAAAATGTTTCAATTGAAATTAAAGAACTTATATCCGAAAAAAGAAAAGCACGTAAGAAATAGCAGCAATCCCGCGCTCCTCAACACAAAACTATTTTGAAACACCTCTCCAGTAAACTGAAAAATGCAATTCGAGATTCAAGAAACCGTGAGATTTCTACTTATCTCGAAGGTCTTTCCGCAGAAAAAAGTACGAATTACTCCCTGTCGAAGGCTATTAAAGGTATTAAAAAACCCAAGTTACAATTAGCACCAATTCGAACAAACAATGGAGATTGGGCTAAAACAGACAAAGAAAAGGCGGATCTGTTTGCCGATCACCTCGAGGAAACTTTCAAACCCTTTGACGGTGAGGAGTTGTTGAATGAACCCGTTGATACTCATTGGACCTTTGAAAACTTCCGAATTCCGATAAATGCACCCATTCTTAAGGATGTGCCGAGAAAAGCAATCACTAAAATCCAACATCTGATTAATGCCACGTTTAGGCTTGCATACGTTCAACGGCAGTGGAAAGTGGCCGAAATCATAATGGAAGTCTTACAGACCAATATTGTATTAAATTTCTAAGTTATTCCAGAAATTATTACTTAAGCGCCTACTTCTAATTGTAGAAGACAAACGGCTTATTCCCGAACACCAATTCGGTTTTCACAGCAATTATTGGTGCTCCATGGTACACACAATCTTGTACGCCGACTTCGGAGAACGAGACCGTTCGACCTAGTGTAGCAAGACATAACGATAACCGTGTGATTATGCGGTATTGCAGGTCCCCTCGGTGGAGAGCTCCCCCCCAAACGTGATTAATAAAAATGAAGATTAAACTACTTGATAAGGCAACTTAGATCATTTGTTCTAAAGGTGTTTTTTTAGTGAGTAAGAATCTCACACTACCATAGGTACGGGCCTATGGTAGTAGGCCGTAGAAAAAAAAAAACATTTTTATTGACAAGATTTGTATTATTTATAAGACTGTGCCAACATTATTTTTTGATATGATTTTGGTTGAATAATTCGATGAATATTTTGAAACATAAAATGAAAGAAATAAATCAGTTTTGTAAAAACAATTCAAAATTGTACTGAAAATGGCAAAGATGTACTTTTGTACTGACGATATCAAATTGTACTGAATTCAGTACAATAGTAAGCCTTTTTCCAACTGTGGTACCTGTAAACACAAGTAAGAACTCAAACATAGGCCATTTAAGTTTATTTTTATTCTCAAAACATTTCCCCTCAAATTAATTAGCAAACCATGAGCTAATATTGATTTTTTTCCTTTGAGATTGTTTAGCATTATTCCTCTAATTAAATTGCCATTGTATATTAATTTATTAATCAAGAAACCTTAGGGCATAGGTTTAGTTAAGTTTTTGTTAAACTGGTAGTAACCGACGTGTCGCCACGGCTTGTTTTTTACTTGCGATAAAATTAGGTAGGTACTAGTTATAAATATGGCAAAGTTTAGTAGTCGTGCATATAAAAAAAATTGAGATAACAATCGAACATGACATTTCGATGAAAGAGAAACATAATCTAGTTAGTGGACAAATTCTGGCTGTCTGTCTCTAGCCTAAGCCTTTAAATTGATTTCCTTTAATTTTGGTTTGTGTGGTTCTTTTGGCATTTTTTTTTTTTAAATAACGATACCTGCCATATAAACGTTAAGAAAAATCATATTTTTCTCTAAACCGGCTCTACCAAATTTGATGAAAATGATCTTTTTTAATAGGTATGGTCTATTACTTAAAAAAAAAAAATTACCGGAGATATTTACTAACGGTATCTTTCTAATTTTGCTTTTATCAAAATCGGTCCTAAAATTTTCGAAACTTTTTTTCATAAATTCGTTATTATCTATCTTATATACTTATATACTTTTCACCAATTGAGTGATTCGAAGAAAATTGAACTCAACAATCAGTTTGTTTTGAGGATAGCTTAATATTTTAAAGAAAGGTAGTATGTACTACTTTACTGTAGGAATTACCGCTAATGCCAATTTAAAATTAATTCTAGTGTCCCTCAAGGCAGTCATTTTCGCCCTCTGTTGTTTATTTTAATTATAAATGATCTCCCTTGTATTTTACAATATTCAATGATATACAATTATGCGGATGATGTACAAATATTTCGAACAATTGACAACAGCAAGACGATTTATTTAAATTTGGGGAATGGTGACAATAATACAACGTCTCAGATGGCTGGGTCCTAAAGAGGCGGATGGACATAAATGCTTCGGCCAGGAAAATCTTCGAATCCAACCCAGAGGGACGGCGCAGTAGAGGGTGGCCGCAAGTGGAAGAGGACTTCAACCCTCTCCACGTAGAAACTGAATGCAGATAGCTAGGGACCAAGCTGGTTGGAGAAGCTTGTTGGTTGAGGCCCAGGACCACCTCGGACTGTAGTGCCACCTAAGGTAAGGGACAATAGTAACCGTTTGTTTTTAAATATTCAACTACCTGACCTGTTGCATTCGTCACATTGTACATTTGTACCCCTTTTTCAGAGGAACTACTTTTTCGGTAGTGTTCTTTTTTTGCATATTTCTTAAAGAGACAATAATTTGTGCTCTTTTTACTTAATTTATCCTCTTAATCCTTAATGTCCTTTTGTTATTCTTTGAAATTTGTTTTCTGCGATCTACAGATTGAGGTACTTTCTTCATTACAAAATTACTTCAAGAAACACAAAAAGACACTGCCAATGGTTTGAATTGTTTAGTTCTTTTGTAAAAAATATTAAAAACTCCTCAACATCTTCGGTTCCAACGCTCATCGACAATAACAAACCAATTGTTTACTCTTCAGAGAAGGCAAACTTGCTCGCCGCCAATTTCGCTGCCAGCTCCACGCTGCCGCATAGTAACATTGCCCCGCCTGTACTTGAGAATGTAAATTTTTCCATGGAACAGATTATTTTCTATACTCGTACAGTAACAAGAGTTCTCAAAGATCTCGATATACACAAATCCGCTGGCCTGGATGATATACCCCCGATTCTTCTGAAAAGGTGTTCTTCCACACTGGCAAATCCTCTGCGTAACTTTTCCATCGCTCCTACTCTTCTGGAATCTTTCCTAGAAGATGGAAAACAGCATTTGTCCAGCCTGTCCCTAAGAATGGTGACCCACCTCCCCCCCTCCTGCTACCGACCCATAGCACTGACATCCCTTTTTTCTAAGGTCATGGAAACACTGATTAACCGTCAGCTTAAGGAATATCTCGAAGATCGAAAGCTTCTCCATGACCGTCAGTATGGCTTCCGCAGCAACAGTTCCACTGGTGATCTGATGGCATATCTCATCGAACAGTGGAACAAATCTTTACATAGCTTTGGTGAAAGTAAGATTATTGCGTTTGATATCTCCAAGGCATTTGATAGAGTTTGGCATGAAGCTCTCTTATTGAAAATGTGTGCCTTTGGGATCGATGATACTCTTGTTCATTGGATTAGAAGCTATCTTCTGGACCGTTCAATACAAATTGTATTGGACGGATTCAAGTCTGATTCCCACAAAATAAATGCTGGTGTGCCCCAGGGCTCTGTTCTGTCTCCAACTCTTTTTCTAATTTTTATAAATGATCTTCTGTCTATTACTTCTAATCCACTTAACTGTTTCGCTCACGACTCTACCCTTAGCTTTTCATATTCGTTCGATAATCCACGTCCTTCTCCTTCGGACGTAGGACGTGTAATTTATTTTAAGATACAATTATATGCTCATTATTTGACATTATGACAGATTTACTAATATTTTTTCTTAAATCCGAAACAATGTTTAATTGATCAAATTTGAAAAGACATACATAAGTACGTATAACGATTTCTGTCTTTTTTCAAGCAGAGGTAAACACCAAACTTGGGACAAAATAAGAAAATACAAATTTGCAATTATTAAAGCCTTGATAACTTCCGCTTTTCCATTTTTTAAGATGATTCATTGAATCTTAAAAGCCTTCATTGAGAGGTGTTGGAAGCGCCAGAGGAATATTATCTTTTTTCGGGTCAATTAATACAAATCGTTTTCTTTTCGGGGTACCATCGTTGGTCGACCCGTCTTTTTATTGTAAGTTTTACTAACATTGGATAAATGCTCAGCTACCACCGTTCTGAACCTAAATAGAGCTATACGTTCTTCTTGGTTCATAAGACAAATGCATTTTAAAACCAAAGTTCGACGAAATGAACGAACATTTGGTTGGCCTACTTCTTTCATCTAATTCCTATTCGGTGCAAGCATCGAATCCAGAAGATCCACACCTTTTAATGTATTTATTGTATAACTTTTGCATACTTAAACCTTTAGCCGTGTTTTATTGGTAAGTGTATACCCAGCGCAGTAAAATTTTATACGGCAAACAACAACTAACAATAAGTGTCGATAATTAGGTTAGTGAAATTAGTGAATATAATAAGTTGAGATAAATCTTGGAAAGAAATGTCAAACAACTGGAATGTAGAAAAAAAAGGATATGTTCGTTGAGTATCATGATACAAGATTACAAGACAGCGCCTTCCTGTATTTTGACGTCATCAGTGACCCAAATTGACAAAATTAAATAAATTTTTTGGAAAGGATCCAAAGTGTTAGTTGACTTAAAATGTATATTGAATTAATCAAATAAGACATAAGGCAAAACCTACATCAATTGAAACTTAAATTACTGCATTTTTTTTTCTAAAACCGAATTTATTTCTGTCATCAAGGGTCACTGATGACGTCATGGTTGGATATTCTATCCGGATGTTTCTGTCCAAGAACTGAGTTGAATTTGGAACACACCCTTCTAAATTTATTCAACAAGACGTCAGTTGTCACTTCGGGGGTTAAATTAAAAGTGAATTATGGAGTGAATATAGCGTTTTATTGGGACTTCCAATACTTTTTTTTTTTTTTTTTTTATAATTAACGCGCGCACAAGGGATTATGTGTTTCCCTTTTAATGTAGAACACACTGCGCGGGCATTACGAAGATAGGGAGGGGAGAGATAGGAGGTGCCGATTAACATTGGTTTTGAATGTTTGCAGATCAAAATGGCAAGGGAAAATCCCGCCGGGTAAACTATTCCAGATTCGTGTCGTTCGGCTAAAGAAAGAATCCCTATATTTCACGGTACGTCCGAAATTAGGCTCAAGGGTGAACTGATGAGCATTCCTTGCGAGACGAGTATTACGGGAGAAACTTTTAAGGGGAGGAATGCAACTGGCTACTTCGAGTGAACATTTTTTGTAAAAGAAACGATAAAATAAGGAAAGACATGAAACATTGCGTCGGTGTTCGAGTGGGGCAATTGTTTCAGCGGCAGTTCTATTACCTATCAATCTTAACGCTCGATTTTGTATTCTATCAAGCAGGTGAAGCGATGTTTGCGAAGCACCTGCCCAGAGGTGGGAGTTATACTCGAGTTTAGGGCGTATAAACGCTTTATAAATTGTAGCCAGATCAGATGGGGAAAAGTACTTCTTACACCGATACAGAAAACCTAAGCACTTTGCAGCATTCTTAGCGATCTCAAATATATGGTCGTTCCAACGGAGGTCGTCGTTGACACACATACCGAGTACTGAGAGCTTTTCGGTTTCTTCGATGTAAGTGCCATTCATGGACAATGGCATTGGGGGAATGTTTAGCTTTAACGACAGAAGACAGCATTGAGTTTTCGAAGCATTAAACTCCACACGATTTCTATTACCCCATTTGACAATGCTGTATAAATCGGAGTTTAATGAGCTTGACATACGGCACCGTTGCAATTGTACGTCCGAAGGCGAAGGACGTGAATTATCGAACGAATATGAAAAGCTGAGGGTAGAGTCGTCAGCAAAACAGTTAAGTGGATTAGAAGTAACAGACAGAAGATCATTTATAAAAATGAGGAAAAGAGTCGGAGACAGAACAGAGCCCTGGGGCACACCAGCATTTATTTTATGGGAATCAGACTTGAATCCGTCCAATACAACTTGTATTGAACGGTCCAGAAGATAGCTTCTAATCCAACGAACAAGAGTATTATCGATCCCAAAAGCACGCATTTTCGATAAGAGAGCTTCATGCCAAACTCTATCAAATGCTTTGGAGATATCAAGAGCAATAATCTTACTTTCACCAAAGCGATGTAAAGATTTGTTCCACTGTTCGGTGAGATATGCCATCAGATCACCAGTGGAACGGTTGCTGCGGAAGCCATACTGACGGTCATGGAGAAGCTTACGATCTTCGAGATATTCCTTAAGCTGACGGTTAATCAGTGTTTCCATGACCTTAGAAAGAAGGGATGTCAGTGCTATGGGTCGGTAGGAGGAGGGGGAGGATGGGTCACCTTTCTTAGGGACAGGCTGGACAAATGCTGTTTTCCATCTTCTAGGAAAGATTCCAGAAGAGTAGGAGCGATGGAAAAGCTTACGCAGTGGCTTTGCCAGTGTGGAAGAACACCTCTTCAGAAGAATCGGGGGTATACCATCCGGGCCAGCGGATTTGTGTATATCGAGATCTTTGAGAACTCTTGCTACTGTACGAGTGCGGAAAAAAATGTGTCCCATGGAAAAATTTACATTCTCAAGTACAGGAGGGGCAACGTTGCTTTGAGGCAGCGTGGAGCTGGCAGCGAAATGGGCGGCGAGCAAGTTTGCCTTCTCTGAAGAGTAAACAATTGGTTTGTTATTGTCGATGAGCGTTGGAACCGAAGATGTCGAGGAGTTTTTTATATTTTTTACAAATGACCAAAAATTTTTACTGCTTTTGGGACACTGCAGAATTTTTTGCCGTAATTTTTGGTCATGCAAAAATTTGGTTCTTTCTATAACGGAGTTGCATGAGTTCCTTGCTTGTTTGTGCTTTTTCCGATTTTCCTCTGTAGGGTTGGCTTTGTAAGATCGGAAACTTACTTCTTTGAGCCTGATAGCTTCTATACACTCAGAATTAAACCAAGACTTTTCTTTAGGTTTGATGCTTTTTACTCTGTTAGGAATAAAAGCACGCATCCCTAGAAGAATCACATTTGTGATCATTTCAGCACTGGCATCAATGTCACTATCGAGGAAGCATAGTGACCAGTTAAAGTTTCGGAAAAAGAAATTCAGGCCGTCCCAGTTGGCTTTCTCGTATTGCCAAACGGTCCTGGTGGGAAGTTTTTCTTTAACTGGATGGGTGGGGGATGAGAAATTAGCTGAAATGATACAATGGTCTGAAGTGCCAAATGGAGAAGTTACACTAATGGTATATTTATCAGGGTGAGAAGTAAGAAACAAGTCAAGAGTATGGGCTGCTTGCCCAGCAACATCCGGTATACGCGTTGGCACATCGATCAGTTGGGTAAGGTGATGTAACCCGGCAAAGAGCTCGACATACCTTCCTTCGGGTGTTGTCTGACCAGAATAGCGGAGCCAGTTGGAATTGTGTACATTGAAATCGCCCGCAATAACGATTTCAGTGCGAGGACAAAGGGAAACAATTTTCGAGATGGAATCAGACAGTGCATCAAACTCGTTACAAGTCGAATTACTGTCAAGATTTGGACTCCTGTAAATAAAACAATAATGAATGACTGCGTTAGCTATAGATTACCAATAAAGCATGGCTTTTGTTGTACCAAGTTAAGGATACAAACGACATTAACACCATCGATATCTGTCCGTTAACTGTCTTCATTCTTTTGTTTTTCTGTGGGAACATTAATATTGGGCACTCCGTTCAGGCTAACCGTCCCTAACGGATGCACACGGCATTGGTCAGATGATGAAACAATAAACGTTCGGCTATTGAACCAATTGTCGGAAAAATGTTGTTGTTTTTGTATCTTGTTACAGAGCAGTTAAACGTGGAAGAACATTTTCACCTAAACCAACGTTTGGAGCATTTTCTGGATATTTGTTCTCCAGTGATGAGATCGAAGTTCTTAACTGAAGCCTGGCAAGACAATTACAAGATTCTTATAACCTCATAACTTCTTTTCGACATTTAGTTGAAATCATTTGCTTCGCATCTGCAAGGAAATCTTCATTTGGATTAAGAAGAAGCCGAACTCTAATTTTTCAAAGAAGATGCCATTCTGAAGTTTCAAACTGTTAAATTGGTTCTGGCAGTTCACAGGTTCCTAAAAAAATTGGAACTATTCTTTTCGTAGATATACCAACTTAACTATCACTCCAGATTATTTTCTGCTCCTTCTTACCATCTGTTTTCCTTTTCGACATGAAACTTGCTAAGGGCTTGATGTAAAGTTATAAGCTGAGCAACTTAAGTTTTTTGTTTTTTTTTTATTTTTATTTGAAACCAGCCTTTTTTATTTAAAATTTATTTTATTGTTCTGGTTTCATTAAACTTAGTGCCTGGAGTTAAATCAAGGGAAACCAGTCAAAGTCCACATAAAACCATACTTAAGATAAAATATTCACACTATCACAACATTTAATTATCATGAGTAGTAATTTAAAATAAAATTTACAGGTTTTTAAGCAAATTTATTATTTACGATTATAAATTTCCCTCATTAACTTCAATTGATCGTTGTTTAAAAATGTAAACTATCTTAATCATCTAAAATGCAGATTAACATATTTAACAAAATAACTTTGTTAGTCTGCCGTCTAAACCAAAATACCAGACCTGAATTCGCGATAGCCGGCTTTTTCCAAAATAGCCTTAAAGCAAATATTTTAACGACTTTTATCGATGGTTCAGTCAAGAAAAGAAAATATCATTTTTTTTTTCGGAGAAGAATATTAAAAAAAAAAAAAACACAATATTCATAACAATCGAAAGAAAAAAAAAAAAAAAAAAAAAACTTTACTTGTCCACCGTTGTGACACACACAGGGCTGGAGATTTTATATTTAACATCTCCGGATTGGAAAAACATTCAAATTAACGATGCTTTTGGACATAAATTAGACCCTTGGAGTTTGAATAACGCAAATGCGAAAGTCTCCAGATCCAACCATAAACACGTTGTGATTGTGAGCCCATTGACGCCCACATGGCACCTGAGTAAAACGACTTTACCTAAACCTGCTATACGAAATACGATGAGCCAACAGCAATATATGTCAATGCACATAGATTTAGACAAAAGGTGAGTCCACAGAAAGATATATATTTAGATACTGGGAAGGTCGTAAATGTTTTGGGTTTTGTGTGTGCCTTGCCAACCGCACAGTGATTTGAATTACAAAGAATGCTGGGCAAAATATTCCGCCTAACGAAATAAAAATCAAAGGAACGCCAGGATACGCTTAAATCTCCGGAAGTGGCGATAACAGCGGCAAACCTGCCTTAATTGAAATTTCACAATAAATCACATGACTCAGGCTTGGGTATTTTCGGCATTGGCTTATGGCTATCTAATTGATAAAGGATGAAGCTTCTCGACTTATGAGGTTAGGTGAGGTGAATTTTTGCAGGAATAATAATAAATAATAGTAACATTTAATATGTGTAATTGAGCAATTCTGGACTGAAAAAATATATACAGGGTGGACCAAAAGAAGTCATCCATCCGATGTTGTTTGGCTCTGGTTTTTTTACTTGCGATTTAGGTACTAAAATGCAAGTTATGGATTCGTGCAAAAAAAATCTAACAACCAAACATGATATTACGATAATAGAGAAGTTGAAAAAGTGGGTCCCGAAATTCCAACCGTCTGTCTGTTCGCGCCTCTACAGCCTAAACGGATGGGTATTTAGTATTAATTGGGCAGTATCTCGGGGAATATTTTTCATTTTTGCTCTAGGTCAAAAAATAACGGTACCTGCCATACAATTTTGAACAAAAGGTTAGATTTTCTCGAAAACGGCTCTAACGATTTTGATAAAACTTTCAGGGTGCTAATTTTTTACAATAATACATCTTTCAGTTAGAATAAATTTTTCGAAATTTGTTCTATAACGGTACCTCTCATATAACTGTTTTTTTTTCAAATGCGGTTTTATTGTAAACTATTATCCCGATTTCAATAAAATTTTGCACACAGGAAGTCATTTATAATTCAATTAATATCGCATTTCAAAATTTTCAAAAACTTTTTTTTCGATTTTTTTAATTTTTTTTTTAAATAAATTTGGTTTTCGAAATATTTTGAAAATGGGTGGATTGAATTTTTTTAAAAAAAATTCCCAGATGAAAATTAAAGATTGCCTTATAATGACATACTAGAAAAAAAATTCAAATATTTTTTCGAAAAGTTTAAAAAAAACGACTTTTTAAAAAAACTGGTCGACCGATTTTCAAAATTTTTTTTCTTCGATAGACATTTAGTTTTTAAATTTTATTGCATACTTAGTTTTTCCAAGAAAACTCTGAAACTAATTAAAAAAAATAAAGAATTTTCTAAAAAAAATATTTTTTATTTTAATAGACGTGTGGTTTTCAATCTGGCAATACTTTTTTCGAAGTTGGTCTTTTTGACAGCAGTTTCTTGATTTATGCTCAGTTTGGTTTGCGATTTCATAATGAATAGACTTACTCCTGAACAAAGTTTGCAAATTTATTACCAAAATAATGGTTCGTTTCGGTGGAGCAGAGTAGGCCCAAATGAGTCCATCTTGGTTTGCAGGCTTACAAACTCCAACTCGTTCAAGGATTGAAGCCGAACGCCCATCAAGCGCGTCACACGTTCGGTGAATGGGCCCAAAACGAAATGGCCACCGATTCCGATTTTCACAAAATTGGGAAAATTGGGCATCGGCTGGAATGTATTCAGGCACGGCGGTCACTTCCCTGAAATCATTTTTAAAACATAATGCAAACCCTTATCTTTATATTAAAGGTAGATTCTTGGCCATAACATTAAACTATATGCGTTTTATTTTGTCTTGAAAACCACACGTCTAAAAAACACCCTTTATATACATACATATGCAGCCACTAAGCAATTATCTAGCATAAGAACTAGTTCTTGTGACCCAGTCGTGCATTTTATTTAAATTTTATTCGTCGATGTGACCGCATATATGAGCAAGTACGTGCGATCCAGTCGTGCAATTTTTATTTTATTTATTTTATTGATTTTTCAAAAAAAAAAAAATTTAAAATTAAAAATTAATTTTAATTAGAAAACAATTTGTTCAAAATTTCGATATGCGGAATCAAATACTAGCCAATACCAACAAAAAAAATTTCAAAAATTTTCATCAAAATCGTTCGAGCCGTTTTCGAGAAAAGTAAGCTTTTCCTAAATGGTCATATGGCAGGTACCAATTATTTGTAGGCCTAAAAATAAAATTTCAATTTCCCCTCTGGGGAATTTTAAAAAAATCACACACACCAAATTTGAAGATATTCGCTTAAGCCGTTTAGGCTGCAGCTCGTTATATATACTGACAGACAGACAGAAATTTTTTGTCGATCACTTTTTAGACTTTTCTATGATCGTAATGTCATGTTTGATTGTTATCTCAATTTTGTTTATGTTCACGAATCCTAAACTTGCCTTGGACTATCGGACCGTATGAAACTAGCTAAGGAGTTTATTAATTAGTTTGATTTTTATTCACATTTTCAGTTATTATGTATTTTGTTTATTCTTAGATCTAGACGGGGGGGGGGGGGGGGCGTCATTGGCTTCCTCTGCGTCCAGCACAAACAAATGGACTTAACAAATAACAGCCTAACAACTTAATTTATATTAAATCAAATTTGTTCTTCAAAAAATTACGACAAAACGAATTTGAATAAACCTTTTTTGAATTAATAGGATATTTACTCGAGAAATATATATGTAGCTATAGGATAAATTTTTTTGAAATAAATTAACTAAAACTTTGTAAATTGGCCAAAGAAAAAAATTGCTTACCACATCACGCAAAATGACAGAACGTATGTACAATGTACGTATATTTGTTTTTCTTACATTCACGCAATACATTGTGTTGCTGGGTACTTCTATTCTAAAACAGATGGCGTAGGTGTTGTAACTTTTTATTTTCATCTACGTTAACACCGTGTCTCTACGAGCTATATTTTATAAAGTGAGCAAAACCGCGGGCACAGCTACATATTTTTTTTTACAAAATTACACAATTTTGAAAGAAAAATATTAATCTACGCGTTTAAAATAAATTCAATTATCTGGCTGCGAATAGCGAGTACTTGACTTGGTATGTGTTCTTTTCGACGTTCGTAGCCTTAAAATGGAATTTAATTCTTTTTTTATATTAATTAATTTTTTTTTGTATTTTAATTAATAATTTAAGCCTTAACTGATATATTCCAAATTTTCAGTTTTTTTTTTTATTGTCAAAGTAAGCAAAAGTTCAACCAGTTTCTACTTTAAGCTTTGAATTTTGCTCACGTTACGTTATAAACGGTAACGTTTCGTCGAAACCAAAGTCTGTTTCCGCACTTACACGAATCTTCTTAAATCTACCAAAAACTACCCAAATCTTCTCAAAAAGTGTTTCTTTACTTTTTTTTCTGGCACGAAAATACCAGAGCTTTTGACATTTTCTCATTTCCCCTCCTACAAGAATTCACCCGAACAATTTAGCTACTCTGACTGCACTTTCTTGCTTGTCAAACACGAAATCAGCTGATCGATAAAAAATATTAGCTTTGTTCAATGAGCTTTCAATGAACAGTTCTAGACAGAAAAGATCAGCTTTTTGGTGTTCACTGAAAACTTTGCTGTCCTTTTCTGTTCTTTTCTAATCTTTTTTCGGTTGAATGAGGCTTTCTGGAACAGTTAAGAACAATTTGGAACAGTATTTTGTTCACCCCCTTTCGAGGAAGAGCAGATAAGTGAAAACGGTCAAGGTCAAACTTGCTGTGTGTGACACATGTATATTAATAAACTCTAAAAAACTGCATACAAAAATTTCAAAAAATTTTTTTTTTTCAAAAAACTAAAAATAAAAAACAATTTTCGAAATACTTTGTTCATAAATTCTTTTTTATTTAAGACGTGAGATGGCGTACTTCATTTTTACTAGAAACCGTTAAGTATTGTGGTTTTAGTACTTTTTATAAGTTCAAACTGTGTTATTTTCAACGTAAATGTTACTTGTTTCTGTCAAAGATCTTGCTTTCCAATGTAATTAGGCAGATCAGAGCGAGTACGTGCGACCCAGTCGTGCCCATTTTTTTAATCAATTGTGGTTTTGATTTGGTAGGAAAGTTTCATATATTTTTTATTTATATTTTATTTATATAATTATCTATTAAAATAAATTAATAAATTATGTCAAAAAGTATTTTGCTCTGTCAAGTGCCAATATAATGAAATAGGCTTGGCCAAGAGCCACGGGGCGAGTGTTCCCCCTTGCCCCACAACCACCACCCCTACGAGTGCTTATAAACATACTGACTGGCATGTGTCATCGGATGCCTTTTCTAAACTGTTCTGACATTTCTCGCTACTTCTGTGCTGTTTCACTGAAAAGTGAAAATCATATTCATATTTAATATTACTGCTGAAAACACGAGAACATTTAAAACTAGTGTTTTTATTTTTATGTTTCGCAAACTTTTTTTGTGGCGAAATTCTCCCTAAATTAATAGTCAAAATTAAATACAAAAAATTCATACCTATCTATCACAAACAAAGCAAAAAACTCCAATCCAATCGGAGAGTCCGACAAGTCGTTAAGTAGAACAAATTGTGTAGGCTGGCCAACAAATAACAATACACAGCCGCGGTTGGCGCGCGGCGGAGGAGCAACCATGCATGGAACCAGCGTTGTGCATATAGCAATCCAAGAAAAAAAAACTACATCACCAACCCAGTAAAAGCATGGACAGGGACGTAAATATCGTGTAATCGTCATTGCCACACGACGAAGATCGGTTTAAGGAAATAAGAGCGGAGCACAAGACCGATGGAGCCGAGGAGCCGACTTTAGCCGAACAAAGCTTCGACTTGATTCGGGCACGCGCAATGGCTACTTATCCGGTTCTTGTCTCCTGTGCCACCATGCACCATCACTTCAGTTCCAACGACCTTCATGACTTCATCATCTCGAGCTGGCATCTCGAATCTCGGCTCAGGCAATTTTTTTTTTTCCATTAAGCGGATGGAGAAAATGGAATAAGAAACACAAAGGAGCAAATAAAATAACACCAAGTCGTCATTTTCAGAAGCCAAAGGTTCAACTGCATTTAAAAAAACCGGATGGACACTTTTCTTCTTCACCATCATCATGGATATTAATAGATTTATCATGGCTTCGCGAACGCGATATTCACCTTTCCGGATCCATTACGAGGAATGACAAGCTCTTACTCCAAAACAAATGCAAGTAGCAACTAGCAACCCGAGAATTGAATCTGAGAAAAGAATGCATCTCTGAAGGATAAGCGAAAACGCGAGGGGATAAGGCAGTCGAGCAGATGCATTCGCATCAAATTGTGAGGATGAAATAAGATTTCTTGCTTTATCAGATGTGTTTCTTCATATTATTCCTAGAAATGCATCTCAAACATCTCAAAACGCACACATGCATGTTCTTATTGCATCTAGGACTTGAGTGGATTCAGCATTATTGGCATGCAAAGAGGGTGGAATATAAGGACAAGCCAACGCTAAAGTGCAGACTCAGAGACATAATCCTTGGGTATGTTGTAATGAATTTGAAAAGATAGCAATTATGCAACACTTCAATAAAGTATCTTTATTTATTGAATCAATTCAAGAGAGAAAGTGTGTTACAATGAAGGGATAAGTCTTCATCTGGAGTGGGGAATGGGGAGTGGGGAAACCTTTTGTAAAGATGATTATGTATTATGAAATGGGAACGAAGTTTAAAAAAAAAAGAAATGACCACTTGGAACGAACTTGTGCTGGCGAATGCGAAGTAGGTGGGCGCAGATGCATTATAAGACTCTATTAAATGTAGCTTTTATAGCAGGCGACCTTTAAGCAGGTTAAGGTTTTATTGATTGTGGTTAATAGTTACGGTTTAAGAAATTTATTCACGTTTCAATATTATAATTGTTTAGAAATAATGTTTACATTTTCCATTTAAAATCTAAGACTTAGAAACATTACACAAAATTGGCAACATTGGAAAAAGTGTAATAGCACTTTTCAAACACAGTTGTTTAATTTTTGGAAAATTGTTCAATTTATGAAAACAGGGAAGTAATTGAGGGAATTCATGAAAAAAATAAAACTTGGCACGTGAGACATGAAAAAGAGTAAAAAGATCTCGGATTAAGGCAGACCTTTAAAGATTTCAAAATGGCGTTCACACCAACAAGAGTGTTTTTTTAGACGTGGGGTTTTTAATCTCGCAATAATTTTTTTGGAGTTGGCCTGTTTGACAGCTGTCACTCAGTTGGGTTTGCCATTTCATAATGAATAGACTTACTCCTGAACAACGTTTGCAAATCGTGCAAATTTATTACCAAAAATGATATTTGGGTTCGCGCGACGCATCGCAACGCATCGAAAAAATCAATTTATTGAAGGAAACTTTTGGTGAGCGCATTATCTCGCGTCGTGGCGTGGCCTCCAGGATCGTTCGATTTAACACCGTTGGACTATTTTTTGTGGGATTATGTGAAGTCGCTTGTCTACGCAGATAAGCCCGAGACGATTGACGCCTTGGATGAGAATATTCGGCGCGTTATTGCTGACAGACGGCCCCAATTGCTGCAAAAAGTGGTCGAAAATTGGGCCTTTCGGCTGGAATTTATTCGAGCCAGCTACTTGCCCGAAATAATTTTTAAAACATAATGGCAAACCCTTATCTTTATAATAAAGCTCAATTCTTGGCCATATAATTAAATTATATGCGTTTTATTTCTTCTTAAAAAACCACAGGTCTAAAAAAAAACACCCTTCACATATCAAAAATTAAGGCGATTATTGACAAACTTCGATTTCCAATGAGATTTGAAATAGATTTCGGATGCGGGTTTTCAATTTGAAAATCAAAAAAAATCAAAATAGGGTTTTTTATATTCTTTTTAATGTTTAACGTTTATTTTTTTATACTTTTAATACATTTTTAGAATTTCAATATTATTGATATTGGTTGACATATGTGTCTTAAAATTTTGGTTTAAGTGCGATTTTCATTATAATCCAGGAACATTTCTACAGCAGAACTCCATAAAACGTATTCGAAAATGATTTTCGAAGTCTATTTTTATATATTATATTTATATAGAATTCTTTCTGTTCGTCAGAAAGACATATTTTTTTTGATGAGGTGTGCAAAATTTAATTTATTTTTGAAAGTCAAAACTATTTTCTTACTATTTTATTTTTATTAAATTCAAAAATATTAATATACATACTGTTAATTATAAAATAAGTAAGCATTTATAAATTGACTGATTATTTTCTTTTAATAATTGGTAGCAACATTAAAAAAAATTAAATATTTTTTTTCTGCAATTTAGTGTGTATTTCGAACCAAAAAAAGTAACATTTTAAATAAAAATTTATACAAACTTAAAATATATTCGCCTTAAACTTAAAACAATAACAAATTCATTTCACAAAAGTAAGTAAGCAGTTCAAATAAACCTTGAATTAATAACGTTTATTTTGCACAGCTTATTGATTTAATACTTTGTTGTGTTGGCCTTAATAACCGCCTTCGCCAGTGGCATTGAGCTGACCAAATTAGACGTTATGTTTTGACCAATTTTCGACCATTCATCTTGAAGAAGATGCTTTAAATCATCTTTCGTTCTAATCTCACATTTCCTTAATTGTCGGTCGAGATGCTCCCATAAATGCTCGATGACCTTTAGATCGGGCGAATGTGGTGGTGACATTGTAATACAGCCATTCTTTGACAATATGTGAGATATGTTTAGGATCATTGTCTTGCAAATGACCTAACCCATATCCAACTTTCTGGCATTTTTTTGTAGGTTGTTCTTTAAAATATTAAAATACCTGGTTGAACCTATTCATCAAAGAACCTACAAACATTCAATTGCCGACACCAGATGCTGCCATACACCCCCACACCATAACATGTCAACCTCCGTGCCTTACAGTTCCTCACAGGTTCGATGGATGAAGTTCTCTGTTTTTTTTTCTCTACGCTTTATTGCGTCCGTCTGAACCGAGGATGTTAAATCTGATCCCATCGGAGAAAATAACCTTGTTCCAAAATTTTGCTTCCTTAAATTCATTTGTTTTTGCAAAAAGAAGCCGCTTTTGACGAATCGCTACTTATAAAAGGATTTTTCTTATGTTTCGACCATGATACCTTGATTGGTGGAGCACTTATGTATTAATATTGTTTGAGTGTTTAATTTTTTTATTGATTTGTTTTCTAAATAGTATTTAATTATCTCTTTTTTAAATCCAATCTTAGTTGATTATTTTTTGGAGCCATTTCCTTTTATGAACCATTAATTAATCGTAAATTGAAAAAAAATTAAAAGAAATGATAAAATTAAAGATTGATAAAATCCTATTTTTTATTTTTAGTTTTTTGAATTTTTTTTTTTAATTTTGGTATGCAGTTTCTTAGAATTTATTAATATATATGTGACTATAAAATTTAAAATAATTGTTTTTGATTTAAAAATATTGATTTTTAGAAAAAAAAAATTCCAAAATTAATTTTTATTAGAAAAAAAAAGTTATTCAAAGTTTTAATATGCAGAATTAATTCGGTTACCTAGATCTGCTCAAATATAAAATTTGACAGAAATCCAAAGAGCCGTTACCGAGAAAGCCAAAAATAAAAAAAAACGTTATATGAAAGGCACCGTTAATAGACTTTTCCCTTAAATTTGGTTTTGTCAAATAATAGCCAATACCAGCAAAAAAAAAACTAAAAAAATTCATCAAAATCGTTTGAACCGCTTCGAGAAAAATAAGCTTTTCCTAAACGGTAATGGCAGGTACCGTTATTCTTAGCCCTAAAAATAAAATTTCAATTTTTCCTCTAGGGAATGCCAAAAGAATCACACACACATAAAATTTGAAGATAATCTCTTAACTCTTTTGGGCTGCAACTCGTTATACATACTGACATACAGACAGACAGACCGTAAAATTGTATCGGGCGATATAATTTAAATGCCATTTTAGTTCTGTAAGAAATTTAAAAAAGTGTGATTTTTTTTTTTCAAAATCGTAGGAACGGTTTTTTAACAACTTTTTTCAAAAAATTAAAAAAAAAAATTCAAAAAAATTCACCTACTCGTTTTCAAAATATTGATTTTTCAAAAAAAAAAAAATCAAAAAAATATTTAAAATACATAAAAAAGGTTTTCGAAAAATATTAATGCTGTAACAACCATTCAACATTTTTTATTAAAAAACTCGTTTAAATTGAATTATTAAAATATTATTATTAAGCCCTTCTGGCAACACCTTTCAATAAATTATAAGTTTGCTGTATCTGGCAATGCCATTTAAATATGAAATTTTAATTTAAAAGCTCTGAAGCTTTCTTCAGAAAATAAACCTTTTTTTAATATCTATATATGTATATAAGTCCAATATAGAATACTCAAGTATTCTAACTTGGTTGTCAGCATTTAAATTTAAAGTTTAAACAGTACGGTAGAGTTCCTCAGCCTCTGTTAGACATTTTTAAATAAAAAATATAAATTTTTAAAACATTTTGTTTGTCTTCAAAATTCTACAGACTTTTTCCAGCCGACTCTGCGTAACCCAGATCTACACCAAAGTACCTTCAAATACAATAAAATAATATCTCTGGAACCTTACTCAGGACGGTAGAGTTCCTCAGCCCCTGAATATAAGTTACAACGATATTATTCGCCGACAGGTATTTGGTCTCGCTATTCAGAGGTGACCAATCTGACGTCGCCACCACCACCCTTTACAATGCGAAATTACTTAGGCTACCTACATCTTCTTGAATATTAATTTTGATAGTAATCGGATCACCAGTTTTGAGAAAGTCGAAGAAAAAAAAAACGGTCCTACGGGAGGTACTCCGTTGGTTTTTTTCCAACCAAAATATAATGTCTACCTACAGTAAGCTTTTATGTAATGGTTATATGACAGGTATACCGGTAATTTTTGTGCTAAAAAAAAACTTGAAAAACTCCTCTGTAAAATGTCAAAATAACCTTAAGTTCTAAAATTTGAAGACGATTGGCGCAACCGTTTAGGCTACAGTCCAAAATACATCCGTACAGACAGACAGAAAGACAGACAGATTTTTTCCAGTAACTCGCACATGTTTTTTTCTATCATCGTAATGTCATGTTTGATTGTTATCTCATTTTTTTGCACGAATGCATAACTTGCATTATAGTACCTACAATCGCAAGTAAAAATTGACGATTAAGGTTTAAAAACATAACACATTTAACGGGAATTCGTTACTTCCCTTAGATCATGTGTAACAATATTAACATTAGTAGCACACCTTATTTTACTAAATTACTTTGCCACTCATTTAAAATACCTACTTGTTTTTTTTTTTAGATCTCTTATCGTAATTTCTAAAAATGTTTGAGTTAAATTTGCGTCAAAATAGAAAAAAATAAAACACCCACATTATACAAAATATTTTACCCCTTTTTTCCGCAGATATGAGGATGGATAACTAAGCTAATTATTTTTGGACTTTTATAAGAAAGATAACACCAACAGTAAGCGTCAGAAAAAATAATACACGCTCTAATTCCATTTCTAATTTATACAAAATAAATGATGACTGATTTTAAACAAAAATGGTTTGACTTGGAATGCTCTAAAGCAAGGAAAAAATCATTTACTTTACTAAGACTTCTGAGAAAATATAACCTTCATGTCTTTAAGACTATGTATGCGTCTGCGAACAAAGAGTATAAACTCATTTGCCTTGCCAAGCGTAAGCAAAACGATGAACAAACCATACAACGCTTAAACTCAGCGATGTCTTCGGCGGAATTCTGGAAAGCTGCTAAAGCAATTAACGGATGGCCTAGTAGGATTGGATCTTCACTGCACGCAACCGAGCTTCAGGAGTACTTTAAAAATTTACTTAACACTGCGCAGTTTTCACCCCTACCTCAATATGCTGCTCCGGTTTTCTTAGACGATATCCTTGATTCGCCGTTTACAGTTCTGGAACTTCGGACTGCTTTAGAAAAAACCAGATCTGGTAAAGCCCCAGGAGATGACAGGATTCCTTCGGAATTCTATATAAACTGTACGTCCGAGTACCTGTTCTCACTCACCAAGGAATTTAATAGAATTTTCGAAACCGCAGAAGTTCCAGCCTGCTTCAAAAAAGCAATTATTTATCCGCTGCATAAGAAAGGTGCGTACGATAATCCCGAGAATTACAGAGGCATTTCTATTTTTGAATTCTTCAGTGAAGTTATTCAGCACACTTATTTTTAAAAGGCTAACAGAGTGGGTTAACGACAAAAACATACTCAACATGTTCCAAGCTGGTTTTAGGAAAAACCATTCGACGACGCACAGTGGGGCAGAATACCTCAAAAGCTGGCAATAAATCAACCATAATAGCTAGGAATGTGAAATTTGCCATCAATACTCTTGATACTATAGTTAATTAATTGTGAAAATTTTTCTTGGCCACGCCCACTTCTCCGCCCACTTTTTGATTTTTTGTTTTTTTTTTGCATAGAACGTATGCGCAATATTAAGAGAAAAATTTGTAAAATAGGAAACAAAATAGTAAATGTCGTCTTAAGCACAATTTTAATACCAAATAGTTAACATACACCTATACAAAAAAATGGAACCACTTATGGCTCTTCGTCACTCTCATAGATGTCATAGCAACTTTCATTAGGTGAAAGAACAGATAGACTTTTGAGCAAATTTATCGCTTCTATCGGTAAATGTTGCATTTTCTTCTTCGGAAGTCTTCGCATACCTGTTATAACTGGATCTGATGATAGTAACAAAAAGTGGAATATGTCCGTATTACTGTTCTCGCGGCTATTTTTCCGAGAATGATACTCCCTATATCTTTTAAAGTCCTTATTACGGGCTTCTTGGGCCTCTTCGCTCAACTTTCCGATGGGTAAGAGAACTGATGATATTATCTCATTTCCATGGATCAAATATTTATGGACGGTTGGTGGCATATAATACCACGGATATTTTTCTACAAAATAATTAGCAGTTTCATGGGCAAATGCTCTAAATTTTAACGCATCAACTTCATGACCGCATGACACAACTATCATTATAGTATGCATTTGTTTAATCAAATCTAAATCAAGTTTGGTTATTTCTGCTGAAATATCTGCGTTTTCGAAAAACCGTCTTGCCGTATTTCCATCAATAGAGTTTCCAAAACCCGGCTTGGGTTTGTCAACAATCAAACCCAAACGGTTTCGGAATTGTCGTTGAATCTCGTTTTTTGTTTCGGCAACAATTTTTTTATTTTCTTCTCCTCTAGCTTGCCATTGTTTTATTTCTAGTTTAAATGATAAATGGAGAAGATACTCAAAAACCGTATCCATCCGTGTAGCACAGATAATCCAAACTGCAGATTTTCAGTTTTGATTGGCCTGTTTATCATCTCTTCAACTGAATTAAATTCTTTCAACTTGGCATCGCAAATATAACACTTTTGTGTTGAAGAGTTTTCGGTGACGGCATTACACACCTTTCCATCAACATCAAATTGTGTTGAACTGAAAGAGTTTTTTCACTCTCCGTAATAATACTAGGCTGAAGGTACTTAATTTGTTCACCTACTCTTTGTTTTTCAGCAACAGATACTGTGAAAGTTTCTTTTACAAATTCAATTTTAAGTGGTCTACAATATCGGGTTGAGCTGGGTCGAGGATTTTGCCAAATTATTTTATCACCAGAAACTAAACGAAGGGGAACAAGACATGTGATAAAAACAGCTGAGTCATCTGCATCAGAACCACGGAAAGCTTGTTTATATGAACTGTGACCAGAGCTACCATCAAAGCCCCATTTAGAGTATAAGTATAAGTTTTGTAACTCTTCGGGCTTAAGGATACTGATAACGTCTTTTTGAACAGTAACTAAAGGTTCAGTTGTAAGATTTAATAAGCTTTGCAGATCAGTAGCAACGGAAGTCTCAGAAGTGCATATTTTTTCTTGTTCAGGGTAACATTTTTTTTACAACCTTGAACAGCTTTGTATGAAGGAAATATTTGTGGAGCTTTCGATCTTATTATTTCATACTGGTTTCGGGAGAGATTCGCCTCAATCATCAATGCCAATGCTTCTTCTCCAGTCATTGAAGTTGACTCAGTTGATTCATTTAATGCGTTCCTACATTTTTGGGCTTGTGCTGGTAAAGTGGTGATTTCACGAATCAATCTTGCAGTGCCCGATTGACCAGATGCTCTCAAGCTCATTTCGGTAGCATACACCAATTCCGAAGCAGATGTTGATCTTCTCAACTGTTCCGTTTTGTACCGTTTTGTTCTTTCTGAACCTTTTGCAAAAGAAATATTTGGACGACCTCGTTTGGTATTTGATGAAGACTTGTATGTTAACCGAACAGACGTTTTTAGCCAATTGTCATTGTTTTTCAAAAACCTTTTTCCCAGTGAGATTTAAATTTTGCTTTGAATTGTGTGATTTTGTCATCAAAATTATTTTCAAACGGCACACTGCATTTCGCATAAAAATAGAATAACTAACCTGAGCTTATTGATTCCAGTGTGAAAAAAAATCAACAAGATTGAATTACCGAATAAAAACTTACAGTAAATTTAGTAACGATAGCCAATACACGAAAAACACGTCTGCATTCGATATGAAAACTAAACAAATGCTCCACTTGTGACGATTTGCTGGAGATAACGTGATCTCTCCGTTATATTTCCAAAAAAAATTAAATGGAACTTCATGAAGAAGCTCAACTTTATAAATTGAATTTTTGCCAGTGAAAGTGGTTTTCTGCTTGTGCGACGGTAGATCAGATTTTCACCTTATTTCACATTGCCGATTACTTTAAAAGCAAAAAGAAGAAGCTATATGCTTTCTTCGTAGATTTCAGAGCTGCTTTTGACTCCATTGTCCGTGCATCGTTATTCTATAAGCTTTATACTTTGGGTATCTCAAGCAAAGTTGTGACTCTGCTGAAAGCAATGTATTAAAACAATGTGTCTTATGTTTGGGACGGAAAATTTACATCAGATGACTTTGAAACGGAAATGGGAGGCTCTTCATTTTGTTTATAAATGATGTTGTCGAGGAAGTCGGAGGGCGTATTGAGTTCGGAGGTTTACGAATGCCGTGTCTCATTTTCGCCGATGACATAGTTTTTCTGGCGGAATCAATTGACGGAATGCAGCGCATGATCAACCGTCTGGAGCGCTACTGTGATCTTTGGAACCTGACTGTTAACCTTGGAAAATCTAAAATGATGATCTTCAGGGATGGAGGTGGTAGATACTCGAGAAACGAAAGGTGGACCTACAAGGGTCAGAATTTAGAAATTGTTCGAGAGTATAAGTATCTCGGTGTATTGATCTGTGCTAACCTTAACTTCAAAAAACATTTCGAGGCTAAATTAGCAGAGGCAAAGAGTGCTATTTCTTCAATCTGGGGACGTTGTATAGAGAGTAGGTGTGTGGACTATAGCGCAAAGATCCAGATATTGCGTGCCAATGCTTCTTCCATCATGTTGTATGGAGCTCAAGTGTGGGTTTGCTGGCAGTTCGATGTTGTTGAAAAGTTTCAAAGATATTTTCTTAAACGCATTGTTCGGTTGCCGGCCTGTACTCCAAATTACATAGTCCACATTGAAACTACAATGCCACCGTTATTCTTAAATATGCTAAAACTACACTCCGATTATATAATCAAGCTGCTGGAGATGGATGAGACAAGACTACCCAAATTGATCCTCAAGTCGATAACTACTTTCAGAGGCAACCTCGTCAAAAAATGGGAAGAAATAGGGGTTGATTGTGGAGAAAGATTACAGATTCAACCAGCTATTGGACCCGCTAATCTTAGAAACATGTTTCAAAATTTACTGGAAGGTGAAGCGCGCTCAGCTTATAGTGGTTATATCTTGGAAGCTAAATCATGATTTATAGCCAGATCGACTACAACTTACAAGGAAGCTCCTACTTCTTAAACAGATTACCGCTTTCAATGATAAGTACGATATTTAAAGTAAGAGGGGATATGATCAACCTCAACTACATTCCACATCGTCCGGACCTACCTATTTTGTGCGATATTTGCAACCTCAAGGAAAGAGAAGATATTTACCGATTCTAAGAGAATATCGAGTCAGATTCTTCGGTAAATCCGTAATGAACATGAACGAAGTTTTATGTATTTTGAATGGAAGTCTTGGTTGGGAGAAATTGTATAAATACACAACGATGGCACTGAATTATAGAACCCGAATAGTCGAAGGCGACTTTTAAATTTTATTTTTTTTACTATTTTAGTAAGAAATGTATAATATTGTTATAATGTCATTCTGGTAAACGGCTTTAAGCCAAACCATATTAAACTACAAAATAATTTGAATGTTTTTAAAATGGTTTTTTTAAGTTATTGAAACTTCGAGGAGAAAATACAAACATTAAAAAAAATATTTAATACGAATATACTTTTCGCTCAAAATTTAAGTAGCGTTCTGTTGATTTTAAAACAGCGAGTCTACTTGTTGTCTGTCGGACTCATAACAGAACCTTCACTGTTATTTATAATTATTATAACGTTAAGATTGTATGTTTTTAAATTCTTTCTTTTCTGTTCCCTGATAAAATCCAAATATTTCTTATTACTAAACAAATATTTCAATTTTCTAATAAAGCTCACTTCGGAAGCTTGTATACATTTCCCCTAGATGTGGAGTGAATTTCTAAAATTTGTGTAATTTTACCAAGAATTTTAAATTTCGTTTAACTGTCCTTGGCCCTTGGCTAATGTATTTTGAAATGGGTTTCATTTCATAATATTTCTTGAATTTTTTTTTTTATTCATTTATTCATCAATTAGAGTACAATGCTCTTACAGACTACTTAACAAAACTTAAAATCTAATAAAATTATTAAAATAAAATAAGAACTATAATTTTGTATCTAAGTTCCAGAGCTGAAAACGGATAACAAATGAGTTTTAAAAACATCTCTTTTGCAAAATTTGAAAAAATCAATGGATTCATTATTTGAAACTGCATTTGCCTGTCTTAAGCAGCGCGTGATAGGCTCATTCAATCCATAATTTACTCTCTGATATGGTATACGAAATGTATCAAAGGCTCTAAAAGCATACGACGGGTAGTTTAATCCCAAAAAGCAAGCATCGACTTTGATATGAAGGACGAGGTATATTCCACAGTAAAATATAAAATAATTTTCTGGAAAGCCGTATTTGAATTCTTTCTATTCTATTTGAATGAACATAGTAGAACGGGTTCCATATTATACAGGCGTATTCCAGAATTGTTCTTACGTAGGAGAAAAATAAACATTTTAAAGTAAAAGGATCCTTAAATTCTTTCGAGTTTCTCATGATAAATCCTAACAAAGAGCTTGATTTAGAGACAATATAGTGTGATGTGGCACCAAGTTTTGATATTCGGAGAATACATTTTGTAAATTAACGATATCTGTTGGGTTCATTGTGTACAACAATCAACATTCATTGTGTACAACAACCATGCGCCTAAAAAGTATGCTACATATTTGCAATATGTTTTAACTGAGTACTAAATCGAACTTGAAGTACTAATTCGAGACTCGAATTAGTACTGAAAGCTTAGATTGTGCCAGAACCAGACAGAAGCTTCCAGAAGCTTGTAAACTTGTATAAATACAAGAGTAGATTGCATTGAAAGTTGAGTTTATTTTCGAAAGTGGAACTGTTAACAACCGGAAGCGTTAGTAAAAAGTGATTGAATTAAGATTAAATAAAAAGTGTTGAACTATAAAAACGTATTTGAATTGTGAATAAGTGAAATAAGTTAAAATTGGTGTTATTTAAACTGAAAGACGTTGTGTTTTATAAAATAAAGAGATTTGTTGTATTATTTTGGAATTTTGATTGAGTTTTATTTGTCGAACCCCAGGCCAAAATATCACAATAGTCAATGTGACTATTAAAGCAAAACTTAGTGTCGAATATTACTCCTAAGTCTTTAATTTCATATATTTTAGCAAGTTTAGTATCTCCTAAGGAATAATCAAAATGAATAGGGCACGGACGGCGACAGAACGATAGACTTTGACACTTGGATACATTCAGATGTAAGTTGTTATTTGAACACCAGACAGAAAGATTAAACAAATTGTTTTGCAGCTTTAAGCAGTCAGATGGGTTTTTCACGGTACAATATAGCTTAACGTCATCAGCAAACATAAGACATTGAGAATGAATCAATTTATCAGGAATGTCGTTAACAAATAACAGAAACAGTAAAGGTCCCAGGTGACTACCTTGTGGGACACCTGATGTAACTTGTATGGTATCTGAAATGCTATCGTTAATTCTAACAAACTGTGTTCGTTTACATAGATACGATTCAATCCATTTTAATAAATTAGAATGAAAACCATATCTTCGAAGCTTTTCATGTAAGATATGGTGGTCGACCCTATCGAACGCCCTGGCAAAATCTGTATATATTACGTCGCACTGGGATCCTTTTTCAAGTGCATTCAGCACAAAATTTGAAAAAATGGCGAGATTAGTGCTGATAGATCTACCGCTTACAAAACCGTGTTGCATTGGAGATATTTCTTCTTTCAACCTGCTTTGTGAATCGGAGTAATAAAAGAACTTTTCCCACAATCGAGAAATATACCTGGATTAAATACAATGCTAAGTGGGAGAGCAATTGCTTTTGCAGAATTTTTGAGGACTATAGGAGGAAAACCATCAAATCCATGATTTTTATCTGAGGTCAGCAATAGTAACTCATCGAATACTTCTTCAACAGATATAATAGGACTTTTTATATCTAATGATTTTGAGAACTCATTTGCAACAAATGTTGTATTGTTAGAAGAAATGACATACACCGATTGGAAAAATTGGGCGAAAAGATTGCAAATGGTTGGTAGATCAGATGATGTAACATCATTGTCTTAGGAATACCTGTCGATTTTTTCTTGCTTTTTATAAAACTCCAGAAATATTTGGGATTGCTTTTCAGACTAGATTCTACTTTGAATATATAATGCTTGTAAAGGAACTGATTAAGATGGTCATACCGCTTTTGAAGCCACAAATACTTTCCATATAATCCAGGGTCCCTATTAGAATTACGATATAATTTGTATGCCTTGTTTTTACGATTATTTAAATTAATCAATTCTTTGTTAAAACCACGGATGTTTAATTAGATTTCTCATTCTTTTTTTAGGGATAAATAAATTTATTGCTTCTCTTAGTTTGCTTGTGAAAAATTCATAGGCATTTGTAAGTTCCAAATCGCTTAAAACAGACATCCAGTCAACATTTTAAAATTTTGTATTTTAAAAACTAAGCGATTTAATTTTTTGACGTTTATAATATCTTCAAACATTTATGCAATTTATACTATAAATAGAACCAACTTGTGTATCATTAGAACCTTAAATAATAAAAAAATATAAAAAAAATAAAATGCAAATCAACCATAGATACTGACGTTTAATTTTAATTTTTAAAGCAAATATTTGACTACATTTTTATTTCGAATCACACTCCAATGAGTAACTGAAGATAAGAAACCCATTCTGTGAATCATATAAAAGACAACTCGAAGTTGACAAAGATTGTATTTTCGCAAAGATGTTTCCTTACCGCTGTATAATAATTTTAATCGCACTTTGTGTTTTTGGGGTAAGTTTTAATAAATATTTTTTGTTTTAATTGAAAAATATATTTTGGCTTCTACTTTCGAGGCAATGCAAACATCTTACGGGGCTGCGAATGGACATGAGATTTATGACCATCATAGACCCAGACCTAATGTCACATTGCCAAAGGTAAATCGCTCCTCAGTAGCACCACTGGAAGGAAGATTCTGGAGGCCATACAATTCATCTCGGCCATACTTCTATTGGCCGATATTTCGGCCTTTCAACAACACTCGGCTGGTAGGAAAATAATTTAAAGAGTTACGAATTATCTATAAATTGTGAACATATTTATGTTAAAATAGAAGTAATAGTGACTTTTAAGCTTTAATGAAAAATACAGGGAATATTTAAAGATTCTATGAGCAAAATTTATTTATTTATTTTTAAACTTAACTTCGTAGTACCAAACAAATTAGGAAATCAGTGTATGCAATCAAAATGGTACGAACCTACTTGATTTGGTTTTAATTGTACGATTTTACAATTTTAAACGCATCTACTAATTAAGACACTGAAGGGCACTATAATTTTGTTGGGGGACTAGGTAAATCTGTCATTGACTATTGTGCAGTAGACAATGATTGGAATGATTTAGAACCCAAATTAAAAGTGCAATGTGTAAGATTTTTCCCGATCAATTTTTTTTTATATAATTAACGCATTAATTAATAATTTAATAATTAATTCAAGAATCCCTATATTTCACGGTACGTCCGAAATTGGGCTCCAGGGTGAACTGATGAGCATTCCTTGCGAGACGAGTATTACGGGAGAAACTTTTAAGGGGAGGAATGCAACTGGCTACTTCGAGTGAACATTTTTTGTAAAAGAAACGATAAAATAAGGAAAGACATGAAACATTGCGTCGGTGTTCGAGAGGGGCAATTGATTCAGCGGCAGTTCTATTTCCTATCAATCTTAACGCTCGATTTTTTATTCTATCAAGCAGGTGTAGCGATGTTTGTGAAGCACTCGCCCAGAGGTGGGAGTTATACTCGAGTTTTGGGCGTATAAACGCTTTATAAATTGTAGCCAGATCAGATGGGGAAAAGTACTTCTTACACCGATACAGAAAACCTAAGCACTTTGCAGCATTCTTAGCGATCTCAAATATATGGTCGTTCCAACGGAGGTCGTCGTTGACACACATACCGAGTACTGAGAGTTTTTCGGTTTCTTCGATGTAAGTGCCATTCATGGACAATGGCATTGGGGGTATGTTAAGCTTTAACCACAGAAGACAGCATTGAGTTTTCGAAGCATTGAACTCCACATGATTCTTATTACCCCATTTGACAATGCTGTATAAATCGGAGTTTAATGAGCTTGATATACGGCACCGTTGCATTTGTACGTCCGAAGGCGAAGGACTTGAATTATCGAACGAATATGAAAAGCTGAGGGTAGAGTCGTCAGCAAAACAGTTAAGTGGATTAGAAGTAACAGACAGAAGATCATTTATAAAAATGAGGAAAAGAGTCGGAGACAGAACAGAGCCCTGGGGCACACCAGCATTTATTTTGTGGGAAGCAAACTTGATACCGTCCAATACCACTTGTATTGAACGGTCCAGGAGATAGCTTCTAATCCAACGAACAAGAGTATTATCGATCCCAAAAGCACGCATTTTCGATAAGAGAGCTTCAAGCCAAACTCTGTCAAATGCCTTGGAGATATCGAGAGCAATAATCTTACTTTCACCAAAGCGATGTAAATATTTGTTCCACTGATATATGCCATCAGATCACCAGTGGAACGTTTGCTGCGGAAGCCTTACTGACGGTCATGGAGAAGCTTTCGATCTTCGAGATAATTCTTAAGCTGACGGTTAATCAGTGTTACCATGACCTTAGAAAGAAGGGATGTCAGTGCTATGGGTCGGCAGGAGGAGGGGGAGGATGGGTCACCTTTCTTAGGGACAGGCTGGACAAATGCTGTTTTCCATCTTCTAGGAAAGATTCCAGAAGAGTAGGAGCGATGGAAGAGCTTACGCAGTGGCTTTGCCAGTGTGAAAGAACACCTCTTCAGAAGAATCGGGGGTATACCATCCGGGCCAGCGAATTTGTGTATCAAGATCTTCGAGAATTCTTGCTACTGTACGAGTGCGGCAAAAAATCTGTCCCATGGAAAAATTTACATTCTCAAGTACAGGAGGGGCAACGTTGCTATGCGGCAGCGTGGAACTAGCAGCGAAATGGGCGGCGAGCAAGTTTGCCTTCTCTGAAGAGTAAACAATTGGTTTGTTATTGTCGATGAGCGTTGGAACCGAAGATGTTGAGGAGTTTTT
Organism: Platycheirus rosarum; assembly: GCA_963971375.1. Classification (NCBI taxonomy): domain Eukaryota; kingdom Metazoa; phylum Arthropoda; class Insecta; order Diptera; family Syrphidae; genus Platycheirus; species Platycheirus rosarum. The sequence continues at coordinate 1,237,108 of OZ020508.1, forward strand.
AATATTTTTTACAAATGACCAAAAATTTTTACTGCCTTTGGGACACTGCAGAATTTTTTGCCGCAATTTTTGGTCATGCAAAAATTTGGTTCTTTCAATAACGAAGTTGCATGAGTTCCTTGCTTGTTTGTGCTTTTTCCGATTTTCCTCTGTAGAGTTGGCTTTGTAGGATCGGAAACTTACTTCTTTGAGCCTGATAGCTTCTTTACACTCAGAATTAAACCAGGACTTTTCTTTAGGCTTGATGCTTCTTACTCTGTTAGGAATAAAAGCACGCATCCCTAGAAGAATCACATTTGTGATCATTTCAGCACTGGCATCAATGTCTTCCCTTATCTATTAATGAGGAATGCTCAAATGACGTTTCATCAGACCAAAGCAACCTCAAACTATTGTTTCGATTTAAATGCAAACAGGATGATCTTTTGGTTTATCAAAACAAGTTGAGCAACAATCTTTTAAGTCTAAAAAAAATAATTGGTTTGACAGTGATTGTATGAATCCCCTTTATAATGCGAAAGATTCGAAAGAGTTTTGGAAGATGCCCAAAGAAATCAATGGCGCAAACCTTATCTATTTAATGGAAGGTATGGTCTCCGCTTTGCTTATGCTGAGCTCCTTTTTACTGATGATTTATTCATAGTGAAATAATATTAGATGAAGTTAAAGCTATAAAATCCTTAATTGGAAGAACGGCAAAGCACCTAGTGAAGACGAAATTCCATACGAATATTTCAAAAATGCTTTCCCCGTGCTTATATGTCAACTCAAATAATTCTTCAATCTATCTTGGAGGACTGTCTTCCCCAACGAACGCATCATAGGTACTCCCTGCTAAGTATGCAATATTTAGTGCTGTTGATAAATCTACATTCTGCTTTGCATCGCAAGTATGTCAACGGAAGAGCCAAACTGAACTACCCGAATGGAACGCCAATTTTTGATTTTGACTTAAAGGCCGTACAAAGCTGTTTTGAATTAGTAATTATATACAGACAAACATTGTAAAACGTAAACAGATCAAGCTGACGGCAATTTCTTAGCTTCTAAATTTCATTAAAACTGTGAATGTAACACCATTTTACACGCAGTAAAATGAGTTACTTCTTACTTAGTATCAAACTTTTTTAAAAATCTATAAAACCCGACTAACCTTAAGGAAAATCCAACGCAGTTATATAATAAAATAATTTAATTAATAAAACTTTACCAAAATCTTAATTTGAATTAATTATTTAAATTGGCCTTTATTAATTTCACTAGACTAAAGTAACTACATAGGTATGAACTTAATTGAATTTAAGAACTTTTGAGTTAAATAAAAACCTCAATAAATTTTATATTAGTAACTCCTGTTGGAATTCGAATTTTAATAATATAAACAAAAACGAAAATTTATTCAAACTTAAATCTCTTTTTTTCGTATTTTTGTTTCTTATCTTATCATTAAAATAAATTCAGAAAAAAAAACCAAAAGACAAAAGAGCATATCAACACTCTCTTTTCTTTTTTAAGCAAAACTATCTCATTCTTAAATCCTAACTCTTAAACGCTATCGTTGCATTTTTTATTTACATATTCCATGACCAAATTACTTCCAATATTCCAGTAAAATGGTTTTATTGAAGGAATTTATCCAGTTTACCCAGAAAGAGTATCTCCAAAAGAGGGTTTCTTCCATTGAAGTTGCGCAGAGCGCAGGTACTCAAACAGATATAAATAGCGTTCTCTTTGAGACTTCCTTACTCTTCGCCTTTGTTGTATCTTTTTTATTTTGTATTTGTATTAACGAAATACGAGTTTACGAGACAACCATGCTTTGCTTTATTCCGAACAGCTCCGAGGAGCATATGGAATGGATTTTGGTTCCAGATCCAGTGGACTGCTTTTTTCTGTGTTTACTCAGAGTTTCAGTTTACCATCTTCGTCAGTCAGCCAGTCATTCGCTAGATACTTCAGAGTCAAATGGTGCGAAGCAGTTGCAGTGCGTGTGCCGTGCGGATTGTCATTTTTATTATTCAAACTCTGACTGAGTATTTTTGTTTCTCTAATTATTTGTAACCCCCCAAAAAAAATCGACTTTGCATTCTGAATTTTATTAAATAAAATTATTTTGTAGATAAAAAAAATACAAGTTTATGTTAGAAAAATAAGTTTATAAACAAAAACACAAAAGGCATTACAAAAATTATAAATAATATGCCATTGTTTATGTTAAACTTTTGTCATTGTGTTTGTTAATAGTGCAAAACGAATACTTAAACATTTTTTTTAATTTCATTGTGTACAATTATACACCAGACACTATTGTCGTCAAACGGACCACGGGTTTTACTATTGTTCCATGCGCTCCTTTATGTTTATTGGACTCTTGTATATTGGAAATTGTATTGGGAATTGTATGTTCATTCCCACCATTAATTTGTCAAAAAGGAAGAAAATCCAATTAAACAAGAAAAAGTAATTAATTATACTTACCCAAACTAAACTGAGCTCCACATGAGTAAGAATAGGTAAAAGTTCAGAAAATATAAACGAAAAGTGAATGTGATTAAGAATTTGAAGAGATCGGAAGTAAATGTAGAGGAAATCCGGCCGTTAAGCAGGATATATGAGTGTGTTTCCTCTTACTTTGAGATTAATTGCGTAAAAAGTTTTTTTTTTGTTTTGATAAATCGTTAATATGGTTAAGCAATGCTTTAATTAAGGATTAACAGTCAGTGTGAACATCATCCCTTAAAAGGATATATACCGAGCTATCTGAAATATTTGTGTGTGCGTTTGTTCTTTAATGTTGGCTGATGAATAGTATCTACGAGTATTGGATTTTGAATTCTGAGTAACGGTGAGTAATTAAGCGAATGTAATTTTAAGCAGATATATAAAAGCTGAGGGTGGGTTTTATGTCAATTTACTAATTATATAGATATTTCCTGGCACTGCCACAATAATTTAACTTAAACTTTAATGGGTTTTATTTGACCGGCATCTTGCTACTTTGGAAACATGACGTAGACTAGGCATGGTTATTGGTTACGCAAGTTACCTATTGTCTGTAAATATTTGAAGAGCTTTCCAAACAAAAAATATTTTTTCTAACTATGAAGTTGAAAATATTTTATGACCACTTTAAACTGCATTAGTTTTGTTTTTAGTCAACTCTATGATTAATATGAATTTCATTATATCGGTAAGTAGCATCCATATTCGGAGTACGATTAACTTGAGAACGCTATGTTTCTGAGAGCCCACCATAAACATTATCGCATCAAGCTAGAAAATTTTAAATTGTTTTTTGATTTGATTTAAAATTCAGTTTTTTGTATTCTGCTTTTGAAACTTCTGCTTGATTTAGTTCTGTCTGTCAAAATTCTCATTTATATGTATAATTCTGTTAATGTAAGTATTAAGAATTAAAATGGTTAGGTATTCTGTTTTTTCTCTAACATAAAAAAATATTAGCAAAAATTAAAAAAAATAATTGTAGAAGTTCTTTTACAATATTCTGCAAATAGTAAAATAAAATTAATAAAAATAATACAACTAATAAAAAAGCATATTAATATTTTCTAGACGATTTTTATTTTATTATTTGCAGAATATGAAAAGCAGGATTTTTTAAAAGCAGAACTATGAAAAACAGAATTTTGAAAGCAGAATTTTGAATAGCAAAATTTTATAACAGAATTTTTGCACAGCCAGATTTTTGATGTTTTATGATGATTTATAAGTGTTATATGAAAGGATATATTTAATTTTTGTTTATATTAAAATTAAACCTAACACCTATAAATCGTTTTTATATTCCATAAATGCTTATGAAAAAATTAAAAATATGTTTAATTACATATTATTAATAGCGTTACATAGATTAATTTAAGAGTAAAGTTTTTTTTCAGAATCCACTATACTGTCTGCTTAGAAGCTTAAACCAGATAAAGATAAAATTAAATTTAATTGTCGTAAGAGTCTTATTTTCGTATTATACTTAATAGGCGATATTTCAAAACTATTCAACCAAGACAACTTTTTTGTTGCATATCCATTGAGTAAGCCCCTGATTGAGTATAGAATTTAAGCGCAAACACTATTTTTACCAGTCTTACTATACATGTCAAAATCTTGAGGCCCATTTCAAGAGTTCTTCAATGTATTCATTAATGTCCTTGAATCCTTGTTATGACTATCTAGACATTTCGATAACAATAGTCTTTGAATACTTATACGAAGAGTTGCATTTAGTCATCATTTTTTTAATATGTTTGTTAATTTTTAAAGTAGTTATAGTTATAGATAAAAATCAAATTTTTTTTAACATAAAATTAAATTAAATTTTAGAACGACAAAATGAATTCTTGTAAATTATATTTAAATATAGTCGGACGCAAAAACCCTAACCTCATTCTCAGTGGAGGATCCAGGGTTTGCTCATGGGGGGGGGGGGGGGGGGGGGGAGGTCCAACCATTCAAATGTTCAGCCCATATTCATACGTTCAGTAATTTTCTTTTTCTTCTCGACCGCACTCAAAAATAAATTTCATAACTGGATCGCACGGTCAAATCTTCGAGTAAAATTTGAAAAATTTTTTTCAAAAAAAAAATAAAATAATAAATATTTTTCAACCGAAAATTAAAATATGCAGGATCAAAAGTCAAAAAAGGGGTCCGGACCTGAGGACCCCCCCCCTCGTGGATCTGCCACTGCTGGTTCTTATTATTCAGGAAAGAAGAAAGAAACTGCCTTATTTTCAAACTTAAATTAAATTACGATTGAAGAAAGTTTTTCGTTTTCCAAAGTCAATGTAGGTATTCCCAGTTCCCACAATTAGCGAAATGGTAAAATAATTCATAGTTAAATATCTTTCTCAGAAACATTTATAAATCTAGTATACATACCTGCATTACATAGTGTGATTGTCTTTGCTCAATTTTTTTATCAAAAATGTTTAAAACTGTATCTTTACATCATAAAGGATACAATTTGCATTAAATCTATAGAAAAAAAATGTTCTTAACTGCAATTGCAATTTTCCTTCATCACTTACCTTCATTAATAGGTTGAAGAGAGTCATAAACCTCACGAAAATAACTATTTTCATGTAAATAAAACAAAATTATGCATTCATTTTCAAACAATAAATTTATTCCAAAAACCTTGTGTTAAAACTTTATAACGCAAGTTCCAAGTACCCAAGTTTCTTCTTCTTCTATACTGGGTTAAGGGTGTAGCTAGTATGGTTCGGAAGAACTTCCTGTTTTTCTTTATATCACGAGGGGCGTGTATGCAGGGATTATGGAGCACCTCTCTGGGGTTGGAATAGTTAGCAGAACCTTTAAAACAATAATTATGTAAGATCTCAATATGAAACTTTTGGTTGGCAAGTTGCATTTGAATTATGGTTGGAGTTTTCTAACCCAAATCATTTAAGGTAATTCATTTGTTGTTTCCTGTAGTTTAGATTTAATCAGAAAATTAAGCTAATTAATATTTTCTCATTCCATAAAAGAAGTTAATTGGGGTTATATTTAAAAAAAAAAATAGTGTACTTGCCTTAAGAGTTATGGAAAACAAACCTAAACCGAAATGGTTTGAATCTACTATCAAATGGAATAGATAGATATAGCAATCAGCGAATTGCTTAAATTGGTTGATTTAACGGGTATTTTTTTCTGTTTTCCCGAAAGATCTGGAATCAATCCCCGTTTATATCATCTTACATTTTTTCTTGTCTAGTCTGGGGTGCTAACTCTTGACGCAAAAAATTGATAAATCTTCCGAGAGTGAGCTTGCTCTTAGAAAGTGCATCTCTAATAAACCGTGTCCACTAAATATTTTTCTTCTGCTAGTTATCCGTTGAAAGTAGTGAAATAAACATGTATTCTTCAAAAAAAAAAAAAAAAAAATACTGGGTTACACAACATGAATATCCGTGGCGTCGCATCGTCACCAAATCGGTGTGGGGTCTACTCTCAAAAGTGACAATTGAGCTTTAAATTGAAGATGCTCAGCAATTTTGAGTTTTTTGCTGTTTGAAAATTAGTGAAAAAGAATATATAGTAGAAGCCGTTGCCGTTGGACCCTATATTTTTAATATCACTATTTAACATTATTCTACCTGGTTTCTGTTTCAAATAATGGAGCTTTCATTTTAATTCGTTTTCAGAACACGAGAACTGGTCCGCAAATTTTGTTAAAATTGCGTTGAACTTGCGATTATAATAGGTACTAAATATAACACAAGCTTAGGATTCGTGAATATAAGAAAATGAGGAAACAATCAAACATGACATTACGATCATAGAGAAGGCTACAAAAATTTATTAACTCAAACTGTGTGTGTGTCTGTCTGGGTGTATAACGAGCTGCAGCCTAAACGGCTTGAACTATTACTTTCCAGTTTGGTATGTGTGAACCTTTTGAAAATAACGGTAACTACCACATAACCGTTGAGAAAAAGATTGTTTTTCTCGAAAACAGCTCCGACAATTTTGATGAAAATTATTGAGAGTATTTTTTTTTAGGTATTGGCTATCATTTGGTCGAATCCCAATTTACCGAACAAGTCTGTTAACGGTAAATTTCGTTTCGACTTTCTTGGTAATAGCTCATTGGATATCTGTCGAATTAATTCTGCTTACCAATTTTTTGAATAATTATTTTTTTCTATTTTCAATTAGTTTTTGTTTTTTTTTTTTTGAAAATTTAATATTTTTAAAACTAATAAAAAAATAGTTTTAATTTTATAATCAGCTCTCAATTTCTTTTTTCAAAAAACTAAAAATAAAAAAAGAATTTTATCCAAATCCGTCCTCAGTTTTCGAAATACTTTACGTGATGGCGTACTCCGTTTTTACTAAACAGTATTGTAGTTTTGACACTTTTCATATGTTCAGACTTCAGATCGTCCATTGCTTTGAAAATTGAATTTTTTGAAATTTGAAATTGTGCGAGCTAATCTCCGATAGTGAACAAAACGTGTGTGTGACCATTGGCTAGTGACTCTCAAAAAGTTGAAATGTCGAGAGTAAATAGACAACTTTCCGACAGCTCCTCTCAAGACTGTGTCCACTTAGGAGTTTTCTCGCAGCCTTTTTACTCTCAAATGGACACGCACCTTTAGGGGTAAGAGTTCCGTATCCAAAGATTGTCCGCCGAAGATCTGGGTTGTCAATGCAAAAGCTCCCTTAACCTTGATCAGTACAGCATCTTCAGGTCGGCTTAAATATAGTGATCTATTCAGAAAACGTAACAAGTTACCTTACCAAATTTTTACTGGAGCAGCGATTCATTAGACTGATTTTTCTCATTTCCCTAGAAGTTCTAAACAAATTAATCATCACAATATTATTCAATCTTATCGAATTCAAGCAAGTACGCGATAAAATCGTCGGCATAGGCAATTGATTGAAATGGATTTCCAATGAGATCGCTGGTGTAAAAATACTAATACTAAAAAATATATCATTCGATACGAGCCTAGATAAAAGTCCAAAATTATCGTAAGGCTCACTTTGTGTGCCTTCTAAAGGACATTTTAATTGAAAGGCCATCTTAGGGCCGTTTTGAAAACAAAGAGTTTTCTTCTCTAAACCTTATATCTTTTTTGAATTTTCACTATCATAGCAAGATCTATAAAGTTTGTCTTTTGATTGAATCAAATTCGAAACATAAAGCAGTTTTATGTTAAACTTACTTACCCACCCGGCGTTGCTCGGGTATACCATACATTTTCGAAAAAAAGAACCCGGCCGGCGTGGGTCCACCTAGTAATCAAAATAGCCTTAGTTACTTCTTACAGAATTAGCTATCTGCTTGTGAAACGACCCCAGCGGCACCAACGGGTGATTAAAATAGAGATACACCTTACCACATCAGCTATCTGCCTGTGGCAAAATCCGAACATAAATAAGAATTTTCAAAAAAAAAGCACCCCAGCGCCACCTAGTGGCTAATTTAATCAACCCAAGTTACTCCCTAGCACATCAGCAATCTGCCAGTGAAAGTTCCGTCAAAATCGGTGCAACCGTTCCTGAGATTACCCGAAACAAACAGACAGAAAGACAGACAGACACAAATTTAAAAAGTGTGTTTTTGTTATAAGTACTCTATATATTTTCATATGCATCTTGTAAAAATCTGTTATTTTGATATTAGAAACAGATATTAAAAATAAAAAATGGGCACGACTGGGTCGCACGTACTTGCTCTTATGTGCTTAATTACATTGGAAAGCAAGATCTTTGACAGAAGCAAATAACATTTACGTTGAAAATAACACAGTTTGAACTTATAAAAAGTATCACAATACTTAATGGTTTTTAGTAAAAATTAAGTACGCCATCTCACGTCTTAAATAACAAAGAATTTATAAAAAAAAGTATTTCGAAAATTGTAGGACCGGTTTTGATAAAATCCTGTTTTTTATTTTTAGTTTTTTGAATTTTTTTTTTGAAATTTTAATATGCAGCTTCTTAGCTTTTTTCAAATTTAAAATTTTTTTTTGATTAGTTTTAAAAATATTGATTTTTCAAAAAAAAGATCAAAAATTAATTTTAATTAGAAAAAAAAGTTATTAAAAATTTTGATATGCATAATTAATTAAGCTACCTAGGTCTTCTCAAATATAAAATTCAACAGAAATCCAGAGCCGTTACCGAGAAACCCCAAAATAAAAAGAACCGTTACATGAAAGGTATCGTTAATAGACTTTTCCCGGAAATTTGGTTCTAATCAAATGATAACCAATACCAACAAAAAAATTCTCAAATTTTTTTATCAAAAACATTGAAGCCGTTTTCGAGAAAAAAAAGTTTTTCCTAAACGGTCAAATGGCAGGTACCGTTATTTGTAGGCCTAAAAATAAAATTTCAATTTCCCTTCTTGGGAATGCCAAAATAATCACACAGACCAAGTTTGAAGATAATCGCTTAACCCGTTTAGGCTGCAACTCGTTATACATACTCACAGACAGACATACAGACATTTTTTCTCGATCACTTTTTTAGACTTCCGTATGATCGTAATGCCATGTTTGATTGTTTTCTCAATTTTTTTAATATTCACGAATCCTAAACTTGCCGTATCGCAAGTAAAAATTAATTCTAAATTCTTGTTTTGCATAACAAAATTGGCATCAAAAGCTTACGAAATTTTAGTTAGCTGTTGTTTTATAACTATATCTCATCTTTTCCTTCTACTCCATTCTGAATGTGTTATAATTGTATGTATGTATAACTTGTTCAAATTTAGCGCGGTAAATTCCCTAAATAAATCTATTTCTTCGCAATGAATTCATCATAAAATGAGCTTCAAACAGAATCAGTATTTCGAAAATAGGTTAGTTTTTATTAAATTAACTGCCTTTGTATATTCTAAAAAATAGCTATTCATAGGTACGAAACATCACTTCTAATCAATAAAAATCTATTTCCATTTTTTTTTCTATCGATCGTTGTTAAAAAAAATTGATTTCTCAAGAAATCAAAAAACAAAAATAATTTCTCCTGGTTAAAGATGTTGCCAGGTCAAAATTATACCAACAGTACCTACCTTATCCAGCAATATTTTCAGAAATGATGTCAAACCATAGTTGATAAATCAGCTTAAGCCTTCAAACGTCCGTTATAATTAAAAACTATAAGAATAAATTGTTTTTTTTTTAAGCCTGCTTTAGAAACTAATGAAAAAATTATTTCCCATAAAAATTAATATGGAAATACTGTCACGAGTGCAATGAAAACAATTCAAAGCCCATAATTCATGTCAAAATATTTCTCTATTAATTTGTTTTCTCCTCTCTTAATTATAACTATATTTGGTGTATGGACGGGTTGCTAAAATAATGTTCAATTAATATCGTTTCAAACAGGCCAATACCGCTCGTAATAACCCCAAGTGATCTATCAATTAGAATATTTTTTAATGGAACCCAATTTTCTAACTGGCCACTTAATCAGGAGCAGAATTATACCAGATACACACACACATGAATAGTTAGTTTTTATTTGGAACTATCACTATAATCATCAATATGGACATGAGCAGCGAATTCTTAATTAAAGTGAAGTAGGTTTATCTTCTAAAAGACAACAAAAAGATGGAAAACATCGAATACTAACGAAAACAACAACCCGAATATCCAACGGATTTTGAATTAATTAAAATTTATTTGTACCAACACAATAGATACTTTTGTATCTTTTTGAACTCATTCTTGGTGAGTGTGTGTGTGTGTCTTATCTGTTCCTTTTCATTTAATTTTGTTCTCTTTCTTTAATCATCTTTAATATCTCATCGGCGGCGGGCGGCGGGTCTGTCTTAATTATTATATTGCTTAGCTTAGAAACGAATCAAATAACAAATACAACATTCAACGACAAAATGTTTGAAAAACTTTTTTGTGTTTGCTTAAAAACAAAAAGAAATTATTATTAATTAATAGCTTGTGTAGCTGTCCATTTGATATGTGGAATGGATACATATAGATTCTGTGTGTTCGGTGTTAGATACACCCAGATGGCGCTGCGAGGCACTTGGTCTTCGGCTGTATGGGGAACATGTTTCTGGATCATAAATGGATTTATGTTAATCGAACGTTTATAGCCAGTCGTATTGATTTATGTTAAAAATATATCTCCGTATAGCTCAATGATAACGAATAACATTTATTAGTAGGCAATTTAGTTATTCATTATTAGTACAAGCTCGGACTTCAGAGATATGCTAATTCGACAGGCAGATACGTATATGCGATATATAACGTATAATGAACCCCCCCTGGCGACTTGATGGCGCCGCCAGCTCTTTGCGGATTCTTTGGAGATGGAGATTCAATTCGAGTATCAATTGAAAGTGATTCTGATTGACGGAGGAGGACAAACGTTGGGATTAAATTTGGTATGGAAATTGAGAACAATGCAATTTAAATTAATAATATTTTTATTAATATAACAAACACATGGAAAGCTTATTAAAAAGTGTAGGATTTATGCCGACAATCTTACGAATTCTTCAATTCAAAAGCCAACTAATTCGAATAAAGAAGACTCCAGAAGAAAGTGTTTCTATGATCACAGTAGAAAAACTCGATGTTTCGTAATTTTATTTACTGAAATGATCCAAAAGTCTTATTTGCCTTCGAATTGTTTTGGATAAATATTTTGATTTTGCTAAAATGTTGACTTGTCGAATATATTTTCGAAAAAAGCAAGTCTGGACAACAAGAAATCATTAATTATAAGAACAGACTATCAATTTATGGAAATGACGAAAAGCATATAAAGTCAGTCAGATATGTATAAAAAAAAAAAAAAAATACTTTATACACTTTGTAAACCTATTAAAACGAAAGAAGCATTTTCTCAAAAGCACCCATCTCTTGAACTGGCTCTTCCGACAATATCTTCATTACAAATGTTTTCCTTTGATGTTCGGCACACAACTTATTAATATGCATCTTATAAATCAGTCATTAATCCGATTTTCTCAATTTCCAGTAATAAAACTGTTTTACCTTCTTAAAACTATATCAAAATTAAAATGCACAGTGGCGCCCTTTAAACGATGTCGTTTAAGATCTACAGCACTCGAAGTGAAGATAAGGATTTAAATATTTCTTCTTCACATTAGCGAGGTATCAAGTGATGGTGGCTATTTGACCAGACTAGTTTCGAAAAAATTTGTTTTCTTGTGATGACTGCCCTTTAGTTAAATTATTTATGTATCGGTTTGAATGATTAGGCTTTTTAACATTCTTAGTTCATTAAACATGGACGCTCAACTGGAAACTGAAATACGTTTTGAGTTTTGTTGACTAGATCAGGCAGTTAAGATACTAACCTGTATTCCGTCTTTGAATAAGAAATAAAATTGAAAAAAAAAATAAAAATTAAAAACTGGTACCTTTTATTCTACCATTAGGCCTTTAAAGAAGAATCCATGTCTATTCTTAAAATTTTACATAATTTGTTCCTAAATAATTCTTCAAAAATAAATGTAAACTATAAATGGATCATCGAAGTTGAAAAATCTTCCAGTTTGCGAAATAATTTAAATTATTAATTATCACAGCTTCTGCTATCAACGCTTACCTATGGCATTGAAAAATTCAAAGAAAAATATCATGTGGTTAGTATGCCAGACGTTCGAGGTTCGATTCCCCTACAGAGCCACCTTCTTTTTTGCAGAAGTGAGCTGTGTCTTGAAAAAGTCCATTTCATGAAGTACTCTCCGCTTCTGCAGATTCACATCGGCCACACTGGAGTAGTAGAGAGTGTAAATCACAATAGGCTTCTTAAGGAGCTGTTGCGCCAAGAAATTCTATGTAATATTTAATTTCATTAAACCACGTTATTAAAAATGCAGGAAAGCCATTGTTTCAACATTGATATTTATATGTACGGACTCAAGAATTTGTGTTTGTGATTTATCCCTCCACAACCATTGTATTCTAACCATTTTTCATCCCATTCCCAATAAATTCATTTTCATTCTAACGACACTAATTAAATTTGATACTTTGCCAGTAACCAAGACTTTCCGACCAGAAAACACTTGTCCTTTCTTCCCAAAACACCAGCACTAAGTCTTCGGAGACCTTTCAGCCTTTGCTATTTCGATCCTTCCCGAAAAAAAAACCGAAATAATACTTTTTTAATTGAAATAATCTTTGGTGCCAGAATCAAAAAAAAAAAAAAAAAAAACAATAATTGTGTTGTATATAGAAAGTCTTATAATAAATTTGTTAATTCACACCTTGTTAAGTATCAAATAAATAATCTCACAACATAATACAGGTACCCATAACCTTTAAAGCCTTTATGGAAGTTTGTTTCCCATTTGATTGGATTGCCGAAACACAAACCCCATTGTTTTAACCTACAATACCAAACACTAGGTGCCTTTAAGGCTCGCGTAGGACGAAAAGTAATTTGACTCGCTTAGTAGTCCCAAACTTATTTAGATGGCCAAAGTTTTTGAACCTTTTCCTACCAGTTTTTTTTTTTTTGTGAAAATATATAATAAACAAAAACTCAATGACTATGAATTTTGTCCAGTAATGATTACAATGCCGAAAAATCCCACGCAAAGTTTAGTCAAAATGAACCCCCCTAGCCCGGAGGCTCTTGTTACCAAAAAATATTTTAAGGTATACACCAACCTACATTTTATATTACAGCCAAATTCGCTTGACTTGGTCTGGCGCCCAACGCCGGCATTGATTGATTAATTGTGTTCTCTTCGATGTCAAAACACAATATTTTGAGCACTATAGATATATTGGCTGCGTTGTGCGGTAGTAGCAACTCTGGGCCACACAACCTAGGGCCAATTTGCTGAACCACCAGGTAAAGTTTTGGCTTTTGTTTGTAGGTTACTACTACCTTGTAATTAAAGGTACTGTTTGGCTTTGTTTATATTAAGTTATTTGGAAGTTTCTCCGTTGGCTCTTCCGGGGCTGAGAATTCGTTTATATAGTTCCAGCAACTTTTGCCCCTTTAAGTGTGTGTACCTATATGGGTTTTACTAATTTAACAATCATCTTATAGCCGTTTACGAATGCATGTATTGCTGATTATAGCCGGCGCGGCGATTCCCACAGGTGTAATAAAAATAAAAAGGCGAAACTGAGAGGTTAAATGAAAAAGTTTAACGAACAATTAATTACACAAGTTGGTTGTTGGTTGTTTGTCGGTGATGGGGTTTTTGTTGTTGTGTCTTTCATTTTGATCTATCATCGGGCTCGGGCTTGGACAACATCGGATATATGTGGGTATTCTCATTCTGTTTGTTCTGCATGTTCCTGAGTTAAGCAATTACAGTGAAATTCCTGGTATGTCGCTCTTTCGTTTTGACGGAAACAAACCTACTTTTACCATGGAGGACCGGTAAAATTTTAAGTTTATATTTGCAAATGGCTTTTAATTAATTTTATTGTCTTGATCGAGGAAGGGACCTACTGGCACAATTCAATTTGGTTGTTTTTTTGGAAAGCTTCCTGTTTAAGATTATTCCTTTCCGGTAAACGTATTTTAGTGATGTGGAATAACTCACAACTAATTAATTGGATTGGAACAGATAGTCCCAATAAAGGACTTACCGAATACTTCTTAGCACAAATTTTAGTATACGTAACAATGGTGGGAGAAATTGTTTTGCTTTTGATCTTTTCGGCGTTTTTGCTCTTAAACATAATTCTACTTCGGCTTGAATTCTTTCGGATTCAATTTAATTAAATATCTGGCCTAAAACAGAAAACTAGTATCTTCTAAAAAAAATTCGTTTATATTTAATTTTTTTTAATGTTTGAATATTTTTAATATTTTGCAATTATGTATTATCTTAGTTATAAATAAATAATTCTATAAGCTCATTAGCTATGTACAGAAGATTGTCAGGTCTGCAAATATTGCCAGATCTGTGCAAATATTGCCAGATCTGTCAGTGAAAAATTGTCAGAAAAACCTTATAACCATATGACTTACAATGTCAGAAAAAGTAGTGTCAGGGCAATGCCAGACCATTGTCATACTACTACCTGACAATGAAATTGTCAGGATGTCAGGTATCTGGCAATCGTTTGATAATTAAGAATTGTCAGGTCATTGTCAGCCATTTGGGAAATTGTCAGGCTCAGTAGAAATTTGTAGATATGCTATGCAATTGCATCTGACAATTTGTTCATTGTCAGGAAATTTATGTATCTTGTGTGGGATGTAGAAAGTGAATTTTCAGGTCTTCCGAGTAAGTTGGCTGCTTTGGCTTCTGAATGGTAATCTTAACAATATTTTTTTGATTTTAATGGATTTTGCAATATTTTTTCAATTTCAATTGTTTCGCTGACGACAGTACTCTCAGCTTCTCGTATTCGTTTCCAGATTCACATCCTCCGTCTTCGGATGTGGAACTGCAACGGCAGCGTATGATAGGTTCATTAAATTATGATCTTGACAGCATTTTGCAATGGGGAATAAGAAACCGCATAGAATTCAATGCTTTGAAAACACAATGTTGTCTTCTGTCGTTAAATCGAAATATTCCCTCAATGCCACACTGTCCATGAGTGGCACTTGCATGACCACATATTTGACATCGCAAAGAATGCTGCGAGGTGTTTAGGTTTCCTTCGAAGATGCAAGAAGTTCTTCACCTCGTCTGATCTGGCTACAGTATATAAAGCATATATTCGACCGAAACTCGAGTATAATTCCCATATTTGGGCAGGTGCTCCTATAAACCACTTGAGTTTTCTAGATAGAATTCAAAAAAGAGCTTTGAAATGATAGGCGACCGAACAATAACAGAAACGTTTACATCTCTGGAGCACCGCCGAAATGTTTCGTGCCTTTCGTTATTTTTACAAACAATTCTCTAGCGAAATAGCCAGCTGCATTCCTCCCCTGAAACGATTCAACCGTAATACTCGAACTGCTAGGAATGCCCATCAGTTTACCCTTGAGCCTAACTTCGGACGTACTGTTAAGTATTGAGATTCTTTCTTTAGTCGTACCACGCGAATGTGGAATGCCTTGCCAGACTCTGTTTTTCCCTCCCACTTTGAAGTGCAGAACTTTAAAACAAATGTGCATAGTAACCTCCTTTCACATCCTTCTCTATTTTCCTAAATCCCTCGCTGTGTTTCATTCACATTATAAGGGTAATCAAAATCCCTTTAGTGCGGGCTAATTATAAAAAAAAAAATCCAAGTTTCTTGCAAGGATACTCAAAGTTTTCTAGACATATTGAATTCAAATTATATCATGAAGAACTCGAAGCTTTAATGTGCATAAAAATGAGACTTATATGTGGGGAATAAATTTAAAATACATATATGGTTTTAACTCTACAAGGCCTAACTTCACATTCACCTTAGACAAACTATTTGCAACAAAGAAGTTCCATTTCTAACTAATTTTAATACGAAAAGTTTTTTTTAAAGGCAAACCCAAGTAAAACATTTTAAGGGGTCAAAAGAAGATATTTTTTTTGTCTTTTAGAATCTCGAATCCGTATGTGAGTACTGGTAACACTATAGTCCGCAACTAACCATAATATTTCTGGATTTTAAGAAGAGCTTCTCTAGGATTCCTCCATAATTTTTTTTTCAACTATAGCGATTCTTTTTTTTAGCCGAACAACACGAATTTGGAATAGTTTACCCCGCGAGATTTTCCCTTGCCATTTTGATCTGCAAACATTCAAAACCAATGTTAATCGACACCTCCTATCTCTCCCCTCCCTATCTTCCTAATGCCCGCGCAGTGTGTTCTACATTAAAAGGGAAACAAATAGTCCCTTGTGCACGCGTTAATTATAAAAAAAAATAATTATTTTATATTTATCCATTCCGTTTTTTTATTTGATTAAAATTCGATGTATCCCAAGCATCGTTAAAACTTTAAACATAAACCCAACACCCTCTATGAGATACAAGAAATTTAGGCCATTCATTACCGTCCGAATGCTTTCAAAAAGTCATTCAAAAACTACCAACTTAAAGAACATAACAACATTCTTTTTTGGCGGCTCATTAAAACTTGAAATAAAAAAAAAATAAGTTCATTTTTTCATAGATTTTATTGCTTAAATCGTCCGGAGTATGTCAACACCGTACCATTTTCTCCTATCCCTATATATGTAATCTTTTCACGCCCCTGGAGTTATTTGCTTAGGTTAATATGATCAAGATTCCTGTTGACGATAGTTAAATGAGGTAATTAAAATGTTATAATTAAACAAATTATAAAAAAAAGTCCATTAGAGTTATAAAAAACCGAACCTAAGCATCCGCTTATAAGCTAATTCGTGTGTTCCTTCATGGTGGGTATAGGCAAATGTATCTTTTGTTTCCATGTATCTTTGCCATAGGAAAATGCATTCTGGGAAACCAGTTCCTTGTCCGAGTTTTAGTGTATCAGCTATAAAAAAGTGTATCCGATCTATAAATTTCCTGAAATTGATCTCAACTAAACAAGTATTTCTGGACTATTAATTTTCTCTATCATATCTTGTAGATACATACATACATAAATACATGGCAGAGTATCTACAGGTAAGCTTTGGAGTATCTAACTCTGATATTTGGATATTGCTGGGGGTTAGGATATTGTTTGGAAACAAGTGAACACAAATGGGTGCGTTCGATAAGTTAGACATTAATGGGAACAATACTTTAGAGTTTGGAAGACCAAACCCCCCGTGAACTTTGATAATTAAGCAACAACATTGGGAGCCGAAGTCGAGTGCCGAAACTTCAGGTGGAGTTGGGTTTTTGTTTTAAGCGTGAATTTCTGTTAAATAAGATTATTAGTTTGTCGTTAATTGCATGACACCGTGTAATGCCAAGATAAGGCGTCCACTTTTAAATAGAAGCTGGCGCCGTAGATTGCTTTTAACTAAAAGGTTTTAATTTTTATGTAATTATTTTAGAAGAATGAGCTGATATAATAAGCGGGTTAAATAAGTTGTTCTTAATTTGCATTCACGGGTTATTAGCTATTAAGATATTAAATCGTACTTAATGAATAAAAACACAACGAACCTACAGTCAAACAAATAAAGTGTTAAACGTATTTCTGAATAATTTAAATTAAAGGAAACATTAAACGTTTAAAAAAAAACTTTTTCATAAGCCAGACTTTTGAAACTTCAAAACATTTCTAAATCCACTGTGATAGAACTAATACCAAACTCTCGACAGTAGTTTGAAAAGCCCTTCAAACGAAATCGTTAAATATTTTTCCAGTCAGTGAATTATTCAGATGATTTTTCATGTATTTTTAAAATAAAATCTATTTCGGTGAATTCAGCAAAAAAAAAAAAACGAAAAACAATGAACGGATTTTAAATTTTAAATTATGTCGGCGATTTAACAACCCCACCTGAGTGTGCCTCCATTTTAATTATGAATTCTGTGTTTCTTCCATCAGAAAGTATCTAGTGGATAGTAAAATACAAAATAAAATAAATTTAAATGCAAAATATTCATCCCAATGAAAGCGTCCATGTTGTACGTTATCATAAAATGTTTATAACTAGAACACGTTAAAGTCAAAGCGGATTTAGCACTTCAAAAAATAAACAAAAATTTAAATAAAACCAAGAATGGTAAAAAGCATCGATTAAGCTAAAATACGCGCCTTACTCAGCGCAAAACTAACCAAACTAGCTATATAAGTATATGTAGATGGCGTTCGCAGATCGAATAAAATTTCCATAAATCATAAAACCTTGAATATTTAAAATCTGAGTCAATGATTCCTTCTATGGGGTATTTTTTTTTTCGCGCCACTTAACCTCTAGCGTTTTTGATATTCCTCAACATGAGTTTAATATATACTAAAACAAATTCCTGTGTCAAAAAAAAACTTTAAGTCTTGTTTAATAAAAATTCACTTTAAAAAATTATTCAGACAGATGACAAATGGTTATTTGGATGACAGCGCCCCCGCAAAATGAATATACAATGTGCACTTCGACGTCTATGATTTTTCAATGCCCACTTAAGGACTGATTAAATGTCGAAAATACATAATTTCGTCTTTATTGAATTTCAATTTTCGAAAATTTTTGAATTCATATTAAAAGCATGCGTGATGGCTAAATTAAGACTTTATATAAGACTCACCGCAGGCATGATGCCGTATAGGTCTCGAACATCCAGACTCTGTGCATTCAAAGAGATGTGTCTATAAAAATGTTATAAAATTAGAAAATACTCAAACTGACAATAAAGGGCAGCACGCACACGCCATATTCCAAATGGAAAAATTACAATAAAAAACACCATGTCAATAAAAAGAAGATATTCTAAATGGAGTATTTTCGTTTAGATTGTTCATAAAAAACGTATTCGTTCTCGTTAAATGGAAAAGCTTTAAATAGATACTTTTGGGTTAACTTAATGTTGTTAAGTGATAGTTAACATTAGATGATGATGATACAATATTGGCTATGGGAGGAGAATGCAACCATTTGTATATGACTGTGTGGATGATAGAGACCTTAAAAATATGTCTTAACCGAAAATATAAATAATTTTTAATAGCCTTTTGTTTAAAAAATTGTAATAGGCACATTGAACTACAAATCGTATCTAATTCAAAACTTATGACTCTGGGTTTCGTGCGTCCATCAAATGCAATAAGAATCAAGACCACGTCCCATTCACAATATTTAAGAAGTCAAGCTTAGAATTATTTTATTTTTATTTTTTTAAAACATTGCATCTTTAATCTATTTTTAACTATGCTAAAGCAAACAATATTTATTTACCGTACAACACGAATGTTTCCACATCCCTTTGACAGAAATTAGATCAACAACTTGCAAGAACTTTTAATCGAAAACAAAAGCAGAAAACCACCAAATTAATATTTAAAATTAGAGCGAAATTTCAAGTCGACTAAATAAAACCAAATTGAGTGCAAATCTTAAGATTTAATTATATTTACAACACTCGTTAAACAATAAAACGTAACCATCACCATCGCCATTTTTATTCCCACCATCTAAGAGGGGGTGTCGTGGCGTACCAATTCAATGAAAAGCCATAACCTTCAGCTCAAGGCAATAACAATATTATTACTCCGCTGACGCCCGCTGCCGGAAATCCTTTTGACGGAAGTGAAGCCAAAGGCAGTAGGTCCAGGTCCAGGTCCAGGTCCAGGTTGGTGCTGCCATACAATAGGAAAATTATATTCAAAATTACACCAACGAGCTTTCAATTGTGTTCCAAATTTTAATTTTCATTTTTATGGATTCCCCTCAATCAATTTGATTTTATTTATGTTTTTATTACGCCTCCTCCCCCTCTCCCTTGTCCAATCTGGTTCGACCCATCAAAATCAACATTATTATTAATGTCTTTCAAACGAATAAATTTATATCGCATTAAAATAATAATAAAAAAAAAATGGCAAAGCCAACAAAGTTGTGTAGTTTACTTTGGATCTGGAGACGACAGACGCCTCTCGGCTATGTCACCTTGCTAAGAGTGGACCAGGGCAACCGACGCTAACCAAACTGGTACAAAACAAAGTCTTGGATCTGGTTATGGGCGACATGATGCGTAGGCGTGTGTTTTTAATTTCATCTGGCATTAGATTACAACATTAAAATCGTAGAAAATCCACTGTCGAATTGACTTCTATTGTGAGGTGGAAACTTGTTCCACTCCAACTCGTAAAAGATGTGGCAACAGCAAGTGCTCTCCATCGTCATGGTGCCAAACGACCAGAGCTGTCGGGGGAAATAATGAAGGGTCATAAAAATCAATGTTGCTTCACTCGACATCTCCACCAGTGGCCAAAGCCATCCAATTTCATCAGAGATTAGGAGTGGGTAATTGGTAACACATTTAATCATTTCACGCAAGAAGACTAGTAGGTGCCTTCTATATTTTTACCGGTTAAATGTTGGCTTCTGATTTTTTCTGATTCCCATGGAAAAAGAGCACACACCACACTAGAGAATGGCATAAACGTGGACTGCCGATTGCCAGTGCTGCATCAAGTGGCTGCAAATGTACATTTAACCTTTTAACTGTGCATAACATGCAACATCAATGTGAGGCCGTTGTTGGTGCTTGGTGCACTCCTATATAGAGTTAGGAGACTAACTTTGGAGAGACACCCAGATACCAGTGTTTACTGCGCCTCGAAACAAATCCAATTCGATGTCACACATGTGACGCGGTGGTGTTCTGTTTAGTTTACTTTGGATAACTATGTTGCACTAAAGAACATATACTTGCCATATGGGTGCTGTGTGCTTCGAGGCTATCGATTGGATTGCTCGCTTTAAATATTGAAAATTAGAGCTAGATTTTGGTGGGCAATAAACTTTTTTCCATTCTGGTACCTACACCTACCTAAATACTTATTTTACGAAATGCGACTCTTATGAGGTTGTTTCTGCGATTTCGTCCATCGACTTGGTATTGGTCTATACAGGGTGTTTCGTTTCAGTATTAATGGAAACAAAAATAATTTTTTTACTAAAACTCTGAATTTGTTCTGCGCGAAGGAGTCACTTCAACGCCCAAGTTTGATCGAAATCGCTAATCAAGTAACATAATTAACTGTCATAATTTTCAAAATAAGCTATTTTCTTATTTCCATAACAACTCCAAGAAATCATATGGAAAACCATTTGACGCACATTAGGGAAGTTATCTGCTTCCTTTAAGACTTTTTCTCACAGGCTCTATGAAAGTAGTGAGTACTCGTTGATGAATAAGGCATTAAGCAGCTTAATAAAGGTTCTAAAAGCTTTTTACCAAATGCTTTTAATTTCTTTAAAAATATTAAGTTCCTTTATTTCCATAAGGCTTTCTCTCACAAGCTTTATGAAAGGAAAAACTTGTAATTAAAACCATAAACGAAGCAAAAGCTAACTACGATATGCTACTGCTTCATTAGCGAAATAATAGTTTCTTTATGATTATGATCGGATTTCAGAAAAGTTCAATTCTTATAAAGGGTCCGCCATCTAACGTTTTTTTTTTTCAACTAGTGCTTATTTCGTGAATGGTAACATTTAGCTCATGTCTGATTTGACAGATAATTAGTCTTATCCTATGGTTGTGTATACGCTTAAACAACGCTAGGAAATATTGCGACATTACTTTGAAAATCATGGTAATGTTGCAGAATGTGTGCGAAAATTGCGTGCGGATTTTGGAAGAAGAGAAGCACCGTCAGCTCCGTATGTTCGTTATCTTGTGAAAAAATTGAAAGAAACTGGCATCCTCATCAATAAACCAAAGCTTGAAAAGCCAAAAACAGTGCGTACACCCGAGAATATTGCTGCTGTGGCAGAAAGTGTGCCTGAAGCGCAATCAACATCAATTCACCGTCGTTCTCAACAATTGAACATTTCGGAGACATCATTGAGACGAATTTTGCATAAAGACCTTGGTATGACGCCATACAAAGTCCAATTGGTTCAGGAGTTGAAGCCAACTGACCATCCAATGCGTTTTCGCTTCGCTGAGTAGGCCTTCGATCGACTTAAAGAAGATGCCGATTTTGCCAAAAAAATCTTCTTTTCAGATGAAAATGAAAATTGTCGCATTTGGGGCACAGAAAACCCGCACGCAAACATTGAAAAGCCGATACACCCAAAACGAGTCACTGTTTGGTGCGGATTTTGGTCCAGAGGCATAATTGGGCCATTTTCCTTCGAAAATGAGCAAGGAGTGGCCGTTACAGTCAATGGCTATCGTTATCGGGCCATGTTGAACGAAAATTGAAGAAGAGGATATTGGAAACATTTGGTTTCAACAGGACGGCGCTACGTGCCACACAGCCGAAGCTACACTCGATGTTTTGCGCCCTGTTTTTGAAGATCGCATTATCAGCCGCAGAGCTGATGTCGTTTGGCCACCTCGGAGCTGCGGTTTGACACCGTTGGACTATTGTTTGTGGGGTGCCGTAAAAGAAAAGAGTTACGCCGACAAGCCAGAGACAATTGGCGTTTTAAAGGACAATATTCGTGAAGCCATTGGTGAAATACAGCTGCACTTAACCGATAATGTGCTTAAAAATTGGACCGATCGTGTAGGCTACTGCATGGCCAGCCGAGGCAGCCATTTGAATGAAATTATTTTCCATTATTAACCGGAAGGATTGTACTCTCAAATAAAGAAAGAAATTTGAGCAAATATTCAGTTGTTTTTTTTATAGCATTTTCAAAAAAAAAAGTTATTTGGCGGACCCGTTATTATTTATGTGAGAATTTTACTTACTTGCTTCGTCCAGAAATCACTCCACACGATTTCTTTTACCCCATTTGATAATGCTGTGTAAATCGGAGTTTAATGAGATTATCATACGGTACCGTTGCGATGGCCCGTCCGAAGGCGAAAGACGTGAATCGTCGAACAAATATGAAAAGCTGAGGGTAGTGTCGTCAGCAACACAGTTAAGTGGATTGGAAGTAACAGACAGAAGATCATGGATAAAAATGAGGAAAAGAGTCGGAGATAGAACGGAGCCCTGTGGCACACCAGTATTTATTTTGTGGGTATCAGTCTTACCTCTGTTAAATACTACATGTATTGAACGGTCCAGAAAATAGCTTCTAATCCGACGAACAAGGGTGTCATCGATCCCAAAAGCACGCATTTTCGATAAGAGAGCTTCATGCCGAACTCTATCAAATGCCTTGGAAATATCAAGAGCAATAAATCTTACTTTCACCAAAGCGATGTAAGGATTTGTTCCACTGTTCGGCGAGATATGCCATCAGATCACCAATGGAACGATTACTGCGAAAGCCATACTGATGGATGGCACCGATATGGACTCGGTGGGTTGTATGTTTAGTATCTTTAGTATCATCTTCTTTTTCTATCTATTCTATCTGGGACAAAATACAGCATGGCAAAACTTAGCTGAGCTGGTACTTTCACGTAGAAAGAAGATGCTGTGAGAACCCAGTTCTAAAGGCTGTAGCATGCCACGTTCCAACTCCAACTTTATCGCGGAAGAAAGGACGACTCAAAAATTCCAAGATCAAACAAATGCAACGACACTTGCATTTAGTTGGACTTAAAAATGGAACAATTCAAAACCGGGAAGCCTGCCATTTTCTGGATCCCGGCGAACCCCATAAGTGTAACTTATGCATAAAACCGAGAAAAATTGGGAAAAAAGAATGAATTAGTTCGTTTTTTTATTATTAATTGCTTTATTTCTACTGATCCTACAGCCAAAACTTCTTTCCTCAAATTAGACAAATTATGTAGTAAAATACTATTACACGTATAAAAACTAACGGTAAATCTCAATAAACTTCAGTCAAACATCCTACAGTTTGAAACATTCGAAATAGGTTTTCGTTTTAAGGCTTTTAGCAATGACCATACAACATCGTTACGATCAAATTCTTGTTAAACATACTGTTATCTGTACAGTACATCGTCTATCCATTACTTGGACAATTTCAAGAATTTGTTCAATTGATGCAAATGACATCTTTTAAGGTCATTTCAGAAAGGCAAATTCCAATACCGTTTTAAAAGTCTTCTATTGTTGTTTTGTTGCTTGGTTTTCCAATTCTTACAGCTTGATTGGTAATACCATTCGAAAATTGAACCTTCCAGGCCAAGAAAAACTTATTTGGATTCTATGAAAATAAAATTTCAAAACGCTTCTGATGGTGTGTCCACACCAACGAAACATTTGTTTAAAAAACATTTCATAAATATTTCAGAAATATTTCGCGAAGCGTCCAGACCTAATTAAACATTTCGGAAACATTTAAAAAACATTTCTGAAGTGTTTTTTAAATGCTTCTGAAATGTTTAAAAAAAAACGTTTCTTAGGTGTGGACTTACCATAACATTTTATATTTCATATTTTTAAAGGATTTGTTATTTTTGATGCTTTATTTGTTTATTTATGTTTTTATTTTGATACTTTCTACTGTTTCAATTGAATGAATTCCAATGAAAAACCTTAAGTAAATCAAATAAATTGCACGACTGGATCGCACGTACTTGCTCATATGTGTGGTCACATCGTCGAATAAATTTAAAAAACTGCACGACTGGGTCGCACGAACTTGTTCTTATGTTAGATAATTGCTTAGTGGCTGCATATGTATGTATATAAAGGGTGGCCACTTCGTTTTGGGCCTATTCACCGAACGTGTGACGCCCTTGATGGTCGTTCGGCTTCAATTCTTGCACGAGTTGGATTTTGTAAGCCTGCAAACCAAGATCCTTCCGCGTAATCTTCCATAAAGTAGATGGGCACATCTCCAATTAATGCGCGCGATGGCGGATGGACTCATTCGGGTCTTCTTCGATACTCTGCTCCACCGAAACGAACCATTATTTTGGTAATAAATTTGCACAATTTGCAAACTTGTTCAGGAGTAAGTCTATTCACTATGAAATGGCAGACCAAACTGAGCATAAATCAAGTGACAGCTGTCAAAAAGTGCAACTCCGAAAGAAGTATTGCCAGATTGAAAACCACACGTCTATTAAAATAAAAAAAATATTTTTTTAGAAGATTCTTTCATTTTTTTAATAAGTTTAAGGGCTTTCTCGGAAAAACAAAGTATGCAATAAAATTTTAAAACTAAATGTCTATCGAAGACAAAAAAATTTTGAAAATCGCTCGACCCGTGTTTTTTTTAAAGTCGTTTTTTTTTGAAAAACTTTTCGAAAAAATATTTAAATTTTTTTTCTCGTATGTCATTATAAGGATATCTGTAGTTTTCATCTGGGAAAATTATTTAAAAAAATTTCAATCCACCCATTTTCAAAATAATTCAAAAACCAATTTTTTTTAAGAAAATTTAAAAAAATCGAAAACAAAGTTTTTGAAAATTTTGAAATGCAATATTAATTGGATTATAAATGACTTCCTGTGTGCAAAATTTTATTGAAATCGGGATAATAGTTTGCGATAAAACTGCATTTGAAAAAAACCGGTTATATGAGAGGTACCGTTGTAGAACAAATTTCGAAAAAATTATTCTAACTGAAAAATGTATTGTGGTAAAAAAAATAGCACCCTGGAAGTTTTATCAAAATCGTTAGAGCCGTTTTGGAGAAAATCAAACTTTTTGTTCAAAATTGTATGGCAGGTACCGTTATTTTTCGACCTAGAGCAAAAATAAAAAACACCACCCGAGATACTACCTAACGAATACTAAATATAAAGTTTGAAGCAAATCGGCCCATCTGTTTAGGCTGTAGAGGCACGAACAGACAGAAAGACAGACAAACAGACGGACAGAATTTCCGGACCCACTTTTTTTAACTTCTCTATTATCGTAATGTCATGTTTGATTGTTAGATTTTTTTTTTGTGCACGAATCCATAACTTGCATTTTAGTACCTAAATCGCAAGTAAAAATCAAAAACCTAAGAAACAAACTAGGAAAGTCGTGAAATAATGATTAAAAGATGAAATAAATAATGGTTTTCATTATTAGTTTAATAAACAATCGAAATACCCACTTCCACAATAACAAACCAAAGAGTTGATAGTTACACTGATACCCAAACAACCATTCAACAAAAACGATTAAACACTGTACACAATCAAAATTAAAGTAGAAAACAAATTCGTCCCCAAGGCTATTTGGATAACATCGAACACTCGAAAAATATGCCCCACAGCAACATGGTTTTCTTCATTAAAATTTAAGGACTCCATGTGCCTCTTCCCCCATACCTGGCTCCATAACTTCTTCTCGTCTGTGCTGTGCTTAATGCCAAGGAAAACATTAGGCAATATGGTTGGATTGGAACACAAGGATTCGTGGAATACATTGTTTTTCTTAATTAGAGGATTTTCTTCGGCAGGTTTATGAAACGAATTTATTTCCACCCCATAGAAGACAATAAGGCAGGCAGGCAAACCCCGCTGGAAGGGGGAATACCTATGACTACGTATAGGTACGTGCAGAAGGTATTTCTTAGCTAGCGAAAGATACACAATTTTATAGGTTAAGGGGTTACACCCAGGTGGTTAAGCTGGAAATAAATAAAATGGAATTCTGGATTTATCTGAAGAATTAAAAAATTTTCATAGATTCAGCTTTTGAGAATGAGTTTATGCAGTTTTTTTTTCTGATCTTATGCAAACATGGATTTTTCTAATGAATCTCCAAGGAAGGAAGAATATGAATTTTTCCGTAAGTTTCGCCATAACCACAAAGCGTAGGAGATAGGTTCCTTGAAACGTGATACATATAGGTGTCTAATAATTCATCTGTAATAAGATGTTTCGATAAGGTTAAGCCAACTCTGGCGAAGAATATTATATAAAAGGTTAATTTGTCGTAGAAGATTGAAACTCATCTGTAACTCCCACTCAGATATTATGACGTAATAAGAGACCCGAAATTAATCTGTCAAAGTATAAAAGAAGATTTATGTGACCCAATTAGCTAATACACACACCTAAACCTCTGCTTTTCATTTTCTAGTGAATTTTCTTTAAAATATTATAAACTAGCTTTATGGAAGGATAATAATTGATGGTGATTCCATTTCCAGAACACACGCCTCTTATGTAATCCTCTACAAAGCCAGTTCTACCTTTATGGCTTTTTTAATGTAACCTTTACACAGTGTGCCTCCTCTCTCTGTCGGATGTAACAAAGTCAGCAATCAAAAGAGATTTTGACAGGATTACTTTTATATATATGTATTTAGGTATATACTGGCAAAAATATGATAGAAAAACACATTTTTCAGGGAAACAGAGTTCTAATGAAAAGTCATGTTCCTACCCACCTACATTGGGGCTTTGTGCGATGGAGGACATGATGTCTGTGGACATTTCCAACGTTACTTAATCAAAATGTGTTGCTTCTTTTGAGGGATTTAAGTCCCGAATATGATGACGAAAATTTAATTGTGCTTTATTTTCTTTCTAAATGTTTGTGATGGAGGTGAGAATTATAAAAGGACATTTGTTTAGGTTGTCCTGTTAGTGACTTGAAAATTCAGAAATACAATAAATTGTGGTTGCATCTAAAGTATATGATTTAACGGAAAGATATTCTAAGGGGTCCGCCAAATAACTTCTTTTTTTTTTTTGAAAATGCTTCATCAGCATCGAGTGTAGCTTCGGCTGTGTGGCACGTAGCGCCGTCTTGTAGAAACCAAATGTTGCCAATATCCTCCTCTTCAATTATTGTGAACGAAAATTCGTTCAACATGGCCCGATAACGATCGACATTGACTGTAACGGCCACTATTTGCTCATTTTCGAAAAATGGCCCAATTATGCCTCTTGACCAAAATCCGCACCAAGCAGTGACTCGTTTTAGGTGTATCGGCTTTTCAATGTATGCGTGCGGGTTTTCTGTGCCCCAGATGCGACAATTTTGCTTGTTTACA
This sequence comes from Platycheirus rosarum, assembly GCA_963971375.1. Classification (NCBI taxonomy): domain Eukaryota; kingdom Metazoa; phylum Arthropoda; class Insecta; order Diptera; family Syrphidae; genus Platycheirus; species Platycheirus rosarum. The sequence goes on from OZ020508.1 coordinate 1,264,980, forward strand.
TACCCGCCAAGACAAAAATGAGCTTCATTTGGAAAGATGATTTTTTTGGCAAAATCGGCATCGATCGCAGGCAGTAATGCCGCAATATTTCTCAGCGTTGTTCAAGCATATACACAACCATATTCGTTTAGCGGAAGAATAAAGCTAATTATCTGTCAAATCAGACATGAGCTAAGTGTTACCATTCACGAAATGAGCTTAGTTGAAAAAAAAACGTTAGATGGCGGACCCGTTACCTAAAATGTTGTATAGTTTACTTTGATGATAAATGTTCGACATAACAATCAAACAAACCATACTTGATTTTTTTTCTGGGCCAAGAACTGAATTGTTTTTTTTTTTTTTTAATAAAATGACTCTTACTGAGATTATTTATAAAAAACGCAATCATTGTTCTACTAATTTCATAATGTAATTGTTTTATTAATAAAAAAATATATAAAGAACAATCCAAATTATGTTTGTGCGCGAACTTCTTTTTTTCTGCTCAATCGATTTGAATGAAATTTTTAGGAGATCTTAGAAGAGGACATGTTTGGGGAGTGCATATAAGAAATCTGTTTGCTGTCCGATGTCTAGAACCGGAGTTATGACCAAAAATGTCACATGGTCGTCAATGCTGGGACTAATATTATAAAGACGAAAGATTTGATTGTTTGTTTGTATTGAATAGGCTCCGAAACTACTGAACCGATTTGGAGTATTCTTTCACTGTTGGAAATCTACACTATCCCCGGGTGACATAGGCTATGCTATATTTTTAAAAAAGTTAGGGACACATACTAAAACTCCAATAATGTAGAAGTGGTGTGAAAAATGTAGAGGAATTCATTAATTGAGAACGGCTGTGCAAATTTGGCTCAAATTTTTCCTCTCCCAGCTGTTCGTAATTGCCCAGGAGAAGGTTCTTACAAAAGAAATTTTTTGGAAACCGCTCCGGAAAAGTCTGGAAATTGGAAATATCGAAAATTGATAGTGTACCCGAGCAACGCTGGCAGGATCAGCTAGTTGACTAAAAACTTATTTTGAGAAACAAGGTTTAAAACGGCGGTGCCTTCGAAGAACACTTTTTTTTCGTTTTCGGGAACAGACTAAACTCGTCGGGCAATGTTGATCTCCATATTGTTCCATTTATTTTTGCTAAAGTACTGTCTACAATATTGAAGTTCGTTCATTCGTTAGAAAGTCCTTCAAAGCTATCATTTTGACAAGTCCTTTATCTGAAGTTATTTTTTGAGACTGTCTTACTTACTTACTTACTTTAGGTGGTTCTACAGTCCGGGTGGACCTGGGCTTTAACCAACAAGCTTCTACAGACAGCTCGTTCTTAAGCTAGCTGCCTCCAGTTTCGCACGTGAAGTCGGTTGTTGTATCTTGATGGGACAATTTTGTTGCCCTAGAAAGGGCTTTGTTACTCGATTGCCTTCTTAGCCCGAAGAAGCAGCGATTGGTAAGAGTTATTCTTCGTTTGATTTCAGCGCTGGGGTTGTTGTCTGAGATAAAAGCGGAGCCCAGGTTCCTACCTGCCAAAGTTATAGCTGTCTGTCGTGATGTTGTGTCTCTTTTTCATGATAGCATATGGTTTTGCCCTCATTGACTGCTAAAGCTCATCTTCGCCGCTTCGGTCTCCGATGTTGTTCCGATGATGTCAATATCGTCGGCGTATCCGAGTTATTGAACGGACTTTTGAAAGATCGTGCCTCTGGTTTTTCCGTGAGAGTTCTGCATTATTCTTTCAAGTATTATGTTGAAAAAGTCGCATGATCATCGCCTTTTCTAAATCCTTTTTTGAGTTCAAAGGTGTCGGTGAGGTCTTTACCGACATTCAAGGAAAAACGTGCGTTTTCCATCGTCATTTTACACAGGGGACGATTTGGCAGATAAATGCTGTCGTATCGTTTTGAAGTTCTTGGGTTTTTTCCAAGATCTGCCTTAATGTAAATATTTGGTCGATAGTGGACATTCCTGGCCTAAGACCTCACTGATATGAAACTATCAAGTTGTTGACGAATGGCAGTGGAATTCGTTTCGTCATCGCCGTTTAACAGTCTTCATAAATGGTTTTTCCATGTTCTCAGCATCGACTGCGATTCCACTACGATGTTCCCTTGATCATCTTTGCAAGCTTCAGCTCGAGCTCTGTAGCTTTGACAGTTTCTTTTTACCATTTGGTAAAACTTTCCAACTTCATTCGTCGGTGTTCCTCTTTCGTGTTCTGCTCGTAGAACGCACGGGCAGTTGTGGTCCTTCTTTGCAGCGCCGGCCGCCTTGAATCCATCTTGTTAAGCTGCGTGTGCATGCCAAGACTCATCATCAAACCCGGAGTTTCGTTGTGGTGAGCGTGTAAAACCCAGCACTTCAGGGTCGGCTTCCCTAATGGCATTTTGGCAATGTTGCCACTGGTTCTCAATACTTGATGCTGGCGTTAAAGGATTCCTTTGGAGGTCTGTTCATTGTTGTTGAACTAAACTTATGAATAAAGGCCAAGAAGTTAAAGTCACATAAAGCTGGAAGAAGAAGCCTGCTGCTGACCTTGTGTCAAGATTTGCTTTCGATGAATTAGATATGGATAGATGTTCCCCAGCGTTCTGATAATTGTTTTCACATGTTCTTTGTCGACTCTAACCGTATCGTAATGTGAACTCCAGTGAGTATCAGACAAACGGTATGAACTCCTCCCTCTCTTTGTTCTAGAAGAAATTCCCATCTTTGTGTGGAGGACGAGAAAAATTAATTAGTAGAGGGAACTCATGAAAATGCATGGACTCCACAAAATTGAAGGAATACGATTAGCACAAAGATTGAATAGCGCTTTAGGATTTACCTGTAGAAATTTTCCTTGAACTCCGCAACATTGTCATCATCAAGATGGGCTAGATAGGTATTGCGGGGAATTGCTGAATTTCGCAATATCTATCCCATCTTTGTTCAGCTGCTTTTGGATGTCTAAGGATCTAAGGATCCTCTGCAGTCTTACCAGACACATTTTGTCAGTTCTGCTTTGATCAGAAAAGATGTTTTGGGGCATTAGAGGCAACACATTCAAACGCCACCATCAGGGTACTTCAGATTTTAAATAGACTGAGTGGGTTTTAAATGCTAGCAAATATCTTTTTAAACTCAGATTTATAAAATTGTGACTCTAAATTTAGCTACCTACTCTGAAAAGTCTTAGGATCATGCAATGAAGGAAGATGCATTAAGTATGAAATGCAGTGGGCCAGGCTGTTTTGTGGCTAACTCTTGACATTTCCTTTATCAAGTCCCATAAAATACATAGACATGGACAATTTTTCGCTGTTCTCATAGAATTAGCTCTACACACCCTATACCTAGACCAACTATAAGACTAATGTAGTTGTCTATAACAACTTTTATTTACGGCTCACAGATCTCAGTTAATTTTTTGCGCATTGCCATTGGAATCCTCGCCGCACCAGCCGCCGGCCATCACCAGCATCCCAGCTGAATCTATTGCCAAAGTAGAAGAGCATTAGAAACTGGAAAAAAGCAGACCAAAGTAAGTGGGCTTACCAGTTTGTAATCGCCCTGGCCATGTTGGGTAATCGTACGGCGCCGGCGCGTACAAATCCAACATTCAGGTCATTTTCAAATCGATGAACAACAGGCTATTCTCACACATACATGGGGCATGGATTGGGGGATTGGGTTGGGACATCTCAAGGTGTTGTTGGCCGGAATAAACCCCTCTCGCAAGAAGCATATATGAGCGACTTGAAATTAGCATTTTCTTTTTCTATTCAAATCTATAGATACATGTAGCATAAACTTGTATGTAGAATGTATCTCAACAATAATTGTTGCAGTTTATGTAGATTTTTTAATTTTTTTTTTTATTTTTACGATTTACCACAGGGAAATTTGTGATGCGATCGATAATGTGGGAAGGTGGGTATAGGAGGAAAGTAAGGTAGTTACACCTAATGTTGTCTTCGCGGTCGATGTCTGTAAAATGTGACTTCTTGTCGCATTCCTCGAACATACATTATATGTAACCAAGTGAAAGAAGAAACCACACAAAAATAATTCCAAGAAGCTTGTGGTGAATGAATTATTTTTTCAATGCCACAAACTTCTTCTCAAATGTCGCACTTAAGTATCTTCCAACGTATGTTCGTTCAGTTCATCATGTATCCAGACAGGAGTAAGGGTATCCGGTCTCTGTTACCCTGTGTATGATGTCTATGGGCGGTTTGTGAATATTAAATGTAAAAATTAACGTGTGCTGTTTGAATTGGCTAAAAACAAAGCATTCCTTAAGGGACTCTTCGAGCAGAAAATATGGCTTACAAAAACCACTGCTGACGCTAACCGACATTGTTGACGAGGAAGCCCCTAGACTCCTTATGAGTGTATACACAGCTTCTGAATCTGATGTCAGTATGGTATCGTATCAGTGTCGACTCTTGACTACCTATATATGTGATGCTGCACAGAGGTGGCGATGGCGACGTTGTGGATAATGATGATGGTGATGATGCTGGCTGCTATAGGAGACGATGGCTTCCGAAACCAAAATGCTGATGTGGATCTATTTATTAAGCACATATTTATGCTCGTACACAATTTTGTATACATTTTGGTGGAGAACACTTTCACATTCTCCCGTGTGTGCTGTGCATGTGCATCATACCATCCGCACCGGACCACCACAATGTTGATTTTCTGCATAATATGCAAAATTATGAAAATGCCCTCATCCCCGGTATTCCGCCGATGAAAAGGATAACAACGACAAGTGTAGAGCAGGGATGTTATAAATATTTGTAGTACACAAAACTTGGTAAATAACGAACTGAAAAGAAAATATTATTTTTCCCAAGAGAATGTCTGTTGGACAATTTTAATTTTTGCAGTTTTAAGACAGGCTACACGTACGAAATAACATGACTCATGCTGATAAGACTCATGGCTCATGCTTAACGCGATACTATGGTTCTTTCAACCAAAATCGATCGCAAGTACCAGCCAAACATGAAAAACAACAGGGGCAAAATAATTCCACTCAAATTCAAAAAGAACAAGAAGAAAAAGAAATACAAAATAGGCGGAGTTTTGTTAAAGTAGATGTTGATATTGTGTGTGTGTGGATTTAACGAGAGGGTTTGTGGGTGTGAGTTAACGAGCTGTATGTTGGTGCTGCTGCCATCAATGTTTTCTTCTGACATTATCACGTAAAATTATCGTCCGTAAACAAACTTTACAGACAAACCAACTCTTTTTTTCTAAGATCACAGTCATGACTCGCACTAGCATCAAGGAAACTAAACAGCTTGCGATTCTCGGTATTTGCATCACGAACCATCTCTTGTGCAAAGATTACATAACGGCCGTAGCCAAAAATTCCGCAAGATGTTAATACTTCCTCAATAATCAATTTTTTTCTCTTTCTATGAGCTGGCTGAGTATACAACTTTAGTAATTCGTTTATGTCTCTTAGATAGTATTCAAACACGAGCCTTTAAAATAATTGGAGAGAGGAGCATCAGGAATATAATATTCGTCCTCCCTTTTTTACGCTTACTTATAAGGTCAGTGCTCTAATGAAATATCTAAAATCGTACCAAAGAAACATTTTTTTAAACATTTCAGAAACATTTAAAAAAGTTTTTAGAAATGTTTCTTTCTTTCGGAAATGTTTTTGGACGCCCCACAAACTTTTTTTTTAATTTTCAAGCTTTTAGTCTAGTTTACAGGTTTTTTCTTATTTTGTTCGTATTTTGTTCATGTTCAAAGCGCGACGCCATGGTTGCTACTTTTTTTACAATTCATTTTGAAGTACAAAACTGGATACAATAAATGACAAACAAATAAATAACGGGTCCGCCAAATAACTTTTTTTTTTGAAAATGCTTCATCAACATCGAGCAGCTTCGGCTGTGTGGCACGTAGCGCCGTCCTGTTGAAACCAAATGTTGCCAATATCCTCCTCTTCAATTTTTGTGAACAAAAATTCGTTCAACATGGCCCGAAAAAGATCGCCATTGACTGTAACGGCCACTCCTTGCTCATTTTCGAAAAATGGCCCAATTATGCCTCTGGACCAAAATCCGCACCAAACAGTGACTCGTTTTGGGTGTATCGGCTTTTCATTGTATGCGTGCGGGTTTTCTGTGCCCCAAATGCGACAATTTTGCTTGTATACCCGCCAAGATCAAAATGAGCTTCATCAAAACATATCAGAAACATTTTAGAAATTAAAAAAATGTTTCTTTGGTGTAGAAACACCTTAATATACCTCCCCTAAACAATTCAGCCAATACAATTCACTCAACACTTGTAGGAATGCTCACCAGGTACTGTTAAGTCGGGAGATTTGTTTCTTTAGCCGTACTACACGAATGTCAAATTGTCCAGCTCACCCTTTCTCTCTGATTGTGATACATAAAAATTGAAGACCAATGTACACCGACACTTCCTTTTAAATCCCCTCCGCCTTTCCTAATGTTCGCACTGTGTCTCTGACATATTAAGGATATCAAACCCCCTGATTGCGCGTTTATTATAAAAAAAAAAAATTATCGCAAGTTTAAAACTACAAAAAAGAAATGTTATTAAAATGGGCTGCGGTGGTGCAGAAGATAAGCAAAAGGATTTCGTTTTAACTTTTTAAAGAAAATACATTTTTCAAATTAAAGAACTCAGTCATTCCAAAATCAAACGAACGAACTTATAACATCCCTGTTCATCAATATACGTGAAACGTAACATATAGTTTATACAAAATATAGCAGCAATGTATGGTAGCCTAAAGGAAAGAGAGCCCAGCGGGAGGAACTGCATTAAAATTTGGTTCTAATGCGGTTCATTGGGTCTACTCAACCTCCTCACAAGAACCCTCCATAACTAAGTCTGCACAAAAAGGTAGATTCTCTCGTATAAGTGGGTGAAGTGAAAATATGTAAATGAATTGACTGCAGTCGTCTTTTAACCGAAAATTTGAATTTATAAACAAAAACCGCACGCAGAGAAAATATACGCATTGGGCGACTTGGCCTGCCATCTTCGGAAGCGAATACTACATTCAGGTCTGAGATTACTGCAGCTTCTTCAAAAAGCAATAAGCTTCAGTGTCTCTAACCATCTTTGGTCTAACAAACCAAATACGTTTGAGTTTGATTTGGTTCCAATTGTGTTGACTTCAGAGAGGATCTAATATGTAGATAGATGTATCTTTAAACATGGCCTGCACCTCTGTGTTCATCTTCATTTATGGTTTTCAAGATATGGGAATTTTAATGTTTTGTGTGGCTTTAATGCACAAGGCGCCTGGCAGTAAGTAATTTTAATGTCCAGGTCCAGGTAATTGCTGCGCAATGAGATGACTATTGCATCGCCAGGTCGGTGGCAGAAAAGTTAAATGTTCTTCTATGTGACTTTGGTTGGAGGACTTTTTTTTACCCAGCTTTTGCGGAAAATAAATTAAAATTGCACACACATTCACGACGTGAGGAACTGCTAGTGGGATAATTACACACCTCAATGCATTTGCCAGGTTTTTGTTGCCTTGAATCAAACCACTGATTGCCTGGCTTGAAAATCACCGCACATAAACACCTAGGAACAGGTGCTGACGGTAATGAGATGAGCTGCATTGGTCATTAGGCGAAATACTTCCAGTCTACCAGGCATCGGTGCTGCAGTGGGAAAAAGAGTTACCAGCGCCACGTTCGTCGACGTTGAATAACAAATATAAAATTGTTTTATTGTTATTATAATTATTTTTTTTTTTTTTTTTTTTTTTATTATTAACTTCTTTTTGTGAGGAAGTTTCTTTTTTTTATCTAAAGAAGTAGTGCCGACATCATCATCGGTATGAAGTTGTATCTTTTAGTTTTGGGTTTCGTATGATTTTTATATAGCGAAACAATGGCTGCCTAATTGCTGAAGTTTATCCAAATAACGGCTTGAATTAAATTAATTGAGACAATTTTGTGGCTTATAATACGATGGAGTAGTATTTGGTGGTGGCAATTAAAAGAAAAAGTTATTGTATAATACAGGGTGTAATGAATTATGCTTTGCAATTGAATTGAAAATTTTATGAATTTTTTGCTGACATTTTCTGATAAACAAAACGCTTCATCATGCGATGAACGGAAGACTATAGAGAAATGAAGCTATTTGGTGTTTCCTGGTAAAAATATAATTACGAGTATATCTCTCTGAAGCTGGCTGGCAGTATTTAATTTTGTTGAAAGCTTTCAAATTATGAAATTTTTCAACTTCATGATATTCATGGGAAAACAGGCAATTTGGTTTATTTTAGTCTGAACAATGTCTTAAAACAATGCATTTATTTTGTCAACAACTAGCAACATAATGTACAGTTTTAAGATCTAAGGCTATTTTTTAATATTTTTCAAAATGCATATAATGCAAGAAAGCTGGTTCTTTCAAACGTACTAAGGTACTGTCTTTTTCGAAAGGTTGGCAGATAAATTCAAGATTTCATAAAGTTTCATGCAACATGTTGGCCATTCGGGTTTAATTTATAACATTGCAAGAGTAATTTGTTACACAATAATGAGTAATATTCGCGTCGATTATAGCAACATTTAAGGCTAATTTTCAATGCCACATAACTCCCTTCTGCTAAATTCAGCTTAGTGCCATTATTCTTTACCGACCACTGTATACGTAAGAAATGATGTTGCTTACCAACTTTTACATCGCATCGCTGGAAGCACCCACCAATTTTCTTTTGAGCCAACTTTCGGACGTACTTTTAAGCATGGGGATTCACACCTTAGCCGCACTACACGAATGTTGAATGTTTTTTTATCTTCTTTTCAACTTCCCTAATGCGCTGTGTTAAATTCATGATAAGGGTATTGAAATCAATATCCCCTTGCATGCGCGTTGATTTAAAAAAAAAAAACATCCTTTCAAATTGGTTGACTGATGACTTTTTAAAGTAATAACTGCTATAGTGAAATCTCAATTTCATATTTTTTCTGGAAATTGTTCAATGCAAAAATCCAAAATCCAATTTATAAAAATACACCTAATGAGGAACCTTGTTCTTCAGAATTCTCTAGAATTGTGAGAGGATGCTCTCTTTCGATTTGCATTATATTAGTACACAAGGAAAATGAAAATAAAAATCTGATTGAGTCTCAAAAAAAAATCCGGTGTTGAATAGAACATAAATTTGCATACGAGCTTTCCGGAGAATTTTTCGCAATCATGAACAATAAAACCTAGCTAATTAAAAACGCTCGATTACCCCGCACAGAGATCAAGGATACAGGTACAAGCACCCGATTCCATTCAACCAACTCAGAGGTTACCAATTCCTGGTATTTTTGGAATATATTAACACTTGATTATGGGAGAAAGTTATGCTCCTATACCTAACACAAAACAAATGCATTGCTTCATCGCTCAGTACAATGCCCAGCAGCGTTTGGAAATTATATTATTGAAATGAATAAATTAATTTTTGGTTTATTGTTCTTGTTCAGCTTCTGGTATATAAATTGCAGAGGAGAAGAGGGAGAATCTGTTTGGGAACATGCATACTATATTTATATGGAATTCTTCAATAAAAACAAATAAATCTCATGAAAATCATTAAATTTCTATTAGAGGTTCAAAGTGGAAATATTGATAGATTAAGAGTTGTGATTTCTTAAGTGGATACTAAGTAGGAATATTGATTCAATAAGTTATAGGCATACAAGAGAGAAAATCATATTGAAATCAAATATAAGATAAATGGAAGGGTTTTGTTATTGTATTGGCTAGAAAACGTTTTAGTTTAGTAAATCTTAATAATTCATAGGCAATTAGATGTCTTTACTTAGATACAATTTATTTGATTAATAATAGAAAAAAATAGATTCAATAGAAAATCAGAAATTTGAATAACGAATCGCTGTTTTAAAGTTGAAGTGTATCTCCCTCCAGGCTTGATTTTCGTGAGATAGATTTGAATAAAGAGTTTGTTAACATGTACCTATACTCTGTCCCACAAAAAAATCTCAGTAAGGACTTTTTCGGAGAGCTTAATTTTTGCAAACAATGCCAGTTGGCAGTTTTACTAAAAAGAAGCACATTAAAATTAACAATGAGCGGACTGTATAAAAATAGATTACTCTCGTCGACGTTAACAAAAACAAACTAAATGCATTATAAAGAAATTTTCTTGCTTACACAGCATGCTTCATGTTGCTGGGTTATCGGTCAACATCAATATTCTACCGAATATGAAAGTGGGAGGAGCTTAAATATCTGCATTCTGGGCATTGATTTCTGTTATACTGTTCGGTCGCAACAACCGTTACTTTTCTCTAAGGTTTGCACTGCAGATGTTTCTTTTATATTCCGATTCTTCTGGTTCTGCGTGATTTTCGCTTATCTTTTTTGTTGTTGGTGATTGCACCGTAAACTCCAACCTCCATATTGCTAGTTATGATTGAGAGGTATGCCGATGATAATCTCTTCTGAGAACTGCTTCAATGTGGCTTACGTGGCTTTGATTGAATGGCCCGGATGAATTTGAATTTGTATATCTTTATTGGAGTACAGAAAATGGGTACGCTACTGCCCGGGCACGTGCCCCATCAAAGAAAATTATTCAGATTTCTCCTATAGGAACTATGTTATGCGTTTCCAGCAAAAAACTTTTAAATAGCCTATTCTTCAATCCAGTACCTCAACCATCTACATGCTAAGTTTTATTTAAGTTCGTTAACCCGTTGAGGCGTGTTCTTGGACAAAGATCCAAACATTCACATTTATAATATTACTACTAGCTTCTGCCCGCGACTTCGTCTGCGTAGACTTAAGGTTAGACTTTAATTAAATAATTTTTTATTATTGAATAAAAAAAAACACGTTAAAGACAATTATTCAGATTTCTCCCACCGGAAGCGCGCATTTTTTTCGGGACAAAAGTATCATGTTTAGCAGTATAGTGAAGCCTTCAACTCTTTTATATACCAAATTTCACGTGGACTTCTGATTAAATATTTGTATTATTTAAATTAATAATCGCCAACGAAATTTACTCAGATTTCTCCCACAGAAACTGCATTTTTTCACAAATTTGTGCTGTCGGTAAGGTATGGACGGATATCACACAAACCTCCAGCAATTAAGCATTTCATATTTAAGTCTCTCTCATAGGATCCCTGCTTTTTTCCTGGATACAATTTTACATCCCTCCATATTTTTTTATTTCTATGTCTCTATATCTCTTAATCTATATATCTTTATATCTCTATATCTCTATTATATCTCTATATCTCTATATCATTGTATCTCTGTATCTCGATGTCTCTATACCTCTATATCAATATATCTCTGTATCTCCATGTCTCTGTTTCCTTATACAAGGAGGGCCAAAAGAGATTACCCTATTGAAAGATGCTCTTATTTTTGCAAATGGCCGCCAATGTCAAATCTCTTTTGACATTTGTGGACTAGACAGATGTAGAATACAAGTGAACAAGCCATGGAGCGATACACTCCCCAAGAACGCGGAATAATCGTGTCTATTTTTTTTGCGTAACAATTCGTCTGTAGTGTTGGAGCAGCGCGAATTCCGTCGCCGATTCCACGGCCGTCCGACACCGACTGCGCAAACACTGCGCCGTTTGGCCAAAAACCTTGAAGAGTATGGGACCACACGAGACGTTGCCAAGAGTGGCCGGCCCCGGAGCGCCTGCTATGCCGAGAATATCGCCGCTGTTGACGAGGATGTCGAGCTGTCGCCGGAAACATCGACCATGCGCCGAGCCTCGCAATTAGCCATCAGGCAGTCGTCCCTAAGGCGAATTTTGGTCAAAGACTTGCGCATGTTCCCGAACAAAGTCCAGTCCGTGCATCAACTGCTGCCTGTCGACCGCCAGTGTAACCTACGCCCAAGCTATCCTCAATCTGGAGGACGAGGTGGACGATTTTTCGACCAAAATCATAATGAGCGATGAGGCTCATTTCCACCTTAGCGGGTACGTGAACAAGCAGAACTATCGCTTTTGGAATTTTTGTGGGGTTTTTTGAAGTCCCGTGGTTATGTGAATAAGCCCAATCCCCTAGAAGCCTTCAAGGACAACATTCGACACGAGTGCGAGAATCTGTCGCCCGAAGTTCTCGCCGAAGTGATGAAAAATGCCATAAAACGAGCCCGTGTGGCAATCAATTGTGATGGCGCCCATTTGGCCGATATCATCTTCTTGACTGCACCAATAAAATTCTAAAGTTTCAAATAAACATAATCAAAAAACAGAATCGAGGTTTTTCATTTAGAAAAACAATGAGAGCCAAACAACATCGGATGGCTTCTTTTGGCCCACCTTGTATATACCTTAATTTCTATATCTCTAAATCTCTATATCTTTATATCTCCATATCTCAATATTTCTTTATGGTATAGTGAGTCCTTTAACTCTTCCGTCAACCAAACTTCACAAATTCACGCATGTGTTACGGCATTGAAGCATATCAAACAAACTTCCACCATTGCAGTGTTTCACATTCGAGCCTCTTCCACAAGAACCGTGTATTTTTTCTGGATAAAAAGTAGTCTATGTCTCAATCCAGCACTTTATCCATCTACCAACCAAATTTCATCCAAATCCTTTAAGCCGATGAGGCGTGATTGGGGAACAAACATCCAAACATAAAAACATTCACATTTATAATATAAGTAGGATAGTAGTATTAGGAATGAGATCATGAACTTTTGAGCAAAGTATCTGAGGAAGTTTGAAATAAAATTCGTTCTCCTTATAGGGGGAAGACATTTGCAATTGGAGTCTTACTGGCCCGCCACAGGATAGTCATTTTGGTCCACTTCTTCTCATTCTATTCGTCAATAGATTTTTGAACATATTACTTGCAATACTGCAATTGGCTTTGCAAATAATGACGTTGTTACTTGACAGTAGTAAATATGTAAGCTTTTTAGTAGTAAAGAGTTTTTTTATCCAAGCTTGTAGATGTGAAGAATATTCAAAGATTCAAGCGTTTTGAGTTTAGAAAGGTACTTCAGGTGATTACTAGACTTATTTTAGCACCAAAAATCAATAATAAACCTTTTAGATGCAACACTATTAATCTTCCCGTTATCTAGTTCATTTTAATATTTCACTTCCTTGCCGATCAAAGTATCCGCACTAAGTCCTTCTACATCCGCAACAAGAAAAGATTTCTTAATCTTCCTAAATAACCTCCAAAAGGTTGTTAATTTTCGAAAGTGAATTTTGTAACTCAACGCTGTTGTGGTCTACAGGCATCCCTTATCCAAAAAAAAAAACACAAAACAACGTATTTTCTGATTTTACCTTTACTGAAAAAAAAAAACACCAACTGCAGTACATTCAAAAAAAGGGTTAAAATTTATGCATACACAGAGATGAAATCGAATAACGCCGAGGTATCAAATTATGAGATCAACAAGAAGCTAACGAACGGGTTTTAAGTATCATCATCATCCCAAGACCTTAGGCAGTCTGACAGCGCCTGGCAGGTAGGTAGATAACAGGTTACTCCAGCCAAATGGCAACGCCAAACACACAAAAAAACTATAATCAGAATGGACACAGGTCCGCAACAAAAAAAAAATAAAAAAAAAAATGAATCTTAAACTCAAGAAAGAAAATATACAAAAAAAATTAAAAAATCCGGCCCAATGTGTTATGCCTACAGAAAAAACGAGAAAAATCCCATAAAAAAGAAATCCCAGCGACAGAACCAAGATGTAGAAAAAAAAACAACAAAAATCTTTTACCACCATCCATCCAGAAGTTGGGGTTTCTACTTTAGAGGAACAGAGGATCGAGGACCCCTCTGCAAACAGCAGGCATTAACCGAGATATAGGGAGAGCTTCGATTTACCAGATTTAAATTACAGGACTGGAAACAGTGTCCAGTTCGATGATGATGATGATGACGACGGGATCCAGTATTACTGCATATCAGTCAGGCAAGCCAGGCACAGGAAGGGAAAAAACTATTTTAATTTGCTTGTAGCTGGACCGTGATTGGTCCATTGGTCCAGGTGGCCACACGCTCGTTTTCAATCTTTATATTTTGTAAGATTCGTTGTTCTTTCTTTGAGCGTGTTTTTTTTTTCTTCTCTTCCTTGGCCGCGCACGCACATCGAATGCATCCATGATAGGGGGAAGTAGGTAATAAGCCGCGAAAACATTCGGAACCTGTTCCCATCTTAGTGGATGAAGCTGAAGCTGAAGTCACAACAGCAGCTAACACCGTCGATCATAGCTGCTGCCTCTGCCACTGCCACGTCTCCATTGATTTCTCGGCGAGTCTGAGTGAGGTTGTGGAAGGAAAAAAGCGCCCTAAGTACCCGTTCTATACTTTGTGCACACGTACGTCCAACTATCCATCCATCGCATCGGATGTGGAGGATTCATTGCGTAGAACAGATTAATCAAATTGATTCCGCAGCTGGACAATGCTGTGGTAAGGCATTTAGCAATGCGAATGGATGCCACCGACCGCCGCAGCAGTGGCGTCGCATGCCCCTCTCCCAATCGCTGGTCGGATGATAATTACACAGTGCACCTGTTTGGCTGGAGTGGATGGATACTTTCTTGAGTGCAGATTTTTCTATCGATTGACGATGGCATAGTTATTTTTCTATTCGTTTGGATCTCGGATCTCCCACCTGCTCCATTAGAGTTCACACATATAAATCTCATTGTGGCCGTGGAGGCGCTCTGTTTGATTCAACTATTTGAAAGAGGAGAATGCCCTTTTCGTTAACTACCGATCTAACAAAACGACTATCACCATCACCACTTCCCGATTTAACTAGTTCGGGTTTTTGTGGACAATGATGCCACTTTTTGTATTTAAATGAATAACAGTAGTTTATGCAACTCTGTGGTTATAAGTGAATGATTGGTTAGGCTTTGGCCAATGCAAGGTTGGTAAATGGCAGGGGCGGCGGACATAAAATTGGGTGCAAATAATGGAAATTAAATCAAATGAAAAGTTTGTGGTAAAGTTACCGATTTGGAGAAACAAAAATTATGAGGTTCTTGATCTGGCCATGGTTTTATATTATTAAGACACAAATTACTAGCAAAATGTCAAGTAATCACTCAGGACGAATTTATTTTTATTTGATTTCAACGAGAAACCAAACTCCATGGAACTTTCCTAGATTTTTTCCAAAAAAAAAAAACAAACTACTCCTTAGTTTACCTTAGGTGACGTTACAGTTCATGGTGGAGTTCGACCTCAACCAACAAGCTTCTTCAGTCAATTCGGACCTTAGCTAGCTGCCTCCAGTTTTGCAAATGAAATTGGTGTGTCCGCCACCTAAGCCTCGGTCTTCCTCTACTGCCATGGAATCGAAGATTTTCCGGCACTGAGCAACGATAATCATCCGCTTTATATGACCCAGCCATCTGATACGTTGGACATTTACTCTTTTAGCTAAGTCTATGTATATGTCGCTGTACAAAAGATTGTACATGCGTTGGCTTGAGAGTTCCGTACTATTCATTCAAGTATGATATTGTAGAAGTCGCTAAGAGCGCATCGCCTTGTATAAATCCGTTTTTGACATCAAAGGCGTCGATAAGGTTTTTTACAGATCAAAAGATCATTTTGACTAGACTAATATACCTCTGTAGTGGATGGAGTTCAAAGGGCATCCTTTCTTATGGATCGGGCAAATGCTGAGACTTCATTCGTCGGGCATGTTTTCTTGTAACCATTTTTTGCGTAGAAATTTGTGAATATTTCTAACCATGTCATTACCTCCAGCTTTGAAAATGTTGACAGCTAAGCCAACAGCTCCGCTGGCTTTATTGGTCATAAGCTAAGATATAGGTGGAATTGTTGTTTTAATTCGCCCTGATAGAATAGTTCATTCTGCTGACAGCTGAATTCGTTTCGTCATTGCCGCTCTTCGAATGCAATTCTTCATTTATTCTACCATATTTCTTTGATTGTCATTGCAAGCCGAACTGAAACTGTAGTTCTTACAGTTTCTTTTTAAATTTTAGACAATCATTCAAATCCTTCAAATATATTATGTTTTATTTAAATATCTCGTCCACCTGCTTACAAAATCTCATCGAAATCAGTTGAACATGACATTACGATGATAGAGAAACATATTTGAGTTACTGGCAACATTCTTACTGTCTGTCCTTACGTTTGTATTTTGGACTACAGCCTAAGCCAGATCGTCCAAATATTAACGGTACCTGTCATATAACCTTATTTTTTTCGAAAACCGTTTCAAGAATTTTTATGAAAAAATCAGTGTTTTTGTAGATAAGCGTTATATTTTGGTGAAAATAAATTAAATTGGTGGGCTAAAAACGGTACCTTCCATAGGACGGACACGACTTTCTCGTGAACTGGTTAACCGATTACAACCAAAATTGATATTCAGGAAGATGTAGGTAGCCCAAGTAATTTCAATTTTAAATATTTTCGAAAACTTTTCTTTTGTGTTTTTAATAATTATTTTTTTTTTTTTTTAAATCGATAATTTGAAAATGCGTAAGTGAATTTTTTTTTAAATGTTGTTTTTAAATGAAAGTTATATTTGTGCTAACAAAATTTGTTAAATAAACACCGTTTTATTTAAAAACCGTTCCTACGATTTTGAAAAAAAATCAAACTTTTTTTCACATTTTTTATAAAAATAAAATGGCGTTTAATTTTTTCGCTGAAAACTCTTTTAGGTACTTATTTCGAACAGTAAAAAGTCACAAAAATCCAATAAAAACTTTGAAGTTCTTCTTATTTTCAAATTGTATTCGACGCTGTGGTCGCATATAAGAGCAATTACGTGCGATCCAGTCGTGCAATTTATTTTTTAATGGCTTAATATCTATTTATTTCAAACATAAAAAAAAACATCCATTAAATACATATAACCCAAAAGAAGAAAACGTTTTCAAGACTTGAATCTCAAACAATATTTTGTATTTTTTGGACAAGAAATTGCAACCGAAACATAATTTCCGTATTATTTCGGTAATTTTTAACTGACTTGTTGTTTTAAAGTGGGAACACTTATTTTCGGAGTGGCATGGTGGGCCTCACTCCAAGCCATGTGGGGGTGCGCACAACAAAAGCAGCAACTTTACATCTTAATGCAAACAATCGAATCGCTTGTTTATATTTATGACATCCTTGGCAAACACAAAAAGGTGGAACGAAAAAAAACTCTGAAGTGCATTTATTTATAGGAACCCATCTTACAGTTAGGCTCACTCATTATGTATTCCCAAAGCCTTCTTCGAATTTCATGCGAGAGAGTTTCCGTGAATATGCCACATCTAAATACATAGCTACAGCCTTTGTGGCGCACTTTTAACTCTCCATAAGTGGTTTCAAATTTCGCATTGGTTCGATCCAGCAAAGCAGACTGTCTTGGACTCAAGATCGTTTTCTATACTGTCTTGGTAAGTGGAAACCCCAGGGTCACTTAAGTGTAATTTTCTTTAACGAACCATATGGCGTTTGGGCCTCTAAAAAGCAGCATCTGCCGCAATGATGCTGCAACAGTAATTATTTGGTTGCACCAAAGTTCAGATGTCGCCTCTGTTCAAGTGTTGCAAAAATGGAAGGAGTTGCTGGTGCTCTTAGACAGAAGAAACAGGCGACGATGAAGACGCCTGATGCCTAGCACGACAAGACAGAAGACACCAAAAAGTAAAAAAAAAAAAAACATGAATCCATCAGCCCTATTTCCAGAACTGCTGCATCCAAAGCCAAACACTAAATACGGAGTCTTCCTCTATTTTCGGCCATGGAAACAATTTTCGATTTGTTATTATTTTTGGAACCTTCCGCAGCAAGTAAGTTGGATCTGTTTTCTGTTCGTTTACCATTCTTAGTCTGCGAGTTCTAAAAATGTGTGTTTTCTTTTTGACTGTTTGTCCTTGACGAAGTCTTCGACTACGACGACACGGCCATAGAACTGACAAGAGGGTATTTAAAAATAGCAGACTCAAGGAACGTTTGTTTTGTTTTTCCGTGGAAATCTCAAATGGGGATGATGCCGTTGCCATACTAAGAACAGGAGACGAGCTCGCATCCGGTATAGAATGATGTGTCCCATGTACATGCATTTAGGTTTAATTCGCTTCACACAAAAAAAACAACAAATTAATGGCTGAGTGCTTTGTTACAGCCCGACTTAGGGGAGGTAGAGGTGTTTACCCGCCATGTTCGTTTTTAGATTTCGAAATTCCAAATTACAATTGCTAACATATTTACGAAGAAGGAGCAGCAGCAGCAGCCGCTCTGAAGCCATCAAGCAATAAATAACGAACAATCGTTTGTTGGTTGGTATTCCAATTTTATTTTGACGATATGGAAAACGCGTTACCTACGGCTTCCCGCAATGTGCCGGGAACGGGAAGGAGTAAAATTAGAAATGGCTCGTATCCTAGCCCAGTGTTTTGCTTACTCCGAAATGTCTATGTCTTCCATGTGATAGGTATGACATTTTTAAGAAGGCTTTCTTTGTGTTTTTTTTTTTTTTTTTTGTGTTTTGTTGTGCTTGTGGTGTGAACCAGGAGCTGGAGCTAGGACTCCACTCCACAACACACACACCATGTGATTTATTGGGCTATTTTTTCTATACTGGGGTCGTTCAACGCGGGTGTTAACTTTGTTTGTTGTTTAACGCAGTAAATCAGTTATTTTATGGGATGCGTCGTAGGGGGCGACATAAGAGGAAACCAATTATGCTTATCACGTTGGGATTTTTTGATTAAATTTACATAGGTAAGGCTTCCTGAGCTTAAACGTGTAAACGATTATCATCACATTGGGTAGATTCACTTCATGAGTGTCTTTTTAAGGAAAAGACAAAGAAATTTATTGAGTTTGGAAGTGAGATTGAAGGCAACAGTTTTGTTGTAATAACGATATCGTCAAAAAAAGTTGAACAGGGAATGGTGGCACTGACCATCGGCTTCGTCAAAGCGAATCAATTTTTTTTAAATTTTCTGTCCATTTTCTAAATATTTTGACCAAATTGAAAATGTTGATATTTTGAAACATTTTTTAATGGTTTAAAGATAAAATTGTGTCCACATGAGAGTATTCAAAAATTGAATCCTTACCTATATTGTGTGTTTTGTAAATCTGCAGGAGTGAAAGGAAATTACCAAAACTTGTGGAGTTGATCAAAAAGTTCCTTCCGAGTGAAGGACCATGTCTCGGTCGTAAAGTCACCGCCTATTCATTGTTTTACGGCTGGCTTGGTAGATCAACGTTATCGTCGATTTGTCCTGTATCCGAACCCTTCGACTATCTAAATGAAGTAAAACCTTAACAGCAATAAAACCGGTTGATCATGTGTTCTTAAAATATTCTTGGGGAGAATAAGCCGCTGCTCGAGCTCGTCGCCCTTAGAAGGTTGTGCCTAATTTTGTTTATATTGGCTCCATTGCATAGAACCTCTTTGAGATAGTATTGTTTGTACTCTGATACTGGTATTCTCTAAATCCTCTCAAACACCTGAATCTTTTCCATTAGAGAGGTGCAACCGTGCGGTCGGTCTAATGAAAGCCATGTAGAAATTGACTTTCCTAGCAGAGGGAAGGCGGTTATTATAAAAAAACAGCAAATGGTCTTTAGCACATTTTAACACGCCAGTGGATGCCCATGTGGCCCAAAACATCACTAGCTGACGCCATTGTTCTTTTTCTTATACCTAGAAGCCCAAGGCAAATGGGATCTCAACAGAATAATTTCCGAACACCTCAGCTAGTTATATAGCGTTCTTGTAAATTGCAGTTGCGTGTTGTTCATTGAATCGTCGGATAGTTATATCATCATCGTTATCGGCGCAAGAACCGTGATCCGGTCCAGGCTCCTTCAGCAAGTTCCTCCATACATCCCGATTGCTGGCCGACGTCATCCAATTGCGCACCTCAAGACTTCGGGCGACCTGGTCTACGCCATGATTCCAACGCAAGCAAGGTCTGCCATAAAAAAGGACTGCAAAAGACTTTCCGACCTGGTTCCTCTTCGCTCATATGAGCTTGGTGCCCAGCCCACCGGAGTCTACCGAGCTTTATTTCTTCCACAACATCTGCTTCGAGGTAGATTTCATACAATTCATGATTGAATAGTCTCCGAAATCGTCATCCTTCGCACACGGGGCCAACAATTCTCCGTAAGACTTTGCTCTCGAACGCGGTTAAGAGATCAGAGTGCCTTTTTGTAAGCACCCAAATCTCGGATCCGTATGTGAGTACTGGTAAGACCATAGTCTTGTACAGCAGCAGTATGGTTTTTATGGTAAGGTTTATAGATTTAAAGAGCCTTGACAGACTATGGTAGGTTCTGTTGGATCTCGATCTGAGTCTTGTACAGCTTGATGTCGATATCGTCTGCGTAAGCCAGTATCTGGCTGAACTTGGTGACGATAGTCCCTCTTGTTGACGTGCCAGAGTGACGGATTGCTTTCTCCAACGCCAGGTTGAAGAGGATGCCAGCCAGACCATTTCCTTGTCGGAGTCCATTAAAGATGTTAATTGGTCTGGACTTGAAATATTGGTCATGGTCAGCCTATAGTCGTGTCAATTTATTTGGGATGCCGAATTCTCTCATGGCTTTATAAAGTTCTACCCAGGGCTATGCTATCGTATGCGGCTTTAAAGTCTATTAAAAGATGGTATGTTGGAATATTAAATTCCAGACTTTATTCCATCAATTATGCCTGAGGGTAAAGATCTGATTCATTGTTGATTTGCCCGGCATGAAACCACATTGATATTTGCCGATTATGGTTTTAGCGTATCGGGCAGCATAGAGGAGAATATCTTATACGATGTACTCAACAACGTTATTGCCCTATAATATGTAGTTCTATCCATTGTTTTTTTATGATTCCATTCGTCTGAATGAGGTATACATCGATCTCTAGGTTTAATAGACTCATGTCATTTAAAAGGCGAAATATCCTTCGACCGAAGTTTTCTTGTTAAGGTGTTGCTGAAACGTGGTCAGTCAGTATCAGTTACTGTCTTCAGTCCAAATTAAAAGTCCAATAAGAACAGTGAACCTATTATAGTATCCAAGCCATTTAATGACCAACAAAAAATGCATACAGTTTCAGTGATTTTTCCAATTCTTCTCAGTCTTTGTCATAATGAGAATTGAGTATAAGTTTCTATGGTAACATTTGAAATAATTTCACAGCTTAGCCTAAAATTAATAAGAAAACACCCACTTCCGTGGCAAAAAATATTTAATCCTCAACAATACGTTGTCACCTTGAATTTTGTTTAAAAAAAAAACAAACAAAAAAGTCGTATACTTAGTGCCCACAACACAAGGTGAGATGGTTTAAACTATAAGAAGCCAAAAAATAAACGCTAGACCTCCACATAATAATAGCTATAATTAAAAAGAAGTGACAGCTGTACTGAAGTTAAAAAAAAATAAATTAATTAAATAAATTTCAGAAGAATAACATTTTTTTCGTTATAATCTGAGCTTGAGGACTGAAGAACTTATTAAGAGAGCTTCAGAAACTCTTTTCATTGTTTGTTATTCAAATATCCCTTAAAGGAGAAATCTCAAGAAATCGTCTATTAATCAGGCTAGACAGGCTTTAGAAATTCATTAGCATACCTACACCTTTCGGCTTTGAGTACTCCAAACCTCTAAGAAAGACTAAGCTTCACTTAAGAAATCCTCTAAACAACTAAAACTTCCACATAGAATACGTACAAAATGAGAATCAGGTTAATATCCGTTTCAAAATGTCGGCTTTATCATTAAAAAAAAAAAATTAAAAAAAAAAACGACAAATTATTCTTCGTTCCCCCGCAAGAAAAGCATCAGCACACGCAGCACCAGCGCGCACGATCGTTAAATTTACGATTTGGAAAATACCTTAATGCCAGATTCCAAATAAGTTCAAATGAATTATTTGTCATAAAAGTGTCCATTTAAGTGCCATCAAATTCTTCAGCGCCTCACAATAGATACAGATACTTTATAAAGTCAAACGTGTTTCTGGCTTAAGATACAAAAAAAAAAAAAACAACAACAATAGATACCTGCCCACAAAATTTGAATATCGAGATCACATATCTCAAACAATCATCATCAACAACATGCTGCTGGAGATGTAGTATTAGTCGTCATAGCTGTTCCGTTTTGGGAACAGGAATTCCAAAAATTGATGCTCAAATCTCGGACTAGAAGCGCGCATCTTTCGGATGGCACTGCCTGCGTACTTTCACCTACTCTCGCACCTTCGATTTGCATAAATATTATGGAAGCACGCCACGAGACAAGACAAGAGCGTATAATTTAATTTCCAGATTCAATCTGAGGCCACCTTGTTCGCCCACGCTTTCGTGGAAACTAGCATTTCCTCCCGTGCCAGTCCCTCGACATGACACTCGTTCATTCGGCCTCAATCCCAAACAAGTTGGTGTCGCTTATTAATTTTGCAAGAGTAAATTATTTAAACATGTCTTTGTTTAAGGTTTAGTTCGTAATTTTACCAACATAATTGCACACACGTCCCTCGTCCAAACCATCAGCAGGAGATATAACTTGCATGCCACAAGTGGGTCACAATCTCACCAAACATATAAAATTACTCTTGTTGGAGCGTTTGTTGTAGGGCGCCATGGGAATTTCATTCTGGCTTTCATAATCCAAGGGAAAACATTACCCATGCCTAGTGAAAGTCACTTTTATGTTGATTAATTAGACTCCAACTATGTACCATGATGTGCTTACGTATGTGGACATGTGTAACCCTATTCTGATGGGAACTGTCTTAAGGAGTCCAACACAACATCACAACGCAGGCAGTTCTTCGATTTTCATAAATAACCACTGATAAGGAGATGGCGGTGGAGAAGGTCGCCGAGAGGGCATTTAGATTGTTTTGAATGTGAGTTTGAGTTTGGGAATCCATCCCTTGTCAAGCAGGCACTTAAAAAAACCCAATCACATGTAGAAACCATAAAAATAAATAAAATAGAGTTTGAAATTCCTTTGAAACGGCTCACAAGTCCCAACAGTTGTTGTGTAGTTCTTGGGAACCAAGAAAATAAAGAAAACTCAATTCATTGAAAGGAGCACCCAGAATCGGGGTCGCATTTGAATGAGAAGGAAATCTAGGCGCTGTTAAAGAGGCCATTACCTATTTAGATGCTGCACGAAACCAGTTTGAAGAATTAGAAAGATACGAAAGGATCGATACTTTTTTCTCAGTTAAAACACTCGGACGGCTCTAGCATGCACTAGGAGTTGGTAAAATCGCTTCCTAACCTGAATCAAACTCATGATCTCTAAGCCGCCCGATTGTAAAATGTCACATTTTGTGAAATGACATTTTGAAAAAAACATATATTTTGACTTAAGGTTTCTCAACTAACAATTTAATTTGTATAAGTTTCTGAACAAGCTATTTTCAGACTGTTATAGAAACAGTAAAAGCCTAATGCAAGTAATGTTGGCGCTCATTATGCAAGCTATTTAATTTCTATAAGACTTTTGTTGACAGGTGTTATAGCAGCAGATAGCTTTCAATGTAATATAGTTATGTTTTGGCTCAGCAAGCAATTTTATGATTTAAAAAGGCTTTACCCAAGCTCTTTGATGAGAACTGTTGCTAATAGCTTGCTTTGGATGTCATAGAAAAGCCTTACCTAAGCCTTTTAAAGACAGGTTTGCTTAAAACCTCTGTTAACTCCCGAAACGCGGTTCAGAAAAAAAATCAAAGGAGAATTACTTGATACCATGTATATACTTCAAGTAGTAGGCTTTGCTTTTGTCGAACGAATTTAAATTTCTTTGTATAAAGCCTATATACACAAGCCTTTTACAAGTTTTTTGTATTGACTTGTCGTGAAGAGCATTAGGTATAGCAGCTTTTAAATTTTAATTTTTAAGTAAACAACTTTGGAAGGCCTTTTACAGGGCATTTTGAACCTTTGTCTACAAGCCTTTCATATAACTTGCCAAACTCACATTTACAAGCCCTAAATCAGCAATTTTTTCAAATGTCAAAGTTTAAAATGAGTGGCTTAAATGAGTAGCTTGCCTTATACAAGCTCTACACAAACTATTGCTTATAAAATTAAAATTAAATTTACCCTTATACAAGCTTAATCGTTAGTTGGGTTGGAAAAACTATAAAGGAACATCACCAAGATACCAACAGCTCCTCCATTTCAGTACATTTGGCTATATGTGTAGAAAGTATTTTACGAGCCATTAGCCTGTGTGCATTTCAAAATTCTTGATTGGCGCCTAATGAGCGTTTAGGCAACTCCAGCCTTGTTTACAGCCAATGGCTAGGCTTCGTCTTCAATGTTGAGTGTTTATGGCTCATAATTATGCTTTAATGGGCATCGTATTATTTGGGTAATGACGGGGTCCCACAACCATTTTTGACCATCACAGAAATCATGTGTTTTCTGCCGATAAACAACGCTATGATGTCCGATTTCCGAATTTCTTGGCATCTCCAGCGTAGTTAGTAGCAATCATGTGCGGTAAAGAGTCGTTCGTTTTGTAGAAGGTCATTCGGAGCTAACGTGGGCATCACCAGGTACTTCTTCATTTCAACACAAACACACCTCAATGAGGGACTGTCACTTCCGTGAAAATCACTCTGATGACTGTCCAGCAGACATATCACATGTGTACATGTGTTGCCACTCATTCTGTTTTTTTTTTATTACATTTTTGTTGTTATTTGTTTCTTATTTGGAAATTGCCGACTTCCTTACGTGCGACTATTCATTAGGCTGGGTCGAGTGGGTCATTTCTTTTAATCCTATTTGTGTCGCCCGTAGTGTTGTCGTGTCGGTCGTTTTGTAGCCCCAGCTCCATGCTACTGGACAAGTGTAAGAGTACATTCCATTGAAACCTGTGTGGTATGCGAGTGTGAGAAATAAGAGCATAGACCAACTACACACATCCCGGGAGCTGGGACTTAGACTGATGAACTGACTGACAGACCCCTTAAGCCAATCTTAAAGTCAAAAAAAAACTATGAAGCTTCTACTCCACAGTCCACACTATCACACTGCTGCAGCTAGCGGAAATGCATGACATATTACTGTCATTAAATGGAGAATTATATAATTATGCGGTACATGGAATGCTCTCAATACTTGTTCGTTTTCTCATAGAATATAGGATTGACGTTTGCAATTCCAACTGTCAACAAGCTAGATATCACTTCAAAGGGTTGCCACATGGATTGGAATTGAGATTTGGGATGGGGAATCGAAGACGAAAAATTTTATTATCGCCCTTGAAGAAGGTTGAATGGTGAGAAACTGTTTTTTTTTTTGTCGGAGATTTTCTTTAATTTTCCCATCTCATTGCGCTAGACAAAAAAAAAAAAGGATTCCCGATTCGAGATATTGTCGGAGTTCCGAGATGTACATGTATATTAAGAGGATGACGACAGCGAAAAGTAAGTTATCCGAAAGATTGAAAATAAAATTCATCGGAATGTAGAAATGGGACAGGGAACAGGCTCGCCTGTGCATTTTATTTAATTTTCTGTCTTCTGGATCTGGTCTGGTTTCTGGTTGTGGCAAGTAGAAGACTTCAATAATGCGATTTCAATTCGCAGACGAAAGATGAACTGTGGGTCACATCTGTGCTGCAGATGGGGAGAATTATCTTTGGTATTCGTCTGGGAGGGCGAATCAACAGACAAATGAAAAGCACATCCTGTCGATTTGTGTTTTTATTTTTTGTTCGTCCTTTTTTTTATTCGTTTCGACTTATAGAATCAATTTGGTGTCTTGATCATGTTTTCATTGAAAAATCTATTTTTAAAAGAAAGAGCGAAACTTCTCTTTTTTTGTTTTTTTTTTTTTACTTAGGATGGATGTTTTCCTTTTTTTTTTGGCATGATTGTTGAGAAAAGTTTTTGCTGGAAAAGTCGTCTAATGTCAGACGTGGCTAGTTTGCATTTGAATTTTTATGTCGATAAGTGTTTTGGGAATAAAGATACAAATAAAATTAAGTTGCTTATGGGCTGTGCTTAGCAGAAGGCGGGCTAATGGAAATCGTTCTTGCATACAAGTTTTTTTTAAGTACTTTGAGTTTTTAGACTTAAATGTACAGTCAAATCCCTCTAATTCGAATTTAACGAGACGACTTAATGTAAAAGAATAGGACATTTGCAAAAAAAAAATTTGCAAACAATGATGAAGTAGAATATCAGAGAAAAGAAAGTAATTTTTAAGATTGAGACGTTAAGCCGAAATGAAGTCGGGACAGAAGAATCTCGAAAAGATGAACTGGCATAAATAAGGCTTCGTTCATTTTTTTCGAATTGTGCATATTTCCAAGCATTGAAAACTATTTTTAGGAAAACAGATATTTACAATAAACAGTGCATGTGTTTTTTTAAAGTAATTATTAATTTTATATTAATTTAATTTTTTTTTATTTGCGCGACAGTTCCTTAAGGAGCCAAGGCCTAGTGACTTATACTCTCAACCATTCCTGTGTGTGTGTTGCTAATATGCAAGAATAAAAGGGACCTACAGTTTACCGCCGAGTCCGAACGGCTACATGAGATGCACTTAATCGAGGAAAAAATTACTCTTTTAAGTGTTGTCAGTTCCTCGTAAGAGGCAATAACCGGGAAAAGAAGGTGGCTATGAAAAAAGTTCTTTATTAAGGATATGTAAAGAGACATAGTTATTTAGAAAATATTCTTAAAAAAACTGCTATATATTAAACTGTTGCACGGAAGAAAAAGTTTCTTTGTTATGTTTCCTTTCGTAAATTTTGTAAGTTTAAAAGTTTCTCGGGCTGATTCTTTAACCTCGATCTTCGACTACACTTTCTTCTGATGAAAGATCATTTTCAGCAACTGAAATACATATTTATTTCATTATATGTTATTGGAACATCATCATCATTGACGCAACAACCGGAACCCGGTCCGGGCATCATCCAATAATTTCTTCCATTCATCTCGATTGCTAACCGACGTTATCCAATTTCTTACCTCAAGGCTTCGGACGTATTGGTCTAAACCATCCTCCCATGACTACTAACTTAAGCTAGGTCTGCAACGTTCTGATTCCTGTTCGGTAATACGAACTAGTTTTCCATTCCATCGGCGTCTTGCGAGCTCTATCTTTTCCGCAACATTTGATTCGATAGGTAGATTTCATACAATTCATGATGGGTTATGAGGTTAAGAGATCAGATTGCATGTTAGTAGATGAGCACCCAAGTCTCGAAAGTATGTGAGTACTGGTAAGACCATAACCCTGTACAGCTTAGTTTTTATGGTAAGGTTTCTGGATTTAAAGAGCCTCGACAGACTTTAGTAGGTGCTGTTGGATTTTAGCAGACGCCCGCGTATTTCTTCCTCCATAGTATAATTGACTGCTACTTTGATTGGTGTGGATAGAAAAAAGACTGCTTTTCGAGGTCAGGGTCAGCCATAGTCTTCTTTGATGTATGTTTAAAGGGAAGGTCAGCATGGTTACTAAAGCTCACTGATTGCTAGAAACCGAACTCGAAATCTAGCTTTGAAATAATTATTCCATCCGTATCGATCGTGGTGAATGACTTTGTCTCCATGAAAATAGCATGCAATATTTTGGCCTTGGCTTTCATTGTTATTCCTGGATATTGGAACATCTTGGTCCTAATAGATATGGACCGCCAGGAGCCAACTTCAGGTTGGTTTCTTATAGCGATTGAATCAAACTGGTTGTCAAACAAAATTTCAATGAAGAGGCGTGCATTGGTAGGATTCAAAAGGGCAACTCATCCCTCTTAATTACAAAACTATATATATATCAACAAAATATAAAATAATATAAGATAACTAAGATTTACTTGTGCCAAATTAAATATTACTATTTTTTATTGCAAAACCTTGTACTTTTGCATAAGTTATTTAATTTAAATAAATTGCACGTCTGTCTGTCTGTCTGTACGGATGTATTAAATATTTTTCGAAAACTTTTATTTTGTATTTTTAATAATTTTTTTAGATTTTTTTTTTTTTTGAAAAATCAATCAATCAATTGAAAACGGGTAAGTGATTTTTTTTTTAAATTTTGTTTTTAAATTTACGGTATTTTTGTGCTTAAATTTGTATTCTTAAATTATTTTTTTTATTAAAAAAAAAAAGTTGTTAAAAACGTTTTATTTAAAAGCGGCTCCTACAATTTAAAAAAAAAAAACAATTTTTTACATTTCCTAAAGAAATAAAATGGCGGTTAAATTATTTCACCCAATACAATTTAACGTACTTTATTCAAACAATCAAAAGTCACAAAAATTGGAAAATGCTTTGATGTTCACTATAATTTTCTTAAATTTTATTAAATGTGACCGCACATATGCGCAAGTACGTGCGATCCAGTCGTGCGATTCATTTTATTCCAAGCTGTTCCATATTTTTTACAATTCCACTTCTTGTGTCTTCTAACACAGTACATTTTTTTTTAAGATTTAAAATATTAGCTCTATTTTTCACTTTAATTTTTTTTTTTTAAATACACTTAACTGAAGAATTCACATGTTATTTAAACCGCAATCGTGTCAAAAAGTACCGTTACCAAGGGAGAAATATAAAAAATGTTTTGTTATAGAACCGTTCAAGTTTTCGAGCTTCTACTGTAATTCAATTAGATAAATGTTCCTACCAATTATTTGGAAATCTTACATTTGAAAATCTTTCCAAAATATATTTTGAGAAATATTATATATTTTTGAAATTAAATTCTGCTGTGTCAACCCATTTCTTCAAGATGGCCATAAACAAAATTACAAGAGATTTAAAAGTCTTAACAAAAAGTCTGTCAACAATTTTTTTTTCTCCAAAGTTATACCTCCTGAACTCCTCTATACACATTAAATGTTACAAAGTTCCATTGCAATAAAGTTTACTCCTATCCTCCTTAACTACTTCAACTAAAAAGCTTTTTATAGCTAAATTAAGACAAGTTTTTTGACTTTTGACCTTATATTCGAAAATAACTATGCTGGACAGGACAATAGAGAATAGACAAGAACTACCTCACAAAAAAGTTTATATCGTTTTTGTTTAGAGTAAAAGTTACGGGTAACTTCAAAATCATTGACATTTTTATTACTGCACAAGTTTGTGTTTTAGCATTGCTATTCCAGAGACCCATTCATTGGCAGCAGCTGTCCCAATCAAAATAAAATTAAGAAATTCAGAACATCGTTTTTGAAAATGTCATTC
Source organism: Platycheirus rosarum (assembly GCA_963971375.1). Taxonomy (NCBI): domain Eukaryota; kingdom Metazoa; phylum Arthropoda; class Insecta; order Diptera; family Syrphidae; genus Platycheirus; species Platycheirus rosarum. The sequence continues at coordinate 1,294,201 of OZ020508.1, forward strand.
GAAAATGGCAGGACGTAAAGTTTTATGTGCGTGTCTACTGGATCATCAGGAACTTCTTTTGTTGAGTTAAGAAACTGATGTTTGCCTATTGAAAAAGGACACATGTAAACGATTGAAAAAGGAATAGATTTGTGCTGTAATTATAGAGACAATTTGAAAAAAAAATTGCTTCTGCCATGTTAAATATTTTGCCATTAACGAACAAGAAGAATTGAAATTTAAAATTGGAAGGAAATGTTTGCATTTAGATTTTTGTCTAACTTTTCATACAAAGTTTCCCCCGTAGACTCGCGAACCGCTTTAATGATTTTGAAGAAATCATCTTTGAATGCATGTTTGTGTGTGGGATGTTCCTTACAGCAGTGTTACGACAAATGGTGTTGTTTGATATGAACGAAAAATATGAATTTCTGTAAAATAACTATAAATATCTCATAGCATATAGCGACATAGATATTTCTCGATGAGTTTATATTAAATGGTTTTTGTAGGATGGTATGATCTATAAAATTTCCTATCTACTTAAAAAATTATGTAGGATCGAAGTGCGTCATTAGACTTCCAGACACAAAGTCAAGCATTCCAACAAGATACCATACTTAGGAATAACAGTTTTATTTTTTTTTTCTTAGCCCTCCCTGACAAATCCAAATCCCTGGCTCTCTTCAAATTGACGAATATCTCAGGTTTCAAGAAATATTTAAAAAAAAATCCTCAAGAAACATGTAACCATTTCACCCTGGCACGCATCAAATCAGCAAAAGATGTAAAAATCAGTCTGCATGGTTTCGATTTCATATCCCAGAAGGTTAAAAAAAAATAGCATATAAAAAAAAAATTAAGAATTATTGAAACAGGATCCACTTTCTTTCGAAAGGGTCATACCTACTACCTTATTGTTCGTTCCTACCTGATGATGAATTTTGATACGTGCCAGAAGCAGGTGACGCCTTGCAATAAAAAAAAAATTATTAAAATCCAATATTGCACCCTCAAAATCTAAGCATGTGTCACTTAGTTACATCCAACCCTTGCCGTTTTAATGAGTCAAAACTGCCAGGATAGGGAATTTAAAGGGTGAAATGCTTTCTTCTTATATCCATCTAGGTAGGTATGGAACAAAACGTGACTCACTTATTTGGACCACTACAAATTACACGCCCGCTTGCAATTGATGACTAGGCACTTTTATTAAGCAACCTCCTTAGAGAGTCCTGCATTCTGGATCACAGAATAAAAGGGAGACAAAAGGTAATTGTTTGAAATGAAAAAAAAAATGGAGAAAACATGAAAACGTGTGCCTTGAGGAGACATTTTAATTGCCAGCAGGTATTATATCTATACATATATACCTTAACCATTATATATAGGATATATACCTACAACAAAAAAATAAATCCACAAAGGGTGTATGACTTGAATGAGTCAATGGGGGTCGTGAGTCAAGTAGTCCACCCTCACATTCACGTATATAAATGTATGTATTTACAACTCCCACAGCTTTGTAAACTTCCTAATTTGAATTATTCTTCTATTTTATTTTCTAATTCCTGTGCACCGCATTGTGATTAAGTGCACTAAAAAAAAAAAAAAAAAAAACACACCCTCATTCATCTTAGGGTGGTCCTTTGGTCCCGCAATTGAAATCAGACATGCCTAATTAGAGGGAATATTCCGTTAGTCGCTCACTTCAACTAACGCATTCTCTCCGCAAGCCGACAAGCGAGTAATTTTCATTAAATGCAGCCCTACAGAGGCGGCATGGAATCGAACTCCCCGATTCTGGCGAATTGTCTTCAATAATGAATAAAAAGAATTCCATTGTAGTGCTCAATCCTCCGACTTGACTCTGGGTGTACACTATAGAATCAGAAACGAGCGGAGAAGCCCCAAGCCCCCAGTCCCCAGTCCCCATTTCGATTCCAAGCTCCACCAACCAACTATGCACAACCGACAACCCTTCGTTTGCTATTCTGGCCTGACCGAGTTGGTTCAATGTGCTATTTTAGTTTGGAAACTCAGAACCAGCGTTGCGCTGCGGCGCGGCGGTGCTATTATATTATTTCACTTGGTGTTCGTCTCTGTGCAAGTTTTCGCCAAAAGTGCATTCCGCTGGATTCTACAACTTATGTGGCTGCTTAACACGGTTGCCAACTGTGTTGATCAAACATAAAAAAAAATCCTGAAAAAAGATATTTGCAATTTATTTATTATTAAAATACAATTTCTATTTTTTTTATTGCGAATTAAAACTTTGAAAATTGATTTTCAGTTCCAAGATATTTCAGTTGATTGCTATCGTCATTGATTTTGGAGTTTTAGTTTCATTGGCTTCTACAACATTGAAGAAAATATTAAATTTAATGAATTGGTTATAAAGTAGGTGAGTGAAGTAAAGCACCTATCATATGAACTGCGAACGCGAATAAACACTTTTAAGTAACAGGAAATAACAATTTTATTTTATTTTTACTAATCGAGAAAATGACTAAATTATTAATTCTACAAATTTAAAAAGAAAAACTGCATTTAAATGGTTTATATTACAAAATTTTATATATTACTAGCTCGGTATTCCATACATTTTCGGAAAAACGAAGCCGGCGTGGCGCCACCTAGTAATCAAAATAGCCTTTGTTGCTTCTTACAAAAACGGCACCAACGGATGATTAAAAAAGCCTTACTTTATCCTTACAATGTCAGATTTCTGTCTATGAAAATCCCGTCAAAATTGATCCATAAATAAGAATTTTTCAGCGCCACATAGTGGGTAATTTAAATAGCTTAAGTTACTCCCTAGAACATCAGCAAACTGTCAGTGAAAGGACTGTTAAATTTGGTGCAGCTGTTCCCGAGATTACCATGAACAAACAGACAGAAAGACCGACAGACAAAAAATATAAAAATTGTGTTTTTGTTATAAGTACTGTATATATTTTATTCTGCATCTTGTAAAAAGTTGTTATTTTGATTCTGCTTCTTCTCTTCTGAAGAAAACAAGTCTTTCCTAAATGCTACTGGTCTTGGTTTTACATCAGGTTCAAGCAGCTCAAAAATTAAGTAGAATTTTTCTTTGGACATCCAAAAGTACCTATACTGGTGAAATCGTACTGGAGTTGATTTATCAGGGTAAACATATTCAGGACTTATAACAAAAACACAATTTTTAAAATTTTTGTCTGTATGTCCGTCTTTCTGTCTGTTTATTCCGGCTAATCCCGGGAAAGACTGCACTGATTTCGACAGGACTTTTACTGGCAGTTTTTTGATGTTCTAGGGAGTAACTTAGGCTACTTAAACTACCCACTGGGTGGCGCTGGGGTGGTATTTTTTTTGGAAAATTTGTATTTATGGAACGATTTTCACGGGATTTTCACAAGCAGAAGGCTGATATTGTAAGGATTAAGTAAGGCTATTTTAATTACCTCTAGGTGGCGCTGGGGTCGTTTCACAAGCAAATAGCTTATTTCGTAAGAAGTAACTAAGGCTGATTTGATTACTAGGTGGCGCCATGGTGGGTTCATTTTTTCGAAAATGTGTAGTACACCCGAACAACGCCGGGTGGTTAAGCTAATAGCACATAAAAATGCAAAAAAAAAACACTTTTTCCGAAAACAAAATTGTTTTGCCGCCAAGGCTTTCATTGTTTTTGACTATTGCTGACAAATGAAAAATGTAATTCGCAGCCACCTGTGACAAAAAAAAACTCATGTAAAAGGAATGTCAAAATTTGCTACCATTCGCTGTTCGCAATTTGCAGTTCGCTGCTCATGTCTAAGGCACTTAAGAAGAAAGAGAGAGAAGTTTCTTCTTAACATTAAACTGTTGTACCTATATCATCCACACTGACCGAAAAAGCACCTTTGTTATGTTATGACCTTGTGACCAAGAATGTAAGACCTAAGCCTTTATATACATTTAGGCAGTTAGGTTGTTCAACAAGCCTTTTGACACCGACAAAGTTTTCGATTAATGTCATCTATGTACAATAATTGCAAGTCGGTGTTAGATTGCACAATACTTTAAAAATAAATAAATATGCAAGTTGATTGTTAATTTTTATATTTTCTTAACATTGAAAAATTCACTGTATTTTAACAACTAAGTGGAATCAGAGTGAAATTTAGATAAGAAATACTTACTTTTATCATTTAAGTATGTCCGTGACGTCACTGTAATTTCACAATCAACACCTATATACAATGCCATATTTTTAGTTGTTGCATCATGCCTCCAAGTTGCTGCCATTTTCAGCAGTCTTCAGATGTGCAGTTAATTTCGTGCAGCAAAAAAAATTACACAGGCTCTTATGTTTTATGGGACCTGTTAACCCAAATACTACAGGGGTTGCAGAATCTGCACGATGTCTCTATTTCTAAATTTCATGCCTACTTTCATTGCTGCCACAATAACAAATGAAAATAATTGAAATAAAATGTATCTGGCATTACTGATATATACCACACTTGTCAATTAGCGTTACCGCTGTGGCACTTCTTCATAGTTTTTATGGTTATGAATACGATACTAAAAAAAATCTAATTTTTGCAGGATTATTTTATTTTTTAAATTCAATATTCACACAAATTTGATTTTTTTGAGTGTAACTTTTTTTGGACTTTTTAAAAATATCCACTGGTAACGCTGCATTTTCACATTAATACATAAATGTCAAATAGTATGCACATAATGTTTTAAGCGCGGCTCTGCGCTCAGATATGCGTGCAGAAAAGTAGCACATCTATTTTCGGCTTTACTCATTCGAAATGAGGAGGTTGGCAGTAGTGCTTAACATAGTTTGGAATTTTCAAATACAAACAGTAAAGGGTTGTCAACAAGGAAATATTTGTGTCTTTATTTTCTCTACCCGATAACTACCTAACTGCTCTTCGTCTGCTGCTCTTTAGGCTATAAAGTTCGAATTCGAAGCTTAGCATAGGTCATTTTAAACTCTCTTTTTCTTTTTTCCTATATCCAAATATATTATCAGTCAGAAGTTTATATCTTCAAGTGCACCCGGCGTAACAAAAAATACGGACATTTAGGTTTTTCTTGCAATTTGGTGATAAGATTGTCTGATGTCTGTACAAATACAAGCACTTAACATTGAGATATGAACTGCAAATCCCCATCCGAGTTGAATGTTGAGTTATTTTCTTTTTCAACTCAATGTTTAAGATTTTAAGAATACGGATCTAAAGTTTCAGTAAATTTGTCTCCATAAAGTTAGATCTCCCTAACGATTTACGGATGACCTGTTTTCATAGTTTTGAATTATTTAATACAATTACAGAATTTTAAAAGAACACAGCTACAACCCTCACTTTCCATGTTGGCAATACTTCTGTCTCTGTCTGTATGCTTTTCACATAAACTTTGCAGCAGATACACTCGTAGTTTTGTGCAGATACCATAGATACGCCGATGTTCAAAAATAAAATTTGTAGATTCAAAAGACTGTATAAGTATATTCGAGTTATTGATGGAAAAGTTTCCAGCAAAATCGAAAGGGGGTTGGCTTACATAATGCATTCAATGCTATTAGAGATACCACCAGATTCGAATCTCTTAACAACCGTATTTTTTCTCATTTTATAGCAAACATTTTGGTGTTTTTTTTTCTTCTTGATTTCTTTATTTTCTTTGCTTTTTGATTGTGTAACACTGGCTCTGGCGTCGTCGTTGTCGTCGAAACGTTGCCGCCATCGAGGGTTGTTTTGACAAAAGTTTTATGGTGCACGTTTCATAATATTTTGTTTCGCCTCCTCGTAGTCGTACATTGGGCTTATTTTTCCAACCACCCCTCCCCCTAATAGTTGGAATTCGAATAAATAAATCGAACGATAGGAAGTTTACCCACCATCACCGTCCCAAACTATGCCATTCGGCAACGTATTCTCCACTCACAGTTATCAGCCAGAGCAACCCCCAATTGAAACTCCATACAAAAGTATAGAATAGAGGGCAAATGATTGAATGAATGACACAAAGGGATGAACGGATGACTCATAACATATATAGTATATGGGAGGGGGTGGCGCACAAACGATATAAATGAAGCCCTTTTTTCAACAACGGAATAAAATAAATAAAAGAAGAAATTTTAAACGGCTTTTCAAAAGTTTATGGAGCTGGGTTGATAGGGGGTGGTTGCATATCCGCACAACAAATTGTCTTCTTTATGTGTCAGGTATCATGTGGTTCGTCTCATTACCTTTGTTGTGAAGTTATGGTTTAGTGGATGTTATAGCTTCGACCAATTCCAATCATTCCAAATGTCAAGGCAATAGATCAATAAAGGCGTATCAATTACAGTAACTATCCAGAGAGGCGAGGGGGGATCTTACCGCCCACAAAAGTCTAAAAAATGAAATTGCATCACGAACTTAATCTGGGATAAAGTAGAAAACATGGCTCAAAGGAGGCCGAACGCATTTCTTTTTCATGGAACATTCTACCATTTATCTGCTTCCACACTAGTAAATCTGTCCTTGGGGTTCGGCAAAGTTTATCTTAAAGCTTGGTATTCATTGAGCGTGGCCGGAAGGGTTTACTTTTTCTTCTCCGTGTAACGTTTTCCCGCCGTAATTTTAATTTGTTTAATATTTTAATGAAAATTGAATGAATTTATTTAAAAAAATACATTTTTTTATATATATAGCCTTTTTTTTATTAGATTAGATTATTTTTATTACATCGTTAAAATTTATGTCTTAAACTTACTTATAACGAAAATAAATCATGTCGGCTCAACAACAGGGTCCCGATCCCGACGTACTTCAGCTGATTCTATACAATGCTATATTTTTACTTATATCATATTTTTGTTTGCATAATCTTTTAATTGAAATTCTTAATTATAATAACTGTCTTTGGTTTTAAAAATTGGGGTTAGGATGCGGTGTTGTTTATCCTCTGTTGTGTCCGTTGCTGGTTCTCTCGTAGAACGGGGCTCCGTCATTGTTCATTATATCCTCAAATCGGCTGGGCTCTAGTCGTTGCTGGAGTAGTTGCTGGATTCCCAATTTGGGGTGGTCCTCCAAGTTCCTAGAAAATATTTTTGGAGAGCTGTGTCATGAACTGATTTATTGGGATCAGTTTGATGTCTTCATATAGCTTCTTGTTTGGGACATATTTCCTTTTAATGGGGTTTCGGTGTAGACCTGTACATTTACGGAGTATATTTCTTTCGAAAACTTCGATCTTCTTCATATATTTTGGTGATATGGTGAACTAAATAGGACAAGCGTAACTCAAAACTGGACGGATCAACTTCAGGAGCTTAGTATTAGTGCTTAGTCCGTTTTTTCTCCTAAGAGGCGGGTGGACCAGATGTAGGGAGAAGATGGATCTCTTAAGCATAAATGAAGCGTGCTTGTTGAATTTGACGCGGTTAGTGAAATTCACTCCAAGGTATTTTGCTGTTGTCTTTGTCCTTTTCACTGTGTTGTCTGGTAGTTTGATACTTACATTATCACAGCGTGATTCGAAACCTCTTCGACCTCTTGTTGCTGTTGTTGGGGTTCTGAAGAAGATAAGCTCGCTCTTATCGCTATTTATCTTTTGTCCCCATTTAAGGTAGAAGTCCAACAAGTTTCTTATGTGACCTTCAACTCTCCTGGCTGCGATTTCTGGTGAAATGGATGTTGCATATGTTAAGGAGTCATCGGCATATAGCTTCGTTTTCGTCCCTGGGATGTTGGTAAGCTGGTCAGCTGTATAAACGTTGAAAAGTATAGGGCCCAACTTGGAACCTTGTGGAACTCCAACGCTGATCGTCTTTCTCTGTGAATATTCTTTGTTTACCTGAATATAAAAGGATCTATGGGTTAGAAAATGTTTGATTAATCTTACCAAGTGTTCAGGTAGTCCTAGACCGAAATCGGTCGATATCTCTCGACGCTAGTCCTGTTGGTTTTCTTCGGAACGGGCACTACTTTTGCCGTTTTCCATGCTTCGGGGAAGTAACTGTTATTGAGGCAGTTGTTGAAGATGATCGTCAAAAATCAAAGAAGAAAATTGCTTTAGTACTACTGATTACACGACAGATCTTTTCATTTTATTAGTTCTTCTTGATTCTCATCGTTTATCACTCAGATAAATAAGAATATTCCGAGTTTTGTGTTGCATATCATTCAGTTTTCCATCCTGAAGAAACTTTACCCAACTTCGCACCTCCTCCAATTCCTATAGTGGAAAGGTGCACGGGTGTTGCGGGGGGCAGCATGCCGCCATACTAACTGTAGTGTGGGCTTGACGCTGAAATACTGTAAACCGCGTCCTTTTAAGAAAACTGTAAGTTAATTTAACAGATATAAACTGTTTATGTGTTCTGCAAAATATATTTTCAATTTGAAGATTTTTATTCCTCCTACAAATCCAAATCACCAATCCTTTCGGTGTTCAAGTACACAACTAAAGACTGAGCAATCGAAAAAAACAGGACCTTAAATACTTCAATTTGATGACGAATTTTGCTTACCTTTCTTCTTGGTGATTCTCATGAAATAGTGTGACTACAATAATGTGTTGTTGAATAATCAGTACAGTGCTGTGTTCTTATATTAAAATAGTTCTTGTTGATTCTTATTAATTTGAGTGACTAATTCCATATGAAATGAAAATCACCACTTTGATGTCGACCTTACAGAAAAAGAATAATACGCCGGGAAAACGTGCCAAGTGATACTGAAAAATGGTTACCGATTTGCCGCACATTTTAAAAATGAGGCTTCAGAAAACCAAAGCAAAACCTCGGTTTGTGCTGTTCTCTATTTTCTTGAAAGCCTGAAATAGCCGAGGCTCTATAAACCGGTATCCTTGGCAACGCGTGTAAAATTACTGGGCTGCAGCTATATGATGTCTGTCTGTCGAATAGAGGAACATAAAATTGCATTAAAACAAAATAAACCTAAGCCACAACATATTTTTAAAAATTCTTAAATTTATTAAAATCAATAACTTAAATGAAAAGGGCGCCAGGACACCTTAATCTGGCCTTGTTAACTTTAAATTGTTTCTTGCCATACAAGGCAGTTAGAGAAGTTTAAAACTCGCACCAACCGATATGATATACGAGCTTTGACAGTCATCAATATAGAATCACGTATCTGCCTCCCCCCTGAGTCCCAACCCCTCTAAGTTAACTGCTGCACAACAAGGAATTGATTCTTTTGTCTGCTCTCTCCGTTCCGAATCATCAACAGCAAAAGCACCCAGGTGGTATGGTAGCCATGATAGTTGTTGTTGTAGTTATATTGATTTATTGCTATATGGAGCTGTGGAGCCGTGCATTACACGCGCAGAACACCTGTTCACGTTACTGGTCTTCGCCTTGTTTCGAGTCCTTAGAGTACGGTTGCTCCTTAACCCTCGGATTCGCAGTTTATTGGGTGCTTGTAGCTAATTTCATAGCTTGCGTCCGTCCTCCTTGTCTGTCATCCTCGGATAATGCAATCTTAGTGGTTGGTTGTTGCATGATGGGGATTTAGGGGAGCATTAAATAAATGCGGGAAGATCTACATCTTCAATAAGAAGCAGTTCCATGTACGTAAACGTGTTCAGTTTTTTTCTGGTGTTCTGGTGTTCGCCTTGCCCGCCAAACTTGTAATAATTCTGGTGGCTCCACACTGTGGACGGTTAGGCATGATTTTCTTCGTTGGTAACTTCTTCTCTTCACAGCAAAAGAAAAGGTCGAAAGAAGGCTGAAGAACTGGTCTGCTATGGACATGGACGCCCGAAAAAAAAACCCAATCACGAATTGAACACCTGATATTTTTATTTGTGCCGTAAAAAAGGGACCTAATTTTAGGTATCTGATTTCGCCTTGGACTCATTGTGTGCGATGAAGAAAAGAAGAGAGTTGGGCTGCTTCTTGTTTATATAAAAAAAAAAAATTTCAATCCTTTTGTAAGTGTTGTGCAATTAACATGTAATTTTGATGATTTTTTTTTTCTTTAAAATGCGTGTTAAGTTGTAGGACTAGGGATTTGCGTGTACGTAATTTGTTGCTATGCCCCCTGCATTGTTTTCTCTCATGCGTCTCATCCACTAAACATTGGCTTATCAAGAGGACAGTTTATGCAGGAAGCGACACTTAAGGTTTACTTGTTACCCCCAGGATATAAACTTCAAACTTCCACCCCATTCGGAGGCAAACCTGCCGCATATTTTGAATAAGAAAAGTCCTTGACAGATTGGCCTTAAGCATCTTTTTCGCCGACGACATGACACGACCAACCTACGTCTGTTTTGCTATGTGACATTGACATGTGTCCAAAGATTCCTCTTGAAATTTAAGGAATAAAAAGAAGGGTTAGCAAGTGCATATAGAAATACTCGAAATCAAGATCAATTCCTGTCGTCTCCTTGGAAAATTATGAGACATTTACACAAATTCTAACAAAAAGGATTGACGACTGTCACGTGACTTGAGTCTGTGCGGGCCTTACAAATTTTAGGGGATTTTTATAAGGGAGCATAGGGTAGTTATTATTTTATCCCACATCGTTCACCAGACTATAGGAATCTCATTTCTCAAGGCGAAATGTCTTCGTTTAAGTAAGGTACTAAAAAACCTTAGTTCATACACAAACATATGCACTCCTTTGTATTAGTTGGATAGGAAGATATGGCATAGGGAAAAGCCCTTTTCAGTGGGTGGTTGGTTTTTTAACTGTGTCGCATTTTTCAAACGTTTGCCTATAAAACAGTACTTTGGCATTTATTACAAAAAAAGGATGTCATATTGCGATAATGGCTATAACTTACAGATGTTTGGCAAATATATTGTTGGCTTATAGTTAGCCTAGTTGTGATACTGTAAACTGCAGTGAAATCGATTCTAAACAACCAATTAAATGGCACTTTTTATGTAAAAATACACAAAACTGAATTTATGGTTACCAACATCAATAAAACAAAATAAACACTCGAGGGTGGAGCATAAATAATAGTAAAATCGATGGCTTCCTATACATTTAACGCAGGATATATACCTATGTAATTAAAATTCGCCATTAAAAATCTTATAACCTTGTTATACTTTTTTATTTATATTTTAAACTATTATTTTGTATATTCTATTCTAGGGTTTTAGTTTTTGGAAGTTGGCTGTGCGGAAAGTAAGGGCCTAATAGGTGTGTTGTATACGGATAGAATTCTAGAATCAAATCAAGAAAAGCTGTAAATCATGAATATTTTATTTGGTCCTTTACCCTAGCTCGGATATTTGTAATTTAAGACTTGTTGGTTTGCAATTAACGAAAAGAGGCGAAATGAAGAATTGACACTCGAAAATTGTTAATCAAAACTTTTTACTATCAATAATTCGACCCAGAGAAATAAAACATTGCCATAAGCATATCGCAAACTGATCCCAATTTTTATCAATTCTGTATTTCCTGCGATTGTAAATTATTTAGTTGTTGATTAAGAATCTTTATTTTATGAAACAGTAGTTTTTTTCTTCACAGTTTGCAAAATTTGATGATCAATTTATTGCTTTTCTTGAAGCATTTCCACCTTAATTCAAAAACCTTTTGTCGTAAAATAAGAACCTTTATTGTAATTCACATATGTATATAATTTTGAAATCACTGGCGTGGTTTAATTTGTATATACTGTTAGAAGACATACATAGTTGCAGCTGAATTAGCCACGGACTAGTGATGCATAAATAAGTTTAACACAAATTTTACTTGTCAGTCTGTCCGTATATAGAACGATCTGCAGCCTAAACGGCTTTAGTGATTACCTTCAAATTTCGTGGTTCTTTTGGCATTCCTCAGAGGTATTTTTTGAAATTTTATTTTTACGGCTAAAAATAACGGTACCTGACATATTACTGTTAAGGAAAAGGTCATTTTTCTCAAAAACAGCTACAAGGATTTTGATGAAATTTCTTGTGAATATTTTTGTAGACATTTTCGACTTTCTCGTTAACAGTTAATTGATTTTTCATAAAATTTTATATTTAAAAAGATCTAAACAGCCAAATTAATTGTGCACACCAACATTTTTAATTACTTATTTTCTATTTAAAATTAATTTTTTCCTTTTTTTCTTGAAAATTAAATATTTTTAAAACTAATCAAGAAATTTTATTTTAAATTTTACAATCATGTGTGTATTATTAAACTCTAAATACCAAAATCTCAAAAAGAATTTTTTTTTGAAAAAAACTAAAAATAAAAAACGGTACCTGCCATATGACCGTTTAGGAAAAGCTTATTTTTCTCAAAAATGGCTCCAACGATTTTGATGAAAATGTTTGAGAATTTTTTTGTTGGTATTGGCTATAATTTGATCAGAACCAAATTTACGGGAAAAGTCTATTAACGGTCCCTTTCATGTAGCGGTTTTTTTTTCATTTTTGGCTTTCTCGGTAACAGCTCTTTGGATTTCTGTCAAATTTTATATTTGAGAAAATCTAATTAGCCAAAATAATTCTGCATATAACATTTTTTAATAATTTTTTTTTCTAATAAGAAACAGTTTTTGATTTTTTTTTTTGAAAATTCAATATTTTTAAAACTAATCAAAAAAATTATTTTAAATTTGATAATCACATTTCAAAATAAAAACCTTCAAAGAACTAAAAATAAAAAAAACAGGATTTGATTAAAATCCGTCCCACAATTTTCGACATACTTTTTTCATAAATTCGTTATTATACAAGACGTGTGATGGCGTACTCCATATTTACTAAAAACCGTTAAGTGTTGTGGTGTTGACCCTTTTTTTAAGTTCAGATATTTTTCTACGTTAATGTTATTTATTTTTTAAATTTTATTTGACCATGTGACCGCACATATGAGCAAGTACGTGCGATTCAGTCGTGCAATTTATTTCTGTATGATTGAAATTTTTGGCTAGCACAAAGCTCTTAACTAAGGTATCAAAAACACTACCTAATATTTTGAAGAAGATATCAAACAGTCAGTGTTTTATACATTTAATTGATTGTGAAGTCTCAAAAATTTTAAGCTTTTGCTTTGTATGACTTAAATAAGAAATTTTGATAACGATTCATATAAATCGTTATTTTTTTGTTGCAAACAAGATATTTCGACTTCCTTTGGGTAACCAAAATATGCATCTGTGTATCTTTTTGAATATCTTCAAAATTGCTTTGAGCTTAAAAATGAAAATCCACGATTTGAAAACGCACACGACTTTTTAGCTTCCAACGCGCTATCGAGCCAAATAATTCATCTATTTATTGTCAGTTACTTCCGTCAAAATTCTTTCGCTCATCAACGGTGAAAGTTGCCGAACAACCTATGTATACACAGTATAACAACCTAACTTATAACTTTCAAGTTCCAAGCTCCAATACCCGAATCGGTTTATAATCTGTTAATTTGACACTTGGCTTCTCGTCATTAATAAACATTTACCAAAGAACTTCTCCCAATTTCATATTGACGAAGTAGTTGACATTGCCAGCTCTCGTACAACCACCCATCCGAGTTCCAAGACAGAATAACAAATGTTGAATTCACCCGATTTTCAAAAAAACCCTTCCAATTTTCCAGCTGCAATTACAAGAGTTTCTTGGTATCTTTCCTCTCCCTTCTGTCACGTCAACCTCAAAAACATGTGCTTGTGTTTCAGAACTTGTAAGATGATGTAAAGAAAAACCCGGCCAAAAACAAAATAACTAAAACATTCCGCATCCGGATGTTCCATTGTATAAACTATCTTCTGTTGAAACTTTGCTCCATTGTCTTTCATATAAACGAGTAAACGAGACATATTTTCTTTTTCTGGTGTGATTGTCACCGAAGGAGGAAATGGACGTGGAAAGAGCCATTGTCCACCACAAGCTAGCTTATGCTATAACCACCTACCATCTCTTTCAACACCAAGACTCCCATAATATCTTTGCTTATTATTGTCCAACTTGGAAGAAGATTATTCAAAAACCAAACTAACGAATCCCACAACTGAGGGTATCTAGGGTATGTCTTAATGCCCACCGCCATGCCCATTGGTTTAATGGCCTTAACACATTTTTCTGTTGGATCGTAAAAATTTAAGTGAAACTAATTTAAGGCGCAAAACTATTTTTTAACGAGAATTTAATTCACACCCGTCAGCATGAAACAAGTAGAGTGCGGGAAGCTCTAGGTATCTCTTCCCAGAAATATGAAACTAACTTTTTTAATTTTTTTTAAATTGCAGGATCTCGCAAAATAGGCATATCCACGGTTGCCACCGTCATTTTTATTCAAATAACTGGTGTAGTTGGCACATTGTGTGCGCACACAATGAGAGGAAACATCGTGCCAAATTCAAGAAGGAGGAGATGCTGCACAACCTTGGTGCGAGCCATTATGCTGGTGGTGGCTTTTCTGCCATTTGAAGTTGCGGGGAAGCATACCCATGGTGTGCACGGAGCTGGCTATGTAAACTTTAATAATCAGCGTTTCGCTATGGAGCCACAGGACCAGACTGCCGTTGTAGGTGCTCGTGTCACACTTCCTTGTCGGGTCATCAACAAACAGGGCACATTGCAATGGACAAAGGACGACTTCGGTCTCGGTACGCATCGTAATTTAAGCGGCTTTGAACGTTACTCGATGGTGGGGAGTGATGAAGAGGGCGACTACTCGCTGGATATATATCCGGTGATGCTTGATGACGACGCAAAGTATCAGTGCCAAGTGAGTCCTGGCCCGGAGGGTCAAGCAGCTATTAGGTCAACATTTGCCACCCTCTCGGTGCTGGTTCCTCCTGAACCACCTAAAATATCTCAGGGCGAGTTCATCATGACTACCGAAGACCGCAAAGTGGAGATTGAATGCATTTCCGTGGGTGGAAAACCTGCGTCAGAGGTAAGTGAGAGTGGGATTTGGGCAGCCTTAAGAAGGACTACAGCATTGTTCTCTCCTCATACAGATAACATGGATTGATGGCTTGGGAACCGTAATCAATGACAACATCGAATACACAGTGATTCCAATGCCGGATTTGCGGCGATTCACTGCGAAATCGGTGCTTAGACTAACGCCGCGCAAGGAACACCACAACACAAACTTTACCTGTCAGGCGCAGAATACTGCTGACCGAACGTATCGGTCAACAAAAATCCGTGTTGAGGTGAGCAATTAAGCGTTTTAGGTTTGTCCATGGTAATTAATCACCCCAAATGACATATTGCAGGTAAAATACGCTCCGAAAGTCAAAGTGAGTGTAATCGGTGGCGCTTTGTCTGGCGGCAGGATACCCGAGTATGCTCAGGTGCGATTGGAATGCAAGGCGGATGCCAATCCTGGTGAAGTCCGTTACCGATGGTTCATCAACGATGAACCAATTATCGGCGGCCAGAAAACTGAAATGGTAATATTCTTTCTCATTTTCATTTTAATGGTCTTTGTAACTTCCGTCCGTCTGCATCCAGAAATGCTTACGGATCCCATGGAATTTTTTTTTGTTTTTTTTACTAATTTTCTCTCTTCCTTTGCAAATATCAGGTTATCCGGAATGTAACACGAAAGTTTCACGATGCAATCGTAAAGTGCGAGGTGCAGAACTCAGTGGGCAAGAGTGAGGATAGCGAGACTTTGGACATAAGCTGTAAGAAATACTCATGCAATAACCTTTCCAGGTCGATGATTTCAAATGGTAATCTGTTGTTTTCGTTTTTTTTTTCCCTCAATTCCAGATGGACCACAATTCCGCCAGCGTCCACAGTCAATGGAGGCAGACATTGGCAGCGTAGTCTCACTGAATTGTGAGGTTGATGGGAACCCTATGCCGGACATTGTTTGGATTCAACATCCCATTGATAGGGTAGGTTTTCAGAATAGAGCCCTGCGTGCAAATCGATAACTCATGAACCACATTTGACTTCATACCCACAGGTTGTTGGCGGCAGTTCGAATCTGACATTTAGTGTAACAAACGAAACTGCTGGGCGGTACTACTGCAAAGCAAACGTCCCTGGTTACCCAGAGATATCCTCGGATGCGTACGTTTACCTCAAGGGCTCTCCTATAATCACCTCGTCGCACTACCAATACGGTCTGGTCGGGGACACTGCAAGGATTGAGTGCTATGCTACTTCGGTGCCGCGGGCTAGACATGTATCATGGACGTTTAATGGTCATGAGATTTCGGAATCGGGACATGACTACTCCATTCTGGTAGACGCAGTGCCTGGAGGAGTAAAATCAACCCTCATTATCAGAGACAGTCAATCGTACCATTATGGCAAGTACAACTGTACTGTGGTCAATGACTATGGCAACGATGTGGTCGAGATAAATTTGCAAGCGCAAAGTAAGTTTTTGTAAACAGCCATTGACTTTTGCCGTCGCCGCCATACTAATTGTTTTTGTCTTGTGTTTTGTTGCAGAAAGTGTTCCACTCCTGATGACTATCGTTGGAGGCATTTCATCCGTAGCCATCTTAATGATTCTGACCATTTTGGTAATTGTATACTTCAAGTGCAAAAAACGCAAGCTTCCCCCAGCCGACGTTATTAGTGAGCATCAGATCTCAAAAATTGCCGCCAAGGAGGCCGGCGACCGCACATCCAACTACAGTGACCTCAAAGTGGACATCTCCGCCGGCTATGTACCATATGCCGACTACACAACCCACTACAGTCCTCCTCCGCAATATCTAACAACATGTTCGACCAAATCTGGCAGCCATTTGCAACAGCATCAGCAGCAAGCCATCAATGTGCCAATGACATTTATAAATGGCGGAGGCAGTCTTACGGGCAGCATTATCGGATCCCGGGAAATCCGGCAGGACAATGGTCTTCCAAGCTTACAAAGCACCACCACCAACGGAAGTGTGGTAAGTTCATCACCAAATGGCAGCTGCAGCAATAATAGCACCGCCACGCATGTAGCACAGAACTCGTTGAGTATCGATCCAAGGTATAGCGCCATCTATGGCAATCCCTATTTACGAAATTCTAATTCATCATTGCTGCCGCCACCTACAGCTGTTTAGACTAAGAACAAACTAAGATTTATACTAAATTCATATAATAATTGTCGCTTTCGAATTTATAAATAATCGAGTTAGGCTAATTTAACAACAAACAATTAAAATACTCTTGTATATGGACTAACCACGCAAAGACTGATCTCAACGATTTAGTAAAATGGGTTACCTAAAAAAATTATAACAAAAAAAAAAAAAAAACATTTTTTATGGACGATTTTTAAGGACATTTGACTGTGACGTGCGGGTGAATGGCGATCTCTTATTTATAAGAAATAAAATGAAACTTTATTTTGCGAACCCCTAGACGAATTTTGATGAAATTGTGAGTGAATGTTTCCTATGAAATGTAAAAGTATCCATTGTGCGTATTTTAATATAGGTGGCGCTCTTTGACATTTATGAAATGTGGAATGTTGCATGCATTATATTTTATATATATTATATTTCTTTGTTCCGTGTGACAATTACCTTAATTTATGAAGTCAATTCTAGATATTTGAATCTGCACTTCAAACCAAAGGGTGTAGGTTTCGGGGGAAGTTTTTAAAATGTCAAAAGAGACGAACTCGCAGGGCTTTGAATTTCGTAGTTCCTGGAAAATCAAATAGGGGTGCTGCATGCATTCATTTTCTTGGTATCACTCTGGGTTGTTTCCATGAATTTCAAATTAATGTTTAAACTGGTCTACCATCTTTATAACATTCTATCGTTTTGTTACATAAAATTGGTTCAAAATCTGTGTTAATTTTTTTTTTCGAAAAATGCTATTTTATTCCTTTTGAAAAAAATATATCAACTTTCCTGAAACTGTTATCGTTCGCAACAGTCTGGACTGAACTTTTTTATATCTACCATTCCCGAGTAAAAAATTCAGATTAAAGACTTTAAAACCGAAGCTTCGTTTTACGTTTCAAAAATGCAGATTCGGTGAAAACACTCTTGATAGATAGAAACGTTTGTTAATGACCTAAGTTTTTGTTGTATTTTTTTTTTTTTTTTTTTTGGTCAGGAGTTTTGAGGGTGATTCCTTTGTGTTCTCACCTCAGGACGAAAAACATGATACAAAACTTGGCACCCATTTATCATCGAATCAGGAACCCATCTTCAGATGTGTTTCTATGTGAATTGATTTTCTCGAATTCCAAATGTAATATTATTGTTCCATTTTTTTTTCTGAAAAAAACCTTCTTTAGAAATTCATTAAGGAAAAGTTTATGATTGTGTGTAAGGATGTAGGAGGTGGGAGTTTCCGGTGGGAGGCTTACTATGTAGGTATGCACGCAAGTGCCCTATGCACTGGCACTGCTAGGAAAGGTCAATCGATAAGAGGTGGTGATGCATAGCCGACTTCTAACAAAAAACGGAAAACAGCTCTTACCTTTTGTGTGTTGTGTTGCAAGGTGTATTGTAAAGGCTTCCTAACCCGTATTCTTGAGCAACGCGTTTCCCTTGATTTAGTTCAATATGCATGGAAATCGATAAAGTTTTAAGGTTCAAATATACCTATAGGTTTATTCTAAGAAAAAGTACTTATAATGCGGTTCTATAACGATGATTGGGATTTGTCTGTTTGTCAAGGATTGTGTTGTTGGGAAGGAAGTTTGTGTGGGTTTTTGAAGTGACTTGTGCACTGACTTCTGTTCGACTGGAGGATTTTGAAATATAAATTTCAATACTTACCTCCTTCAAAGAAAAATATAATGAATATCTGAAGGTTGAACTTGAAGGGTTGAAAATGCCTTTTTTTTTTGTTTGTTTGTTGTGTTTTGTTCTCTGAATGGAAATGGAGAATTTTCGTAGTAGACTAAGTTGGGGATGTTTTTTACCTTGAATGTTGTTTGGATTTATGCAAGAATATAATAACAATGGGAAATGGTTTTATTTTCTTTTGGTATATTTTTCTTTTAAAATATCGCAATATCGATTTGTGGGAGTTTTGAAATTCTTAAAAAATCTAAATTCTAAAAAAAACTAAGAATAACATGTAAAATGAGCTTTTGGATATACTACATACGAGAAAACTTTTGAATGCTATCTAGTTTTTTAAAATTTAGAAGAAAATTGTGGGAATTAAATATCAAATGAAATCGGATTACTCATTGAATCAATAGAGGAGACAAATATATTCTGTTCTGTATATTGTGTAGGTATTCTTTACCACAATTTTTGAATTTCAAATTATACCTCAGGAATGGTTCCTCTTCTTCTTTTTTAAGCGACGATTGTTATGATCTCGACTAGGACCACAACTATCCCACTGCTCTGCTTTGCCCTAAGGTTTCATCTATAAGGTTCGCTGGACTGACCTTAGCGTCGGCAGGTCACTCGGTATATTCGCATAACCCTTCGACTTCAGAAAAAGTATAACGAGTTCAAATCGGACGATCTCGGTGGTCACTTCACATCACCTCCAAGTGAGATGACCATGCACTCAAATCGCTCGTGGCACGTAGTTGCGTCCTATTGAAACCGCACATGTCTTTGGTCTCCATATCATTCAATTTAGGCCAAAAAAAGTTGGTAATCACCGACCTATAGTGATCGCCGTTGAGGGTGATAGCCTGTCCAACGTCGTTCTCGAAGAACAGTCAGTCCAAAATCTATATCAAACAGTGACATTGTCGGGATGCATTGGTTCCTTTTGGATTTCATGTGGATTCTTATTGAACACTTAACGCACGTCGTTGTCTATGTCGTTTACTCTCAGTGCTGGATCAGTTGAATTTTGTACGGGTGAAGACGTAAGCCATGACGTAAAATTCGACAAATTGTGGTCGACGAAAGGCTGAGTTCTTGTGAGCGATTCTCCTGCACACTCTCCCGGACAGTGGTGATGTTTTCCGCAGATCTTGCATTTCGTCGACGTGGATCCAAATTTATCTACCACACTGGGAATAGTTCTCTCGTTAGGACGATTATAGCGACGGTAAAACATGCGAAACGTTCTACTAACAGAACACCCATTTTGATAAAAAAAATATTTAATCATTTTTACGTGTTGTTGAACGCTATAACCGTTCATGTTGATTTACCAAAATAAACGCAATAAATGACAGCCAATTGGACAAATGAAGCTTGAGCAATATGGCTGCTATCAAGTTTCAAAGTTCGAAAACCCCTATTGGAAAACCCATGGTTATTATTTGTTTTTTTTTTTATCGATTTCTAGCATTCTATATAGCAGTTAAATTTTAATAATTAAAAATGGCATAACATTTAAAATTCAACTGTTCTTGAAGTAAACTGTTCCCTGTGCCATCGTTTTTATTTTTATTTCTTTATTATTTTAACTTTGACCTAGTTTTTTTTATTTTAATTTGAATTTTTAATTTTAGTTTTATTTTTATTTTTATCGTTTAATTTTTGTTTTTGTTTTTAAGTTTAACATTTTTCTTATAATCCTGTCCCTAGCTAATCTACGATGCATAAAATTACGGAATCGATCCTTCTCCTCCACGTCACAGCTCACAACTCCTACTAGATCAATCGTTATCTTAACATCGCATTGCAAAAAACAAAAGCAAACATCGAAAACTAATAAGCTTCATTAAACGTTTTTTAACTTTTACTAAGAACAACAACAACAACAACTACAAATATTAAAATAACTAATTATTTTCTTAACAAAATTCTAACAAAATTGCGTCCCATTACCAACAACAAAAACTTTTTTCATTATAAATTAAAACACTAAGCATTTCAGCCAAAACAAAAAGCTTTTAACTACATTTTCAAAAAATTAAGCAAATAGAAATAATTTTCATATATAGCTATATATAAAAATAAAGGTATTATAGAATCTATTTAAAAAAAAAAAAAAAATATAAAATATTTTCAAATTAGGGAATCACTGCTTAAATTCAATTAAAAAAAGCGTTTCCTCCTAAATGTTTTAACTACGATCAATCAAATCGAATAGCTTTTTTTTGAAAAAATAAAAATAAAAATAAAAATAAATAATTATAGTTAATAGAAAAAAAAACAATATTTATAAATACAAAAATATATGTAGACCTTAAGAAAAGAGACGGCAAACAAGCCTCTCAAGTACCTGACTAGTCGATAAGTTATAAGAGTAGTCTCGTAAGTATATCTAAAATATTTAGTTAGTGCTTCTTAGTGTCTTATTCAGCAGAAAGAAACAAAAATTTTAAACAATTAAATGTATTTGTATATTTTAAACTATAAAAAGAGAGAGAAAATAATTACTTACAGTTAAATTTATTTTTAAGATTTATCAAAACTAATGCTGTCGAAAATGAAAATAACAACAACACAATTGTCAAAATGCTTGTATGTTTACTTATAAAAAAAAACAACAACTACTCCAGAGTGCTTTCTAATTTAGCTATTAGGTTACCATAAAAAAGCGTATTTATATTTTTCTATTACCGTTTTGATAGCCGTTATAGAGATAATAATAAAATTCTATGTGGGTATGTGTGTTAGAGCTTTTCTTTATTACAATAAACATTTTGTATTATTTTTCGTCCCAATAGCAGCGCACACAAAACCCCCCCACTACCAGAAAATATCCTTGCTCAAGCCTCAAGCTCTCCCTTCCTCTGCCCTCTCCCCGGACGAAGCCGCCCGAGCACGATAAAATTTTACTGCATATACTGCCTTTTCCTTAGACTCATTTAATGGTTCAGTGACCTCATAGGGTTGGGATTTGGGGGGTAAGACTGCCCAAAAAGGCTTCGCTCGTAGTTTCGTTTTATTTTTCCTTTTCCCATAATAATCCTCTCACCCCATTATTTTCCTTTCCACCCCTTGTATGGCCTTCCAAACGGGGTGGTTGGTGCCGGTGCGTTGTCAGGATTCGGAAATGCTTATTGGTTAATTGAAAAGTTTGGAGTTTTAAAAAAAATATATAAAAAAAGAAAAATATTTAACAAAAATTAGTAAATAGAGAAACAAAATTAATTGTACCGTTATACGTGTGTTGTCTTATGATTTTTTGTTCTTTTTTGATGACTCATTTTTTATTTTCCTTAAGGTAGACCGTAAGTTTTAGACTGTGTTATTCTCTGAAGATTTACGATGATATTACATACAACATTGATTATTATTATATACCTATACATACATTTATAAATATATTTTTCACATTGTAATTTTAGAAATTTAAGAGGACGAAAGGACGAAAATAAAAAGGAAAACATTTTTAAACCAAAACAAGTGTTTTTCTTTTTTTTTAAGTGAAAATGTCTCCTGCTGCTGGTTTGGTGTGGAATGTCCTTTTTCTGCTTGCTGGCGGTTTTGGCATGAGTCGTTATGGCGGTGTTGGGATATTAAGCAGGAATGAAAAGGGTGCTAACGTTGTTTATATTCCTCTTAGGAGGGTGTGGTGCGATATGCAAAAGTGCGGCGTGTGTGAAGCCAACAAAAAAACAAAACACACGCCACCAGCGCTCATATAGCGGGCTGGGGTTGATCATGAAAAGTCCTTCTAGTCAAAATAAAAATCGATATTCTTTAAAAAAAAAATATACACACCGAGTGAATAATATTACACGGCACAGTGGTACATTTTAACTATTTTTGTTGCAAAACTCATCGCAAGATATCCTTATCCTGAAAGAAAAATAAAGACAATAGAATGCATTTACACAGCTCAAAGATGATTTTTCTTTAAAAAAAATAAATTGTTTTTATTTTATTACAAAATATAGGGTGCGGCAAGAAAACTTGCTGATTTTAGGAGGTAACACAAATAAATTGCACGACTGGATCGCACGTACTTGCTCTTATGTGCGGTCACAGCTTGGAATAAAATTTGAAAAATATTAAGGGAACTTCAAAGATTTTATTCGATTTTTCTGACTTTTGATTGTTTGAAAAAAGTACGTTAAATAGTTTTCAGGGGGAAAATTTAAACGCCATTTTATTTCTTTAAAAAATGTGAAAAAGTGTGAATTTTTTTTTCAAAATCGTTAGAGCCGTTTTTAAATAAAACGGTTTTTTTTAACAACTTTTTTTTAAAAAATAAAAAAAATAATTCAAGAATACAAACTTAAGCACAAAAATAACGTACATTTAAAAACAAAATTTAAAAAAATTCACTTACCTGTTTTCAAAATATTGTTTTTTCAAAAAAAAAAAAAAAATTTAAATTACTAAAAATACAAAAAAAAAGTTTTCGAAAAAAGATTAACATAAATTTACTCAAGCTACCTACATCTTCTTGAAGATCAATTTTTATTGTAATCGGGTCACCAGTTTTCGAAAAAGTCGAAAAAAATAAAACCGGTCCTATGGGAGGTACCGTTTTTAGCCCACCATATTAATATTTTTTTTTCACCAAAATTTAATGCATACCTACGTACGCTGATTTTTTTTTATAAAAATTCTTGGGGTCGTTTTTGAGAAAAATAATCTTTTACATAACGGTTATATGACAGGTACCGTTAATTTTTGAGCTAAAAAAAAACTGAAATAAGTTCTCTGTAGAATGTCAAAAGTTCAAAATTTGAAGACGATTGGCCCAACCGTTTAGGCTGCAGTCCAAAATACATCCGTACAGACAGACAGACATACAGACAGACAGACAGACAGACGGACAGAACTTTGCCAGTAACTCAAATATGTTTCTCTATCATCGTAATGTTTGATTGTTATCTCAAAATTTTTAAACTGCACGAATGCATTATAGTACCTATAATCGCAAGTAAAAACACAGTACACATAACTAAGCTCACATCTAAGGCAGCTTGTCAAAATCTGATCTGTCACTTTGTAATAAGAATGGTGGTTGTTAGAGACCTACTTTCAAAAATTATTTGAACAAAACTGCACATCTCACGTTTGTTTTATATTTTTCATATTTTCTTGTTTATTAAAAAGAATTTTAATAAATTAATAACCAAACATACTTTAAAGTATAGCCACGAGATCTATTTTTCAGAACAAATAAACAAGCTAATGGTCTCTGGCGGCTGCCATTTTACTTCGATTTTGACAGATGCGCAGAAGATTGCAAAAATAAAACCTCTAATGATATTACCTTAGATATGTGTACTGTGTAAAAAAAAAACACCTTTTATTAAAATAAAAAAAATAATTTTTTTCCATTTGGATGACCCTTAAACAATTCAAAAATATTATCATTAGAATTAGGTTCAATTTATACAAAGTAATAAACAAAATAAAAACAAAGCGAATACAGCAAAATAATCGAAAGGAAAAAAAATATAATTGTAAATAGCAATTAAACCAAAACATTAAAATTACAAGATTCAAATACCAAGTGACATATAATGTAAGGAAAAAAGTCACATTTTTACACTTTTAAAGAACGTTCCAGATACGGTTATTGTCCTTTTTGCTTGAGGTAGCATTTTAAACAGACATAAAAAAAATACGAAACCCAGTTTTACGCAAAAAAAAGGTACGGATAAGGAGTTAGAAAGGTTTCCACGAAGGTAACTCGAAATTAAACGAAAATTAAGATTTCCAGACTTCATAACAAAAGTTTTCAGTACCTTGAAACAATAGAGATGACTAACAGGTAGAATTTTTGATTCACAAAACAAAGGAAAGCTAGAGAGAGAATCTACGTGATTTCCGATAAATTTGTTGGACAACAAAAATTTTTGCAAAATCAATACGGGTTTTATTTTGTTACGATATACACCGCCCCAGTATATTGTCGGGTAAATATGCCATACTTAACAGTAAACAAATAAAATTAAATAGTAAATGACAAGTTTAATACAAGATTTTCACAATTTCAATAGAATGTTATTTTATTTGATAAACTAACAAAGAAAAAACATAACTTTAATCCTTATAAATTATAGCAAATTAAGTCTTACAAAAAGCTTAAAAAGTGGCATTTTATCTACACGTGAGGGTAATAAGCCACTTTTAAAGGGAGGTGAAATGCCAGCAAACATTTGGAATGTTAGGTAGAATGCGATTATTTAATTTTTATTAAATTGACATATTGGCCAATTTGCATTTTCGAAGGAGTGAGTCCTCGTACATCCATTTTTGGTATTGAAAGCATTGGACCCAGTCACATCCAGTCCTAATTTTTAGTGGTTAAAATACCAGTTGGTGTTAAACAAATCTGGCATCTTACCCCAAAACGTCAAAAAACATAAAAACATCCCTGACCAAAAATTAACGGAATATATGACGTACGTAAACAAAATGAATTTTACCTTTTTTGAAGAAACCTTCGTATATTGTATTAAAAATCCCGAAAAATAAACGTTTCAAATCACACTCAATTTAATAAAAAGATACTTGTCTAATAAATTGCACATCCCTGTGCTCAGTTAAACGCTAAGTTATTGCATTGCATTGTCAGCATTGCCAATATTAACTTAGAAGTATAAAATATTGAAAAGTGGGATATTACCTACCCACACTGGCATATTATACTGACTTATCCTAACTTAGATTGAAAAATACCATAATAAATGTTCTTAAATTAAAAAAATTAATTTAGATGAGCATATTTATGTACGTTACGTAAAAAATAAAAAAAATCGCGGTGTACAACGGAAACAATTTTTCAAGCAGCCAGTGTGACTTGCAAAACTCATCTTTGAATCTTACGTCAGTATCCAAATATTTGAACTCATTGACTTTCTCAACATTGACTTATCGCAACAGGTGAAATCACAAAAAAGAGAGGACAAGAGGCAAACATTAGCATGTGCACAGCTTGTATCTATTACACTCAGGTGAGTGGAAATAAACATTTGCATGCAAATAGTTAGATGAAATTAAGCTGTCAGCCCCGATCACCAGATTTTCCCGCTCCAGACTTTTTTTGTGGGGTTATTTGAAGTGCCACGTTTATGTAAACACGTCTAGACTCTTTACAATCGTTAAGAGAATATCTGACAAAGATGCGAAAACCCATTGCCGGTAGTTCTAACACAAGTGATTGAAATGATATAGCTTTAATCAATTCACTTGGCCATTGTACTGGTCATCTCATTAATCACGTTCCGAATTTTTTAAGAACGTATGTATTTAATGTCTGGCATTGTTTTTTACTCATTAAATCTCTTGCGCATCGTTTTTGTTCTCTTGAATCATCTCTCTGCGTAACCGACCGTTGGCCAAGTGATTTGGTTCAAGCCATATGATTCCAGGAAGATGCATATTCAGCGTATCGTCAGCGAATTTCGCTTAAGACATCTCTAAGTATGTATATATGATATCCATCTGAAAAATAAAGAACAAATAATACTGGGCCAAGAATGCTTCCTTGCGGAACACCAACCTTTATTTTCTTTTTTGTTTCGTTTGGAAGTCCCTATTTTCTAGGTTAGGATATTAAAAATAACAACAATTTTTGCCAGCTCATTTGGGAAAAGGATCCACAGTCAGCCTCAGTCCCCAGTATACCTTTACAGTGAGTCAGTCCAAAAGTGACATTGAATTTATTTAGTGTATGTGGAGTGGAGGGTTTACAAAATGGTTTTGTAATACAACACGTAAAGCGTCTGCCAAATGAAAATAAACCTTTCAGCACAATAGTGTGCTGGATGATTTACATTTAGTATCCTTTATCCTTATTCCAACATTCAGATTATAGATATAGGGGGCTAGTGGAACAAAAGGACAAGTTGTGGCTTTTATTTAAGTTTCCTTCTTTATTCGCAGTTCATAGTAGAATATCGAGTTGCAAGGAATTGTGTGCGTCTGGGTTGACAAAAAAGTAATACTAATTAGAAATATAGAGAGGTAAAGTCTCTTATTCCTGAAGGGGGTAGCTGATGATGAACTTAACTTTATGGCGACGTTACGTTCCAAAACACACACAAAAGTTGAAAGTCAATTGTCTATTCTTGGACGGGAGTGGGGGTTGTGCCTTCTTCCCTAGGGAGAACGTCAAGGAAGGGTTTTAATGACTACTGTGCTGCAATATTATAGAGGTTAGCCCCTGGCCATCATTATAATTGAAAGGTATAATTTTGGACAAATGGACAGGCAGGTGTGAAATTAATTTCATCACTACTAAACTATCAAAGGAAAAGGAAATATCTTTGTTTAACCACGTCTAAATAATAAGTTAGTACGAATAATATGCATATATGTATATCCTTATAAACCTATATTAAATAACATAAAGATAGGCTTGGCTTAATTATTTAAGATGAGCAGTTTTGAATTTATCATATGATATAAACTACCGAGAATAATAATTCAAAGAAGAAGAAATTTCACATTCTTTTTAAAACGCCTTTCTAGGCAATTGAAGAAAATTTAAATAATAATTTGTTGTTGGTTAAATGTTGACGTGTTTAACTAAATTCCTTCAAAGTTGTGAGTAAATAAGAATGAGAAGCTTTATGCCTGAACACATAACGAATGCGCCATCTAGTGGTTTCTTTTTGAATCATTGGTTATTTTGACACTGACAGCTGTTTCCCGCTCGAAATCTTCACAGAAAGTCAGTATCATACCTCCGCGGAACGAAATAATTCGCTTTACTCTTAAACAACGTTGGAAAATATTAAAAACTTATATCCAAAGTGAGTGTAGCCCAAACAGTGCTATTTTTGAAAACAAGTTTTGGCCGAAATAAATTACCCAACCGGCGAACAGCGCCTTCCGTACGCAAGTTTATTGCAAAAAGTTCGTGAGACTGGTATATGATAGTGGACAAAACTCATAGTCCATGTCGTCATACGGTACGCACAGATGAGAATGTGCAATATGCTAGAAGGGGTTGCCAGATTTTTCTTCGAGCTCCGCGGGAAAAACGACTAAATTATGAAAAATCCGATTTCAATAATTTGCCGGGAAGAAATAAAAATGATAACAGGTATGCATTGCATATAATAATAAATAAATTCTTTTAATAATTATATAGGTAATTAAATTACTTTAAAAAAAAATCAAAGTCAAATCAGAGAGAAATTGTCTGTTTCTTGTTCAAAAAAAAATTTCTGAAATTTCTTAAATGTTTTTTAAACAAATGGGAAACATTTCAGACATTTTTTTAAACAAATGTTTCTTTGTTGTGTACAAACCTTAAGATATTGTATGAAAATGACAACGAACTAGCAGTCTATAGTATTCTTCATGGACGTATTATATATGGGTTCCTAGTTGCCTACCTCAAGTTGGTTCCATTTGAGTTTCAGTTATTTTGGGCGACACTAGCCCTCCTGAGTACACTAGCGGGAGGCAGCAGGTTTTCCCACGTTGGCATGTAAAAATTTCCTTTTTTCTCCCCGTGTTATTTAGAGTATCCCACAATTAATTAATAAACAAATCTCTTTGTTCCTTCTATTGCTTTTAGCTTGTCTTAAGCACAAACCAATAAAAAAAGGGAGTTTTCCACGATTGGCAAAATACCAAAGATGTCGCACACTTCTATGGATGGAATTCAAAACTGTCAGTTATGTTTTACCGGTAAATGCGACTTTTTGAATTTTTAAAAACAGATGTCGCGAGCTTCTATGTCAACATTTTAAGTAGTTATTTTTTTCCTGAAGTGGGTTCAGGAGAGCTAGCATCGCATTCTCAATTTTGGCGACATTTTTTTTGACAATTGTTGTATGAAGCTGACATTAGACTAGCAGTCCATATATAATACGTCCATGGAAATGACAGCCAACTAGCAGTCCATACTAACTTAATAGGTCCATGAGTTAGAGATTTCGATTCAATGTGTTTCACAGTTTTTTCGACCGAAAACATCACCATATCAATAAATGAAAATAGGTACCTGTTGTTTTTCTTCAAATTCTTTTTCGATGGCCTTCTTAATAAGACAAAGACAGATTCCTGAAAGTAAGCAAATTTCACTTGTGGTTCAGGTGCATAAACTTTTAGTTGCTTACTGAATTTCGTGAAAAATATATTCGTACGCCCATGTTCTGCATTTCGATCGAAACGAAATTGAAATTACTTTTTAATTTCACGTGAAATGAAATTGCGTGTTCTACATTTCGACCGAATTCTTCCATTTCGAAAACTGCGGAATTGCTCCGAAATTTTAAAACTGAAGGTACACATATGTATGTACATCCATTTTTAATTTGTTTTTAAAATGAAATTAATATTGCTTATAAACATGGGTAGCCATTTTGAAGAAAAAAAGAAAGCAGAACTCTTAAGAAAAAAATGGGAGCCAAATTTTACGAGACAAATCAAATCCTATTAATATTATAAACGTGAAAGTTTTTGAGTATGTATCTTTGTTGCTCTTTCACGCAAAAACTACTAAATGGATTTTGATGAAACTTCACAATAATATAGTTTACATATCAGAATAACACATAGGCTACAATTCATAAAGATATATCGTATATTATCCAATGTATAACGATAAGTGTCAAGAAAGTCGGAAAAAACAATTTCATCAAATTATTAGCGCGATTTGTTTGTGGTTAATAATAAGTTATAAGGATTTTTGTATGTCAATTGTGTAGACTAATTAATTATAGTATTGACTACTGGAGATAGTATATATATAAACCAAAATTTGTGTGGATGTACAGTCTCGAAAACTATACACAAAACCCTCTTGAGTGCTGAAAGCAATTTATTCTACAAGTGATAAGGAAGGTTTATAGAGCGGTCCGACCCCTACCGATAGATGGCGCTGGCATTGTCATTGATAAAATAAACTCAGTTTTTTTAAATCTCGAAATAAAATACTCATTCATTCTTTCTTGCGCGTAATAACGTACGCCGGGTAAGGCTAGTAAAAAAATAAATAAATTTATTGGCGCGACAGCTCCTTAAGGAGCCAAGGCCTAGTGACTTATACTCTCAACCATTCCTGTGTGTGTGTTGTTAATCTGCAAGAATGGAAGGGACCTACAGTTTGCCGCCGAGTCCGAACGGCTACACGAGATGCACTTTTTCGAAACAAATTTTACTCTTGGAGGTTTTGTCAGTTCTTCGCAAGAGGCAGTACCCCAGAAAAAAGGTGGCTGTGAGATGGATTTGAACCCAGGGGCCCTATTCCTGAATACGAGTCGAGTAAGTTTTCATGTGAGATCGACAAATTGGTATTCTCAAAAACGACTCACTAATTATCGGTATTCCCCAACTCGAATGTCGAACGTCAAATGACACTCGAATGATATATACCTATTCCTGAACTCGAAAGTGACGCTTTTTTCTGTGAGAAATCATTCATGTTTAAAAAGTGTTCGAGAGCAGCAGTGATGGATGCAAAAATGTAGGTACAAATAAAAAAAATAAAAAATTTATTTGTTTATTTATTTATTACTTGTTTTATAAAACATCTCTGTACTTATCACATTAATTTTTTTTTGCACTTTTACGATTTAAACTGATTAATTTACTATCAAATTACATTTAACGATTAGTTTTCAAATCAAAAGATTTTTTTTGTGACACGTCAAGTCAACATTTAGTGAAGTTAGCTACAATTCAAAGGGTGTGTTCAACATTTTCGGTGTCTTGTCATGTTTTTGGCTCTCACTAGAGTTGTGGAATACCGTTCTTATAGCGAGTTTCATTCAAGAAAAGATTTGCTCTTTCTGTCAAAAGATTTGATCTTTTACAATTTCGAGAGTTTCATTGCAAGAAAAAGACCAAATTTAGATCAAATCTCAACATGAAAGATTTGATCTCTGATGGGTTGGCAGATTTGATCTGAATACACATATAGATGTAAATAGTCTTTGGGTCAAACGTCAAATGGAAAATATTTTGTTATTTGTTGTTTATTGTGAACTTGTGCCAGCTTGTGCTTAGCCGAAAAATTAACAAATATCCATTAAATATACAAAATAACAAATAAAGGTGTTTTTGAAGTGACAAAAAAACAAATATGGCATTTTGAATATATCAACTGTACATGCCTGGTATTTTTGTGTGTAATATCAAATACTGTGTATGCTCGTCAGTGAATGACCAATACTAGGATTAAATGATAAAACAAGTTTCATTGAAAAGAGCAAATCTCGATTTTCAGATTAAATCTTTAAAATTTGAATGAAACTCGCTATTATTCGACTCGACTGTGAGCTCTCGAGTGACATCTCACTCGACTCGTATTCAGGTTCTTTCTCTTAGCAGTCCGACACACTAACCACTAAGCCACAGGGTAAGGCTAGTGTGTACATAAATATTAAATCTACCCGACACAATGTGAGTATTTCAACCTTCTCTTGTCGTATGTTCCTATGTTTTCCACTAAAAAAACAATGAATAAAAACGACATTAAATAATTTCTCTTACACTTTTGACGAAGAATTACACAGCCAACTGTATTACACCAATTTCACAAACAAAAAATTCACCGAACATAAAAAAGTGATTTGAAGTTGTTCAGAAAATTAAATAATCCGAAACGCAAAACATTAATTTTCATATTGGAAATTACAATTCACAATAACACATTCTAGAACACCTAAATTCACTTTCACCGTGTGAATTCACAACAAGTGAAATGCAGAAATTAGGTATTAGAAGCTTATTTATAAAGTTAGAAATCGAGCACACCTTTAAATAACTGTGGTAATGAAATTTCCAAGAGCTAAATTCTCTTTAAACGAAATCGGCGTAACAAGTTGACATTTTCTCTATTATGGGATCTATACCTACTTTACTATATATATATATATATACTATATATACTACATAGTGAAATTCTCTATATTCCAGCCTTTTTTTTCATTTTTTTTTATAAATTATGAAACTATCACAGCGATTTTTAATATTATTTTTATATTTATATTAAAAAAAAAAAATATTTTTCAGTCCTCTACAAAATGCTAACGACAGGATCAAACTTTTCAAAGAACGACACTTCAAAACGCATCAACTTAGCGCCACTTCCTACAAATCAAGGCTTCACTCCCACCACATACGAACGAATACGTTTCGGTCAAAGGTGGGCGGTTCAGATGAAATGAAATTGAAAGACGTGGATTTCGACGACCTCTATTTCAGGCAGGATGGCGCTCCACGCCACACCGCCCATGCCCAATCGATCTTTTGCGAACCAAATTTCCAAACAGTGTTATCAGCTGCGATTTGACACCTTTGGAATCCGGAAACGATTCAAGCACTTAAGGCCAATATCATCCAAGAAATCCGTGAGCTGCAGCAACAAGGTCTTCACAAATTTGTTTGACAGAATGCGCTACTGCGAAGCCAGCCGAGACAGCCACTTGAACGACGTTGTGTTCCATAATTAATGGGAATATTTGCTCTTATTAATAGCTTTGTTCCCCATCTGCAAATTCGTACGAATTTTCACGAATTTCTGCTAATTCTTGTTCCCGTACACCAAAAATTCGTCGAAAATCGCAGAAGAGAGAGCTCGTGAGAGAGAAAATAATTTCCCCACCCTGCGAATTTCTGCTCAAGAAATTTTTGAAGGCAGAAAAAAGTAGCAGCCAAACGTCAGTTTGACAATTGGAAAAAAAAGACAATAAATAATCAAATATACGACACGTTTGATAAAGATTGCAGTTATTTTTAAAAGTTTATAAAAAAAAAAACATAAAAAACCGGTGGTTCTGTGAACTTTTCCATGAATATTGTTGACGAAGTCCAGATTCCTGATTTAGTTCAGGGTTCAGACAATTGTTAGAGAGCAGTGTGAGTTGAGTCTTCTAAAGCCAGCTGTTTGTAAAGAGCAGAGAAGAATTGTTGTTGGAAGCGTGGAAGCACCTACAAAACTACTAATTGTTTTGTTTTTGGAGCTGATGCAACAAATAGGCATAACATTTCCCTTGAAATAATAAAAAAAAACATTTTAAAAACGATTTCGCAGTAATTATTTTCCACCAATCTTTTGACATTTAAGTAGTGATGCTCGAACTTCCTACAGTTTATCGATAGTATAGATAGTAAAAAATATCGGCTACATCGATAGTTTAAAAAACAATCGAACGGCTATCGATAGTTTAAATAATTCAAACTTACCTTCACATTTTGAGCTTGAGCTTATTCAAGAGATTGAAACCTGTGGGAAAAGCTCATACTATATGCTAAAACGATTATCAGATTTTCGATATGAGCTTGAGATATGTGAGCTATGAGGGAGGGTCATAAAGGTCTTGCTGCACTGACAGGCAATAGATAAAATCTTGCAGCTTCCTGAGTGCTTTGAAATTTCGAACACAACAATTTCCTTTTACACGAGGAATTTCCGCAGTCGAAAGCGTTATTATGTAAAGGTTGTAACTGTTGAAGGCAGGGATGTACTTGAAAAGTTAACTGATACTGTTAATAAGCGAATAAAACCTATTGCAGAAGAATGCCACTCGTGCTGTTATCTTTTCGATTTTAACTTTTTACAATTTAATTGAAATGCTTTAATGGCTAAAACACAATCACGCTTTAGCTTCGGTTTCATTTGACGTTTATAAGTTCAACCATTGGAAATCACTACATCTTAACACAATGTTACTTTGGCTTTGACGTTATGTTTGGTTCGTGTACAAGATAAGGTAACGTGATTCAAATACAAAGCTGAAGTAGAAACTGGTTGATTTTTTGCTCATTTTGACAGAAAAAAGCAAAAACAACAATCGAAATTTATAAAATGTCACTTAAAGCGTGTGAAATCTAACTTGACGAAGCCAAAGCTGAAGCGTGATTGTGTTTTAGCCATAAGGGTATTCATAAAACGTGGTAAGATTCACTTTTGTTTTATAGATAGGCGGTCATAAATCTGAAAATTTGAACAAGCCATCGAATTTGATGATCATAATTTGGGCCTATTCAATTGATAAATGTATAGATCGATAGTATCAGTACTATCGATATTTTATTCAAAACTATCGACGATATCGAAAATAAATACTATCGATGGTTAAGCAACACTAGGAAAGAATGCTGCAAATTTTTTGGTTTAAAGCGTTCCCGTACTTTTTTCGTAGAAATCTCTCAAAGAGAGAAAATATCCCCACTACTTAAAAATCTGACAGCTGCGAATTTTCTGCGAATAATTATCGGGAACAAACCTAATAAAACCATAATACAACGAAAAAAAAAATAGTTTTGTTCATTTTATTGCATTTTTAAAAGAAACTTGTATTTGGCCCACCCTGTACACACTTGCGATCCATTGATGCACTTAAATTTTAAGCATCAGGAAGCCTTAAAAGATAAATATATGTAGTTCCATAGAAGTCTACAAGCAAAACATACTAAATTCAAAAGAAATACGATCATTTATTTTAGTACAAAAGACGAGAAATCGTTAACTAAAATGCTATCCAAGGTACCTACATATATAAATGCATTTTTTTTTTTAAATTAAGCATTGAATCCTTAAACAACAAGGTAGTGATGTTCAACTGTCGGCCGACAGAGACAGAGAGCTCCGACATAGTTTACGACAATCCTCCTGTCACCTCCACAGATGCACCATTAATGTATGAGGCTTTCTTCGATGCCAGGAATGAAATCACCTCAGCCACCTCTTCTGGTTGGCCGAGTCTTCCCAGCGGGCAAATTCTTGTCGCCTTCTCCATTATGTGTTTTGGAACAGCATCCACCATGGGAGTGTCAATATATCCTGGCAGGATAGAATTGACTCTGATATTGAATTTGCCAAATTCCTTTGCTGCAACTTCGGTAAAAGATATCACTCCTGATTTCGAGGCTGCATAGTTGGCCTGACCAATGGTAGTCAACTTTGCTGCAATACTTGCAATATTAACAATTGAGCCGGACACTTTGTATTCGACCATGGCCTTGGCAAACTGCTGAGTAACCAAGAAGGTACCCTTCAGATTAACCTTGTATACATCATCGTAGTCGCGTTCTGCCATTTTCAATAGAAAACAATCGCGCGTAATTCCCGCCGAGTTGACAACAATGGATGGTGGTTGCTTGTATTTTTCAACACAAGTATCAAGAGCTTTGCAAACGCTTTCAAAGGAGGAAACATCCACTTCAAGAGCACTCGATTCTGTGAGGAATACAAAAAAAAAATAAAGGAAAATCAGAAAAGACTTCTGTTGAGGATAAAGTTATATTTATACTTTAAGCTTGCTATCGAATATAAAGTTATTTAAGTTAAATGGCGCGAAGGAATTTGTAAAAGATACCAATAAATAGGATGCTGGGTTTGTTGCTGTTGATTTGACAGAGTAAATTCGTTTGTAGGTGAAGCGGCACACAGCAATGGGAAGGACATTTTTAAAGGGATTTAGGGAGATTGACTAACGAACGGTTGAATAGAAACTTTGAAAAGATTGTTTGGCGAAGTGTCACGCTTCTAGAATCTAGAATTGCATTGAAGTTTTGTGTCTATTGCGGGACATTTCGAATAATATCTACAAGAAGTTGTAATCGCCAGAAACCTACTTAAAAGTATATTAAGTTTTCTACGATTGTAAATATCTCCCATGACGCTATGACCAAAGATTTTTGATTTTTTAACATATCGGATCTGCGAAGCAAGAAATTATAATGAAATAAGAAACGAAGAATCATTTATGCGTTTCCCAGTTGGGTTCATCTATTTCATGGACCTATTAAGTATGGACTGCTGGTTGGTTGTCATTTCCATACAATATCTAGAAACATGTTTTTTTTTATAACTAACGCGCTTTTTTTTGCTTTTTATGTCAAAAGATTTGATCTTTTTTCAGTTTTGAGAGCAATTGCAAGAAAAAGAGCAAATCTAGATCAAATCTCAACATACAAAAGATTCGATATCTGATGGGGTGGCAGATTTGATCTGAACGCACATATACATGTAAATAGTCTTCAGTCAAACGTCAAATGGAAAATGTTTTTTTATTTGTTGTTTGTTGTAAACTTGTGCAGCCTGTGTTTAGCAATAAAATTAACAAATATTCGTAAAAGAAACAAAAAGAGTAATAAAATGTTTGTGAAGTCAGAAAATACCAAAATGACATTTTGAGTGAATCAACAACTGTGCATAGATATATTTGTGTGCCGTCAAAATATTGTATGTGCTCATCACATAATCACCAATACTACAATTAAATCGTAACACAAGTTTCATTGAAAAGAGCAAATCTGAATATTGAGATCAAATCTTTACTTTAAAATTTGAATGAAACTCGCTATCGGTCACCGTGGACGGATATAGCGTTAAATAACAAGTGCAAATGATAAAATTGTTTTATCAAAATGGGCTCTGCATTGTCCCATGTGAACTCCGCTTTATTGTTAGACATTAGGTCCGTTCGTCTACTTTTTGGGTTGTTTTAGGAAAACTGTCAAACTTTGAAGGGTGGAGATGAAAACTCTCAGAAAATAATAAAATTCATTCAAAAGTAAAATAACGCTTTGTGGATCAAAATAGGGAAACTCTTAAAACGTCAAAAAAATTAAAATTTAACTAAACGAAATGGATCAATTAAGTGCAGATGAAATAAAAATTGTGATGGAAACCATTTTATTAGGCCGTTGTAAGGTCATTTTATTTTTTTTTTTACTTTAGAATTTTTTTTAATTTAAAATTCTTCAAATACGAAGACTTCACAAAACGTCAAATTTCAAATGTACTTTGGAGTTTGACAGAACTCACATTTCTCCCCCAAGATTTTTTTGGTTTAAAAATATAATTAAGGAGAAATGTTTTGCTTTCTCGCAACATCTCTCTTCTCACGAAAACTCTGGAAAATGTAAGTAAACGAACAACATTTGTGTAAAATTGTTCAAAATATTCTGTTTTAGGGAGTAGACGAACAAAGCTATTGTTAATCTGTCAAACAAATATTAAAAAAAAAATTCAACGCACTTCTCCACATGAATATTTCATAAAATACAGAAAATAACTCTATTTTAATTATTGTTCCATAAAACCATGTTTTTAGTCATTGTAAATGCATTTTAATTTTTTAATCACAATTAAAACAAATAAAAAATGTTTGAATTTTGAATTGAATTCTAAACAAACTTTGACTTTGACAGATCAAAAATTCAATTCAAGTCATAATGACATGAGTTGTCAAATAGTTACAAATCGTAACCATTTGACACTTCAACAATGCATTTTAAAACGATATTTTCCTGTCAAATAGTTACGAATCGTAACTATTTGGCATTTTGGCACGGCATATAGTGAACAATTGTTAACGATTGTCAACGATAATTATTTAAAGAACGCCCCACTGCTCCTAAAATAGAGATTTGATCTTTTAAGTGAAACTTGTTTCAGGATTTAATTGTAGTATTGGTGAATGACTGACACACTTCCTTCGCCACTCATATTTAGTGATGACACATATATATGATGATATCGGGATGTTTAAGAAAAATATTTGTGAACAGATTTGTGTATACATACTAGATTATTTAAGAATAAAGTATAACAAAAATTACATTTCATTTATTCCTCAGAATTGAACTTTAAAACAATAAATTGGACAGACAACCAGCCATTTTTAATTCTGAAGTTTGTGTTTCATTTATAAACATGAAATGCAATTCAAATAAATTTGTTATAAATTTCACTAATTTATAAAAATGGCGAAAAGAAATTTTAAGGATATTATCTTTTTTTCCCATGAAAAAGGAGGCATTGTTTGTAGCAATAGTAAAATAATAATAAAATGTAGTAGTTTACCCATAATCAAACAAAATTTCAATTTGAAAACCCTCCCTGGACAAAACAAAAAAACCACTGCATACTTTCAGGACAGTTTAAATTTTTTTTACACACACATCTGTCAGTCGGTGCTTGTGGCTGTCACTGAGTGTCAAAATAACTTCCAAAATAGAATAAACCAAAAAAAAAATTGTTGCAAAACGCATAAACAACTTAATATTAAGATTACCTGCACCCAAATCCGTAATTGTTTCCATGGCAGTCTGTAGATTTAGGTCGGCGGCGATGATGCGGGCTCCATCGCGAGCCAGAACTTTACAAACAGCTCTCCCAATTCCAGATCCGGCACCTGCAGAATAGATGAATGTATGAACAGCAGGTGAGATGTGTTGAAATTCCAGGCAAAGGTTGAATAGTTTTATATTTGTTTCCTAATTAGCACATACCTGTCACAATAGCTAGTTTTCCAAATAGTGGACCAGGCATTTTGTTTTTGTTTATAAAACACAAGTTTCTCAGATATATCGAATTGAAATTTAATTGTTTACAGCTAGGTTGTACGGTACACTTGTTTTTTAATTAAATAATTAAGACAATTACGACACAAGCACTTCAATAAAAGAAGGAATATCGACGAACTGAACTGATCACTGATCCTCGTTTCAACATCAACTGCGCCAGTCCCAGTCGTCACCGCCACCCTGATTATGGAAAACGATAGAGACTTCTCTCGGAGTCTGTGTCTCGGAGAATGTGGAAACAACAACAACCGTTTACTCTCTGCTTTCTTCCACAAGTAGAAGACACACTGTTTCTGTTCTCCTTAGCCCGTTAGCCGGCAGCCAGGGCGTTTTTTGGTTTTCTTGTCAACAAAATTATAAAAAAATTACTTCTTGTGGCCTTGGGTTCGTTTTTTTGGCGTCTTGCCCACTTTATAGCGTTCCGATAACAAAATTATTCCAAAAATATAATTCCACTCGAACTCGATTGCAATCAATCGATCAACAAGAGTTCTGGAGAGAAGGGAGAAGAAAAAATGTAAACATCACCAACATAACATTATATACATACATACTAACGCTTCCTATTTTTCTATTCTAGTGTGTGTGAATCTATATTGTTTACAAATTAATTGTACAGTAAGAACACAAAATATAAAATTAGTCCTAAACATATGCTACATTACCTTAGTCAGCCTAAATATTTCATACTTGCATACTCTTAGGTGTTTTCCTTTCCAGGGTTCGGATTTGTTTTTTTTTTGATAAGGCTAAGGCCGTTAATAAATAAAAATGATATCAATATTTAGTAATATCTCGCGTTTAAGATATTTTGTGAAGTAAAAGCGTTTGAACTTTTTTTTAGTAGCGACGTTTTTTTCTTCATTATTTAGGATCTAACATACCTTTGGGGCCACAACAAAGACAAGACGTATCTATGTTTTGAAAATAAATGAAGGTACCTTTGATTAATTACTAAGCTGCAAACTCCTATTAACTCATGCAATATAGGATGCGATGGTATTACATTACAATAGAATAGTAGTAGATTATCATCCTTCAGATTATAAATGTGTATGTTTGTATGCTTGGATGTTTGTTCCGCAATGGCGCCTAAACTACTTTATGGATTTGGATGAAATTTGGTAAATAGATGCATAAGGTGCAGGATATAAAAATAGGCTGCTGTGCAATGATGTATATGGCTATTGTATATACATTCTATAGTACTATTAGTCTAGTCAAATTAGTTCAAAAATAAGTTTACCTAGAACTAATTGCAGTTTAATTTCGCGTAGAACACGATGGTGAAAAGTCTACCACTCTACGATGACGAGTTAATCCAATATGGCGGCATTTTCCGCAAAATTTTCGACCTCTCTTTTGTATTTCATTAATAACTTTTTTTGCTTAACTTCTACCTTAAAAACGTTTGGGTATATTTTGTAGAACATAAAATTTCCTACAATATTGATTAGCGAAACATTTTTGTATGTCAATTTGTAATCAAGATATGGCGATTCGGAAAACAGGTAATTTTTGAAAATTCCCAAAAAATGATAAAAACCGCATGATTTAAAAATTCATTTCTTCTGTTTTACTCGAATTATGATCAAAAGTTATTGTAATTATGATTCCTGAATAAAACCACAAACTTTTGACACCCTTGAAATTTACCCCTCACCCACCAACTAAAATTAACAAAATCTAATTTTCTTCTCTGATGAAAGCCAACCATATTCACTTCATGTTAGTATTGATTTTAGTTACTTTTCCGATAAATTTCCCCCTCCCCCACAACATAATTATCACAGACAGTTTTGAGGGAAATATTAATGTAGTTATATAAGGGTGTGAAGTCGTGAGTGAAAAATTTATTTTCTGACCCTTCAGTCCGCTCCTGGAAGCTTAGTTTTTTCGGAGATTTGCCGTATCAAGCTAGGACCTGTACATAACAAGATATGTAAAGTCATGTGAGACGTGAGTGAAAAAAAAATTCTGACACGTGATCCGCTCCTGTAGACACAGTTATTTTTTCGGGAGATTTGTGGTATATGGGTTAGGTAGCTGGACTCAAAGATAGCCCGATTTAATCGTTTCAGACTTTTTTTGTGGGATTCTTTGAAGTCCAGTGTTTACGTGAACAAGCCCGAGACTCTGGAAGCCCTCAAGAATAACATTCGACACGAGTGCGAGAATCTGTACCGAAGTTCTCGCTGAAATGATGAAAAATGCCATAAATGAACCCGTATGACAATCAATTGTGACGGCGCCCATTTGGCCGATATCATCTTCTCGACATGACCAATACAGATCGAAGTTTTTCATTTAGAAAAAAAAGAGAGACAAACAACATCGGATGGGACTTCTTTTGGCACCTGCACCCTGCATTATAATTTTTTCTAGTTTTATTCAACTTCATGGTGTATTTATTGATTTCTTTATTGGCTAACAGATGTCGTTAGGATACATTTTGTCTTGGATAAACAAATTTCATTGTTGCGACTCAAAAGAAGAAGTTGCAAAATACTAATTCAATATGAAAAATGATTCATATTCATCAAACGAAGGTAATACCTATGAAATTATGAGAGAAAAATGTCTAACACAACACATACTAAAAGTTCATATATTTTCGTTAAGGTATCCATCAGTGAGCACTTTATCTATCGAATGAAAATCTGCTTGATGACTGAACTGAA
The DNA here is from genome assembly GCA_963971375.1 of Platycheirus rosarum. Taxonomy (NCBI): domain Eukaryota; kingdom Metazoa; phylum Arthropoda; class Insecta; order Diptera; family Syrphidae; genus Platycheirus; species Platycheirus rosarum. Next base: position 1,334,874 of record OZ020508.1, read on the forward strand.
AATGTCAAAAAATGGTACTAGAATGCTCGATAAACGATAACCTAAGCGGTAATGCGAAACACATATAATTCAGGCACCTATTGCTCTATAACTGATGCGGTAATTCGGCCCCTGGATTTCTATATAACAACAACTCTCAGGTGTAGCGAGTAGCGACTGATGATAACTAATCTAGATAGTTTACAGTGGGGACATGAAGTGAACAGAACCATCCATTAAATCCAGAAACTTTTACATAAAAACCAAGCTCCTTCTGTACAAGACTTATGGTCTTACCAGTACTCACATACGGATCCGAGACTTGGGTGCTTACAAAAAGGCACTCCGATCTCTTATCGTCATTGGGGAGGGCAGTCTTACTGAGAACTGTTCGCCCTGTGTACGAGGAAGGACGATTTCAGAGAATAAACAATCATAATTTGTATGAAATATACCTCGAAGCAGATGTTACGGATCTATCTTTGGGATAGAAAACAAGCTGTCTTCATTAGCAACATAATTTCAAGTGTCCCTCAGGGTTCGATCTTAGGGCCTCCCCCTTTCTCCTTTTATATAAATGAACTCGTTTAAAAGATAGATAATAAATTTATGCTGACCATGTTCAATTATACAATAGTTTTCCTTTGTGACTTATTGAAGATTGAGTCAATTTCCCCCTTGTCTGCCAGAAATGGTCTATTCCTAAATTCTTTGAAATCTAAATGTATTGTCATTAGCAGGAATACCGTTTGTTGGTACCTCCGAAAAGATACAATAATTGGTGTCACTAATAATAATAATGTAAGTGTTTGCAGTGTACTTTGCCATTTTGAATGCAACTCTATCATCAACATCTAGATCGCAGAGTTTAAAAAACTTTCTACTCAACCTAAACATCGAACTCACAATGTCTGGGTTACTAAGCAAACACCTTATCTACATAACCTTCACCAGCCTCAAATAACATTCTTTTTACTTGCGTTTGTAGGTACATACTATAAGGCAAGTTATGGATTCGTGCAACAAAAAATTCTAACAATCAAACATGACATTACGATTATAGAGAAGTCGAAAAAAGTGGGTCCGGAAATTCCGCTCGTCTGTCTGTTCGCACCTCTACAGCCTAATTGAATGGGCCGATTTGCTTCAAACTTTGTATTTACTATTTATTTGGTAGTATCTCGGAGGGTGTTTTTCATGTTTGCTCTAGGTCGAAAAATAACGGTACCTGCCATACAATCTTTTACAAAAAGTTTGATTTTCTCGAAAACTGCTCTAACGATTTTGATTAAACTTTCAGGGTGCTATTTTTTACAACAATACATATGAATATATTTTTCAAAATTTGTTCTATAACGGTACCTCTCATAGAACCGGTTTTTTTTCAAATGCGGTTTTATCGTTAACCATTATCCTTATTTTAATAAAATTTTGCACACAGAAAGTCATTTATAATTCAATTAATATTGCACTTCAAAATTTTCAAAAACTTTTTTTCAGATTTTTTTAAATTTTCTAAAAAAATGGTTTTCGAAATATTTTGAAAACAGAATAATTGATTTTTTTTTAAATAATTTTCTTATATGAAAACTATAGATTTCCTTATATTGATGATTTACTAAAAAAAATGTTAAATGTTTTTTCGAAAAGTTTTTCAAATAAAAGAACTTTTTAAAAAAACTGCTCGAACGATTTTCAATATTTTTCTCCTCGATAGACATTTAGTTTTCAAATTTAATTGCATACTTTGTTTTTCCGAGAAAACTCTTAAACTAATTAAAAAAATGAAATAATTTTCGAAACAAATAAATATTTTTTTTATTTTAATATAAGAACAAGTTCATGCGACCCAGTCGTGCATTTTTTTTTTAATTTTATTCGACGATGTGACCGCACATATGAGCAAGTACGTGCGATCCAGTCGTGCAATTTATTTTATTTCGTTAAAAGAAAATTAAACATTTGTATTTCTGTTATCAACTTCTTCATTCAGTAACGTGAATACATTTTCCTGGCAAATATTCAAGAAAGAATATTTAAAAATAAATCGAGATATGACTTAAAACAGTTCCATATCCCCAAAGGGTGTTTTGTTAATATTCTAACTCTGATGATGATTAATAAATCCAAGAGTAATAACTCCAGCTACAAGTAATGTTCAAGAATTACTGTATACTGTACACCATAACTGTATTCCTTCTCCTAATGAAGAAGCCACCATCCAAGTTACAAATCCAACAACATATTGCCACCCAACTCTCAAGTACTGGCAAAGTATTGGAAGCACAATGAACCCGTTCCAAAGTAAACGGTTAATTGAAAATGTAAACCTTGAAGCAGCTCTTCTTGTATGAACCACATCAATAGCCCTCGGGCCTGTAATATTCGCACCGCATTCGCCCCATCTGCTGTCATGTGACGACAATCAAACATGCTTTTCTCAACACCTTCTCTCGTTCGTCGTCCATTGTTTTTAAACCGCAGGAAATAGGCACAACGTTCTTTGAAGTGCCGAGCAATGAAGGCCTCCGGCTACACCAACTCAGAATACTTGGACAGAGAACGCTTTGTAATAGAAACGCGTGCGTCTTCGGGTTCTGGTTGCTTCGCATCAGTCTAAAAAAAAAAGTAGAAAATAGGTTACTATAGAGCCATCTTTCTCGTTGCCTTTTCGGAGTTAGTAGCACTCGTTTCTGGGACATGATTCCACAGCCCATCCTTAAACGAAAAGCTGCAAAAGTACATGACATTCATTTGTTTGCCTGGTTTGTTCCTTGTTCCACCCTTAATTGACAGATTTACGTGTCCCTCTTCTGGTACATTCTCTGCTGGATTCTGTATCCAAAAACATTATAATAATAATAATCATTATGAGTTCCGGCCCGTCTTGTGCGCTGCGCGTCTTTATGGGTCTCAAAAGGAGGCTACAACTTTCTTCCATCCTTATATACTTTCCCAACTGGTGTGGGCGGGAGTCCCATTCCTCGTCACCCGTTGTTGATTTTTTTTGGTTCCTAAACTCCGGAACTTGTGCTGGGTTTGCAAATATCATATTATTCACAGAGATTCTTCTCTAGGAGTGTGACTGTCAATCCAATTATATTGGATAATTGAAACGTTGCAACACTGTGCCGAATACCTTTGCATGAAACGTGCAATTTGCACCGAGTTTCGAATAAAGGAACACGAAGATATCCTGTCAACGTTGTTGTACGAATGCAGGGCTTACAGGCATCCACGAGCACCGGTATCATTGTTGGAACAAACTCGGCATGGAAGTTTTTTTTTTTTAGTCCTGAATCCTGATGGTGGTTTTTTCGTTAAAATGTTTTTGAAACTACCTGCATTGATTTTCTTTTTTTTTTTTGGTAGAAAATTGGGGCGTAAGGCATTAAAAGCATTGGGATTTAACTTTGGAGCGGATCTGTGCATATTCCTGATTGTCATTTTCTGTGGACATGGCATTTCAAAAACAGTTTGAATGCTGCAAGCTATACCATCAAGCATTCCTTTTGCGGAATATCTATAGTTGATGAAAGGAAAACCTGCGATGTGTAGGACTCGTTGCCTCTTTACAACGTGGTACTACCAATTATTGCAAGATTTGAAAACATAAAAAGGACTGAGCTGGGAATACCACTTAAAAATAATCCAGGCAACCCATTGGTCCTTAAGAGTTTGTAGCTTCTCTCGATGGCTCTAGCTATGGATTAGGAATATTCATAGCTACATTGAGTTTTTGTTTTGGGCCAGATGTAACCCTGAATGGAGAGTTTATTTTCTTGAAACGGACTCCAACGATTGTGACAGTTTTTACTTGAGATTATATGTAGGAACTAAAGGGTCTTTCATTAAGCGCTTCCTAACTTTAAATTAAAATAAAATAAAGTGTATTTAAGATATCATCAACAATTTTTATTCGTTTAAAAGGCCCATCGATGCAATTATTTAGATAGATAGATAGATATATTTATTGTGTCCATTTAAATTTTACATTTTTTACAAATTGATAATGTCATTGCACAGTACAGAGATATGATATTTTATTTTGTATCTTACAACTGAAAAATAATTTTTGGTTTTAAATTGCTTTACTGGGTTTTAACATCAAAATTGGAAGGACAAATATATGATAAATGTTTATATTTTATATTTTATCACAATTTTTAAATTTCATATTACTTGTTATAACATATTACAAAAATAAATAAATTTATATATAAATGTATGAATTCATAAATAAGTATAACAAATTATATCACAGCAGGGTTTGTTTAATAATAATAATAATAAATATAAAAACAAATAAATAAATAAATAAATAAATATTACAGATGAAGAAAAAAAAATAAAAGACTAAATAAATTAAAAAGTATATAAATAAATTAACAATGAGTTTTCTTAAAGATACTACAAATACAAATATTTCCAAATAAATAAATTAATATACAAACCTACATAGATTTAAAAGGATACAAGAAAATTGTAATAAATTGTGTTAAAGCACGAGGTTTTGTATTAATAACATTTTCGTTGTGTTGGCATCGTTTTCATTTTCATTGAGGTTTTCAATTTTATTTCTAATGTAATGTGCAATGTTGATGTTGAATAAAACCAAGGAACGCGAATGATCATTTTGAGGACTTTTTTTGACCGCAGTTTCCCCAAACGGGAGATCCATATAAAGTTATATAGCTTGAAAAACGACTTTGTAGATAAAAAGTTTATTTTGGTCGCTTAATAATGATTTTCGATTTATTAAAGGGTATAATAATCTGATTGCTATATTAAGTTTATTTAATGTGTTTTTAGTATGATCCTTGAAAGTCAATTTCTTGTCTAAGTTAATGCCTAAATACTTAACAGAATCGACCCAAGGAATATCGCAGTTATTTATTTTAAGTCCTACCTTTTTCTTGTGAAAAAGATAGCCTGACATTTCCCAGCGTTTATTTTAATTTTCCAGTGCTTATAATATTCGAAGATAACATTAAGCGCAGTTTGAATATTGAGGATAACTGAGGAATCATATTCGTCAGAAGAATATATAGCAATATCATCTGCATACATTCAATATTCGCAGTTTTGTAATCTGGGAAAATCGGAAGTAAAAATATTGAAGAGTGTTGGGGACAGTACATAACCTTGTGGGACGCCTGAAAGTACAGCTTTACATGAAGAACATATTCCATTTAGCATAACGAGAAACTTTCTGTCGGTCAAAAAACTTTTAACTATATTGATTAAATAACCGGGAAAATCATAATTTATTAATTTGTGAATGAGCCCATTGTGCCATACAGTGCCAAAAGCTTTTTCAACATCAAGAAGAACAAGGCCAGTAGATTTATTATTTTTAAAGTTATTTTTTTACATGATTGCATAATCTTAATAAACCAAACTGGTGTGGCGGAATGATAAATGTATCATTAAGAAAAAGTAATAATTTTTGGAGAATAATTTTCTCTAATATTTTACCTGCGTTGCTTAGCAGACTCATAGGTCTGTAACTGTTGGCGTCATTACGGAGTTTTCCAGGCTTCAGAATTGGAATTATTTTCGCCGATTTCCACTTGAATGGAAAGTATTTTAATTTTAGACATGAGTTAAACAAAAAAGAAAATCCACTCATTGGAAGCTGTTTAATTACCAGATTTTTAATTTTATCGATGCCTGGAGACTTCTAACTTTGAAGATCACTAACGATGAACTCAATATCTTTAGTTGAAACCAATTCGATTGGGGGAAGTTCAAATACTCTTTGATTAAACTCATCCACATTCTGGTTGATCAAACGTTCAACCTCAAAGTTGAAGTGTTGCAAAGGAGCATGACTCAGAGCGAAAGTGCTGGCAAAAAGTTCAGCTTTATCATTGTAACTAGTAATAAGATTACCAGAAGGTATTGGTGAGTATTTCTTTTTATAAATATTCCAAAACGGTTTTGAGTTTGGACGTAAACAGCTCAATTTCTTACCCCATTCAATATTTCGAAAATCTAAAATTTTTTGCGATATAATTCTGTTCAGGAAGTTCATTTCATCATAATTATTTTGCTGCCTAAATCTTATCCAGATTCTCCTTAACTTATTTCTTGTTTTTTAATAACATTTAAAATATCACGCGGTAGAATTATAGCTCTCTTATTTATATTTTTTCTTGGGATTGCTACATCAATGCTTTCTAAAATTTTATTTTCAAATAAGTCCACGCTAGAGTCAATATCTTCACAGCATAAAACATTTTCAATATTACACTGACAATTACGAATGCTAGAATGGAAATGTGAACGAAACAGTAGCCAATTAGCATTCTTATTATCTAAATATTGCACATTAATCAGTCTTGGGCTTAAAATAGTATCACAAAAAACAGGTAGATGATCCGAACTCAGAGCAGTAGCGGTATATGGCTGGGTAAAACAGCTGGGTGTGTTTATAAGAAACACATCTAGAGTTGATGGTGATGATCTCCTTGATGTAGGAATGTATGTTGAACCATTTGGATACAATATTGTGATTGGGTATCTTATTATAAAGTCATAAAGGAGATTTCCCCATGAATTTGCCCTCAAACATCCCCATTCACGATGTTTACAATTAAAGTCTCCACCTATTAAAAAGTTATCATTTCTTACTAATTTTCTAAGGTCGTTTCTAAAACTTCGTTTCTTCAATTCGTTGTATCTTCCGCCGGGGAAATATATTGAAAATATTTTAAATGTGTTAGAATTTTCTAATAATAATTCTACTCTTGTGTTAACGATTGGTAATAGAACATGTTTAATTTCTTTTTTAAGTACTATGGCAACACCACCACCAAACGTCGGACGGTCTAGCCTATGACAGATATAATTACAATTTGAGAAACCAACATCAACATCTAACCAAGTCTCACACAACAGACATATATCAACATTTGCACTACAAAGAAAATTGAAGAACTCATTACATTTATTGCGTATGCCTCTAGCATTCCAACATATAATCTTCATATTTATAATATTACTTTCCATTATAAGAATACAAATACTTAGTTGCTAGTTGTGCAATGACATTGCAATTATTTGTGGAATATAATATCGTTCAAATATCCGCCGCGGCTTCTCTTGGTGGCGCGCGTAATTGGGTCAAATCAATCACACAATCTCTGTAGCCAGTTCACAGCACCTCCACGTAAGCCTTCAAATCTCGTGTGCAAAATGTCCAATATGGCATGAGCTGTGTGGTACGGGGTGCCGTCCTTTTGAAACCAGTTGTCTTTGGTGTCCATATCATACAATTCAGGCCAAAAGAAGTTGGTAATCATCAACCTATACCGCTAGCCGTTTACGGTGATGACCTGGCCAATATCGTTCTCAAAGAAATATGGACCGATGACGCTGCCAACACAAAATCTACACCAAACAGTGACTGTATCGGGATGCATTACACACGCTTTGGATCTCATGTGAATTGGTATTGTCCCAAATTCGACAATTTTGTTTGTTCACGTACCGATTGGTCTAGATATGGTCCTTATCGCTAAAGATAAATTTTCAATGAAAGTTAGGGTCAATTGCCAACTGCTCCAGAGCCCATTCAGAGAAACAAACGTCGTTGTCTTTGGTCTTGGGTCAGTTGAATTTTGAACGGGTGCAGGCCCAAGTCAAGATGTAAAATTCGCCAAGTTGTGGTTTGCAAAAGCCCGATTTCTTGTGAGCGACGCGAAATCGACTGGACCGGACCTGCACATTCTTACGGATGGCGGCGATTTTTTCGGCAGATCTTCCGTTTCGTCAATTAAGATTGTTTACTGTCAGTCTGTCAGTCTGTCAATATATCATCCCGTCAGTCTGTCAGTCTGTCACTACATAGAGAAGTCTAAAAAAGTTAGTGAAAAAAATTGTCTGTCAGTCTGTTTGTATGTATAACGAACTGCAGCCTAAGCGGCTTAAGTGATTGCATTTCAATTTGGTACGTATGGTTCTTTTGGCGAGTTTTTGAAATTTTATTTTTACGGCTAAAAATAACGGTAACGTTAAGGAAAAGCTTATTTTTCGCAAAAACGGCTTAAACGATTTTGATGAAATTTTTTCAAAATATTTTTGTAGGCATTGGCTTTTATTTCATAAAAACTAAATTTACGGGAAAAGTCTATTAACTGTACCTTCATATAACGGTATTTTTAACTTTCGACTTTCTCGGTAACGGCTCATTGGATTTTCATCAAATCTTACAAAAGTTAAGATCTACAGATCTGGATAGCCAAATTAATTCTGCATACCAAGATTTTTATTAACTTTTTTTTTTTTCTATTTAAAATTAATTTTTGAATTTTTTTTGAAAATCAAGAAATTTTATTTTATAAATCGGTGTATGTTATTAAATTCTAAAAAACTGCAAAAGTTCCAAAATCTCAAAAAGAATTTTTTTTTCAAAAAACTAAAAATAAAAAAGACGGTTTTATCAAAATCGGTCCTAAAATTTTCGAAATATTTTTTTTTTCATAATTGCTTTCATAAATTACTGGCAAAATTCTATCTGTACGGATGTTTTTTAGACTGCAGCCTAAACGGTTGGGCCAACCGTCTTCAAATTTAGAACTTAAAGCTATTGTAATATTCTAAAGGGGAGTTTTTTCAATTTTTTTTTAGCTCAAAAATTAACGGTACCTGCCATATAACCGTTTTGAAAGATCAGTATTTTGAAAACTGGTAGCTGAATTTTTTTTTAATTTTGTGTTTAAATGTATGTTTTTTTTTTAATAATTAACGCGCGCACAAGGGACTATTTGTTTCCCTTTTAATGTAACACACTGCGCGGGCATTAGGAAGATAGGGAGGGGAGAGATAGGAGGTGTCGATTAACATTGGTTTTGAATGCTTGCAAATTGAAATGGCAAGGGAAAATCTCGCCGGGTAAACTATTCCAAATTCGTGCTGTTCGGCTAAAAAAAGAATCCCTATATTTCACGGTACGTCCGAAATTGGGCTCAAAGGTGAACTGATGAGCATTCCTTGCGAGACGAGTATTACGGGAGAAACTTTTAAGGGGAGGAATGCAGCTGGCTACCTCGAGTGAACATTTTTTATAAAAGAAACGATAAAATAAGGAAAGACATGAAACATTGCGTCGGTGTTCGAGAGGGGCAATTGATTCAGCGGCAGTTCTATTTCCTATCAATCTTTACGCTCGATTTTGAATTCTATCAAGCAGGTGAAGTGATGTTTGTGAAGCACCCGCACAGAGGTGGGAGTTATAGTCGAGTTTAGGGCGTATAAACGCTTTATAAATTGTAGCCAGATCAGATGGGGAAAAGTACTTCTTACACCGATAAAGAAAACCTAAGCACTTGGCAGCATTCTTAGTGATCTCAAATATATGGTCGTTCCAATGGAGGTCGTTGACACACATACCGAGTATTGAGAGCTTTTTCGGTTTCTTCGATGTAAGTGCCATTCATGGACAATGGCATTGGGGGAATGTTTAGCTTTAACGACAGAAGACAGCATTGAGTTTTCGAAGCATTAAACTCCACACGATTTCTATTACCCCATTTGACAATGCTGTATAAATCGGAGTTTAATGAGCTTGACATACGGCACCGTTGCAATTGTACGTCCGAAGGCGCAGGACGTGAATTATCGAACGAATATGAAAAGCTGAGCGAAGAGTCGTCAGCAAAACAGTTAAGTGGATTAGAAGTAACAGACAGAAGATCATTTATAAAAATGAGGAAAAGAGTCGGAGACAGAACAGAGCCCTGGGGCACACCAGCATTTATTTTATGGGAATCAGACTTGAATCCGTCCAATACAACTTGTAATGAACGGTCCAGAAGATAGCTTCTAATTCAACGAACAAGAGTATTATCGATCCCAAAAGCACGCATTTTCGATAAGAGAGCTTCATGCCAAACAGGCTGGACAAATGCTGTTTTCCATCTTCTAGGAAAGATTCCAGAAGAGTAGGAGCGATGGAAAAGCTTACGCAGTGGCTTTGCCAGTGTGAAAGAACACCTCTTCAGAAGAATCGGGGGTATACCATCCGGGCCAGCGGATTTGTGTATATCGAGATCTTTGAGAACTCTTGCTACTGTACGAGTGCGGAAAAAAATGTGTCCCATGGAAAAATTTACATTCTCAAGTACAGGAGGGGCAACGTTGCTTTGAGGCAGCGTGGAGCTGGCAGCGAAATGGGCGGCGAGCAAGTTTGCCTTCTCTGAAGAGTAAACAATTGGTTTGTTATTGTCGATGAGCGTTGGAACCGAAGATGTCGAGGAGTTTTTTACATGCGACCCAGTTGCAATTTATTTTTTCAAATCATTATTAAAAAAAGTTTTGTTTTAGTTTATTTTTCAAAATAAAAATTGTGGGAAACCATTCAGTTGATTTATATTAAACAAGCTGACCCACCCGGCGTTGCTCGGGTATAACATACACTTTCTGGATCCGACAAGAGTGCCACTTATCGGGTCAAACAATAACGAAAGACCACCAACGTATATAAAATCGTGGTAATTAATAATATAATATTGTTGATATGGAAACGTATACCAGGGAAAACTACATTTTCGTTAATATTACCACATCAGCGCCACCTATCGAGTCAATTTTTTTTTTCCAAAAATTTATAGTATTTCGGAATTACTTTTAATTACAAGAGGAATTTCCCCGCCAGGCATTACCACTGCTATTCATGGTATTGATTCTAGACTGATCATAGAAATGATAGGTTCAGAGATTTATGGGTTGCTAGTGCTAGATAAGAAATACAACAGATTGGTCGAAATCTTAAAGTGGTGATTTGGAACGTTGGAAGTATGAACGGTCAAAGCTGTGAACTGGAAGAGATGATGAAGAAAAGGCGAATAGAATTCTTGTGCAAAATGGCGATAATGGAATCGGTATAACTCGTGCGGAGGAATGGCTTACAGACGTTTCAACAAAGAAGCAATGTGTGGAATGTGCCCAACTTTAGAGAGTACGGAGAGCATGTATCAGGAGCTGGAGGAAATATCTGCACCGGATGTTGATACAAACCATGCTATTCAGGAAATCCAACATGATAAAATGAACAAGGGACTCAAAAATAAAGAACAAACAAAGTTATTGAGCCAAACGAAATACCTTCAGAGTTCTGGAAAAAGAAGGGACACATCGGGTCTCATCACCAAACATACCAGCGAGCGGTGAACAAGCGGATTAAAAGTTGCCTTCACCCACTTTATAAGGGGAAGGCTGATGCACGAAATTGTGATAGCTGCCGTTCAATCAAGCTGATGGCGCACACCATGAAGATCGTTAAACGGGTATTGGAAGGCTGTTTGCGAAAAATAAAACGGTTCTCTGACGACCAGTACGGGAATGTTCAAAGTATAAGAATCAGAATGCAAAAAAAAATAATCGGGATTCCTCAAAAGATTTGCACATTTTGTTGGTTGATATTTGTTGCCTTTAAGTAAAGATGCCCCGCAGGAGTCACCCAAAGGCTGCCAATCAAAGTTCGTATGCCCCAGGCAAGATCTTGAGTCCTTTGCTCTTTCTTGCCGTCTTCGAGGTGATGGAATCGACAGTGAATTATTTTCTGTAGACAATGGAACATTGCTTTTTAAGTCGGAACAAATAACGGGTCCGCCAAATAACTTTTTTTTTTTTTTTTTGGAAAATGCTTCATAAACATCGAGTGTAGCTTCGGCTGTGTGGCACGTAACGCCGTCCTGTTGAAACCAAATATTGCCAATATCCTCCTCTTCAATTTTTGTGAACAAAAATTCGTTCAACATGGCCCGATAACGATCGCCATTAACTGAAACGGCCACTCCCTGCTCATTTTCGAAAAATGGCCCAATTATGCCTCTGGACCAAAATCCGCACCAAACAATGACTCGTTTTGGGTGTATCGGCTTTTCAATGTATGCGTGCGGGTTTTCTGTGCCCCAAATGCGACAATTTTGCTTGTTTACATACCCGCCAAGATCAAAATGAGCTTCTTCTGAAAAGATGATTTTTTTTGGAATTTTGAAATTGGCATCTTCTCTAAGTCGATGGCAGGCAGTAATGTCGCAATATTTCCCAGCGTTGTTCAAGCGTAAACACAACCATATTCGTTCAGCGGAAGCATAAAACTAATTATCTGTCAAATCAGACATGGGCTAAGTGTTACTATTCACGAAATAAGCACTAGTTGAAAAAAAAAACGTTAGATGGCGGACCCTATATATGCCTAGGATCTATGATCAAAGCGAAGGATCTTGTCATGAAGACGATGTTTTTGATTAAGATGAAGTGGCACGAAAACCTAGCCATCTTCTGTGATTCTGTGAAAGAAGCCTTCTTAGATGGAAGAAAGAATGAATGAATGAAGAATGAACCATTCTACCTTTGCGAACAAAATAACAAGCTTATCTAAAGCCATTCGTTAACCACCTGGTTCATATTAGTGGGGTTTTAGGCCAGAAAAGTCCACCATCGACAAATATTACATTACATACACATTACGACAGATCTTGGAAAAACCAGGAACTTCAAATCAAACGAATCCCACCACACTATCAATTTCAAAACCACCTATATAGATAAGACCTTTGTAGAGCAGTTTTGGCAAATCTTCCAGACTCATCAAAAATTAATATGGAAAATGCACACTGCGTTCTGTCAAGGTCGGTAAGGAATTATTTGACACTTTTGGAGTCCAAAAAAGCATTTAGAAAACATGATGCGCTGTCTTGCGACTTCTTCAACATTATACATGAAAGAATAGTGTAGAACTCGCACCCCAATACCAGATGCACGATCTTTCAAAAAGTTCATCAATTTACTCGAATATCTGACGATATTGACACAGTTGAAAGAATGCAGGGTATAATGCCAGCAGTGTTTTGAGAGTATTGATAAGGAAGCAGCGATAATGGGCTTAGCAGTCCATAAGGGTAAAACCAAGTATATGCTATCATCAAGTAGAGATACCCTTAAACATCGACGTCTATAACTTTGAGGTAGTTAGGGACTGTATCTACCTCAGAGAACAAACCAAGAAGGCAATTGAATTCCAAAGCCAAGTCACTCTTGGGGAAATTAAGTGGCCCTTTATAAGACCTTCATGATTCAAGTCTGCTGTACGGTGCAGAGGCCTGTAAAATGGATGAGGATGCCTTAGGTTGCTTTAAGAGAAAAATTCTCCGGATGATTTTTATTCCCGCATGTATCTCCTCCAATCGCCGGAGGAGATACAACAAGGAATTATACGGGCTGTACAGCGACACAGACCTAGCCAAAAGAGTAAATGTCCAACGTCCACAGTTGGGTCATAAAGAGGGGATTGGCATCAATACTCCGGCCAGGTAAATCTTCGTTTTCACCCCGGAGGGACAGTAGAGAATGATCAAGACTTATGTGGCACATACAAGTAGAAGAGAACCTCGACCAACTTTACATGCAAAACTGGAGGCAGCTAGCTAGGGAACTAGCTGGCTGGTAAAGCTTGTTGGTTAAAGCCCACTCCGGGCTGTATCGCCTCCTAAAGTAAGGTAGGGTAAGGTAATTTCACTAGTGGTGCCGTATAGAAAAAATATGCTTTGAGAGTCGGGTTGAAAAGCAACATTCCAGCACGACACCTGCCTTAGCCTGCTGAAGTTTTCTGAGAATTGTAGTTTCATTGGACATCTTAACAATCTTCGGTGAAAGGAGAAGAGGAGAAGACAGAAAAATAATCATCATCGGTTGAAAGTGGCGTTCCCTAGCCTCTGGTGATTTAAGATATTTGGTCAAATCAAACCGAAAGGTACATTTCTTAAAACACACAATTTTGTTCATAATCTCTCTAAACTAACACAGAATTCCACAAATCTCGAAAACACCCTTAACGATTCCAAATTAACTTAATAAATACGTCGTTTGGATCCATATTTGTTGCTTAAACTAATAAGCGTAATTTTAATTTAAAATGTTTACTCAAAAATGTTTTTATTCGAACCGTTTTCAACACCCACCGTCCATGATTCAAGATTTTAGCTCAAGTTATCCTTCCAAATAAACAGACTAACATATATGTATATGTATGTATATTTTACAGACAATTTTCAATAAAAACTAATCAGTTAAGCCAAAACTTATCCCTTCGAACAACCAACACACCAAAGAATAAAGAGAAAACAAATTCAAACTTTTAAGTTCCCCTAGCAGAGTCCCTCAAACATAAAGACATTCATTCGTAAAAGAAAACATTTTTATTGAGACCATCCAAAGAGTGCATCCAGCTTTGTTTTGAGTCCTCACATTGTTTCCATACCGATAATCCCGAGCTTAGTTCTTCGAACCGAATTGACGCACCGGGCGCCTGGAACGTTTCTTCTTAATGCTCCCAGCATTGTTGCCCGGTCGAAACTTTTTCATTTTATTGGTCCCGGTATTGTATGTGGCAGAAGGATTGACGGAAATAACGTTGCGATTGCCTTGCAAATACCGCATATACTTTGAAGGCACCACAATATTCATTGCTTGCTGATTGCGTTTACCCTTGACAAGTTTGAAGCTGTTATGGTCCTTCTTGGAGCTGCCTCGTTCGTTTATGATCTCATCCTCATCCACATCATCCTCCCCAATAAAGTAATCATCGGAATCGTCTTCTCCTCTGCCGGCGGGCGCGAGTGTAATTGTTCCAGTATTTATTACCTCATTAGATGTTCCAGTTCCAGAAATACCTGAACCTGTATCTGTTGCTGTAGCTGTTGTAACGCCTGGCGGCCGAGAGATGACGATTATTTGTGGTTGTGGAGTTTGATTGCCACCCATCAAGAAGAATTTCCTAAAGAACAACCTGCCTTTCGACGAATCCGGTTTCAGGGCCACAGCCTTACCTTCCAGCTCCATGTTTCCAACGTCATCATAGTGGTCCTCATTGTTGTATTGATTCTGCACCTGCCTCACCCTTGAATCCGAGGGCAATATGAAAGATTTTCGTCCTGTCCAAATAAAATTATTGCTAGTTAAAACATTCAAATCAAATCCTTTTGGTCTTACCCTTGCTTTTCTCGGCTATCGAACCCACAGCCATCAACGTCAAAACTAAAACAATACAGAGTTTCATATTGCTGCCGGTAATGTTCTCTAAGCAATTAATGCGTAATGCATTGACATTTACGCCAAAACGTCTTTTTATACCGAAAATTCTCGAGCCTCATCTCCTAAAACCGAAAACCCTAAAAGTCAATTACCCTAACTTATTTTCTCTTTAGCCACAAAACTTAAGTGATGCTGTGCCTCCTCCAGAATTCAATGAAGACTTCTGGGTGGAGAAAAAAATCTGTCCTAGCTGCGGGGCATGATGGAGATGCCGAATAGCTTACGCTTCTTCTAATGAGATTACGATTGAGAATTATTTGCCTGGTAAGTGCTATGTATACTGATGATTTGGATGATTGGTAAAATTGACTTAGACTCATTGCCCTGGGGCCTGTGTGTGGCGACGATATGGGTCATTTGCGCTGCCAAATTGACCATACAAGTGCGATGACAGTTGGATACTATGCGGTGTTTGGGCCACAAGTAATCAAGATGTTTGGTTGGGCTAGCGTTGAAGTGTTTTTTGATGAGTGGCAGAAGTTTTAAGTTGTCTTTTGATTGATTAATGTGGAGTTCGTTTATGTAACGGTATGGTTGGTGATAAGTTCTGAAGGAAATTCATACCTATTTAGAGGGTTATCAGGTACTAACTTCTATAATAGTTATATGCATGAAAAATTATGTATCGAATAAAAGCTACAAAATTAAAAATGAGATACAGGGTGGCCCACCAATTGTGCAGCAATAAGAAATTCAAATAACTTTTTATTTAATCGATGTATTTCATTTATTTTTTTTATTGGTTAGAAAATTAAATTTTATTTTAAATAGTTAGTTGTTTTTAAAGATTATAGACCGCAAATGACCTCCACGCTCTCCCACGCATATGCGGCACCTGATCAAAAAATTATTCATTGCGGCCTGAAGAGTTGAAGTTGGGATCGCCTCAATTATTGTCGTTATGGACTGCTTTAATTCATTTAAATTCCTGGGCTTCGTTTTATACACCTTTTGCTTGACATAACCCCATAAAAAGAAGTCTGGTGCAGTCAGGTCAGGTGACCTTGGGGGCCAGCGAAGAGTGGAGTTTCTAGAAATTAATTTGTTTGCGATTTTTTTGTTTAGCTCCGCCATAACTGGTCTGGCTATATGTGCAGTTGCTCCATCTTGCTGAAACCAAACGCTGTTGAATGGTATACGTCTTCGGCGCAGTTCTGGGTAAAAAAACTCCTTCAACATCTTTAAATAACGGTCCCCATTGACAGTAACGGTTACACCGTTTTCTTCAAAGAAGTACGGCCCGACAATACACCTTGATGAAACTGCGCACCACACAGTGACTCGTTCTGGGTGCAGTTTCGTCTCATGGAGCATTTCTGGATTAGACTCATTCCATATACGGCAACTTTGCTTGTTTACATTGCTGTTAAGATCAAAATGGGCCTCATCAGACATGAACAAACAATTGATCAATGTGTTGTCTTCTTCGGCCATTGATATCATTTTTTGGCAAAATTCCAGGCGAACAGGCAAATCCTGAGGGTTTAACTTGCTAGTAATTTGGACTTTGTACGGAAACAAGTTTAAATCGTCATGAAGTATCCGTTGTAATGACCGTCTACTAATTCCAATTTGCCCCGATAAGTTTCGGGTCGAAACGCTCAGATTGGCCTGTATTGCAGATGCTACTGCTGCGATTGTATCCTGAACCCGAACATTGGCATCTCGATGGTACGGCCTTCGTGCGATGCTTCCAGATTCGGCAAACATGTTTACAAACCTCAAAATGGTCCATCTACTCGGGGGATTACTGCCAAACTCCCGCCTAAATTCCCTTTGGACGGAAATGACGGACTGCAAAGCATGGTACCGTTGCACTATCCAAATTCTTTTCTCCGTATCCCAAGCATCCATTTTTATAAATATAAATTTGTCTTTCCGATGTTAAACACGAGAAACGAGGCATGATGAGTTGATGAGATCTTGTTGAAGTACAAAATTGCAATTTGGTAAAAAAGTAGCTAGGCTGATTAGTTTGAATAAAATTAGAGAGTAAGAGAAGAGATCTAAAACGAATGAGGTGATCAAATGACATATTGTACAACAACTTAGAGAAATGAGAGATCCTGTCAAAACGTCTTACACCAAAAACATAAAGTGCTACAGTGTTGAACGCAACATTAAGTTTTCTTCTATTGGTTGAGTCACAGTTACAGAAAATCTCGCATCCATAAATTAAATTCGGAACGATGAGAAATTTTGCTAGAAGCATACGGGATTTAAAGGAGTGAATTGCTACGAAACTCTGAGCTGACGTACTATATTATAAACTTTTCCAACTTTAGCATTGATATGGTCATTCCACTTGAGCGTCCTATTGAAGATAATTCCTAAGTTTCGGGTCTTATCGATGAATTCTATTTTTGAGCCACGAAGAACGATATCCGGAAAATAGGAAAAGTCATATGGTTTTTTTTACCGATTATTAAACACTTTGTCTTCATCGGATTCAGAAAAAGACCATTTCTGTCATACCAGCTAGCTATCTTCTCAAGGTCCTTATTTATTTCATTAGCACAGTCCTCTATCATACCAAGGGAGCATCTTCTATAAAGTTGTATGTCATCTGGGTACATATGTATCGAGGAGTTCACTATTGAACGAATCTCGTTCACATACAAAGAAAATAGAAGAGGTCCAAGGACAGAGCCTTGCGGCACACCTCTGCTACTAAACAGAAAATTTGAAACTTGGTTTTTCAAAGCAATCGCTTGAGATCTTGAGCACAAAACTAAAAATCGTGGAAAGTTTATTACAAAGACTGATGATGTGGTCAACCGTATCGAAGACTTTAGAAAAATCCAACAAAATTAAAAAAAAAGTAATTTTATCTTCATCGAATGACTCTCGAATGTCATCTGACACATTGACGAGGCAGAAATACAACTATGGTTTTTCCTAAATCCCGATTGCACAGGAGAAATGAGGCTTTATGAATTTATGTAATAGTTTATTTGTTTTTGAAGTATTTTTTCCAATACCTTCGAGAAGAAGTGTAATATAGAAATCGGCCGGAATTCATTGCTTGTTGAACTCTTTTGAATCGGTATAGTTTTAGATTCCTTCCACTGCGACGGGTAAGTACCCGTGGTTAGTATGAAATTGAAAATGGTTATAAGGTAGAATAATGGGAAGAATAATTTTGGTAAATTTCGGATGAATTCCATCAAAGCACTGCTAGGGCATTAGGAAGATAGGGAGGGGAGAGATAGGAGGTGTCGATTAACATTGGTTTTGAATGCTTGCAAATTGAAATGGCAAGGGAAAATCTCGCCGGGTAAACTATTCCAAATTCGTGCTGTTCGGCTAAAAAAAGAATCCCTATATTTCACGGTACGTCCGAAATTGGGCTCAAAGGTGAACTGATGAGCATTCCTTGCGAGACGAGTATTACGGGAGAAACTTTTAAGGGGAGGAATGCAGCTGGCTACCTCGAGTGAACATTTTTTATAAAAGAAACGATAAAATAAGGAAAGACATGAAACATTGCGTCGGTGTTCGAGAAGGGCAATTGTTTCAGCGGCAGTTCTATTTCCTATCAATCTTTACGCTCGATTTTGAATTCTATCAAGCAGGTGAAGTGATGTTTGTGAAGCACCCGCACAGAGGTGGGAGTTATAGTCGAGTTTAGGGCGTATAAACGCTTTATAAATTGTAGCCAGATCAGATGGGGAAAAGTACTTCTTACACCGATACAGAAAACCTAAGCACTTAGCAGCATTCTTAGCGATCTCAAATATATGGTCGTTCCAACTGAGGTCGTCGTTGACACACATACCGAGTACTGAGAGCTTTTCGGTTTCTTCGATGTAACTGCCATTCATGGACAATGGCATTGGGGGTATGTTTAGCTTTAACGACAGAAGACAGCATTGAGTTTTCGAAGCATTAAACTCCACACGATTCTTATTACCCCATTTGACAATGCTGTATAAATCGGAGTTTAATGAACTTGACATACGGTACCGTTGCAATTGTACGTCCGACGGAAAATTACGTGAATTATCGAACGAATATGAAAAGCTGAGGGTAGAGTCGTCAGCAAAACTGTTAAGTGAATTAGTAGTAACAGACAGAAGATCATTTATAAAATAGAGGAAAAGAGTCGGAGACAGAACAGAGCCCTGGGGCACACCAACATTTATTTTGTGCGAATCAGACTTGAATCCGTCCAATACAACTTGTATTGAACGGTCCAGAAGATAGCTTCTAATCCAAAGAACAAGAGTATCATCAATCCCAAAAGTACGCATTTTCGATAAGAGAGCTCCATGCCAAACTCTATCAAATGCCTTGGAAAAATCAAGCGCATTAATCTTACTTTGGTCAAAGCGATGTAAAGCCCATGAGCCCAGAAAGAAGGGACTTAAGTGCTATGAGTCGGTAGGAGGAGGGGGAGGATGGGTCACCTTTCTTAGGGATGGGCAAATGCAGTCTTCCATCTTCAAAAAGTTAGTGTTTCGGAGAAAACTCCAAAAAGGGAAAACCAATTCGGCTAGACGAGGAATGGAAGTCAACGGGCTCATCCATAAAGTTTTCAGGGATGATCAAATTTGGAGATACGAAGCATTCTTCTTCCAATCTACTAAGAAATATATCAGAAAATTCAATCAAACTGTTGCCACCAAACGCATTTTGCAAAAAATAAGACAGCATTCTGACGGCCAGTGTGGGTGGTTTAATTTATTCGGATAAATCGACCACAGATGTACTCCAGACTCCAGAGTATAAAGAAAAGAGTGCACAGATATCAGGTATTTCTTAAAAGATTTTTACATTATTTCATTCGGAAAAGGTCTCTTAACAGAATCTGCATACTCTCTGATAATTCTCTAAGCCGAGCCTGGTCTTAGGGCTCAAATTTTTTTTGACAGACATTTTTTTTACATGGCTTCGAAAGAATCTTGTAGGTAATTAGCCAGTTCTGGTTCTCTAAGATTTCGGAGATCTCAAGAAATTTCCAAGTCAACTTTGTTGCAGTTGAAAAATTGATCTTAACACGATATCCCAGAAAACGTCAAACAAACACTTTGCATCTGTTTCCTTCTAACAAGGTTCTCTATGACAAACTAAAACTGAGCATGCGAATCCAAAATACATTAGAATTACTTTTTGACAGCAAAGTTGAGGATTTTTCTGAGAAACCGTGTTCAAATTTCTGAGAAAATTCTGATCTCTAAGGCCGGAGTGATCAGAAACTTGGACTGAAACAGCCTCCACAACTCTATAATTTGAAAGATTCGCAAATTATCTATGCACTCCTATCAATTACTAATTATAAAACAAGCATTATGTTTATTTTGCAATAAGAGCTAAAAATAATTTATTTATTTTAAAATTTGTTATATTTTATATTGTGATATTTTGGCCTGGGGTTCGACAAATAAAACTCAATCAAAATTCCACAATAATAAAACAAATCTCTTTATTTTATAAAACACAACGTCTTTCAGTTTAAATAACACCAATTTAACTTATTTCACTTATTCACAATTCAAATACGTTTTTATAATTCAACACTTTTTATTTAATCTCAATTCAATCACTTTTTACTAATACTTCCAGTTGTTAACAATTCCACTTTCGAAAATAAACTGAAACTGTCAATGCAATCTACTCTTGTATTTATACAACTTTAAAAGCTTCTGGAAGCTTCTGTCTGGTTCTGGCACAATCTAAGCTTTCGGTACTAATTCGAGTCTCGAATTGTTTCGTCAAGTTCGATTTAGTACTAAGTTAAAACATGTTGCAAATATGTAGCATACTTCTAGGGGCATGGTTGTTGTACACAATAAATGGTGGTTGTTGTACACAATAAATGTTGGTTGTTATACACAATGAATCCAACAGATGGCGTTAATTTACAAAATGTATCTAAACTTGTTGCCACATCACATTGTCCCCCTCTTAGTTTTGTTCGTCCCGAACAAGCACATCATCATTGTTTCCGTGGTAACGATGCAGTCGATCCACATGGACAATTTTCATTTTTGCTCTTGGTCCTCTTTGGATTCGGAAAACGACGTCATTAATGCGCGTAACTATTTGGTAGGGACCTTCCCAGTCCTGCTGAAGCTTGGGCGATTTTCCCTTTCTGCGATGTGGGTTATAAAGCCATACCAGATCTCCCTCATTGAATTCAGGTGCTGTTGCTCTCGCATCGTATCTGGTCTTCATGCGGTCACTCGCAATTTTTATGTTGTTTCTTGTTCTCTGGTGAATGTCGTTGATCCTTTCTCTAAGATCTAACACGTAGTCCTCTTCGCATTTTGGGTCTTCAATAGGAAATCCGAATTTTAGCTCACTTGGAAGCCGGGCAGTTCGTCCAAATAGAATTTCGGATGGAGTGTATCCAGTTGTACTATGAACCGCATTCCGGTAGGCCATAAGAAATAAAGGAATTCGCCGATCCCAATCCCGTTGGTTCTCGTTCACGACTTTGGACAGATGTTCCTTCAAGGTCTTGTTAAATCTTTCTACCATTCCATCAGACTGTGGATGAAGAGGTGTTGTCCTTGTTTTCTTTAACCCGAGTGATGCGCATACTTCCTGGAATACCTTCGACTCGAAGTTTCGCCCTTGGTCGGAATGCAATTCCATAGGCACCCCGAACCTGCAGACCCAGTGGTCCACTATCTGCTCGACAACGGTCTTAGCTTCTTGATTGGGTATCGCAAAAGCCTCCGGCCATTTGCTGAAGTAGTCCATGACAACAAGGATGTAACGGCTACCGTTTTCAGTTTCCGGGAACGGGCCTGTGATGTCAACGGCGATTCTTTCAAAAGGGGCGCTCACGTTGTACTGGTGCATTTTACCTCGTGTTTTGACTTTGGGTCCCTTGCTAGCTGCGCATGTTATGCACTTTCGACACCAGCTCTCTACATCGTTTCTCACGCTTAGCCAATAAAAGCGTTCCCGTACCTTTTCCAGTGTTTTGTTGATTCCCAAGTGCCCACCGGATATTCCAGCATGCATTTCTCGTAGGATCTCCTCTACTTTCGATCGTGGAACCACAAGCTGCATCTTAAAGGATCTTCCATCCGGCATTTCCCATTTTCTTCGCAAAACACCATCTTCCACATGGAGAGAGTCCCACTGCGCCCAGTATGCTTTTAAAGTAGGACTTCTGTCGGAGATATCTCTTGCATTTGGTTTCTCCATAGATTCCTTCCATGCAAGGATTGGCTCGATGTCAGGGTCTTCTTTTTGTGCATTACGAATTTCTTCGGCACTCCAACCCTCTACAGGTTCGGCTCTTATTCTCTGGACAGATATACCTTCATCCTTTTCCTCTTTTCGCGCACAATGTTTGCAACTGGGCTCACATGGTCTGCGGGAAAGCGCGTCCGCATTGCAGTGCAGTCTTCCTTTGCGATGCTGTACTTCGAAGTCGTAAGTCTGCAATCGTTCGATCCATCTTGCTACCTGCCCCTCAGGATTTTTGAACTGTAGCAACCATTTTAAAGCGGCGTGATCGGTACGCAGGATGAATCTCTGTCCATACAGATATTTATGGAAATGTTTTGTCGCCAGTATCAGAGCAAGGAGTTCCCGTCTGGTTACACAGTAGTTTCTCTCTGGTCGCGACAGAACTTTGCTGAAATAGGCTACCACTTTCTCCTGCCCATCTTGTATCTGCGACAGAACTGCTCCAACACCCACGTTACTAGCATCCGCGTCCACAATAAATGTTTTGCCAGGGGTGGGGTAAGCTAGTATTGGTGCCTCACAAAGTCGCTGTTTTAGATGTTGAAAGCTTCTTTCGCACTCACCTGACCATTTAAATTGTCTACCCTTCTCAGTTAGCTGGTGCAGACACTTTGCGATTCCGGCAAAATCTTTGACGAACCTCCTGTAATAAGTGGCGAGACCTAGAAAGCTCCTCAGCTGGTGTTTATCTTCGGGAACTGGCCAATTTCTCACGGTTTCGATTTTCTCCGGGTCAGTGTTTACTCCATTTGATGATATCACATGTCCCAAATATTTCACCTCAGCTTTGAACAGAGCACATTTCTTTGGATTTAGTTTCAAATGTGCAGTTCGAAGTCGTGTAAACACCTCCCTCAAGTTGTCGCGATGTTCAGCGAACGTCTTTCCCACAACGATGACGTCATCCAAGTACACCAGGCAGGTTTTCCATGTCAGACCCTGTAACACACGTTCCATTAAACGCTCAAAGGTGGCTGGAGCGTTACACAAGCCAAATGGCATAACGGTAAACTGCCATAGTCCATTTCCCGTTGTGAAAGCGGTCTTTTCTTTGTCTTCTGGATGGATCTGTACCTGCCAGTAACCACTTTTCAGATCGAGGGTGGAAAACCATTTCGCTCCAGAAAGGGTATCCAAGGTGTCATCTATTCGAGGCAAGGGGTAGCTGTCCTTCTTGGTGACATCGTTGAGCCTCCGGTAATCCACGCAGAATCGAGTGCTGCCGTCCTTCTTTTTCACTAGTACAACGGGTGATGCCCACGGACTTTTTGAGCTTTCGATTAGACCGTCTTTTTCCATGGTTGATATCATCTCATCGACTTCCGACTGTTTTGCCAATGGAAGTCTTCTAGCAGGTTGTCGGATCGGTCTGCTATCGCCGGTGTCTATTCGGTGCTGTACTAGGTGTGTTCGACCATAGTCTCCATCCTGCGATGCAAATATATCAGCAAACTCGCCAATGAGATTTTTGGCCATGGTTTTCTGCTCCTGATTTAGCTCACAGTTTCCAAGGATAGCATTACATACCTCAGCCAATTTTGTTGCAGAAACAGGACTCGCAGAATCACTCCCAGATGTTGTCGATATGGCTGCAATGGGTACGCATCTTCCAATCACCTCTCCTTGTCTGAGCTTGACGGAGTGTTTGTTCGGATTCATCAGCCTTACCGGAACCATGTTTTTCTTTGGTTCCACTAAAATCTTTCCAACGATATAGCTTGGAAAGTCCTCTTTATTATCTGCTTCAATGAAATAGAATCGGTGGTTCCCAGGATCACCCTCCAAACGCGTCCAAAGAACTGTCTCTGAAGATGGTGGTAGGACTTCATCTCTGCTTATAACCGCCCGAAGATTCACAGCGTTCTCGTTTCCGTATACCATAGGGATCTCAACGGTTCGATACCTTAATACTTGCATTCGAAGGTCTATGATTACCTCATGTGCCTTCATGAAATCCACTCCAATGATGCATTCGTCGCATATGTCGGCTACCAAGAATGCATGTGAGAAGGTCAACCCTGCCAGTTGTATCTTTAGAAATACCTCCCCGTATACTTTTGCTGCTTCTCCCGTAGCTGTCTTCAGAGTGTAGCAGCTGGTGTTATGTAGCCAGGATGTCTGAACAAGGTCTCTTCTGATTATGGAGGCTGTGGCACCCGTGTCGATAGTGGCCACACATTTTCTGTTTCTGATGACTGTCTCCACTGTCAAGCTCTTGCTGCAGCGTGTAGTTTGCGAAACTTGGATGATGGTCCTGGGGGCGTCGATTCCATCAACCAACTTCAGCCCCGCGAAGTTGGTTCTTAGGCGTTTCCCCGCCTGCTGTTGATCAGAAGCTTGTCCAGCAGTGTGAGTGTTATTCCTGCCAGATGCTTCGTCATTCTGCCTCCTCCTTGTGCAATGTGGGCAGCTTACCTGTCTAGGCATAGATCTGCATTGTCGCTGTAGGTGTCCTAGCTTGTTGCAATTCCAGCATCTCATTTGACCTCGAACAGTGCTCGGGTTTTGTCTTTCAATGTCGACACGTTGACATGAGCACTCTAGCGTAGCCATTTCCCTGACGCGATGGCTACCTTGCGAAGCTTGGTCTGCTGCTTCCATTGTCAGGGCAAATGCTAAAGCCTCAGCGAGCGTTTTCTTACCTGCCATTCTCACAGCCATTTGTAGTTTTCCATCTGCAATGGCATTAGTGAACGCATCGGTTGCCAGTTCGTTTATGATTTCCCTGCTGGTATTGGGATAAGACAAATTCGCCAAGCGCTCAATGTCAGCTTGCAATTGTTGTAGCGTTTCACCTCTTGCCTGGACCCTGCTGCGCAACTGGACTCGGTAAACTTGCTGCATGTGGTCGTCGCCAAACCTCATCTCGATTGCCTTGACCATGGCATCATAATCCTGATGTTTGTCTTCAGGAATGGTCTGCAGCAATTCGGCAGCTGTTCCTCTGAGAGCAAGCGTAAGAGCAATTGATTTGTCTTCGTTGTCCCAGTTGTTCGTCAAGGCGGCAGCTTCGAACTGCCTCTTATAAATTGGCCATGATGTTTGACCATCGAAGACAGGGGGCTGCATTTCCTTTCTTCGTGGACCGTCGCTCGAATATTCCCGAAGTTTCTGTTTCCTCAGAGAATCAACCTCCTTAGCCAGATGTTCGTACTGTTGTTCTACACTTTCTATCTGCTTTCCGAATTTTTCTTCTAAAATTTCTATTTTCTGGTCTACTATTTGGAGTCTTTTGTCGAGGAAAACATTCTGTGCATCGAGCTTATTTTCGAGAGCATCCCTTTGTTCGCTTAGTTGCTTCTGGAGAACTTCTAAAGAATTCTTTTGCTCATTCTTTTGTTCATCAAATTTACGTTCGAGAACGTTCTTTTGTTCTTTCGAGGAACTTTCCAGAGCATCGAATTTCGACAGAAGCAACTTCATGAAAGCAGGCATTTCATCGGCTGTACTTACTGTGCTTTCTCTCCCTTGTTCTTCAACATCGAACAACATGGTATCGGGGTCTCCACCATCCTGAGTGATAGCATTCTGAAGTCGGAGCAATAGTTCCTTTTTCAGCCCCGAAGTCTGAAGATTTCGTTTTCCTAATTCTTCTTTCAACTCAGCTGTTGTCAATTGTTCTAATTTGCGACCCATTTTATGTAACTGAAACACTATTTTCACAACACAGTCAGTTTTATTTTAATGTCTCTTCTAGAAAGATCTTTTTCCAACACTATTTTTAACAAAAATACTCGCTATTCACAGTTTTATAGCACAATCAGTTCAATAGTTTCTGGAAAATTCCACTTTCACAATTAAATGAGTCACCGAAACTGTTTTAGAAAATGTCACTATGGAATTTTCTAGCACTTTACTGAGTTTTATCCCACTTCTGACACCAATGTGATATTTTGGCCTGGGGTTCGACAAATAAAACTCAATCAAAATTCCACAATAATAAAACAAATCTCTTTATTTTATAAAACACAACGTCTTTCAGTTTAAATAACACCAATTTAACTTATTTCACTTATTCACAATTCAAATACGTTTTTATAATTCAACACTTTTTATTTAATCTCAATTCAATCACTTTTTACTAATACTTCCAGTTGTTAACAATTCCACTTTCGAAAATAAACTGAAACTGTCAATGCAATCTACTCTTGTATTTATACAACTTTAAAAGCTTCTGGAAGCTTCTGTCTGGTTCTGGCACAATCTAAGCTTTCGGTACTAATTCGAGTCTCGAATTGTTTCGTCAAGTTCGATTTAGTACTAAGTTAAAACATGTTGCAAATATGTAGCATACTTCTAGGGGCATGGTTGTTGTACACAATAAATGGTGGTTGTTGTACACAATAAATGTTGGTTGTTATACACAATGAATCCAACAGATGGCGTTAATTTACAAAATGTATCTAAACTTGTTGCCACATCACAATATAATGTTAGTCCTTTAACACCATTTTAATTGTTTTGAACATTTTTTTGTGTTTTTTTACGCTTTTCAAAAGCAGTGGTGATTGTGTTCAGCATTTTACTCAAATTGCTCAGTCAATTTAATCGGAGCGCATTGAGCGTGCTCAGAGCATGCTCTAATCACACTCTTTACGGAACGTTCAGAGTGAAAAAGCACATACAACTCAGACTCTGCTCAGGGCCGAACTACTACTAAAATGCAAATTCGTGCAAAAATGTTTTTTTTCTAACAATCAAACATGACATTACGATAATAGAGAAGTTGAAAAAAGTGGGTCCGGAAATTCCGTCCGTCTGTCTGTCTGTCTGTTCGCGCCTCTACAGCCCAAGCGGATGGGCCGATTTGCTTCAAACTTTGTATTCAGTATTTATTAGGTAGTATCTCGAGGGGTGTTTTTCATTTTTGCTCTAGGTCCTGCCATACAATTTTGAACAAAAAGTTTGATTTTCGTTTCGGTTTTATCGTAAACTATTATCCTGATTTCAATCAAATTTTGCACACATGAAGTCATTTATAATTTAATTAATATCGCATTTCAAAATTTTCAAAAACTTTTTTTTCGATTTTTTAATTTTTTTTTTTAAATTGGTTTTTGAAATATTTTGAAAATGGGTGGATTGAAATGTTTTAAATAATTTTCCCAGATGAAAACTACAGATTGCCTTATAATGACATACTAGAAAAAAAATTTAAATATTTTTTCGAAAAGTTACAAAAAATAGACTTTAAAAAAACTGGTCGAACGATTTTCAAAATTTCTTTTCTTCGATAGACATTTAGTTTTCAAATTTTATTGCATACTTAGTTTTTCCAAGAAAACTCTGAAACTAATTAAAAAAAAATAAAGAATTTTCAAAAAAAAAATATTTTTTTATTTTAATAGACAAGTGGTTTTCAATCTGGCAATACTTTTTTCGGAGTTGGTCTTTTTGACAGCTGTCTCTTGATTTATGCTCATGCTCAGTTTGGTTTGCGATTTTATAATGAATAGGCTTACATACTCCTGAATAAAGTTTGCAAATTGTGCAAATTTATTACCAAAATAATGGTTCGTTTCGGTGGAGCAGAGTATCGAAGAAGACCCAAATGAGTCCATCCGTCATCGCGCGCGTAAGGATCTTGGTTTGCTGGCTTACAAAATCCAACTCGTTCAAGAATTGAAGCCGAACGCCCATCAAGGGCGTCACACGTTCGGTGAATAGGCCCAAAACGAAATGGCCACCGATCCCGATTTTCACAAAATTGGTAAAATTGGGCCTCGGCTGGAATTTATTTGAGCCAGCCACGGCGGCCACTTCCCCGAAATAATTTTTAGAACATAATGCAAACCCTTATCTTTATAATAAAGCTAGATTCTTGGCCATAATATTAAACTATATGCGTTTTATTTCTTCTTGAAAACCACACTTCTAAAAAAAAAACACCCTTTATATACATACATATGCAGCCGCACTAAGCAATTATCTAGCATAAGAACAAGTTCGTGCGACCCAGTAGTGCATTTTTTTAAATTTATTCGACGATGTGACCGCACATATGAGCAAGTACGTGCGATCCAGTCGTGCAATTTATTTTTCCTAACATTCGCCATTTCTGAGAGAAAAACCGATTCCAAAATTTCCTAAAGTATGTAGTTGTACTTGGAGCGTTTTTTGCAGAAGTCTAGTAAATTAAGAGGTTTACCCTACAAAAGCCAGGGTAGTTGTGAATGTGAATTTTTGATTTGATGTTTGGGATACCCGATAGATACCAAAAACTGCAAAAAATTTCAAATCTACCACAATTTGGACTTTTTTGGCTGCTTCATAGCAGTCGGAATATTGTTGACATATTGAGTCATTTTGCGTTAATATCCACCAGAAAGGAGTAATAGTAAAAAAGTGCCGATTTTCAGTAACTTTTTCCTGGTTGAGACGGGCGGAGGGGAGTGGTTGAATAGATTTTTGTTGGTATCTACCGGAAATCCAAAACATCATATTAAAAGGTGTGTCCACACCAAAGAAACATTTTTTTAAACATTTAAAAACATTTCAAGAATGTTTATGTGTATATGTTTCTGAAATGTTTATTTAGGTCTGAGGGTTTGGACGCTTCGCGAAACATTTCTGAAATGTTTATGAAATGTTTCCCTATTACCCCTTACGAACGGAAAACTTTCTTTATTTTCCAAGCATTTTAGTCTAGTTGACAGGTTTTTTGTTTGACGCTATGATTGCTACTTTTTTACAATCCATCTTGAAGTACAAAACTGAATACAGGAACAAATAAAAATTTCGGAAATGTTTCTGAAAGCTTCCATAACAAACAAAAAACATTTCAGAAACATTTATGAAATGTTTCTGAAAAGTTTCTTAAACAAACGTTTCTTTGGCCCGTCCTTTTATAGGGTAAAGCTCCTTATTTACTGAACTAGAACCTGGAGTAGGCATTCTGCAAAAAACCGCGCCAAGGTCCTCTTCCACTTGTGTGCGCCACCTGAGTCTCGGTCTTCCTCTACTGCGCCGTGCCTCTGGGGTGGATTTCAAGAATTTTCGTGCCGGAGCATTGATATCCATCCGCTCTATATGACCCAGCCATCTGAGACGTTGAATTTTTACTCTTTTGGCTAGATCTGTGTCGCTGTACAGCCGGTAAAGTTGTTCATTGTATCATCTTTTCCACTCTCCGTTTATGCATATGGGACCAAAAATCACCCGGAGAATCTTTCTCTCGAAACAGCCTAAAGGGTCCTCATCCGCTTTTGACAGCGTCCATGCGTCTGCACCATAGAGCAGGACTGAGATGATGAGGGTCTTATAAAGGGACAGTTTAGTTGCCCGAGAGAGGGCTTTGCTACTCAATTGCCTTCTAAGCCCGAAGAAGCAGCGATTGGCAAGAGTTATTCTTCGTTGTTGTCTGAGTTAATAGCGGAGCCCAGGTAGACAAAGCCCCAAACTACCTCCAAGTTATAGCTGTCTATGGTGATGTTTTGTCCAAGACGTTGATGTTGGGTGTCTCTTCTTGATGACAGCATATACTTGGTTTTGTCCTCATTGACTGCTAAACCCATCTTTGCCGCTTCCGTCTCCGTTTATAGATAATTTCGTGATTTAAATTTTGTCTCAGCTAATTTTATCATAAAATTATAACAGATTTGTTAAATAAATCTAAAACAAAACATTTTTGTGACTTTTGACCTTGGGGTACCCTACCCTAATTTTACGGGCTTCAGTCTGTGATAATTGATACAAAATTAGTTCCGCCATGCGTCCTTCGCTTTTTTTTGCAGTGCTTGGCATACTGCTAGAGAATGTGAATCAATTATTCCTTGCTGACCAAACTCTTAACGTTTGCTCGAATGTTCTGGAAGAAAAAAGACGAAAAATACGGAACACCTTTGTTGTCCCATTTCTGATTCTCACAAGAATTTATGGTCAACAGCGAAGGATCTTGAGAAGACGATATATGTTGTTTTATTTGGAGAAAAATAAATATTTTGATTTAAAACAAGAAGTTATAGCACAAAAGCGACATCTGTCTCAACTCTCAAGCAATATTGACATCCTTAATATTGTAAACGTTTAATTTGAATGATTGGCTATAATACGAGCAATTATCAGCATTAAATTTGAAAGGATAATCGATAAACTTAATCGTGCATTCGTGACCGAATAGTTTGCACTTTGAATAAGTGACTGTGAAGTTAGTTGCTCTGAATCTTCTTCATTAATTTCGAACTTCCTTGACAGCCAAGCTAAGTTGTCATTAAAGTGCTTAACGATGGATGATTGACTGCTAATGTTTGAATGGTGTGCTTTTTTGGAGAAACTCAATTTTTCAAACTCACAATTAATGCTAGAAAGAAAGATGATGGCCAACAACTGAGCCAGCGCATAAACGGAATACATATTTGTTCCTCCAACTCTTTGATGAAGTTCGGTATTAAAAAAAGAAACAAACAAACAATTTTTAGAGTGTTTCTAACGAAAAATGCAGTCAAGTCTAATAAAAAGGCTTTCGTTACTTAGTAGGTATTGCGTTAATCATTTATTCGAAAATTGTCTCAACCAAAAATCTAAGCTCGAATCACTTGTACTGCAGGTCTTCTGTTGCCTACTCTGCGATTTGGTTGTCCACCACTAATCACTCGAATAGTTGGCCTTCCCCTCCTTCTGTTTCCTCCACGGCGGCGACGACGTCCGTTTCCGCGTCTTCGTTGTGGTCCAACGCGTCTTCGCCTATAATATCTTATCGCTCTTCCTTCGGAATCATCGACCAGAGCTACAACGCTTCCCCTAGGAATGCCCTCTAGCGCCCGACGCGGCAGGTAAATTGCAGATTCCTCATCGTCATCTTCATCTAAATTGCGTTCTTCCAACTCCATGAGTCCCGAATTGTCTTTTCTTCTCGAAAATATCGCATTGCCTCCATTCAAAGGAATCATTCCAATAACAGTGCCACTAAGTTCTGAATCTTCATCATCGTCATTGCTCTGGAAGTTATCTTCTTCGTTGTCGTATGCAGGTGAGTTCTCATCTTCATCGTCATCCTGAACAATTGCAAAAACTGCTTGGTGACCATAGTTGCCATCATCGTCGTCATTCTCATCATCGGTGAAATCAGCAGGAACTTGAATAGCTTGAATGGTGTTTGATCCTTTCCGAGGTGCACCAAGAAACCAGTATGCTTGGTTTTCACCAGCTGCTGCCCTTGCTGCCAAACTCCTTAAAGGGAAAGTTCGCTCTAAAAGAACAAAAATTTGATTAGTTTTTTCAAGGCTCTCCTTATCCCTTTATCGGTCAACTTATACCTGCACAAGCCACTCCAAGGCAGAGTAATACTATCACTGCACTAACAGTCTTCATCGCAAAACTTCAAATTCTATCCAGCTAACTGTTCTATAATTGCATGATCCACCGAAGGACCTGGTTGGAAGATTAACTTGTTAGAACTGTTTGCTCAACCCAGAATCTCCATGGTTTTTATCCAAAAAACTTCATACTCTCAAGTCAATGACCGATGAGTTCCCAACGATATTGTTGGTCAACAACATCTTCCCCGAGGAAAATGATTGCGTGTCCCATTATTGTTGTTTAAGCTTCTATTCCATCTTTGATGATGATTATGCTGAGTGATTGCTAATAGTTTGGCTTTCTACATTTTGTTTGTGCTGTTTGTGGTGCTGACGATTTTGTTATTAATAAAGAATTGCCCAGGGGTACCCCGATAGCGATTAATTTTTTTGTGTGGAATTTCAATGAACTCAGTCATACTAACTAGCGGCGACAGTTGACGTCGAGTGAAATATTTCGGATTCCCATTTTTTTGGATAATAAGTGTCTGATTGAAAACAGTTTTTTTTATTGTTTGTGCTTATTGAACTAAATCTTAGCTTGAGGGCTTTTTGGGCTACTTTTGACGTTAAGACGACAGTTCATTTCTTAAAAGACTAACATTAATACAAATATTAATTTTTTATGGAATTAATTAGTGCTATATTAGAAATATAAAGTTTTTTTGTTTTTATTTTTAAGTGGAAAGGAAATGTCCTAAATAAGTAAGTAGTTAGAAAAATTTTGATTTTTTGAATACCGGATAGCTTAGAACAGCTTGTATCGAAATTTTACTTAGATTAAATTCCATAGACGAAGCGTTAAGATTAAAGATTCTGCTCATTTGGCTTAGAGCTTCATATTTGCTAGAACAATAATTATTTTTAATTATAAAAACAAAATAATTTAAATTTTTTTTTATTATTTTATTAAATGTTTTTTTAATTTTTTTTAATTAAAATAATAAAAAAAAATTAAAAACTATTTTGTTTTTATAATTAAAAATAATTATTGTTCTAACAACTACACAGTAGAAGACGAACCACATACGTAATGATATTAAGACTTTATGTCTTGAAAATCTTCATGTCATCAGCAAATATGAGAATGTCACTTGACTGTATGCATGATTTTACATCATTTATTGTCAAAATAAATAGTAAAGGACCAAGTTCGCTTCCTTGAGGCACGGCAGAGTGAGCAACGAAAAAAAAAGTAAAAGCAATTTTTAGAGGAAGCTAAGGCTAGCTAGTCATAGCTTTTATTATTATTTTAGAGCAGTTTAGCACAATTTGCTTTGTTTTCAGCATTTTCAGCTTTTGTTTGTTTTATTCATATGTTTTGGGCTAGCTAGCTTTAGCTAGCTCTGATATTTTATAAATCGGAGAGCAAAGCAAGGGGGTTTGGACCATGTGCTGCACTTGCAATTGCAATTACAAGAAAATCGGTTGGTTGATATTTTTGCAATAATTGAGTTGACGCCAGCTTTTGTGTTTCAATATCCCTAGGAATACACAGAAATCGAATGTGAATGTCAGCCTTATTTATAATTTTGTTGGCAACAATTCTAATATCTTGTCCAACACCTAATTGAAATCCGTGACACTGCATTCCAATTTGGATATTAGAATTGAACGCACTACAGTTTGCAAAAAATAACTACATCCTCTACTCAGACAAATGTGAAGGCACCTCCTCTAGGCTCTGTTGGAGTCACCCAAAATGTAATCAGATAGCCACTGAACATTTTCTTTTGAAAACTGAAAAAAAGTATGAAAGTCATCTTCTTGTATTTCCGACCGTTTTCTATAATGCTTTGATTGTCTTGCATGTATGAACTCTACACTGTTAGCACTATTACTAAAGAGAATTCTAAAACTAAACACTAGTCCAAGGTTTCAAGACAGGGGTGGAGGAATCTTGATATTTTTGTAGCTTTTGCTTAAATATTTTAGCTTAAGCTGAGTTTTATTCACACAAAACCTAGCTGTTACTTAAAAAATCAAGTTTTAGCTTTATATTTTTTAATATTCACAAGACCCCTTATCACGACGACAAATTGATGCAAAAGTAAAGCATAAGACTTAAATTAATATTTAAGCCAAAGGAAATTAAATAAAAAAAATAGAAATAGTGTCGGAGACAAAATAGAGCCCTGGGGTACACCAATTTTTTTTTGCCAACGCGTATAACGGATGTTGCTGGGCAAGCCGCCCATACTCTTGATTTGTTTCTTACTTCTCACCCTGATAAATATACCATTAGTGTAACTTCTACATTTGGCACTTCAGACCATTGTATCATTTCAGCTAATTTCTCATCCTCCACCCATCCAGTTAAAGAAAAACTTCCCACCAGGACCGTTTGGCAATACGAGAAAGCCAACTACGACGGCCTGAATATTTTTTCCGAAACTTTAACTGGTCACTATGCTTCCCCGATAGTGACATTGATGCCAGTGCTGAAATGATCACAAATGTGATTCTTCTAGGGATGCGTGCTTTTATTCCTAACAGAGTAAAAAGCATTGAGCCTAAAGCAAAGTCCTGGTTTAATTCTGAGTGTAAAGAAGCTATCAGGCTCAAAGAAGTAAGTTTCCGTTCTTACAAAGCCAACCCTACAGAGGAAAATCGGAAAAAGCACAAACAAACAAGAAACTCATGCAACTCCGTTATTGAAAGAACCAAATTTTTGCATGACCAAAAATTACGGCAAAAAATTCTGCAGTGTCCCAAAGGCAGTAAAAATTTTTGGTCATTTGTAAAAAATATTAAAAAATCCTCAACATCTTCGGTTCCAACGCTCATCGACAATAACAAACCATTTGTTTACTCTTCAGAGAAGGCAAACTTGCTCGCCGCCCATTTCGCTGCCAGCTCCATGCTGCCGCATAGCAACGTTGCCCCTCCTTTACTTGAGAATGTAAATTTTTCCATGGGACAGATTTTTTTCCGCACTCGTACAGTAGCAAGAGTTCTCAAAGATCTCGATATACTCAAATCCGCTGGCCCGGATGGTATTCCCCTCGATTCTTCTGAAGAAGTGTTCTTCCACACTGCCAAAGCCAGTACTCTTGTTCGTTGGATTAGAAGCTATCTTCTGAACCGTTCAATACAAGTTGTATTGGACGGTATCAAGTCTGATTCCCACAAAATAAATTCTGGTGTGCCACAGGGCTCTGTTCTGTCTCCGACTCTTTTCCTCATTTTTATAAATGATCTTCTGTCTGTTACTTCTAATCCACTTAACTGTGTTGCTGATGACTCTACCCTCAGCTTTTCATATTCGTTCGAGAATTCACGTCCTTCGCCTTCGGACGTACAATTGCAACGGTGCCGTATGTCAAGCTCATTAAACTCCGATTTATACAGCATTGTAATAAGAATCGTGTGGAGTTTAATGCTTCGAAAACTCAATGCTGTCTTCTGTCGTTAAAGCTAAACATACCCCCAATGCCATTGTCCATGAATGGCACTTACATCGAAGAAACCGAAAAGCTCTCAGTTCTCGGTATGTCTGTAAACGACGACCTCCGTTGGAACGACCATATATTTGAGATCGCTAAGAATGCTGCAAAGTGCTTAGGTTTTCTGTATCGGTGTAAGAAGTATTTTTCCCCATCTGATCTGGCTACAATCTATAAAGCGTTTATACGCCCTAAACTCGAGTATAACTCCCACCTCTGGGCAGGTGCTTCGGAAACATCGCTCCACCTGCTTGATAGAATACAAAATCGAGCGTTAAGATTGATAGGAAATAGAACTGCCGCTGAAACAATTGTCCCTCTCGAGCACCGACGCAATGTTTAATGTCTTTCCTTATTTTATCATTTCTTTTACAAAAAATGTTCACTGGAAGTAGCCAGCTGCATTCCTCTCCTTAAAAGTTTCCCCCGTAATATTCGTCTCGCAAGGAATGCTCACCAGTTCACCTTTGAGCCCGTGAAATAAAAGGATTTTTTTTTTTAGCCGAACAACACGAATTTGCCATTTTGATTTGCAAGCATTCAAAACCAATGTTAATCGACACCTTCTTTTTTTTTTTTTTTTTTTTTAACTTGTAATACTTGTAAAACGAAATGCTGAAATCAACAAAATATTCGGCGACAAATACTGCAAAGTTTCAAATTCGTTGGTAACGCGTAAATAACGTATGGACATTTGTGTCGTTATCGATTCCAACGCTCCATTCCGTTAGTTTTTCACAAATGACCAACGAATGTATTTTTTGTTCATTTTAGAGTTATGTTCTACGAAAGTCCTAAATTTGGTGGGAGTTAGTTCATTGGGAATTAGTTAGCTCGTAGGGCCCAATTTGGTTACAATACAGTCATAGAGAGGTTTCATCGTTTGAGTTGTTGGGCGATGATAAGGATTAAGTTTCGGACATTTCTTTGTAAATAAAAATATAATTTTCTCAAAATAAATTAATGAAAACATCAAAATGATACATTTAAATGAAAACTGCGTGCAAAATTTGGACCAAGGTTCTCGAAATTCAAAGATTTTTTGTACTTAAAATCTTTGAAAAAAAAAATTGCAAATTTTTTCAATTACGTATTTTTACTTGCGATTATAGGGACTATAATCTGCATATCCAAATTCTTAATAAATTTTTTTTTTAATTAATATTAATTTAAGATTTTTTTTTGAAAAATCAATATTTTTAAACTAATTAAAAAAATAATTTTAAATTTTATAATCACATGTATGTTAACAAACTAAGAAACTGCATACCAAAATTTACAATTTTTTTTTTCAAAAAACTAAAATAAAAAACCGGACTATATTAAAATCCGTCCTACAATTTTCGAAATACTTTTTTCATAAATTCGTTAT
This sequence comes from Platycheirus rosarum, assembly GCA_963971375.1. Lineage (NCBI taxonomy): Eukaryota > Metazoa > Arthropoda > Insecta > Diptera > Syrphidae > Platycheirus > Platycheirus rosarum. The sequence continues at coordinate 1,371,278 of OZ020508.1, forward strand.
TATACAATATGTGTGATGGCGTACTCCATTTTTACTAAAAACCGTTTGATTTATAAGTTCACATAGTGTTAAATTTCTACGTTAATGTCACTTATTTTTTAAATTTTATTCGACGATGTGACCGTACATATGAGCAAGTACGTAGTTATTGAAGGGGTAAAATGTAAACTGCGAGCGTTTTGAAAATAATTTATTCATAGCATAGTAAATGTATGTTTGATTTATTACTTAAAGTTGTACCATTTTGGAACATTTGGGATTCTCGTTTTATTTTAGTTATACATATATTTATTTTAAAACTAAAAAGTGGTCGCTTGTAAATAAAAGAGACAGCATAAGCTTGACTATAGCTCTTTGATATGTTAACTTGACCCAAATTTTGGCTAGCCCTACAAAAACACTTAATCTAACTTAACTTGAGTTATAAGAAATATTATTATCTTATTATAATCCTTCCTCAACACCAAGCAAAGTCTTATTTACATAAAAATAACGGTAAACTATCATCCCAAATTGAATGAACTAATATAATAAATTATGTTAAACGAGAGGGTCAACAAATTGCCCTCAAGGATGTCACGAAAGTTTTGACATATTTCTAAAATATTCTGCTGAAAAATTCAAATGTTGATCCCAGTCCAACGCAAAACATGGCTAAGAAGCACAGCATTCAAAGAAAAAAACAGCATCAAACATCTCAGCATCTCTGGCTGATCGTTAACCCTAGCGTTTTTTTTTCGTGTGAAAATGGTTTGGGGCAAAGCTTGAGGCACTTTTACTTTATAACTATTCATTGGGCGTCCAAGTGTGATCCCGCCAATGGTACACAAACTCGGACGCTGTTTTGTTCGAAAAGATAAATAAATTAGCACAGATTTAATGATGGTCAGCTAAGCTAGCTGTTCGTTAAGTTTTTGCCGAAGGGTGTATCTCTATGTTTGTATATTAATTTTGAGGTGAGAAATAATTCTGGAAATTTATGATGAAGGTATTGTAATTATTTTTTTTTATTAGGTTTTGGATAGTTTTATAGAAAAATAGGGATGAACAACAATATCGGTTAATTTTACTGAAGCCATAAAATTCAACTTTATTATTTCGATGGCTTGGTAATAAAAATAATGAAGCTAAGTGTTACTTAGTCAAGTTTTATTGTGAGGTCGGTTTCCATAGCCATTAGGTCTTAAGACTGCACCTTACTTTGAAGAATCGACCAAAAAAATCTTAAACAATCCTAACTTAAAAACTAAAATTTAATACTTATTGGTAAGATCTGTGGTATGTTGGAGGGTCATTTAAGTGATGTTCTTAGCCTTACTTTATTGAAGTAAAAATCAAAGGGGCGCAGATTATTGATGAATTGAAGCAAATCCATACCTCGTGCGCTGAGAATCAATTTTCAAGCAGCCGATCGAAAAAGGTTGCAAAGAGAATATCACATAAGTTCGACGTCTCAGTTTAAGCATTAGACGACTGCTGCACTGCTGTTCGTGAAGCCTATTAAGGGCAGAGCGAACGAACCTGTGTTAAGCAGACTCAATGCGTCAGGACTGTGAAAAGAAATATGGAGACCAGACTTTGGCTTGCGATCGAACGAACGAGATTTCATGACATAAAAATCTGTGAATTCTTTGGACCAGCGTTTAATAAAACCAAGTGTTGATTTGGCTTATTTTATGTCGGGGTCTAAAACTTGAGCTCTTTACCACAGATAACTCCAAGATCAGAAAAGAAATCAAGTGGTGGTACTTGAATGTTTTTTTTTTACAAGATACAATCAAGGCTTCGCATTTTGAATCATTTATTTTCTCGGATTTCTTAGGCACCGGAGCGAAAATCTAGGATAGTTTAGAAAAGCTTAGAGTCGTCTAGAGAAGATTATACGCTTCAATTTTTTTTTGTCATCCTCATGTATTGAAAATGATTGTTTTTAATGATACTTTCGACGTCATGATAAAATGAACAGGATTTAAAAATACATCATGCAGTCGTTGATAGGAATAAAAAAAAAGAATTGGTCCAAGGTGGCTACCTTGAGGAACACCTGACGAAACTTCTACAGGACTAGAAAGCATATTATCAATAGGCACATATTGTATGCGTCCTTTCAGGTAAGAGATGATCCACTTCAATTAATTATCGCATGTCTCCCCCCCCCCCCCCCCAGATACCTCACGCGCTGGGGTCTATTTCTATTTTTATATTTATATTTTATATATTTTATATTTATTTATTTTTATAATGGTATTTGAGATGGCTAATTATATCAGCAATATTTAAAAATTAGAAAATCTGAAAATCGGAAAAGTTGATATAAGTACAGGGTGGCGCACCAATTGTGCTACACTAAGAAATTCAAATAACTTTTTTTAATCGATGTATTTCATTTTTTTTTATTGGTTAGAAAATTAAATTTTATTTTAAATAGTTAGTTGTTTTTAAAGATTATAGACCGCAAATGACAGGCCTGAAGAGTTGAAGTTGGGATCGCCTCAATTATTGTCGTTATGGACTGCTTTAATTCAGTTAAATTCCTAGGCTTCGTTTTATACACCTCTTGCTTGACATAACCCCATAAAAAGAAGTCTGGTGCAGTCAGGTCAGGTGACCTTGGGGGCCAGCGAAGAGTGGAGTTTCTAGAAATTAATTTGTTTGCGAATTTTTTGTTTAGCTCCGCCATAACTGGTCTGGCTATATGTGCAGTTGCTCCATCTTGCTGAAACCAAACGCTGTTGAATGGTATACGTCTTCGGCGCAGTTCTGGGTAAAAAACTCCTTCAACATCTTTAAATAACGGTCCCCATTGTCAGTAACGGTTACACCGTTTTCTTCAAAGAAGTACGTCCCGACAATACACCTTGATGAAACTGCGCACCACACAGTGACTTGTTCTGGGTGCAGTTCCATCTCATGGAGCATTTCTGGATTAGACTCATTCCATATACGGCAATTTTGCTTGTTTACATTGCCGTTAAGATCAAAATGGGCCTCATCAGACATGAACAAACAATTGATCAATGTGTTGTCTTCTTCGGCCATTGATATCATTTTTTGGCAAAATTCCAGGCGAACAGGCAAATCCTGAGGGTTTAACTTGCTAGTAATTTGGACTTTGTACGGAAACAAGTTTAAATCGTCATAAAAAATTAAGCCGATTACTCACACAGAAAAAAAGTTATTACGTTTTATTTTTGTAGCACGATTCGTGCGCCACCCGTTATAAAAGATAAATACAAATAAAATAAATAAAATAACGTCAGAGAAGCATGCTACGGCAATTGTTAAGTTTATTAAAAAAAATGCAGGTTCAGTTTCTCTCTTATTTGTTACTTGCGTTTATTGGTACTATATAAGGCAAGTTATGGAATCGGGCAAAAAAAAAAATTCTAACAATCAAACTTCGAAAAAGTAAATCCGTAATTCCGTCCGTCTGTCCACCTGTTTGTCTGTTCGCTTCTCTACAACCTAAACGGATGAGCCGATTTGCTTCAAACTTGATATTTAGTATCTATTTGGTAGTATCTCGGGGGGTGTTTTTCACTTTTGCTCTAGGCCGAAAAATAACGTTACCTGCCATATAATCCTTAACAAAAAGTTTGATTTATTCGAAAACGGCTCTAACGATTTTGATAAAACTTTCAGGGTGCTATTTTCTTACAACAATACATCTTTCAATTATAATAATTTTTTCGAAATTTGTTCTATAACGGTATCTCTCATAGAACAGGTTTTTTTCAAATGCGGTTTTATCGTAAACCTTTATCCCGATTTCAACGAAATTTTGCACATAGGAAGTCATTTATAGTTCAATTAATATTCCGTTTCAAATTTTTTCTTCGATTTTTGAAAATTTTCCAAAAAAAAATTGGTTTTCGAAATATTTTAAACTGTTAGTTGATTTTTTTTAAATAATTTTACCAGATGAAAACTACAGATTTCCTTATAATGATATTCTAGAAGAAAATTTAAAATATTTTTTCGAAAAGTTTTTCAAAAAAAAAAAAAAACATTTAAAAAAAAAACTGGTCGAACGATTTTCAATTTATTCTCCTCGATTGAGATTTATTTTCAAATTTTATTGCATACTTAGTTTTTCCGAGAAAACTCTTAAACTAATTAAAAAAATTAAAGAATTTTCGAAAAAGTTAATATATGCATACATATGCAGCGACTAAGCAGTTCCAGTCGTGCAATTTATTTAATTACGGGGAGTTAGAAGGAGCCAAATGACTAGAGTGGAAGCCTAAAATTTCTAATTTGCTTATTAATTGAATGATTGATGTAAATCAGTGTAAATCACGTCAATTTTGTAACCTTTTTCAAGTTTATTTAAATTTAGGTCTGAGAAAATTGAAAGGTTGTTAGTTGTAGATCTACCTGCTGAAAGTTTGCCGATTGGGCAATAATAGTTAGATATTTCTTGCTTAGAACCGGATTTGTGGATAGATATTTTCCAGTCGGAAAATAACTCCCCGGTTTTCAGAGCGCTATTAAATATATAAGAAAGGGGTTCACAAAAAGGGTCCTTGATAACAATCCAGCTGTAAACCTGAAAGTGCTAGTTCAACTTCAGATACGCTTACTCCTTATCGACCAATGTCAACCAGAGAAATAAAAGGTCGAATTCTACCAGGATCTAGTTCATTTGAAGCTGAATAATTGGATTTGAAATATTCGGCAAATAGTCGGTATCAGATCAGAATAAGTTGACACCAAGTATTGCATATTTTTAGGAATATCATTTTATTTATTTTTTATTTAACTCAAATTTCGAAATACCTTTTTTTCATCAGACCATCAAAATCATTAAACTCCAATTCCAAAACTGGATAAGCCTTAAAAACAAGAAAGGAACGTAAGCTTTTTCCCTGTGTAAGGCTCAAGCAAAACAGCATCGCTACAAGAAAATGGAGTATGAATCCGTCTGAAAAAGAGAGCTAGGCAGGGCTTATAATACCCGACTTTTTCCTTTAACTTATTAAAAAACACAACATACATTACAAGTGAATTTGTTTATTTAATGAAAGTAATCTTTGGATGAAATGATGTTCTCTATTATTTATGCCTGATTGAAAAAAAATTATTCGTTAATTTTTATCTCAGTACTCATCATAGTCTTCTTCGATTGAATGCCATGTTCTCTGTGAAATCCTTCCTCTGTTGAAGCCTCGACGACTAGACAGGTCTACATCAAGTTCCGCATCATCATCGGCTGGTCCAACAACAATAAAAGAACCATCATCCTTGTCTTCATTTTCCAGTGCTGATCCAGTTTGAGGGCTCTCCTCTGGCTCCAGGTCGTCCGACGGGCCATCATCCTCTTCGCTTACTTCCATTAATGGTTTCTTCTTGCCACTCAAGGTCACAGGTAAATTGGACGTCTGTGTCAGCTTTGAAGGTTGAATGTCTTGATTGTTGAACAAATTTCTGATTTCCTTTTCACTGAGAAGTGAAAACACCGGCGACTGATTCTGCAGTTGACCTCTCAGAGGTTTCCTTTGAGGCTTCTGCACACCCTTGACCGGTTTGTTTGTGGGACGTTTTTTGCGATTCAGACTTTGTTGGGGAATTTGAACTATTATTGGTTTTGATTGCACTTCGACTGAGTTCGTCTCTTTTTGAGGTCTGGAAAAGCCAAGCTTCGACCATGGAATATTGATGAACTGTGGCCTCTTTTGGGTGGTTTGGGTACTTGGCTTTGGCTTCTGCACTGTGTTAATCGCCTGATTCTGGGTTATGGGAATCAGTTCAAAGGTAGCAGCTGGGCGTCGTTGGCCTTGAACTTGCATTTGAGATGGACGGTTTTGAACATATTGAACTACTTGGCCATTCTGGTTCTTCCTAACTGGTTTCCTTTTTTGCTGATTTGGTTGTTTTTTCTTATTTTGTGAATTTTTTCGTCGCCGGTTTGGTGAGTTTTGTTGTTGTGGCTTCCTTACGGGTAACGGTACATCATAGTCGAAATCGTCATCCTCTTGACCCTCTTCTATGTAGTAGTATTGCACATTTTGGGGTTTCTTTGTCTGCCTGAAGTCCTTTCGAGTTTTTATTGGTTCATACACATATTCGTCATCATTGCCAGTATCATCTTCATTCTCATTATCCTCGTCATCGTCTGACACATCTTCATCTTCCTCAATGTCGTCTGTCTCATCGTAGACTGGTCTGATGCTATGAGCCTGAGGTTTTCTTTTGTTTGTTTGTTGATTTGGGATCCTGATTACCACTTGTGGCGCTTTAGTAGTTGAACTTTGGGCCCTGAATGCTTGCGGAATCATGCGATTGTTGAACCATCCAGTGATAGAACTTGCTGCAGATCCCAGCCCTTGGCCAGCGTTAAATAGAATGTTAGAAATTGGAGGTGCTGGCGTAGTAGCAGCTCCATTTTGAGCTCTGCTCATCGGCAGTTGTACTTTTTCCTCTTGATGAATCGATGAAATTTTAGGTTTAAATGCTGCCAAAGGAGCTTGGAAAATATCCATAACAGCTGCTAAGGCCGGAGGAGGTGGTGCCGTTGTGCTAGATGTTGTCCTTATAGCAGATGTTGACATCACTACCTTGGGAGATGCTGCAAGATATTATTAACATGATCACACTTCCGATATCAATTATTATTAAACATACCAGTAGACGTCCTATTCGATTTAACTACACTGCCTTCGCCTGCAACCAGAATCATCTGTCCGGCAAGCAATATGGCAAGCCATAAGGTTTTGTTCGGTGGAATAGCCATCTTGAGAGTGGCACGGTGTATTTTTCTAAGTCTTTACTTTGGCGCACACTTAATGACTTCTGACATGGGAAACTGTTGGCGAACTGGTTGGCTAGTTGACGCGTCAAGAGGTTTTTATCACTCAAGAGTCAAGACACAGAGTTGAGTCGGGTCAACGAATGGTTAATTAATTATTCTCATGAGTCTCTCTGCGGCCACTCTTCGCCATTGGAGATGCTCGAGAAGAATAAAAGCATTTTACTTCAAAGAGATTTTTATTCTGATTTCTGAATTTGAAGGTGGTGATGTAAGCTCTGGTTTAAAGAAGCTTTGTTTTTTTTTTTTTTTAATTTGGTATGATTGTTGTTTTTTTTTTGTGTGATGCGCTAGAATAGATAAAAACTGTAAGATTAATTGGGACGAATTTCACCAGGAATGGGGTTTGCGAGGAAATTTTGAGTTTTGAATGTCTTAGCAATGCCTTAGGGTGTACATTTTTTTTGAACTATGTAGAGTGAATTTAAAATATTAGTATATGACAAATATTTGCATACGTTAATAAATTCAGCTCTTTTTATGATTTTGTTTGTAAATTTAAAGAAAAATGCATCCAAAATTGTACCTTTCAGTTTGTTTTGATTCTAACTGAATTCGTATAGTTGATTGAGTCATTCAAACAAGAAAAAACAAACAACTTTACTCAAAAAAATTAAACAAATGGCTAGAAAACAGAGGAGCATTCATTTAAAAGGTTTTTTTTTTAATTTTCTTCAATTTTCCATTCAAAAAAGCATTACTGTACCTAAAAAAAACGGCAACACTTGCACAACAGAACATCCAAAAGCTTTATTAAAAGCTACAAATCCTGTAACCATTTTGTTTTTTTAATCTAATATATTATAAAAGTTTAAATTTGTTTGTTTGTTTGTTTGCTGCTGCCATACCGTTCATCCAATTGCAATAAAACTTTGGCGCGCATTTCGTACCGGAAATGTGTTTGAAAGAGCAATAATAAATTACGAATTAATGAATCATTATAAGAAAGAGGGAAATATAAATCTAAATCATTCCGAAAGGAAGGTTCTTGAATAATTCGAATAATGCCCAGTAGGTGGGCTAGAAAAAAAAATAAAAAAAAAATTAAAAGACGTATTTGGATAAGAAATGTGAAAAAATGAAAAGTTATGTTTATGTTAGCAAAACCTTATGTACTCGATCGATCACCACGAAAAATCTCACAGAAATGTACCTGATTGGTTCGTATAATGCCCTTCAGGTGGCGTTCCATATGAACACACAGAGCGGCAGCCAAGCGCCGGGTTTCTGCTAGTTGTTAATAAACTTCAACATTTTAAATAAAAGTATAAAATAATAAACCAAAAGATTTGTGTAATTATATTAAACTGGGTGACCCACCTGGCGTTGCACGGTTAATATACATCTTCTGGATCCCGACAACAGCGCAAATTATCGGGTCCAAAGTAACTAAACATTAACAACGCAATCGAGTTAATAAATAATATAATAATATTGCTTATATGCAAATTTATACAAGGAAATCTAAATTTTCGTTAATATTTCCAACTCCGCGACATCTATCGGGTAAAAATTTTGCCAAAGGCTTTGTTTTAATTATTTTTATTTGAATGTAATAAAAAAATTGTATATTATGTGTTTTTGAATCAAAACGATCCATTAATAAGAATTTTCGAAAAAAGTGCCCTAAGCGCCACCTTCGGGGCAAATAAAATAGCTTAACGTACTCACAGGTTCTAAGTAATAAATAATTCCTCGTCGAACTTCCATTCCAACGTTTGTCCTCTATGATACTTTATTTGTTAATTTACTCAAGAGAAAGCTTATTACCTTTTGTTGGGTAGTTCGCGTTAAATTATACGCTGTCTGAGAGTTTCATCACACTTTTTTTTTTTTAATAATAAGCTAGCGCGGAAGAGGTTATTTATCTAGCCTTGATACCTTGCGAGCATTAGGGAAAAAGGGAAGGATATAGAAGGTGATGTCGAGATGTCTGCTTATCATAATAGGAGGAAAAAACCAAACCAGGTAGAGCGTTTCACATTCGTGTGGTGCGACTTAAGAAAGAAAGAATCTTTGTACTTTCGTCCCAAATTAAGCTCAAAGGTAAACTGATGGCCATTCCTAGCGGAGCGAGTACTACGGTTGAATTGTTTCAGGGGAGGAATACAACTGCTCGAGTGATGTAATTGCATCAGTAAGTTTTTTTTTATTACATATTCATTTTAAAGCTCTTTTTTGGATACGGTATAAAAATCCCAAATATGGGAATTATACTCTAGTTTTGGTCAAATATACGCTTTGTATATTGTAACCAGATCAGACGGGGTAACAAATTTCTTGCACCTTCGAATTAAACCTAGACATCTCGCAGCGTTATTTGCAACATCGAATATGTGGTCATCCCACAGAAGACAGAAGGTAAATGATTCCATGGGTACCATCTTCTTTCGCACTCGTGCAGTGAGCAAAGTCTTAAAAGATCTCGTCCTCGAGATACATAAATCCGCAGGTCCAGATAGTAGTCCCGCTATTGTTCTGAAGAGGTATACTTCCAGGTTGGCAAGCTTTTAAGCAAGCTGGGTAGGTTTTGTTACACTATTGTAATTCTAGCAGATAAAATCTGGCCTATATCCGAAAAAGGTGAATCTTTCTCACCCGACATTGACCAATTGCACTTACGTTACTTCGCTCCAAGTATCTACTACCGTCGTTTCGGCAATCAATGTTCTGAAGTTGTATTCGTTCCCTGAAACAATTCCACCTTACTCACGCTTCTCAGAAAGGCCCACTAATTTTATCTTGAGCTCTATTTCGGTCGCAATGCTTAGTAGAAATGTTAGTTTTTCAGCCGTACAACTGGAATGTGGAATGTTTTGCCTAACTTTATTTTCCTTTCCCATTATGATGGTAACAATTGTAACTTTTAAACCACTTCTTTTTCCTAAGACCTGAAGAACACAAAGTAAAAGGTACTGTGTATACATACTGTTATGTTATATGTAGATCTAAAAACAAGTTGCAAGTACATATTTTCTTAAATTTATCAAAGAAAAAAATGAAAAAAACTTCCTGCCGAGCCACTAACTCAAACTGAAATATTTGAAACTCTAGAAATAGAAATGCAAACATCAATTTCGTTAACAAAGTAAGGTTCACCATCGAAATCCAATCTCATTCGGAAAGTATTCCTTAGGAGTGCCTCTTGACCCTAAAGTTTTGTCTTAATGCTCAAACTTTATGACATCATTACCCATCTCCCTCTACACTATTCAAACAAAATTCCACCAACTCACCCAAAACCATAACAATTAATCACAAAATTCTTCCTCCAAAGACAAATATGGATCGGATGCGCAGGACAATTGAATTAGAATAGATATTCAACAAGAACAAAAGGAAAACCTCATGCGGTCACCTGAACTTTTCATCTTCACTCAAACTCAAATAGACAACTAAACTTGCCCAGCTCTTGCCAATCCTTAGATCCGGAACACTTTACTTTTATAGTTTTTTGTTTAATTTTTGTTTTTTACGAAACAATTAAACTCATCAAAACAACGATGGAAACTTACCCTCAGGCATTTCCCAAACAAAACACCGCATTCCAAGGAATCCTGGGAATTTATCCCACCAAAACTAAACCGCATCACCACCACCGCACCGTTTATACACTCTTCCTAATTTGATTTACAACTTTGCTATTCAACCTAGAAACTGAAAACTTATATAAATTCTTTCGCCCCGGAAAAATTCCCTAATTTAATTCAGAACTTTCCGTGCCTATGTCAGGCCGACCGCTGCGACGACCTCAATCCCCTTTGGAAAAAGACGAAAAAACCTTCTGCTGGTACCACACGCTTGCCACCGCGTCTTGTCGCACCAGGGTGTAAAACGGCCGGGAGTACACAATTATCAAATGCCTGAGATCCCGAACATATATTTGGATATTCTAGTCTTTTTCATCTTAGGGAGGATTTTGAAGATTAACAAAAGTGTCGCGCAGTAAGCACTAAAAATTAAACGGGAGTCCTTTCAGCGGGGGTTAGCATAACCCTTAACACGCCCACAGTGGGTGTAGTTGTCAGCGCGATTTAATAAGAAGAGTTTCTGAAAGTTATGGTGGCATAAGATTGAACCAGCACATTTTATAAATTCAAAACGAGTAAGACAAGATGTGACCACTGTTTGTGGCCAATGATCCGCTGACAGGCTCTTGGGGCATCCTTGAAGAGGAGCAATTTCAGCATAGCTATGTGGTGGCAGAATGTTGTGTGTGATGTTCCTAAGAGACTTTATATGGAGGCATCTAATTAGTATCCTTTGAATTGCTACACATCAGCAAGTGCTAAGTAGGTTCCCGTGCAAACAGACACACACTTGCGTGAAGATGAATAGTCACCACAAGAGCTGAGCTGAGTGTATATGATGTGTGGATAGAACTTAAGCTATCCAAGTTTGCGATGCGGGTGTAGGAAGATGAGATGCATCGTGGCTCTGCTACCTGCAACTATCGTGGTTGATGCTTTGCATTTAAGGCTTACCTTGAAGGAGCTCGACGATTGTGAATTGCAAATGTGCGGCCCATAAAATATTGCTGCATAAGATCCGTCACCTCCTTCCTAGGTGTTTCCTGAAATTGCGATAATGTTAAACGCAAAGCAGTTTAAATGGGTGAAGTTGCAATTGCGGGGTTGGGGGCATTAAATATTAAATTAGAAAAATCAAATACCTTCTTGTTGCCATAATGTTAAACGATCGAGTGAGATGAAAACCTAATGCGTTTCCTCTGACTGAAGCTGTACGCTAAAAAGCTTGAGAATTTGAAAAAGCATAAAGTCGTTTGTTTGCGTGCAACCAACGTAACATAATTAAGGCTAAATGAGTCTTAGTAACGAGTGAAATTAGAACTTAAGTTACGAACGCGTGGTTGTGAATTTCTATGCATTCGTGCCAGAGATTTCATCTAACATTGCGACAAAGTAATGAGTTGTGGGCTGAATCCATCTTAAACACAAATTTAAAAAAAGGTTAATTGTTTAAAATCTTAACCACCTCAAACGATTTTCTTATACAAATAATTAATAATTAATTAAATTAATAATAATTAAAAACATTGGTTGGTGTCTCTGACTGCTATGCCGAAGTATCTGGTTTAAATGGCCGCCTGCTTAGCATTAAGCATTAAGGTTTATACTTGCTCTTCCGAGGATGTCATCAAATACTATTCCAAGTGTAATAATCTTACTTTCTTCAGAAGGAGGTAGTGATTGGTTCCTCTTTTCGGTGTATATACCATGAGATCACCAGTGAACATATTGCTACGATATCCGCATTGCCGGTCATAAAGAAGCTTTTGATCTTCTTAAACTAAAAGATATTCGCCTTTTCTTGAGAACCTGATATATTCTATGCACTCGAAAAGAGATCAAATAAATAGTACCTACTTATGAAAACCTAATGCAGTGCCTTTGAACAATATGTCTTCAGGACAATATCAGGGAAACTTTCTCAGCCAGCTTGATTTTGTTTATTAAGATAGTTGAATACTAATGCGACTGAACAAAATTGAAACGAGATAGTTTCCATAAAATCGTTCGCTTTCAAGTACAGTAGAAATTGTAACACCTGCTAGCACAACTAACAATTCAAATTGTATAAGCTAATAGCGGGCCCGGCCGACGTCGTCGTCCTGCGTTTCTTCAAATTCTTTTGATTTTTACATGTAAACTTATGCACACAAAATGTTTTTTTTTCACAATTATTGGAACAATTGCACACAAAATTCCATACAAAAAAAAATCAATTTTCGATTTTTCCGATTTATCGACTTTTTCGGAGGGTTTTCCCAAAATTTTCCTTCGCAACAAAATTGAGCCAAATCGGCCAATTTATAAATTACTATACATTTCTCACACCATTTTTATTTTTATACTTTCTTACCCACCCGGCGTTGCTCGTTTTCCAAAACATTGACACCGGTGCCCGTGGCGCCACCTTTTAATCAAAATGACCTTAGTTACTTCTTCGAAAATTAGCTATCTGCTTGTGAAACGACCCCAGCGGCACCAAGGGGTGATTAAAATAGCTTTAATTACTTCTTACAAAGTCAGCTATCTGGCACAAATAAGAATTTTCACCAAAAAGACGATTTCAGAGCCATCTAAGGGTAATATTAATAGACTTACTTAATCCTTACGGCATCTGAAAGTCCCGTCAAAATCGCTCCATAAATAAGAATTATCGAAAAAAATCTACCACAGCGCCACTTAGTGGGCAATTTAAATAACCTAAGCTACTCTCTAGAACATCGTCAATCTGACAATGAAAGTCCCACCAAAATCGATGCAGCCCTTCCCGAGATTAGCCGGAACAAAAAGACAGAAAGAAAGACATACAGACAGACAGACAAAATTTTTTAAAAAATGTGTTTTTGTTACAAGTACAATAAATACTTTCATCTGCATCTTTAAAAAAGCTGTTATTTTGATAAAAACAGACACTTCATTTTTATTTGCGATTATAGGGACTATAAGGCAAGTTTAGGGTTCCTGAATATAAAAAAAAATTGAGATAACAAACAATCATGACATTAGGATCATGGAAAAGTCATTGACAAAAAATGTCCGTCCGGTCTGTCTGTCTGTCTGTCTGTCCGGCTGTATATCGATCTGCATAATAAACGAGTTAAGCGATTGCGGTAAAATTTGGTATGTTTGTATCTCTTGGCATTCCTCAGAGGGGAAATTGAAATTTTATTTTTAGGGCTAAAAATAACGGTACTTGCCATACGACCTTTTAGGAAAAGCTTATTTTTCTCGAAAACGGCTCCAATGATTTTGATGATTATTTTTGAAATTTTTTTTGTTGGTATTGGCTATCATTTGATCAGAGCCACATATACTGGAAAAGTCTATTAACGGGACCTTTCATATAAGGTTTTTTTTTTTTAATTTTTGGCGTTCCCGGTAACGGCTCTATAAATTTCTGTCAAATTTTATATTTGAAAAAAATTAGATAGCCAAATTAAGCCTGCATACTATAATTTTGAATAACTTTTTTTTCTAATTAAAATTAATTTTTTTTTTTGAAAAATCAATATTTTTAAAACTAATCAAAAAAAATTATTTAAAATTTTATATTCACATAAATACTAACAAAATCTAAAAAAACTGCATACCAAAATTTAAAAAAATATTTTTTTCAAAAAACTAAAAATAAAAAACAGGATTTTATCAAAATCCATCCTACAATTTTCGAAATACTTTTTTCAAAAATTCTTTGTTATTTAAGACGCATGGTGGCGTACTAAATTTTTAATAAAAACCATTAAATATTGTGGTTTTGATAGGTTTTATAAGTAAAAACTGTTTTACTTTCAACGTAAATATTATTTGTTTCTGTCCAAGATCTTGCCTTCCAATGTAATTAAGCACATAAGAGCAAGTAAGTGCGACCCAGTCGTGGCAATTTTTTTTATGTGTATAGATAAAGATATTTAAATATATAAATTTTCAGTCTGCTATATACCAGTCTGCTCGATACCAAAAGATTCCCAAATATTTGTAATTTTAGTTTATGTGTAGGTCTTAAAGAGTCCAACATGGCGCTTTTCCCAGTTTTCGCTTCTGTTTAGGGCAGACGCTTCAATTGATGAAAGGTCATGGCTGCTAGAAAGCCATTCCAATAACAAATAAATTGCATGACTGGATCGCACGTACTTGCTCATATGTGTCACATTGTAGAATAAAATTAAAGTAAATTAAAGTGAACATCAAAGCATTTATTTGATTTTTCTGACTTTTGAAAAGTACGTAAAATAGTTTTCAGCGGAAAAAATTAAAAGCCATTTTGTTTCTTTAAAAAATGTGAAAAAGTGTGAATATTTTTTTTAAAATCTTTAGAGCCGTTTTTAAATAAAACGGTTTTTTTAACAACTTTTTTAAAAAAAATATTCAAGAATACAAATTTAAGCACAAAAATAACGTACATTTAAAAACAAAAATTAAAAAAAAAAATTACTTACCCGTTTTCAAAATATTGATTTTTCATTATTATTATTATTAAAAATACAAAAAAAAGTTTTCGAAAAAAAAACTATGCAAAATTACTTAGGCTACCTACATCTTCTTGAATATTAATTTTGATAGTAATCGGATCACCAGTTTTTCAGAAAGTCGAAGAAAAAAAAACCGGTCTTATGGGAGGTACCGTTTTTAGCCCACCTTATTACATATTTTTTCACCAAAACATAATGCATACCTACAGTAGTACATTGATTATTTTTCATAAAAATTCTTGGAGCCGTTTTCGAGAAAAAAAGCTTTTACATAACGGTTATATGACTGGTACCGTTAATTTTTGAGCTAAAAAAAAAATGAAAAAAAATCCTCTGTAGAATGCCAAAAAGAACCTTAAATTCAAAATTTGATTGGCCCAACCGTTTAGGCTGCAGTCGAAAATACATCCGTACAGACAGACAGACAGACAGATAGACAGACCGACAGAATTTTGCCAGTAACTCAAAAAAGTTTCTCTATCATCGTAATTTCATGTTTGATTGTTATCTCAAAATTTTTAATCTGCACGAATGCATAACTTGCATTATAGTACCTATAAGGCCGCGTTTCCATTTGCAAGTCAACTCGCGGAAGTCTTGCAGTCGCGTTTATATTGTCATGTGAATTCTTGCAATTTCTTCTGCAATAAATGTCTTGCAAGAAGCTCGCGCATCATACTGTCGCAATTTATTGCATATGTATTTACACCAGGAGAGCAATTAATGTCGCAAGAAATCTGGTTGTTTACTTAAAATTGTGAAGTCATGGCGAGAGGATGTCAACGATTAGCAGCTGCGATGATAATTTTATTATTAAAAAAGAAAAAAAGATCAACTTGGGTTCGAGATTGGATTTTGAGAAGACGGGAAGCTGGTGCCTTCTATAATTTATTAAACGAATTAAAAGAAATCAATACAAATCAGTCTTTTAATTTAAAAATGATAAATAAATACTTGTTTACATACGAATGTATCCGTACAAGGTGCTCTGCCAACGTCCAAGAAGTTAAGGGCCTCGAAATAACACCAGCGTGGTTTGTAAAGATCATCCTGGCCACTTCCACTTTTCATTATTTTTTATTTTTTGTTTTCATTTTGCCACTTAAGGAGCCAAAGTTGTGAAGTTTCTGAGAAACTTCATTCTCATTTGTGTGAAACTCTTCCGCGATCTTATTCAGAACAGAATTTTTTTTAATTCGGTCCTTGTAATTTTCGTCCCGGTTTTATTCCATAAACATGGATTACACTCGTAAACTTCAATTAAACGCATAACTTCTTCGCGAGGCCATCCATTCACGACCTTTTATTTTACTCATTTTGTATAAAGCAAAGACGTCAACCAGCCACTTGCGCGAGATATACGAAACTGTTTCGATAAGCTGCAAGAACTGTCGCGAGTCGATGCAAAAGTGTTTAAACTAGCAATTAATTGCACTTGCAAATACTCGCAAGAAGTTATGAAAGTACTGTCGCGATAGAACTTGCTTGGTAGTTTCCACTTGCAATTCACTGTCGGACAGACTATCAGACATTTATTGCAGAAGTTTTCTTGCAAGTGGAAACCCGGCCTAATCGCAAGTAAAAATAAAATAAAGGAATTGCTTGAACCAATAACCATGTCGTTGTAGATCTAGACATAAAGCAAACAGCACTATCTTTCTGAAAAATATAGTCTCCATCACTAGCTTGAACACGTGGTAATAATGACATAAGCTCATTTTCCAGAATATTTCGGTACTTCGCAGCATTGACAATTTTATTGACAATAAGTAAATTGCTTGAACCCTGTTTAGACATCCCCCCCCTCCATATGCTAAAAAATTTACTTGGCAGTCCTTTTAAAAAGCCTCTTGCAATTTTATAGTACACGTTTTCGTTCGTCACACCCCCCACAAATTTCTTTGATAAAATATTCCGAACCGAAGAGCGAGGTAAATTTATATTTTTTGGAGATTTTATAGCTCGATAATCTCTTTGCTTCCTTTGAGTCATGAAACGATGAAACCCATCATGAAAGTTACCCCTTAGCCCTTTCATAAAACAAGCACTTTTTATTTTTGAATAATGGTGAACCAAAACTCTTTTTAAATAGTTTTAGAGCAAAATTTTATTGAAACATAGCTTAGGCCAACTATTTTTCATCGAAAAGAGAGTTTTTCCATTTATTACGCTCTTATCTTTACTCAAGAGAAAGGCAAATTACAGCCATGAGCTCTTTCAATTTTAGTTCTGATATCTGTTGTGTCGAATGTATTTATTATTAGTATTAGTGACAAAAGAATTTTGAACAAAAATCAGAAAGGGACAAATGCATTAATTGATGAATTGGTAAACTATTTTGTGTTTGGATCGAATTTGATACCTATTGGCCGAAATACTTACTTATTCCTAAAAAAATTAAATTTGTTACTGTATCTGCGACTAAGCCACGTCACTATCAGTAGCGTTGTTTGCAAAAAGAGGAACAATGTTCACCTTTTTTTTGAATTTTTAGATAAATTTTAAAAGTGTTTTTTTTTTTGTTCATGCTGCATAGTAAATATGCCTGAAATACACTAAATTATTTGGAAAATATTTAATTTTTTAATCTCTTAGTAGCGCTCAATCAAAGCCATTTTAAAATTGCATGGGTATACTCAAAAGTCGGGGTCTTATAAGGTTAAAAAAAAAAGTTAAAAAAATCACATGGAACACCGCATCAATCTTCCTACATGCAAATTATTTTCCAGATGCTCTGGCAGTTTTTTTTTTTTTGGATAAAACCATAATCCTCTTTTGATATCAGATGCCGTGCGCCCGACCAAAATATTTCAACGCAAAACTTCGAAACAACACGTACCTGGAACAGATGCCTCCACAAACCTCGCAACCATATCTGCTACCGCACATATTGAAAAGTTGCTCCGTCTTCCCAATACATCAAATTTGAGAGGAACATCATCGGTGTGGCGTCACTATAGGCTGAGTTCCGGATTTTCAGCTGGAAATGTAATAAGAAAAAAAGCGCAAGTTCGCCTTCATCTTTCCCCAGGTAATTTTGGTGAAAGGGAATGCCGGCGTCAACAACGTTTTCTCCCGTGCGTCGTGGTCGTCGTTGTAGTCATCTTCCCTTTTAACTGTGTTTAATTTGGCGCCAGCTTTTAATTAAGTTTTTTTTATAAAGATGTTCTGGCTATTCATTTCTCAAAAGGATGTGAATTGTTTTCAACACCACAGCGTTCCCATGATGAAAACTCCCATTATCCTTATGTTAACTGTCACAATAAAGGCACAAGCACTTTGACGTTAATGGCCAGCAAGGATACCACAATGCTAACGGAGCTCCTTTACGCAGGTAGATGCTAGATATCAGAATTAAGGACCAAAAACTATGCCTACAATGCCTTAATTTTGAATAAATCCAAAGCCTTATGCAATGAAATACCCTTATTTCCCTATAGCCGTATAATCCGATTGGTATCGGAGGCAATTTCTTGAGATTGGGTCGTGTGCTGTATGGAAGTTTGTGCTGCAGAGAAATTATCAAATGACTCGAAATCAGCCAGATAAGAGGAAAACTTTTAATTATTTTCTTTTATTGCCTCCATTTCTACGTGATGGTTTAGACCAGGACGAGAACGAGGATGTAGGCAATAGAATAAATGGCTGGAGTTGGATTGGTTAAGGGCACCTCTCTCTGCGATGGGCTGGCTGTGTTTTGGCAAATTGTGTGCGGTTCGATAACAATGGGGCAAGCAGGAGTTCCGGGTCGCCATAGATGATTTCTAAACAATTTATTTTGTACGGAGCTGTTCATTGTGTGCGGTGTCCTAGTGCGTAGCTATAAACAAAAACTCTGCCATAAATATCTGCAACGAGTATTGTTGTTCGGTAAGGTGAGAGAAAAAGTTTACACCTTAGGTTGCTATGAAAATAAATTCGGACTAAATTGAATAGGAGGATTGAAATTGTTATCATTTCGAGGAGTTATGCTGAAAGTTCTGACCAAATTGTCATAAGTTACGTGCTTTTTTATAGAGAAAAAGATTTCGAATTATTTTTTTGTAGGGGAAGCTTGGGTAGAATGAACAAATGGAATATGTTTGAAACTACATATTTAAAAAAAACTCTTTCAGAATTAAGTTTGGTTTTTATAAGAACATTTATGGATTATCTATTTTTGGTTTCTATTGATTTAACGTAAGTTTCCCAGAGCCAGATTTTGCTTGGATTGAACTGCTTCCATTGCGTTTCTTGGAAATAGAAAAATCGATCGGAACGGCAATGGCTGAAAAATGTTTTTTTAAGATTCCTTAGGATGCCAACTGCCAACCGAAAACACCATAAGGGCTTACTTCTGGGTCACATAATTTTGTATAGTCTTGCAAACGATTAATCATTAGCTAAAAAGAATCCGGTGTGAACGCAAGCTGTACCTCATCGTTTGCAAACATCAGCGCTTTGATCAGCAATCCGGCACAGTGTATATTCCTCCCAGTGAGAAATCAACTAGATCTTCAGAGCACACATTTGCCAAACCCCAGAAAACTTTTGGAACCTTCTCGAGAGTCCCTCTCCATCCCATACAGCTGGTCTGATATCGGCATATAGGTACACTAGTAGCTTGCAAAATTGCATTTATATTTCAATACCTTGTAGCTTATAGAGCAAGGCATTTCAGCTTACTGTATCGAATGCTGCTCTAAGATGTACGAATAAACCATACAACTTCTTGTCTTTTGAAAGGAACGCGGTAACAATGCTGTCGACTGTTGAGTATATCCTTTCCTCAAGCCAGCTTGGGAGTTTTTCAGTAAATTATTGTTTTCGATCCACTTAATCATCATCTTCAATGGGTCAACAACCAGAATACGGTCCGGGCTTCATCCAACAATGCGATCAAAGCCATTCAGTTTCGCACTCTAAAGGCTTCGGGCGTCGTGATCTAGGCCATCCTTCCGCGTATGCAATGCTTGCCACGTTGCCTTCTCCGATAAAGAACGGCAAAAGAATTTCTGAGCTGGTTCCTCTTGGCTCAACAAATAGGGGTACCTATGTCTATTTTTTCCAAAACATCTGCTTCGAGGTAGGTTTCATACAATTCATGATTGAATCGTTCTTTCTGCCCCATGAAGCCAACAATTCTCGGTAAGACTTTCCCCTAGAACGCGGCTAAGGTATCCAAGTGCTTTTTTAGTAGCACCCGAGTATCCCATTTCGTTATATCGATGTTGGATTATTCCATTTACCAATATTTCATTGAAAATATTGGTTAATCTTGCAACCAAATCGCTTCAGCCGTACAAGAATCCCATCTGAGTCCGCCTCTTTCCCGTGTTTTAAGCTTGTAGTGCCCCGTGGCTTAGTGGTTAGTGTGTCGGACTGCTAAGCGAAAGAGCCTGGGTTCAAATCCCGCTCATAGCCACCTTTTTTTCTGGGGTACTGCCTCTTGCGAGGAATTGACAAAACCTCCAAGAGTAAAATTTGTCTCGAAAAAGTGCATCTCATGTAGCCGTTCGGACTCGGCGGTAAACTGTAGGTCCCTTCCATTCTTGTAGATTAACAACAAACACACAGGAATGGTTGAGAGTATAAGTCACTAGGCCTTGGCTCAAGGAGCTGTGTCGCCAATGAATTTATTTAACTAAGCTTGACACAGCCACTTTTATTTCGAAAGTTGAAATGGCCTCATCAAGAATATTATTTTTGAATCAAGACTGAGCATACAAAAAACCAACTAAAAAGCCTTTTAAAGTGTCCTTCGAGTATGATCGGGCTTAGCTCCTTTGCAGTAACATAACGTCCTGCAGTAAGATTCCTGACATGTTTCCAAAACTCAGACGCATTTTTGCAAAAACTCAATTTGTTTGCCTCTGATGGTCCGTAGTGCTTCCTCCCGTAAGAAATTACGCCAACACAAGCACTTATATTTGGTGTAAGGTTTTACAGTTCTTCGTTGTTTTGATTTAAAGTATCGTTTGTTATCCACATACCTCCTATTATATTACAGGAAACTATCTATCTAGCTTACTCATAGAAAAATACAAGAAAATGCATTTTTAATTTTGAGAAGCTGTTGCAAGAAGGTAGGTCCTTTGATCTTTCTTGTATGTAATCTACATTGTCATTATTTTAAAGGTCACAACGCCAAGGAGCTGCAATATAATCTGAAGAAAGTATCCAGATATTTTTGAAAACATATACACTTTAAATCTTTTCCATTGACTATCAAGAAATTGCTTTGGCATTTTCCAACATGCATACCCTTAGAGGAGATCGATTATAATGTAAATCCTTTACCTTCCCCAGGTATCCATCTATTTTTATCAAGCTGCATCAAAGCATATTATGCCTTCAAGGATATTCAATCTCATTTTCATTTTGAGCACAAAATGCATGTCTCCTTCTCCCTTGCGAAAGATACAATTTTTAACTTCAAAACACAATAGTCGTTGTTGTTGTTGCAAAAGACACTTTCCTCAAAATAATATTCACCAGCAAATATCTTGCGCTTACTTAACGACATAATCCCATAATCCAGTTTCAATTTTTTTATGATTTTTGTTCATCATTCATTTTGAATACGCAACGCATGCCACGCCAACGCCACTATTTTCTACGAAACGTCAGAACTAAGAGCTAACTGTTGGTGTGTTTTTAGAGGAAGATACATATTTCTATGGGTACGTGCATGTAGATTGTAGATACATTGTTCATTGAAGGTTTTACGCTTATTCCTCACATCCTCTCACCCGGCACACCCTCCATTCCTTGCTTGAGTATTTTATTCACTCATATCAAAATCCAAATCGAGTATTACGGCAACCCGTACAGGGACCGGGTCCTTTCCCTGAATACATCAAAACGGATATTCTACACACGAGCAGTTTTCATGTGACACATAAACCGTTATCCCCCTTACGCCTTCTTCCGCTTCAGAGCTAGGACAGCAGAAACAAGAGTAGAGTAGCCCACGAAAAACATCCTTTTTGGCGTATACTATACCCGTTACCGTTACCCGTATATGAGACCCCACTACATGTTGCTTATGAAATATTCTATCCGCGCGGAACAACAGTGGGAACAACGTTCAACATCATAGTGTGGGCTTAATACGACATCACGTGATGTGTAATAATGTATTACTTGACACACGGAGTGTGGTACCGGGACAGCAGTGCTGGATGGATGGTGCGATGAAAAGAGAAATATAGCTTCCTCTGCAGCAGGACGAGCTATCGGTTCGTCCTTATAGATTTTGCATGAATGCATGAATTTCCGGTTGGATGGGACATGGGACACACATAACCGTATACTAGCTCTCCCGCGTACTTTAGTTAAAAGATCCTTTTTTCCATCACCTCTTCACCCACCATACCGTACCGGACGAGGGTGTTATCATAAATTATGAAATTTCAAATGTAAATGTGAGTGGATGGGTGGCAGTTCGCGTTGGTAGGGGTGGATGCCTAGTTTTCAAACTCGTCAATCCGACCACGCATTGTTGACTGACTTCCGCCCGCCATATACAGTTTTTGACACTGACATAATGGCTGTTGCTGTAGTGCGAACAAAAGTTTTTTCATTGGTTGTACAGAGATAAGAGATTGTAATTTGTTGCTGGATTTGTATTAAGCGTTTTCTAATAGCGACAGTCTTGCGGAGAAAAATCATAATAAAATAGAACGATCCCGCCACCCGGAAGAGGCCTGGTGTTTAATTTACCAAAAAATCGTTCTTGCCTAATCGGGGAGAAGATATTTTCATTGCAGTAATAAAAGTCGTTAAGGAAAAAGAACATAAAAATTCAAAATTTGAGGTCAGATAATGTTTATATTCCGGTTCTAAGGAGAAGGAGGAGAAAACTGTATATTTTGGGGATTTATCCACAAATCGATGCTGGTATTGGGATTTAAGTGTTAAAATGGCCGGCGGGCGCGGGGATGCATATTTCTAGTACCATTTAGCATTGAACTATATTTGTATTTAACTAATTGAAGATTACTGTCCAGAACCTGTTACCCCTGTGGGTGCGGGGATGAAAGAATTAGCCTATGGTTGTGCGTGCCTGAGGTAGGAGTCCTCTAATCTCACCGCCCTATAGAATGGGTATAAGAATTATTCTATGGCCGGGTTGTCGGAAGTAAAAGTCTTCCAATACCAAGTCTAGTTAAGCAACTACTTCTCGATTCCGTAAGGAACGGTTGTAGTAACCTTGCTTCTAGGCGGGCAGCAGGGAGTGTCCAAGTCTTCACCTGGGTTGATAGGATTTCCGAACTGTTGTATTACTGGATGGTGGGCTAGCGACATTATGGGGTCGAACCACAAATGCGTCTCGTGAGAGACAGGCGAGGCCTCACCTAGGGTCTTAAAGTAGGTACCATGGGTTAACAGGAGCCCCAGCTGATTACACGAGCTAGCTCGGTAGCAGTTGCCTGTTAAAATTGAGGTAGGCCCCCTTGTGGGAGCTTCATGGGGGCTGTTGGTTACTCCAAAAAGGTATCTTTGGTTTCTGGGAGGATGGCACGGTTTCGTAAGAAGCGTGTGTTCATTGTCTTATTTAACCTTGATACTAGGGGTGCTTGATAGGCCCTGCTTCTCAGCAAGGAGGATGAATTTACCATAAGAAATTCATCATTTGCTACTAAAGTGGTTTGGCAGCCCACTCTAGTTGATAGTGTGGTCTGGTAAACCAGTTTAGGGGTCTTGTACGCCCCAAGGGAACTCCATAAGTGGGTAGGCCCACCGTGAGATTAAGCCTTAATAGGTAGGTGCTCACGTAAAGCCTCTTCACGATCTGTCCAGAACCTGATGGGGGCGTGAGCTCACCACCTCCCCGTGGTGCCCCAGGAAACAAAGGTCCGAAAATATAACTGCTTGCCAGTTATTATTCGTAGATCTTTGGCGAAGAGTGAGAGAGCGTGGGTAGAGACAGTGGAGACAGTGGAGACCGAGGAGACGTTGTTTGTTGGCCGTAATGGCATAGAAGGAAACGACGGTTGGCACTGAAAAACGTTTGAATGGTGCTTTCCAAGCACCCAGTCGACGTGAGTAGGTGACCTTCCAAGGGAGTGTGTTGACTGTTGGTGAGTTTAGCAAACTCGCCGGCAGAAGGTGTAACCACACCTTGTTTGAGCAAGGTTATTGATATAAAATCTTGTGAAAGTAGGAAGCCTACCTAGGGAAAAAAGACAAATGTTGTGAGTCCTTGAGCGCTGAGCGCCCGGTCTCGCTAAATGATGTGCAAGTTTAGTTGTCCCAGATCGAGAAGCGCCTTAGAAGCCTTCTGGTGGAGGTATCTCCCACTGGGACTAACAGAGATCATGTGTAGCATCTGGGTCGGAGCTATGGATTTAGGTCTGTAGCCGAGGCCCAGCATTTCGAAAAGGAATTGACGGAAACAAGTGCATCAAAGCTGGGCGGGGTGTTGGTGAAGATTCCAGTGGCCTTATGTCAACACAGTCTAAGCCATCACTTTAAATTCGGGTTGATGGTTTCCGGATGACTTTTGTGGTAAGTCAGACCATACGTTTATTAAAGCTAGGCCATACCCATGGCTGAATAAATGTTGGGTAGCACGGGATATCAGGGAAGCTCAGTTGATTACGTGAGCAATGCTCGGTAGCAACTGCCTGATATATGGTGTAGGCCCCTCAATGGGAGATCGTGGGGGCTCTGGTTATACCTATAGCGGGAGTATATGGTTTTGAACCTGCAAATTACGAATCCAGCTTCGAAAGAGGTTGGAGTGAAGCCAGGGGATTTACTAGAGGGTATGATTATGACCACAACATAGTATTGAATTTCTACTAGGGTGGTTTGGGGAGCCACGCTAGTGAAATAATATCATATTTATATGAAGGCACCTCTCTGACAAAGAGTGACTGGTAACCACTCTAGGGATCTGGTCAATGCTTATTTTGGCTCCAGATGGGTAAGCTCATCGCCAGATTAAGCCTTAAAAGGCAAGTGCTGGCGTAAAGCTTATTTCGATCTGTCCAGAACCTGATTTCATTATAAACGCTTAAAGAAAGGATTAGGAGTTTTTCTTTTTTAGAGTTCATAGCTCGAGTACTAGTATATCGAAGATGATCTGGACGACATTTAGCTGTCACTTAATGAAAACGTCACTTTCAGGTATCATGTTCATGTCTACTATTGAAATAAAAAACAAAAAATGGAAACAATTTATAAGCTTACTTATAATCATACAAGATCAGAAATGTTAACCCGTACTTTTCTTCATCCAATCAATCGATTTGTTGGGTTCAGTTTTCACTCAGAATGATCAGTCGAAATAAAAAAGACGTCATGAGAGCAACCGAGACCCGATGGCTACAGAAAACGCTTAGTTAAATAACGAACTGGAAACGAAATGGTGCATTGTTCTTAATTACTCAAAACCAAAAGATGTCAACTTTACTTACAGAACATTTTTACAATCCGCCGAACAAGATTAACTTGGTCACACTACTGTAGTAGTAGAAATGTGTTTTATTTAAACACTAGCTTCAACCCGCGACTTCGTCTGCGTGGATTTCTTCCATTTTTTCCGGATAAAAAGTAGCTTATGTTTCAATCCACCAGATTATACATCTACTTACCAAATTTCATCTAAATCTGTTAAGTCGTTGAGGCGTTATTGGGGAACAAACATCCAATCATCCAAACATACAAATATTCACTTTTATAATATACCTGAGTAGGAGGGTAGGAATAGGAATAGAGTAAGTAGGATATAATATAAGTAGGATAAGATTTTAAGTTTCCTTGTTTAACATTTTCCACAAGTTAACGCATCGGCTTCGGCATATGCTGTCAGCTCGAAAAAAGAGAGATAACAATCAAACATGTCATTACGATGATAGAGAAACATGTTTGGGTTAATGGCATTTTACAGAGGGCTCTTCTCAAAAATTTTGTTTAGCTCAAATATTAACGGTACTTGTCATAAAACCGTTAAGTAAAAGCTTATTTTATTTTTTATAAATAAAATTCCGTTTAAATTTTTCCGCTGAGAATTATTTTATGTTCTTTTTTCAAACAATCAAAAGTCATAAAAATCAAATAAAAATTTTGAAGTGCCCTTAATATTTTTCAAATTATAATCACATAATAATATCACATAATAGCAAGTACATGCGGTCCAGTCATCATCGTCAACTACATTGCTTGCGTTCGGGTTAAATATCGGGTTTTTCAACAAAAGTAGAGCGAAGGAACAGCCCAATTGTGTCTCTCACACTTTGTTCTGTTCTCAAGCGTTGGGCATCTCTGTGACGTCGTTGTGGCAAATTTTGCGAAAAGATCTTGGCCTACATCCTTACAAGATTAAATTGCCGCAAGAAATGAAGCCGCTTGGCCACCAGAAGCGTCGTATGTTCGTGAATTGGGCTGAGCAACAGCTTGAAAATGATTCGGATTTTCATCGAAAAATCATCTTCAGCGATGAGGCTCATTTTTGGCTGAATGGCTTCGTCAATAAACAAAATATGCAGTATTGGTCAGGCAGCAATCCACACGTACTCCATGAGTCATCATTGCATCCCGAAAAAATTACGGTTTGGTGTGGTTTATGGGCCAGCGGCGTCATTGGGCCGTACTTCTTCCGTGATGATCAAGACCGGCACGTTACTGTGAATGGGGATCGCTACCGTTCAATGATAACCGAATATTTTTGGCCCAAATTGGATGATATGGACTTGGAGGACATGTGTCACATGAATGTCACAATCAATTTATTGGAAACCAAGTTTGGAGAATGTGTTATCTCACAAAATGGTCTAGTCGCTTGGCCGCCTCGGTCGTGCGATTTGACGCCGTTAGACTATTTCCTGTGGGGCTACGACAAGTCTATGGCCTATGCCAACAAGCCAGCGACGATTGATGAACTTCGTACGAATATCGAACGTGAAATTGCAGCAGTATCGGTCGATTTATGCTTGAAAACCTTCGAAAATTGGGTTCAGCGTCTGGACTTCTGCAAGCGTTCCCGTGGTAGCCATGCAAAAAAAATTGAGATTCATACATAATGGCATTGAACGTTCTTTCACAGGAATAATGAATTTCATTGATAACCAAAACCGTTTTTGTTTTATTTAAAAAAAAAACTTTTGTAGCGCTCTTATTGAAAAACCCTATAGCTTAAAAGTGGGATTGAATAGGTATTTTCTTTTTGATTTTGTGATAATTTTGCAAATTTGTTTTTAATAAAGGAGCGCAGCTTCTATGAAAGGAATGGACATTTTCAGGATAATTTTTTTTTATAATTAACGCGCGCACCAGGGATTATGTATTTCCCTTTTAATGTAGAACACACTTCGCGGGCATTAGGAAGATAGGGAGGGGAGAGATAGGAGGTGTCGATTGAAATTGGTTTTGAATGTTTGTAGATCAAAATGGCAGGGGAAAATCCCGCCGGGTAAACTATTCCAAATTCGTGTTGTTCGGCTAAAAAAAGAATCCCTATATTTCACGGTACGTCCGAAATTGGGCTCCAGGGTGAACTGATGAGCATTCCTTGCGAGACGAGTATTACGGCAGAAACTTTTAAGGGGAGGAATGCAACTGGCTACTTCGAGTGAACATCTTTTGTAAAAGTTCAGTGTAAGTGTTTTAAAAATTAAATTCCTTAAAATATCGCTTCATCGATTTTTAAGAAAGTCTTTGAAATTTAGCTTTAAAGTTATAATTATAAAAAATTTGACATAATTTGCCTGCAAAAATGTTTTCCCCAAGTAAACTTTTTAATTATACCAGCGCAAGTTTATAAGCCCAGTACTGTATTTAATTTCTTTCAACTTCCTGCCCATACAAAAATTGTGTGCGAAATAAAACAGAAAACAAAAATAAATCGCTAAAGCAAACGTATTCAATATCAAAGCAAAGCAATAATACAAATAAAAACCAGGCGAACAAGTCATCATCAATAGCCAAGCGGCCTATAGCCAATCCTTTTTACAAAGGAAAGTTGTGATTTCCCTTTAAGTACGCCCAATGCCCAAAGCCCATTCATGATTTCAGCTTTTGAAAATATCCTTTTTGCAAACGGCACACATTATTTGCTATGAAATAAAAAGAATCTGCACTTCATATCCATGAATCATTGTTGAAAGCGAATGCATGGATAGGAGAGTTCGCTATGTCCACACAGTTGCCGTCTTTTGGCTCATTAACTTGGCTTCAAATTGTAATGCCAATTAAGGGCATCGCGGTACTTTCATTACCAGGATACAAATTGGAGCTCAATGGCACCTGGTGTATTGATATTGGATAATAATTGAATCGAGATACAGATGTATCTGCGTTTTGTAATTATATGTATCTGCAATCGAACAAAGTCCTTCGTCAAGATAACCGCGATGCCCGGTAGAATATTATGGTACTTGGGCTGAGCTGGTAAATGCTAGACCCGTCAGAATCATAAACATCAACGATTCCACACTGTTGTTCCTTTGCAATATTGGTGGTAGGACGAGGTTCATATATGTCATGTCGATGTGTAATTTATTAGCTGCGACATGCAACAATTATGATAACATGAGGCTGACATGAAATCCTTTTGCCTTTTCTATGCCATCCAATTGCATGGCATCGGTGGTCGTATTTGTTAGTCGTCGAGTCAAAGTATGCTTTATATGGCGTTGGCCAAAACAACCACTTCAATTCTGGAAACCAAACTAACGACCAAAAGCAGAACAGAGTCATGGAAGTGCAGCGATGTATGTTTTGAGGTAAGCATACCTTAGAGTTTCCAAACGAATATTTTGGCTAACACTTAGGGTATACTCAATTACTTTGGTAGTAAAGGGTGTTTTTTTTTTTAGAGGTATAGAACTTTAAGTTGGCATCAGTGGTTTTAACTGGCGGCCATTTTGTCAGCTGTTAAGTGATTTGTTTTTAGTTTGGTTTGGCATTTCAACGTGAATAGACTGACGCCGAACAACATTTTGAAAATAATGGTTGTGTTCGAAATACGTATCGCGCACTACGTCCATTTTACGGTCAACATAATTGTCCATCAGAACAATTAATTCGATTAACTATGGAACGTTTTCGCATCACGTTTACTCTAAATGGTAATACGGCTCTGTGGATGCCGTCGGACAGTGCGTACAGAATAAGTCATTGCTGCTGTAGAGCGTAGCGTAGAGGAAGACCCGAATCAGTCTATCAGCCATCGTGCACAGGAAATGGATATTTGTCGATCCACTTTATGTAAGATCTTGGTCTGCGTGCTTACAAAATCCAACTCTTGCAAGCCACAGGATCGCCTAGCAATGTGTAGATTCAGTGGATGGGCAAAAAAAAAAATTGCCGTTGATCCCAATTTTTATAAGCGAATTTTGTTTAGCGATGAAGAAGCTCACTTTTCGTTGAATGAATACGTCAATAAGCAAAAATGCTGTTTTTGGAATGATAATAATCCTAAAGTGTTGAGACATTGTTACATCCACAAAAACTTACTGTTGGTGGACCCATAAAGCGTTGGTGGAATAATTGGTCCGTAATTCTTTAAAAACGATGGTGGCCAGAACGTTACAGTCAATGGTGACCGTTATAGAGCCATGATTACTGACTTCTTCGTTCATCAATTGAGCTGTGGTTTCAACAAGAAGGCGCAACATATCACACAATTGATTTATTTAAGGCAACGTTTGGTAACCGCATAATTTCACGTTACGGACCCGTGAATTGGCTTCTAAGATCGTGCGATTTAACGCCGCTTGTATATTTTCTGTAGAGATATGTGAAGTGAATAGACTCCGCCGATAAGCCCAAAACGATTGACCACTTGGAGGACAGTATTCGTCACGTTATTGCCGATATACGGCACAAATGTTTGAAAAATGTTTCGAAAATTGGACCTCCAGATTAGACTACGTCCAAATCAGCCGTGGCGATCAAAATTATAAAGCCATAAAATTATCTTTCGAATATAGTAAATTTTATGTCAATTTCCAAAAATCGTCTTTGTTTTATTCCATTTCAAAGTTCTATACCTATAAAAAAAACACCTGTTATTATGTAAAATCTTAGATAATCGATTCGAAATTCCGTGAAAATTTTATCAAAATTGAACTTCAATCTGAAAGGTGTCTGGAGATTTGATATTAAAGTTTGATTTCTAGAAATAACGATCCCACAAATACAATTTCTGTTAATGTCAAAATGTAAAGCCAAGCTTCCTTCTCTATAAGGCCTAATTTGACAAACTCTACACTTAGCCGTTTCCTTACTACAAGAACTATTGTATAACGGAAAAGTGCCCCCAGATTTCGAATTTTCACAGAGCATAACTTTATGACTACGTAATTTCTGTGCTAAATAAAAGAATCTTCAATATGAGTTTGAAGCTTTTGACAAATTTGGTAGGCCATCTAGTAGTTACTTACAATTATATCATTTGGGCCATATTCAAGATTTTTTTCTAATATTACATATTCGGCAACCCTATGCACGATTCTACACCGTTGCTAGCTGTGTGAATGTCATTCTTTGTCGTCGTTAGAAAGGTAGTATTCAGCATACACATATTATCAATTATAGCCCGGGGGTTGGTAACGGCCATGAGAGGAGGCCCCACTGCCATTCAAATATATTCCATTGAATTTTCACCATCATCGCCAACGTCGACTCAGGTGGAACGCTATCGTTGATGAGGGTGGCCCTTGCTGAAGGTGATGAGGCGCACATGAGCCTCTAATGTGGGTTTCCTGTCTATACTGTAGTAAAACGCTGGATAGTTTATCCTGTGTCGTGCAAAAAAGGATCAACAACAGTATACGAAGCGGAAGGACGGTGATGCGGCGCGCGGAGCATATACCCACGTGTGCAGAATAATTACTCGTGTACTTTCCAGTTGATATTTTGTATAACGTATAGCCGACTTGTCCCTATTGATTGCTTTTGCGTCCTTATGTCCGTTACTATCTCGAAGCAAATTTCCTATATGCTCCTGGTGTATTCCAATCTCCGCACCTGCTCTTGTATACATATTGTTCCGCTTAATATAGAACTTGTGCCTCTTTATGTGGAATTCATTTGAACACAGTTCCTGGATCCGAAAGGATTAGCATGCAAGAAGCAGAAGGCGAAGCTACACGACAAGGTGCCTTCGTCGTTACATTTTGCGCCACCCGTCGACCCGTCAGCAAAAATTCAATTCACATTCAGGGATAACGCGCAAAACTTATGTCTCGGAAACAAAGCCACAGTACATGCAATCAAATCACCGGTGTTAGTGAATTATGATAGACAGGGATTCCTGTTAAGTGTGCCTTTTTTACTCCTACGTAGAGCCGGGCCCATTTCGCAAATTTCTAATGTAATTTGAAAAGCCTGGAATATATATAATATTTTGCCCTCCCATTTTAAAGGGAAAATTGAACAACTTTTTTCGCTGAGAAATATGATTTTTTTTTTCGCGGTGGTAACGTGTATTTGGCATTCTAAGCTAGACTGGGTTTTGGAGAACCATCGTGTGATTCATGATGATGGATCAAAGTTTCATTTTCCTGGATATGCGGGTACTTTGGAACATACAAATATGTTGCAACGTTGGATCAAACGGGAGTGTTTTCTATCAAGAGCATACTTTCGATGATTGATTAGCGAGGAGGATGCATTATGCACAACCGTTGTTAATGGTGCAACGCTATGGATGTGGAATAGTGGACTCAGGGTTAAATTTTCTACATTCAAATAAAAGGAAAACAAAAACTCGGAAATGGATTCTTAACGGTTTTATAGTTGACACCATAGCAGACTTAGCTTTTCTGCTCTTTATCGAATTTTATGTTTGAAAAAAGAAGACGGTCGGGCGAATTAGAGATAGTAACTGGGCTAGCCTAAGAGGTTTGATGACAAGGTTCACCTCAAACTCCGTAGCTGTTTAGAGATAATAGATTACAAGAGTACGGATTACAAAAGGCTTTAAATGTCATTTAAATCTCCATTTCTCATAACGTCTAAAAAAAACTGGGTCAACACACTAAGCAGTGCCTTTTTAGAATTATTGGCGCAAAATTATAGACAGATAAAGTCGACATTACAAAAACTTAGTGTGAAACTTGGTCATATTATCATAAAAATGTCATTCTAGTTTCACACTAAATATTTTTATGTGCGCTATTGACAATATTGGAAAAACAACCTATTTTTAATACATTAACTTCAAACTACTTAAATGTTTAGTTCTGCACTAAGTTTTTCTAAATTATAAATAAAAAAAAAAAAACTGTACTAATTAAAATCAAATTTGAAAGTTTGAGAACGTTAGGGAATTTTGTTGTTATTGGACTTAGGCAGGGTTTGTGTGTATTTTTATTTTCAAAATGGCGTTTTGTGAGAGCGAGCCGTCATTCTCTCTGAGAGTTTCTAGTTTCACACTAAAAAGATAATGCAGACGATTCCTGTTATTAAAAAAATAGTTTCACATTAAGAGAAAATCAATTTTTGAATCGTCTATAATTGAAGAACTACACCTTTAATTTTTGTTTAGTGCCAAACTTTATTTCTTTTAGTTTGGTATTAATTTAATATCGATTCAAAAATTGATTTTCTCTTTTTATTAATTGATGTTAATTATAAAAGAAAAACGTAAAAAAAACAAAGCTTGTGTATAACATTTTAGTTTTTCTTTTATTAGATCCATCATTAAAAATTAAATGCCTATGTTTCGCTCCAACATAATTTTTCGGTTTTTAATACCCCTCCTCAAAAACCACACTTATACAATGTTTATTCCCATACACGTTCTAGAGCCTTCATCGTCATGCCAAATAAATATTTTTTGCACAGTTTCATCACTGACATTATTATTTTTTTTTTTAATTATATGAAATTGAGACTTAATTCTCCCCCCTACATAAAAAACACACTTCGAACTCAGATATTTGTATGGACTCTTTTGGTCATTCCAACGATAATAATTGAAACATTTTTGGCAAGTTTCATGAGTTTTGTTTGATATATTCTATTTTAAATTTAATAAATCAGCGAAATCCCATGGTCGTGACCTTTGACCGCCTTTTTGCTTAATTCTAAGTTTAGGCCTGATCTTAATATCTCGAAAACTTTGAAGAATATTATAGCATTAGGGACTTGCAATAATGTTGATTTAAACAAAGAGTTTGCTTCCATCTCCTTCTCCGTGCTCTTCGGTGCTCTCCGAAATAACCTACATTTTTAATAATATTTTAACCTACCCCACATATCCACCTGCCTGGAAGATTTCCAAAATCATTCCTGTTCTCAAGAATACTGTCTCTGGAAACAAATCCTAAGCCTTTTGTCTCAAAGGTTCTTGAAAAACTTATGAGCAAGCAAATGCGTTCTTACCTCAATGAGTTTAACCTTCTATCACCTATGCAATCCTGGTTTAGACCAAAGCACATTTGTACTACGGCGCTCTTAAATTTTGTAGATGACATTCGAATGGAATTAAATGAGGATCATGTAACTTGACTTTTGTTCCTTGATTTTACAAAGGCCCCCGACATTCTCATTCTTAAACTGAAAAACTATTTCGCATTTGACTCAACAGCATTACATCGAATGGACAATTACTTGGTAGATCGCTCACAAAATGTTAACTGCAACCAAAAAAATGTCTAATATTTTCGAAACTAAATCTAACCTTGTTCGAGGAGAACACATATCTGGCTACGTTAAAGCCATTCATTGGAATAGAATTACAAAAGTATCCCGAATTTAAAACGTAAGTAAGTACCCGAATATGTTTTTTTAAAGAATTCAATTTTCATCTCCTTCCGGTAGAAATACCTATCTCGAACTATGCTTTTACACAAAAACAGTTCAATGGTATACGCCATAAGACTGGTCAACAAGCATTAACGATTTCCAAGAAAAACTTAAAGAACATTATTACACATACGCCTCCCCTTAAAAGTTTCTCCCGTAATACTCGTCTCGCAAGGAATGCTCATCAGTTCACCCTTGAGCCCAATTTCGTACGTACCGTGAAATATAGGGATTCTTTTTTAAGCCGAACAACACGAATTTGGAATAGTTTACCCGGCGAGATTTTCCCTTGCCATTTTGATCTGCAAACATTCAAAACCAATGTTAATCGACACCTTCTATCTCTCTCCTCCCTATCTTCCTAATGCCCGTGCAGTGTGTGACATTAACAGGGAAACAAATAGTCCCTTGTGCGCGCGTTAATTATATAAAAAAAAAAAAAAAAAAAAAACAATTCTAGCCAATATCTGGCTAGAATTGGTGATGATAGTCCCTCTTGTTGACGTGCCAAAGCCACGGCTTGCTTTCTCCAACCAACGCCAGGTTGAAGGCAATGCAGGCCAGATCATCCCCATGTCGGAATCCATTAAAAATGTTGATTGGTCTGGACAACAACCCGGCTACTTTTGCTTGGCTTGTAATGTCATGGTCAGCCTACAAATTCGTGACAGTTTATTTAGGATGCTGAATTTTCTCTTGGCCTTATAAAGTTCTACCCTGGCTATGCTCTCGTAGCTGGCTTTTACCACCCATCGCCTGCCTTAGGTGTTATTGAATATTCCTGAATGTATATAGTTTTATCCTGAGTCTTAGGATAGAAGCTCCCTCAAAAGAAATAAAAACAATTATTTCAAAGGCACTCAAAATAATTAAATTAATTTTTTTTAGTAACTCCAGTATTTTCCTGGCCTGTGTCTATCTATCCTTTTGGTCTGAAGATTGTTCCCTATTAGTCTATCTTTCTCGGAATCTCTTCTCGTTTCCTTCTACAAGGTAAAACTTCTGACCTTGTTCTTGACCTGTGTTAAGCCAGCAACACCAGAAAAGCTTATTTTAATTTTCAAAACCAATCTTAATAATTTACATTCCATCAACCCTTTGTGCTTTGGCTTGCTATTGTCAGTATATGTTCATTCAAGTACACCTAACTTAATTCCATTTGATATTAAGAGGCTGACACAAGCACTTTCTAATCAAATTGAAGCCTCGAAAATAATTCAATAAAGAAAAATAAACCACACACAGCAACAAGATGATTCTTCAAACGAATTGGCACACAAAGTACTAACTACACTCCCAGTTTCAAGGGTTGAAGATTCAAATTGCAAATTACAAACAAACACACAACAGGCTCCCAATAAACACGAGCAGCAAATAGGAAATACGAACGTATTCCCTTCAATTATTCATCCTTCATTTCTCAATGCGATACAACATCGGAAAAGGAAGCAAACCCAAGCTCTGGGAATATCCATGTTTGTCATGCAGATCTAGGTGCTTCTGTATATCTCCGCCCGTACGTGATCTAATGAAACCTACAAGCCTACAAGCCTCCAACAACTACAACAACACCAACTGCAAAACAAAATTATTCGTACATCATAGATACATTTGTATTTATTCATTCTTGTCAGTTGTAACCATTACCTTCGCTTTCGATTGAGGTCACCCGAGTGGAAAATATTAATTGGCTGCCACAAAGCTCTACCCAGTACGCACTTAGTTTCACACGCGAGTTCAATAAATGATGTGGTGGGGTGGCAACTCTATTGCCCAAGGCTGAATATTCGACCATCCTTTGTGACCAAAGGGACGATTATGATGTGCAAAATATCTGTTTTCGCTTCACATCGCTAGGAAAGTGTCCGCAGGCCTTGGGGCAAATTGCGTTTGCAGTTGTGCCTCCAAGCAAATGACCTAATTTCCAATCGAGATGGATAAGTCGATTGTTCCGGTTATTAGCGCGCATCTACAAATTGAAGAACTGAACTCGGCTCTGGGGGATTCCCTTTGAAGGCTGCGCAAATCAAATGGGGGTAAACGAGTTGGAGTGGCCGCTAAATAGGAAATCAAATAGATCGATCAATGATCGCATACAAGCGCTTGCGACCAATGTTAAGGGGTGTTTGGGGTACACTGAAAGAAATAAAAGGAGTTGAGATTTGTCTATTAAATTAAAAGAATTTTAATTTTTTTTCATGAACTTTATTAAAATTACCCAAAACTCTTAACAACCAGGTTTTATATTAGCTCGTTACTCTTCGACAGTGTTCTTGGGGCTGGAGATTTTTGAAAAAAAGGAGGTTAAAAATCATTTCAAATTTTATTATTCACCCAAAAATCACTAGTTTAACGTTTTGTTTGGAAAAAAAATTAAGTAAGCCATTTAATTTCTTTTAGAGTTTTGAATTTTAAGGAAACATTTTTTCAAAATCGTTTGACCAGTTTTTTCCAAAAAAGGTTTTTTTTCGAAAAAACTTTTCGAAAAAATATTCCAATTGTTTTTTTGAGTATGCCAACATCTAGCAGCTGGTAGTTATTATCAGAAAACAAATATTATTTTAAATTGTTAAGAAACTCAATATTTTTTTTTTCATTTTTTTAATTAGTTTAACAGTTTTTTTCGGAAAAACTAAGTATGCAATAAAAATCGAAAACTTCTTCGTCTCTCCAATTTTTCGTCTTGTGCCGTGCAGCTTTTGTTCTCCTGCTTGAGTTGTCGAAGGCAATCTGTCCTATGTAACAACATCCTGTCTGATTTCCTTCCAAATACGCGTGGCGTGCCACAAGGTTCGATCTTGGGTCCTCTTTTGTTCTCACTTTATGTAAATGAATTGCCATCTATTGTTAAACAAATGTATGCTGATGACGTGCAATTGTATTTTAGCTGTCCGTTTGGCTTTATAGAGCAGGGAGTGTGTTGTGTAAATGAAGATCTCAATTAAATTTCAAGTTGGTCCCAGCAAAATTGTCTTTTGTTGAATCCCAAAAAATCAGTCTCCCTTGTGATATCCAAGAAAGTGGTTGATATTTCCTACTTCCCCCCTGTAATATTGCAAAACACCCCAATCACGTAAGTTGAAAGTGCTAAAAATCTTCGCGTGGTTTTCAACCGGACATTAACATGGACTTACCATATCAACAGTGTCGTAGGTAAAACTTATAGCGTTCTCCGAACTTTGTAGGCAACACGGTTTTATACACGTTTTAGAGTACGGATGTTACTGGCCAGAACGCTGATTGTACCAACTTTGACGTATGGTTGTGAAATCTTTTCACATTGTGACTCAGTCAGCAAAAGAAAGCTAAATGTTGCTTTCAATAGCCTCATACGTTACATTTTCGTCTTACGCAGATACAACCGTATCTCAACTTTCTCTAAATGTGTTCTCAATATGTCTTTCGAAAACTTTCTTAAATATCGCTCCCTTACTATGCTCTCTAACATTCTCTTGACAAATGCACCACAGTATCTCAGGGATATGATAACTGTGGCATCTTCGCAGAGATCGAGAATGCTCACTCATCCGCGCTATGCTTCTCTTACACCCGAACGTCAATTCTTTGTCAATTCAACTCGCTTGTGGAACTCTCTACCGCGTTATTTAAGAGAAATATATGATGCTGCGAGACTAAAGGACAAAATTAAAAATCATTTTTCTCAATTACAATAAATTTTCTTTTTTTTTCTACCTTACTCTCTTCCTCTTTCCTTTTTTACTTTATTACATTCTTTATCCTCTCTCTATAATACAAATGAACATACATTTTCATGTTATTAACTCTTAAGAACATTTCAAATTCTAGCTTTCATATTATTATTTTGAATTATTGTCATTAACTTTAACTTATATCTAAATTATAAGACAATTTGTCTTACTGTATATAAGCATTTCATAAACATAAATAAATAATATAAATAAATAAATAAATAAATGTCTATCGAGGAAAAAAATACATTGAAAGCGTTCGACCAGTTTCTTTTAAAAACTTTTCGAAAAAATATTTAAATTTTTTTTTAGTATTTCATTATACGGAAATCTATAGTTTTAATCTGAGAAAATTATGTTAAAAAAATTCAATCAACCCGTTTTCAAAATATTTCAAAAAACAATTTTTTTTGGAAAAAATTTAAAAAATTGAAAAAAAAAAGTTTTTGAAAATTTTGAAATGCAATATTAATTGCATTAATTTTATTGAAATCCGAATAATGATTTACGATAAAACCGATTTTGAAAAAACCGGTTCTATGAGAGGTACCGTTATAGAAAAAATTTCGAAAAAAATTATTCTAACTGAAAGATGTATTGTTGTGAAAAAATAGCACCCTGAAAGTTTTATCAAAATCGTTAGGGCCGTTTTCGAGAAAATGAAACTTTTTGTTAAAGATTGTATGGCAGATACCGTTATTTTTCGACCTGGAGCAAACATGAAAAACACCCGCCGAGATACTACCAAATAAATGCTAAATACCAAGTTTGAAGCAAATCGGCCCATCCATCTAGAGGTGCGAACAGACAGACAAATAGACAGACGGGCGGAATTTTCGGACCCACTTTTTGGGACTTTTCTATTATAGCAATGTCATGTTTGATTGTTACATTTTTTTTTGCACGAATCCATAACTTGCATTATAGCACCTATAATCGCAAGTAAAAATCATCTGTAGTTACTAGGCACATTTTTGGATGAATGACTGTTAGCGTCAATGGCGAGCGCTTGAGAACGATAACAATCAATTTCTTATGACCCAAATTGAACCATATGAGACCAAGACGACATGTGGTTCTAGCAAGATGGCTTTACGTGTCACACAGCGGACGTCAGGATTGACATTCCCAACATCTACCCGCCCATATTGAAGCACCACTTACATACCAAATCTGAATTAGGTACAAGTTCTTAGAACTCCTATGAGTTTGACGGCTTTTACCCAGCCGTAAGGCCTTGAAATCTTGGTTCGGAAGATAAGCCAGAAAAAACTTTGAAATAAGCATGAAATGTAAAGAAGTTATCAGTTTTTAAGAGTTAAGTTTCCTTTGTTATACAGCTAACCCTACTGAGGAAAACCTGACAAATTTCAAGCAAGCTAGAAAAATCTGCACATATTCGACGGACCAAATTTTACATGACCAAAAAGAAGGCCACAAATAGTACAATGCAGAAAAGGTAGAAATAATTTTTAGTAATTTGTACAAAATATGAGGAATTCTTGTTCGATTCCAATTGTCCTTAATGGTAGTTCGCTGCCGATTCTACGCTGCCGCAGATTGCCAAGACTACGCCCGAGTTTGAGAGGTAAATGAATCTACAAGACTAATGGTCCGTACTCCATATAGTAGCTTAAGTCGTGAAAGATCTCGATGTACAAAAATTCGCTGCTCTAGAAAACAGCTTTTGTTCAGTCTATAACCCAAAAAAGGCGAATATTTGATCAATAAACATCTCAAGGAATGGTGATTTCGTTGGATTATAAATTACTTTCCTACCGTTCAATATAAATTCTGTTGTGCCCCAGAGATGGGTTCTGTTTCCAATTCACTTTTTCATTTTTACTTACATATAATGTAAGTTTAGGATTCGTGAGTATAAAAAAAATTGTTATGTATGGTTCTTATGGCTTTCCTCGTAAGGTCTTTTAAAATTTTATTTGTTTGGCTTAAAACAACGTTACCTGCCATATAACCGCTAATAAAGAATTTTAGAGACAGACACATTAACTTGATAATAACTTAATTTTTGCCAGCACAGTTGCGGTTATAAAAATAATATAAATACATTTAATTAATATTAGTAAAATATGAAAAAAAAAAAAAAAATTTGTAATACATTAAGTGAGATTTTTAAATTAATGTTTATTTTTCTTGAAAACGACTCCAACGATTTGAATGAACATTTTTGAAAGCATTTTTGGTTGGCATCGGCTATCATCTTATCAAAAATTTATTAACGGGAAGTATATTAACAGTACCTTTCATTGTACCGATTTTTTAATTTTTTTGCTGTTTTCTATTTTATGAATTTTTTATTTCAACCAGTTTTAGTTGGACCAGTTTTTTAAAAAAAATGTTTTTTTTGAAAAACTTTTCGAAAACATATTTTATATTTTTTTTTTTGAGTATGTCAATTCAAAGAAATCTATAGCTTATACTAGGAGAACAAATTTAAAAAAAATCTATAAAATCGTTTTCAAAATATTCAAAAAACAAAATATTTTTTTTTTTAATTATTAAAAATTAAAAAAAAACTGTTTTTGAAAACTTTAATAACCAATATTATTTAAATCATAAAGCACTACATATTTTGAAAATTTCATCAAAATCTGTCAATTAATTAACGAGAAAGTCTGATTTTAAAAAAACCGGTCATATGGGAGGTACCGTTATTAAACTTTTTCTGAAAAATCCATTAAAACTAAAAGATAGATTTTGCATAGAAAACATCATTCTGAAAGTCTTATCAAAATCGTAGAAGCCGTTTTCGAGAAAAATAAGTTTTTCTATAAAAGTTATATGGCAGGTACGGTTAGTTTTGGAGCTAGAATGCCAATTCCAAAAACGGTCGGGTAGAGCACTCTAAAAATACTATATAACAAGTTTGAATCAAATCGGCCCAACCGCTTAGGCTGTAGATATCGATACGGACAGACAGACAGACGGACGGAATTTCCGGACCCACTTTTTTTGACTTCTCTATCATCGTAATGTCATGTTTGATTGTTAGAATTTTTTTTTACGAATGCATAACTTGCCTGTCCCTATAAATCGCAAGTAAAAATGGAGATAACAATCGCATATGACGCTTAACAAAAAATGTCTGTCCGGGTGTATACCGATCTGCATCGTAAGCGGGTTAAGCGATTGCGTTCAAATTTGGTATGTGTGTATTTCTTGGCATTCCTCAGAGGGGAAATTGAAAATTGAAATGTTGGTAGTAGCTATTAGGTAATTAGAATCAAATATAACGGAAAAGTCTATTAACGGTACCTTTCATATAACTGTTTTTTTAATGTTCGACTTTCTCGGCAACGGCTTAATTGATTTCAATAAAATCTTATATTTTAAAAGATCTAAGTATCCAAATTAATTCTACATACAACAATTTGGAATAATATTTTTTTTTAATTTTTAATTATTTTTTGATTTTTTTTTTGAAAATTCATAATTTTAAAACATCAAAAAAAAAAATATTTAAAATTTTAAAATCTGGTGTAAATTAATAAATTCTAAAAAACTGTTTTTTTTTTCAAAAAACTAAAAATAAAAAACAGGTGTTTATCAAAACTGGTCCCACAATTTTTGAAATACTTTTTTCTTAAATTCTTTGTTATTTAGGACGTGAGATGGCTTTTACTAAAAACTGTTAAGTATTCCGGTTTTAACACTTTTTTTTTCGAATTGCCATTCTAGCTCCAAAACTATCGATACCTGCCATATAACTTTTCGTGAAAAACTTATTTTTCTCGAAAACGGCTACAAAGATTTTGACAAAACTTTGTGAATGGTATTTTCTATAGAAAATCTATCTTTTGATTTGAATGCATTTTTTATGTTCTGACTATTGATTAAATTTTAAAAATCAGTAGTGTTTAATGATTCAAATAATATTGCCTATTAAAATTTTCAAAAACAATTTTTTTGAATTCTTAACAAGTTTTTAAAAAAATATTTTTTTTTAATATTTTGAAAATTAATCGATATAATTTGTATTTAATTTTTTTCCTAGTATAAACTATAGACTTCTTCTAATTGACATACTCAAAGTAATTTAAAAAAATATATTTTCGAAAATTTTTGCAAAAAATATTTTTTTCAAAAAAAAAACTAGTCGAACTCAAAATCGAATGAAAAATTCATAAAATAGAAAACAGCAAAAAAAATCAAATGGCTTACAACATTTTTTTCCGAAAAACGTTATGAATAGCGGTTTTTTGATTTCATATAAATTTCTTTGTTTAATGTTTCCCCTAAATTTTGTTTTATATTGCTCGGTTGAGGCCTAGCCACTAATCAAATAAAAACAAACTTCGTCGTGCACCTTAAAAGTGAATATAATCGAATAAAAACTTTGAATGTCTCTTAATATTTTTTTTAATTTCTTAAAAATTTAATTTTATCTGCACATGAGAGCAAGTAAGTGTGATCCAGTCGTACACTTTATTTTTGTATGATCTCATGTCTACAATCAGATCAAAATTGCAGAAAAACATATCCAACATTAGTTTTTAATTTTAAAAACAAATAATTAAATAAAATAAAGCTTAACATCTTTTTTTTTCATCTCAAAAAAAAAAAAAAAAAAAATACTTAAAATTTTTTCTGAGTGTATCCCAAACAACGTCAATGAAGTAACCATCATTAACACAAAACCCCACCGAAAGTCATGGTCGCTCAAATGAAAAAAAAAAGTGTCTACTAACATTATCAGAACATTATAATGAAAATAACTATTAAACCAAATCCATAAGCCAGAATGGTATGCAAATTTGGTTTCGTTTGTTTGCTAACAAATCGAGTCGAAGTCGGTTGTCCGCCAAGATGATGATCGCCAAAAAATACACAATAACTCGTTTCTTTTGATTTTACGACTAATTTTTGAATTGATATATCGAAAACCGGCAGTAGCAACGATTAGAAGAAGTCTTAACGTTTAACTAATCGGTCTGATATTTTTTAAAAGTTCTTAGTGAGTAACTTAGTTTGAGAAGACAAAATAACTGAAAGGTTGCAAGCAATATGAAGCCATCTGTAATTGGATCTGTTTGTTTTTACATATTTTTAATTGGATACTTTCCCAATGGTAAATATTGAATCTATTAACGGCTAGTGAGTCGAATTAGTCATTATGAAAACCTTTAGCTGAATGTGAACTTACGTTAATCAGTATTTATTCTTAGAACATTTTTACTGTGTTTCTTCAATAAAAAAAGAGATTTTTTTTTAAATGGATAAGTCACGCGCACGTATTGCGATTAGTTTAATTGTTTTTGACTTAGAAAAAATATAAAAATATAAAAAAAATATTAGAATTTGTTCTTTTACTTTATATATGAAGTTCGAATATTAATAACCATGAAACCTGTTCATAAAGCTGGAAAATAAATCTGTCAACCTGTTCTACAAACCAGGTTTATTGAATATACTTTGGGGTAGTAGTTGTGGTTCTGACGGGTTATCGCTTCGAATGAAGCTTAAATTAAATTGATATTATGATGTGTTCAAAAGTACCCTTAAGGCCTGAATTTATTGATCTTTAAATCCGATTTATTATAGCCTTTTGTTTAATGTTGTTTGCTGTAAGCCTAAGGAGGAAATTAGCCAGAATATTGACGAAATTGCTATAAATGGAAATATTTTTAAGGAAAATTTCAAGTCAAAACTTCGACAATTTCCAAAAATGTTTCCGGATTGGATTGGCATGAGTTAATGTCTGGTTTATCTATTTAACTGTCTTAACTCTGCATGTATGTGTACATTTGTATACATATGACCTTTTGGATGAATTGATTGATTTTACTTAATATTATTTTTTTCAATAACCTCAGAAAGTACCTTTCATATAACGAACTTATGTTATAAATATTTTTTTTTTTTTTTTAACGCTTATTTATAATTACCTTAAGTATTTTTGATAGTTTTAAAACTTATCACTTTCTCTGTTAAATCGGTGTTTCATATGTACCATGGAGCATTAACGATTGCTCTGAGGGCTTTATTTTTGGTACATCGTACAACACTAGAATTGTATTCCGTAAGTCAATGCAAGTTTAAGCACTTGCTTGTCGTTAAGTAGTTTGTTTCAGTAGTTTGTTTTGTTCTTCTCGTTTCTTTTTATCGTGTGTCTTCTATTTTGACTTATCATCAAGAGTACTGATGCTTTGCTTCTTTAACATACAGTATTTGTACTGAGTTAATGTAGATGTGCAGTTTGCTCAAATTGTTGTAAGTGAAGCTAACGGGATTATTGATTAACACTTACTTAGAACAATGTGCTGTTTCTTTGTCCAGTTTGTTTTCTGTAGCTTTTTGGCTGCTCTGGAATCATCAGCAGCAACGTTTTCTTCTTGAGCTATATATAGAGTA
This sequence comes from Platycheirus rosarum, assembly GCA_963971375.1. NCBI lineage: Eukaryota > Metazoa > Arthropoda > Insecta > Diptera > Syrphidae > Platycheirus > Platycheirus rosarum. The sequence goes on from OZ020508.1 coordinate 1,414,911, forward strand.
TAAGTTCAAACAGCACTGGGCCAATAACACTTCCCTGAGGGACGCCAACATTTATTTCCTTTAACGTAATGTGAACACAAAATTGACGTTAAGTGCGAGCAATGTTTTAATATTGTAGTTTTGATATGCGGCAGTAAGTAGAGTCCAAGGCTGTAAAAGAATGCAATCATCGCGAAATGCATTCAATGAAGTAAGGTGACTTCAGAATTCGCATGGATTTGTTTCAATTAAATGACTTCAATAATGACTTCAACTTAAAATAAATAAATCACCATTCATTCTGAAGTCATGATTTAGCAATCATTTTTTGCAATCATAATTTTGAAGTCAACACGAATGCAATCATTATTTGACTTCAATGACTTCATATGCCTTCAAGGACTTCAATGACTTCATATGACTTCAATTGTATCATTGGCTTAAAACCGATAGAGGAAAGGTTAAGCGATAAATGAGCAGAAGTGTTGATTTGACACAATTTAGGCAAACAAGAGTGCTTCGAGACCATTCTTGAATGCGAAGTAGTTCCTCATTCATCAGAGCTACTACATTAATTTTTCTTTGCTAATAATCTATTAATGAAATGCTGCGCATCATCAGCATAGTATAATAAATTATAAATACATTTATTGGCACGACAGCTCCTTTAAGGAGCCAAGTCCTAGTGACTTATACTCTCAACCATTTCTGTGTGTGTGTTGTTAATCTGCAACAATGGAAGGGACCTACAATTTACCACTGAGTTCGAACAGCTACATGAGATGCACTTTTTCGAGACAAATTTTTACTCTTGGAGATTTTGTCAGTTCCTCGCAAGAGGCAGTACCCAAGAAAAGAAGGTGGCTGGTGAGCGGGACCAGAACCCAGCATTGGTATCTATACCATCAAAAAATGCTTAAAATAACAACTTGTGGTAGCTCGGTTATGTATAGATAGAAGAAGATAGGGCTGAGTATTGAACCTTGTGGCACTCCAGAAAAATAATTGAAAATGTTTGAAGAACGAATATCTGTAGCAATATCCGTGCAATTTTAAATTTTTGCCTTTCTCCGTTCCAATGAAAACTCGGATGTGGTAAATATGCAATATTGAAAGTATCTGAAATAAAGGTTGTATTAAGTCTAGGAAAATAGACATTATTTCCTCCACAATGTCTTCGTCTATAAAACTGAGAGAGTTGTTGATACCAGTTGCACACCTACTTTAACATTTTCCAGTAAATTTCCAAATGTAATGAAAAGAGTTATGAAATTTACTCCACTGACTTGCTTAAAATGTTTGATCAACTAAGAAACGAAATATTTGTGTATTAAATTAAAAGCTCTTGGTTTCCACTATTTACTTGTGATTTTAGATATGCACTATAATGTAAGTTATGGATTCGTGCAGGTTTAAAAAAATTGAGATAACAATCAAATATGACATTTCGATGACAGAGAAACATATATTAGTTACTGGCAAAACTCTGTCCGTCTGTCTGTATGTATTTTAGACTGTGGCCTAAAGGGTTGAGCCTTCAAATTTAGAATTTAAGGTTATTTTAACATTCGACAGACGGGTTTTTAGAATTTTTTTAAAACTTTTTTTCGATAATTTTATTTAAATTTGTATACCAGTCGGTTATTCTAATAATGGCTATATAGCCGAAACGCTTCATTACAAATAAATAAAATAAGACTTTAAGGTAGTTTATTGACCTTTCAATTTAAAGGTACCTGCAATGTAACCGCTAAGTAAAAGCTTATTATTCTCGAAAACGGCTCCAAGAATTTTAATGAAATAAAAATTAGTGTATATTGTAGGATTATCTTTTGGTTTTTTTTATTCGACTTTCTCAAAACTGGTCAACCGATTAAAATCAAAATTATTAAAAAAAAAATAAAAAAATAAATTTAAAAAAAAAATTGTTTTGAAAAATCAATATTTTGAAAACGGGTAAGTAATTTTTGTTTTAAATCTAAGTTATTTTCGTTTAACTTTGCATTCTTGAATTATTTTTTTTAATTAAAAAAAGTTTGTTAAAAACCCGTTTCTACGATTTGGATAAAAAAAATGCACATTTTTTTTAAGGAAATAAAATGGCGTTTAAATTATTCCGCTTTTTAACGTACTTTTTTCAAACAACAGAAATCACAAAAAATCTTTGAAGTTCCCTTAATGTTTTTAAAAATTTATTCGACGCTCTGACCGCACATAAGAGCAAGTACTTGCGACCCAGTCGTGCAATTTACTTTGTTAGCTTGGATTTAATTGTACTTTTAGAATAGATCCTACCTGGTAAAAAATATACATATTGCTTTTCAGAGTTCAGACCTTCGATCTGTTGTACCCCAGAGAAGCCATCTTGACCAATTCTTATTAAGCCACTACACAATCAAGTTACTTTCTCATATTTGTTAATGACGAGATTTTTAGGGCAATTAAGTCTAGTGATGATCGCATTCTCTGAGCCATTTGAAATATTAAATTCACTGGAAAACAATTCGTTAATACATTTTTTGATTATTGTAATTTGCAACACAGTCTTTGTCGCATCTTCAATTATTAATTATTGTTTTGGTTAATTAGTATTATTTATATTTTCTGCCAATTTCTTACACAACTGAAAATAATTATGGCAGAAAGTAAAGTGTAAGTAATGAGTAGTCTTTTCTCTTTTTTTTTTCTTTTTTTTAATAAAAAAATTCACAATTATTTAGAGGAAGACAATATTCTAGCATCTTCTACACTGCGAAATTTTTTTCTTAATTTATCTACTTTCGTTTCTTTGGCGTGTAGTTTTAAGATTTTTAATATACATCTGCATCTTTTTTGTCACTTAATAGAACATTTAAAAAAATATGTATTTATTTTTTTTATTGTAAAGGTGACGCCCAATTACTGGCCCGAGTTTTAAACCTCCCACATAACCAACAAGGATTCTTTCCACAATATCGACAAGTGTATCAACCACAATTTCTACAGCAATACCAACAACAATACCAGCAGCCCCAGGGGCAGGTGCAGCAACAACAAGGTTCAACAACAACAGCAGATAGCGAAGCCTACAATCGAGAATTGGCGCTGGGAAACTTAGGCCTTAATGGAGGCATCAGTCAATCCCAATCGGAAACATTGAGCGACAATGGAGCCTTAAACGCAGCCAGGAGCACATCTGCTAAAAATGGTTTTAAAATTGGTGATTTAGGTGTTTCGAACACATTAACCGGATCGAAATCCATAAATAACGGCCAAGTGTCTAGAGGCCTTTCAAATAATTTGCAAGTTGGTCAATTAGGAATCGAATCAAGTCTTTCAAGAGAAAACCTCAGAAATGGTCTTGGCTTGCATCATTCCGAAGACGGTGGACTGGAGTTGGGTCTGGGAGTCTTGAACATTGATCTTTCGAGGAACAATCAACAACCCAATGAAGGCGTAACTGGTACGAATGCTGAGGTGCAAGCTGAAGGCGATGGAGCCAATGCTGATGCTCACAGCAATACAGACAGAGATACGCAACAGTTTGGAAAACTTTCAAGCACAACAACACATTCAAAGTCCAATGCTAGAGGATCGGTTCTTAATGGAATAACTAGTGGTCAAGCGAGTGGATTTGCGTCTGGTGCTCCTTCATTTGCTAACTCAGGAAGCTGGTTTCCTGGCAGAAGATTCATTAGACAAGCAGGATTCTACTTCCCCAATGACGATTCGAATAGAGGATTCAATCAAGGTTTCAATGACCGAGATCGTCAAAAGAGAAGAAATCATGGTGGAAGACGCAGGGCTCAGCAAGAACAAGAACCATTACAACAACAATCTGAGAATCTTGCAAATGCCCAAGGATCTGCTAATAGTGATGAGCCTGGTTTCATGCAACAAGCTGCTGCCAACACCGATTCCCAAAACATTCAAAACGAGAATGGTCAGTTCTCAGATAACACAGGATCAAGTATCGGATCCAATCTTGCCGGTGACGGTTCCTCCGGTCAAGTAAGCTCCGCTAATGCTGCTCAGCAAGGTTACCAAACTGAAGAAGGCTCGGGAGACAGGAATGCAGCTCAGAGTCAAGCGCTAAACTTCCAAGAAGACTTAACACAAACTGTTTCTTCCAATGCTGATACAAACAATGTTCAAAGTGAAGAAGCTGCAAGGTTTGAAGCAAATAGTGGAGCAGCAGCTAACCAACAGGGAACGTTTGGAAATGCAGCCAATAGTGCAAAGACAAACAGTGCAACTTTTGATGAGGAGGATGGTCGACAAGGTTCTGAAGGCAGCTCTGACGGTCAGTCGTCTTTGACTGGAGCTGATGGTGAACTGAACACTGCCAATACAGGCACCAAAACTTCGAGTATAATCGGCGCAGATGGGGGTATCCGGAACTCAGCTGACAGTAATGCTGCAGGATTTTCGAATACCGGAGGTCCTGTCTCAGTATCCGCTTCCTCAGCTACAGGATTTGGACCAAATGGATCTTTCACAAATGCCAATGGATTAGCAAATACCGGTGGAGCTAACAGTAATGCTTTCAATCAAAATGGTTTCCGTGGTTTTCCGGCTTTCCAAGGAGGAAGAAGAGGGCAGCTGACATCATTTGGTAGGGGTCAGGCCAATGCATTTAATAATTAGATTATAAAATTTTTGCACCGAAATAAACCTTTTCCGGCACAATTGATGAGTTTGGTTTTATGCACATTTGCACCGCACACATCCTTGTCATGCTTGTGTTTCCAAACCAACATTTTTTTTATTTGCAGACACCCGCGCGAAGAGAGATGTTGCCGAGGGACGTACATTTGGCGCATTGTTCGATATCTTCCAAAGTTTTTTCGGCAACAACTGCAACCAATGCCAAGGTCCTTATGTAGTGCCTTATTATCCAAGAAACTGTTGCAACAGATGCTGCTCCGGGTGTTGTCCCACATGCTGTAATAATTATCCTCCGCAGTATCCGCAACCGATGCCACCCCCTCCGCCCCCGAGGCCTCGCCCACCACCACCACCACCACCTCCTCCACCGCCACCACCACCACCCCCACCTCCACCACCACCACCACCGCCACCACCCCCTATGTACATTCCGATGGTGCAGATAACGTCGGCCGTGATCGTCCCCTGGTACTACCAACAACGGCCATCAAGTCCTTGCTGTCCAACATGTTCACCGCAAATGGGCGCATATCCCTGCGGTCGTGGTGGCGGCGGAGGACCATCCATGGACTACTATGGTTGACATGCAACAAGATGCTTTCGCCCGCTTCCGGAAAAACACACCACACAAAAAAAACATCCCAATTACCATTAAACCTCAACCAACCCATCAACCCCTTTTACTTGTGATAAGAGCTCGAAATTTGTACTACGATTAACGCCGCATTATTATTTCCGTTCGCGCAACATTTTTTCCCTTTTCCTCTTCCTGGCTCTGTTTCAGTTTCCGTTCCACAGCCTATGCATCTCACTGAATCATTGTCGAGGTATTATTTCTTTTATTGCTATTCTCCTCCGCCATAGTTCAGCAGGATCTCGTAGTCTGCAAAGAAAAAAAATTATAGAGTAACAAGTTTCTTTATCAGTAAGCGGTGCAAAGGACCGGAAGAGCAGGCAGCAGCCGAGACAAGAAATATTAACAAAGTTTCGGGGCAAAAACTTTTCCCGGAACCAGGATATAATGTTATCTACTTGAGGTGGCATCCTCCACGTATTTTATTACTTTACCTGTCGAGCTTGTGTAATCATACTTCATCGGTTGTTCCAGTGTGGGTATATTGCTGTTTGCAAAGGATATAAAAAAAAAAAACAGCACTGCGGCATGAGTGGCAGGAGTTTTTCTTTGCAAACGAAACGGACATTTAATAAATATTAATTATTTGTAATGAAAAGAGACAATAATTGGAAAAAAGGATTTAATCAGACTTTGGTTTTTGGAGCCTTTGCAAGGAAAATTAATGTGGCAAGCTGAATACCCTGAGCATTGAAGTCAAATGTGTCATTAAAATTACAGTTGAAACATTATAATATTCTTTCATTATGACTGTTCTAGCTGGCGGAAAATCTGAATTACTTAAGGGCCGGGCTTTAAAATCAATCTGCTGGGAAAATGCCGATCAAGCCTTAAATGGCAATGCAAAGAAAAATGGCTGCCTGCTCCTCATTCCGCTCTGTTTGTTTTGTTAAGAATTAAAATAATAAATTTTATTTGCGACGCAAAAGTTTTATGACATATTTTTTTTTTTAAAGACGGATTTCATGTGCTACTTACTGCGTAGGGAAGAATGTATAACATTATAGATACTTCCATAAATATAAAATACTATAGTACAAAGAATGTTCATAATAAAATTGAAAAATTATAAAATTTAAATGATTTTTATGAAATTCCTGTTGCTTTTGTAAGATCGTGAAATCAGAACAAAATTTACGATATTCAGTTCAAACTCGTAATAGAAAATCGCAAAATTATCTTAAATGCTTGAAAAATTGTTACGGGTATTCTGGTTTAAATAACATTTTGTGTTGCAATGCAATTACGAGATTTACACAAGTGATAGGAATACGTACTAAATCGGCAAGTTTTTTATATTTTATTAAACAAAATTCGGACCTGCCTGTTTGAATATCTAAGGTCTAACGCTCTTTGGGTTATACGGCTGAAGCAAATTCTTATATAGTACAAGCGGACCCGCCAGGCGTTGCTCGGGTGCTCAAAACATTATGTGGATCCCGATAACAGCGTCATCTGACGGGTTCCACTATAGCTTAAATATTATATGCTGGGATTATGGGTCGAATCGGACCTTTTATTTTGAAATTACAAGCAAGAAAAGTAAAGGACCAACGCTAAACGAACTGAAGAGTAGAGTTAGCCTAAGCTGCTTTGTTATTATATCGATTGAATATGTATATACAAATAATAGGGCCGAGACTCTTTTGATTTTGAGGATCTGAATAAGACCCGATATTTTTCGACCTAATAAATAAGATTCCAATCATCGAACGAAACTAGCAGAAAATTCGAAAGCTTCAAGTTTGAATGGAATAATTTAATGTAATTTTTTTTTTATTTTAAATATTTTTGAAACTATTTATTTATTTATTACATCAATTAATAACATAGATCTGCTGATTACAAAAAAATATTTACATATACAGTTTTCACAAAGAGAGAAAAATATATATATATATATACATTTTGATAATAATTAAATTAATGGATTTTAATAATAAACAAAAAAATAAATATGAGACAAAAGATTTACATCAATTACATAGTTTTAATACCTCTTTTTTAAAAACATCTCTTTTTAGACAAAAATCGATTTCACTGCACATAGTGTTATATATTTTTTAAGGAACGTGTTATTGGTTCATTCAACCCATAGTTTGTTCTGTGGGAAGGAATGCAAAAGTATTCGTTTCTATTTCGAAGCGCTCTTGAAGGAACATATAAGGGAATTAAAGAGACTAAATCCATAGAAGATATGCGAGAATCTAAAATATCTTTTATAAACATGACACATTGAACCTGCCTTACTTGCATTATAATTCGGTAAGGAGTCAACCCACTTCAGTTTTCTCTGTGCATAGCTCGTAAACAGTTTTTGAATTATTTCGATTCTCAGAATACCATTTTCATAACCAAATAACACAACAGTATTCTAACACAGGTAAAACAAGAGACATAAATAAGGTTTTCAACGTATAAGCATCTTCAAAATCATTAGAACTCCTTTTTATGAACCCTAACAAGGAGTTACCCTTAGACACTATGTAATCAATATGCGACCTAAAGTCCATTTTGGAGTCAACAAAGACCCAAGATCGTTAATGCAATTGACTCTAAGAATATTGTAATCATTGAATTTATAATCAAATCTTATAAAAGATAAAGATCTTGTGACACTTAAGACTTTACATTTTGAGAAGTTAAGTTCAAGGTGGTTATTACTACACCAGCTTTAAATATTGTTTATGTCCTGCTGCATCAATAAACAATTACTGTGTAAAGATATTGGGAAAAATACTTTGACGTCATCGGCGTACATTAGACATCTACAGTGAGATAGTACAGAAGGCAAGTCGTTTGTAAAAGTAATGAACAGAAGCGGACCTAAGTGACTTCCTTGTGGTAGACCCGATACAACTTCAATAGGAGTGGATGAGAACCCATCTATCTTAACCATTTGCCTCCTACCTAACAAATACGACCTCAACCAATTTATAAACGCTGTATTGAAACCCAATAATTTTAATTTGTGCAAAAGAAGACCATGGTGTATCCGGCCAAAAGCCTTAACAAAATCGGTGTAAAGAACATCAACTTGTTTGCCGTTTTCCATTTACTTAGTTGCAACAATAATTTGTAAACAAACTTAAATTCGTGCAAGTTGACCTACCCTTCAGAAAACCATGTTGGTACGGTGATAAGGATTCTTTTAGCGAAAAATAAAGCCTCTGCGTTACAAGTTTTTCAAACAATTTTGGCACAGCCGAGAGCTTAGATATGGGTCTATAGTTTTCCACCAGATGCTTAAGACCATTCTTAAAGATAGGATCAATATAAAAAAATTTCCACTCTTCAAGGAAAACGCCAGTTTTGATAGATTTATTAAAAATACTAGTAAGTACAAAACTTAGAGAATTTGCACATTTTGATAACACAAGAGGAGAAATTAAATCATAACCAGCTTTTTTTGTCACATCAATATCATTTAAAACCTCCAGAACATCCTGCTCTGAGAAACTATTTAGGAAGAAATCTGTTATAGGTTCAATATATCGGTGAAGCTCATCAATATCATTAATTTCGTCAAAATTATAAGAGGTTTCAAAGAACTCCGCAAAAAGATTGCATGTGGATTGCGTATCTTTTGATTTCTTATTCTCAAATTCCATTTGAATTAAGAAACACCCAAAAAGATCTAGGATAGTTTTTAATTTGAGCTTCAGTTTTATTTATGTATTGTCCGTATAAAAAACTCATTTAGAAAATCTAATTCTTTTCTTAATTGACGAAATCTTGCCTGGTCTTGCTTGAAGAAGGTTACTTGATTTATAACGCTTAAAAGCCTTGTTCTTGGCATTCTCTATTTTTTTTATTCTTTTTTTGAACCATGGAAATTTGAAGGTTTTATACTTGCTTAAGGTAGGAATAAAAAAATAATCAGAAATATTTTAAACTATACCAAAATCATGAAAAACTTTTTTTTTTTTATAAAACCAAAGGTGTCGTCACACAATGCTTTCTTTTAGAAAGCGTTTCGAAAATTCCTATTTTAAAGTAAAGTACTTTTAGAGAAAGAAAAATACTTTCTGAAAGCGACTTTTTTACTTAAAGCAAAATTTCTGAAAGTACTTTTCTGCTTTCTGAAAGTTTTTTCTGTGTAAACGGGTACGGAGTGTGGATTTGCCACTCTGTCTGGGATTAGTTTTGTTTATCGCTTATCTACGGTAGCTGCAAAATGCAATTTGCTGAGGAAATTTTTTGCGTAAAGGAATAATTGGATTTTAGGCAGTTAACTGTTACGGATTTCACAGCATGTGGTAGAACAAATGCGGCTAATCGTATGTCAGTTTGGGTGCGAAAGTTTTAGGAACTTGGTGCTAAAAATTCAGTACCACGCAACACTCAGACGATATTTGAAACATTAAGCGTGGTTTTGATGGCTCTGGTCGATGCCGATTACAAATTTATCTAGTCCAACATTGAAGCAAAATCTTTTCGAGCTGCAAATTGACTACAGCATTGGAAACAAACTCATTGAATTTGCCATCAGATAGAGTGTTGCTTAGCCGTTAAATGGACGGGCCATTGCCGTATCGTTAAAAAATGCTTCTGGTATCGCATAATCCTCGCTGGCGGTATTTCCAAAAATCGATGCAACACAATCCAAACATGATCAACAAAATTGTGTCTGCCATATGCTTACTTCACTATTATTGTGTAACCCAAACCGATAATTTATAAAACTCGATTCTTTCTAGCTAGGCAATAAAAATTACCGCTCAAAATTATGCGCAGAATGGCCAATGTGGCATGAGCTGTATGGCACGTTGCGCCGTCCTGTTCGTTCATCGTTCTTAAAAAAATATGGACCGATGACGCCGCCAGCTCAAAATCCTAACCAAACAGTGACTCTTTATCGGGATTCATTGGACGCCCTTGGATCTCACGTGGATTGGTATCGTCCCAAATTCGACAATTTTGTTTGTTCAAATATCCATTCATCCAGATGGAAAACTGCTTCAGAGCCCATTCACTGCGATTAGTCCTCTCGGTAAGACGATTATGTCGACCATACAATGGGCGAAGCGTGTGGAATGTTTAACCATTTTGATAAAACTGTTTTATCATTTGCACATGTTGTTGAACGCTATATCCATCCATGGCCGTTTGGCATCCAATTTGACAGATGTAGCTTTAATAAGATGAATAAAGATGAAAGAACGCAACTCGAGTATTCATACACTCGAGTTGCGTTCTTTCATCACAATATAAATAGAAAAGGACCAAAATGGCTTCATTGAGGTACACCAAAAGACGATCGAAAGGATGATAGAATCTATTGTTATTGTTGTATTTTGATCCAAACTTAGAACAAAATTTGAATAATTAAAACCTTAGGCCCAATGCATACGGAGCAACTGAAAAAAACTGATCACCGATGCGAATTTTCAACTTTGAGTCATATTCTGTGTAATCAAGTGGGATGATGCAAACGACGCTACTGATTGAAAACTCATTTGCGATTTACAAAAATCAGTTTCTAACCAGTCGTCTGTTGATAAGCATGTCGAGTTGCCTAGTGATTTCAGTTTCTAGTTTGCTTAAGATGATGAGCAAATAACAGACTAACCCAATATTGGTGGGGGAGGTTGAAAAACATCGTAAAAGCATTGAAACACTGTAGGAACTAGAGATTTTGATTGGTAAGAAGTTTGCTCGTGTGTAGAGTCAAGTCACCGTACGTAACTGATCTGTCACCCGAGTTGACAACCGGTTTAGTTTTTGTCTAGTTGCTCCGTGTGTATTGGACCTTAATTTTAACAACATTGGTTTCATGGCTAAGTTGATCAAATGGAATCAAGGTCAGTCATTGTCAGCCAAATACAGTTAACTTCATAATCTTTTGACGTGATAACGTCTTATAAATCGATGACAGGCTACACACACGAAATAACATGACTCATGTTGATAATGCTGATAAGAAAAGTGACGCACGCTGCGATATTGTGGTTCCTTCAATCAAAATCGATCGCAAACACCATGTGAACATAAAAAAGAACAGGCGCGAAATTCCCAAAATAATTCAAAAAGAACAAGAAGAGAAAAAGAAATAAAAAAAAGCAGGCGCAGTTTTGTTAAAGTAGAAAGTAGATTTAGATATTGGGGTGTGTGTGGATTTAACAAGAAGGTTTGTGGGTCATTTTTTCAACCAAAATCGATTGCAAACGTATTCTGAGCACCAGGCGAACGTGAAAAAGAACAGGCGATTCAATAGCCGTGTTTTATTGGTAAGTGTATACCCAGCGCAGTAAAATTTTATACGGCAAACAACAACAAACAATAAGTGTCGATAATTAGGTTAGTGAAATTAGTGAACATAATAAGTTGAGATAAATCTTGGAAAGAAATGTCAACCAACTGGAAAGAAGAAAAAAAGGATATGTTCGTTGAGTATCATGACACAAGATTACAACACAGCGCCTTCCTGTATTTTGATGTCATCAGTGACCCAAATTGACTAAATTAAATAAATTTTTTGGAAAGGATCCAAAGTTTTAGTTGACTTAAAATGTATTGAATCAATCAAATAAGACAATAGACAAAACAATAGACAAAACCGAATTTAATTCTGTCATCGAGGGTCACTGATGACGTCATGGTTCGATATTCTATCCGGATATCTCTGTCCAAGAACTGAGTTGAATTTGGAACACACCCTTAGTTGTCACTTCGGGGGTTAAATTAAAAGGGAATTATGGAGTGAATATAGCGTTTTATTGGGACTTCCAATACTGCGCTAACTATAGATTACCAATAAAACACGGCTAATATTGAAAAGAAAAGCATTTTTATTTTGAAAAACTAAAAATGATTTTTGAAACGTTTGCAGAAATGCCTCCAGCATCAAATTCAGAGAATAACCAATCATCACCAAATGCTAATGAGAACAATAGGCACATCGATAACACCATTTATTCCTGGAATTATGCTTGATTATGTTAATTTTTAAGTCCTGAGGTTGCTGACCGAATCAAAGTGGACGAAGGTGGACTATAACTCAATTCTACGGTTTCTACATATTTCCCGTTTAGACAGTAATGTATCAGAGGAGAATGTTATTGATTATGCTTCAATTAAATTGAATATTTCAAAGAGTGCTATGCGCTGTTCTAAGCTGATTAAAAAAGAAACTGATTCTTCTTCACTACGCTTTGTGAATTTCAAGTTGGGGATACCTGCAAGCCATTTTGATGCTGCTTTGGATGCATCGATATGGCCTAAACATTTACAAATTAAGAAAGGAAGACGACAGCAAAATAAAGTAATCATTCCAAAACAAAATAGAAAATTATCAGAAATAAGAGTATTTTTTCATAATGCTAGTGGTTTGCGGACTAAAACTAACCAGCTCTTCTTGTCTTCTTCTCTGCATGAGTATGATGTTATCATCATAACTGAAACATGGCTAAACTCAAATTTCATATCTTTTGAGCTATTTTATTCATCGTTCAATGTATATCGTAAAGATCGTTCAATAAATACAGGATGGAAACGTGGAGGCGGAGTGATGATTGCCGTCCGTTTAACTTTCAACAGTTCTCAACGTAATTTATTGAATGATGCGGATGAAATTGATCAACTATGTGTTTGTGTAAGTTCTAAAGATTCTGCTGAAATTAAAGATTTATTTTTTATTGTTAGTTACATTCGACCTTTTAGTGAAATAGACCTATATTCGAATCACATTTCTAATGCTCAAGCAATAGTGAATGAATTAACGACGAACCAATCTCCATGTATACTTGGCGATTTTAACGTTGGTGACATCGACTGGTGTTACATGGAAGATGATCAAATTTTGATCCCTTTTAATGCGAAGAGTGATATAGGGATGTTAATCGTTGATTCATTTTCTGCTATGGGGCTTTTTCAAATTAATAATGTAAAAAATAGTTTGGGAAGAATTTTAGATCTAGTGTTTATAAACAATTGGAAGCATTCTTTGGAAGGTAAATCCTTAGAAGATTGTATACTCTTTTTAAAAGTATTGTGTTTGAAGGAATAGAACGTTTTGTTCCTACCTCAGTCAAAAAAATGACATTTAAACTACCTTGGTTTAACTCAAGGATTAAAAATTTGGAAAATGCCAAGAATAAGGCATTTAAGCGTTATAAATCAACAAATATTTTCGAAGACCGTGTTAGATTTTTTCAGTTACGGAAAGAATTTGATTTTTTAAACAAATTTCTGCACAGGAAATATATAAATAATACTGAATCAAATATAAAAACAAATTCCAAATCGTTTTGGGTGTTTTTAAACTCTAAAAGAAAAGTTTCATCGTTTCCCCAGAATATGGAATATGAAAGTCATAAATCAGATAATATTCAATCTTCATGTAATCTCTTTGCACAATTCTTTCAAACTTCATATAATAGAGACCTAATCGCGGATACTAGTGAGCTTTATCCAAATATAAATCCTTTAACTGATTTTTCATTAGTATGCTTCTCCGAAGAGGATGTTTTGGAAAGCTTAACTGATATTGATACGACAAAAAAAGCGGGTTTTGATTTGATTCCTCCCATATTATTATCAAAATGTTCCACTTCGTTATGTTATGTTCTATCTCGTATTTTTAATAAATCTCTTTCTACTGGTATTTTCCTGGACGAAGGGAAAATTTCTTTCATTGATCCCATATACAAAAGTGGTCTTAAACATCTAGTAAAAAATTATAGACCTATTTCTAAACTTTCTACGGTACCCAAGCTTTTTGAAAAAATGATTACTCAAAGGCTCTACTTTTCTGTTAAGGAATCATTATCCTCGTTTCAGCATGGATTTTTGAAAGGAAGACCGACTTGCACAAATTTAAGCCTTTTTACAAATTTTTGTAGCAATCAAATAGAAAATGGTAAGCAAGTTGATGTCATCTATACCGACTTTGTTAAAGCATTTGACCGGGTTCATCATGATCTTCTATTACAAAAATTAACAAGGTTGGGTTTTGATAAAGATTTCACAAAATGGTTAAAATCATATCTGTCGAATAGAAAGCAGATTGTAAAGACTATGGAAGTTTTATCGGGTCTTCCACAAGGAAGCCATTTGGGCCCTCTGCTATTCATTATTTTCACCAATGACCTACCTGCTGTATTACGATATTGTTACATTTTGATGTATGCAGATGATGTGAAATTTTTTATTTCAACGTCTTCACTTGTAGATTGTCTATTTCTGCAGTTGGACATAACAATTTTTTTTAAGTTTGTGTAGTTACAATCGCTTGGAACTGAACTATTCAAAATGTAAAATATTTAGTCTTTCAAGATCTTCATCTCTTATAAATTTTGAATACAAATTCCATGATTTTAGCCTTTTAAGAGTCAGTACTATAAAAGACCTGGGAGTCCATTTTGATTCAAAGTTAGACTTTAGCACACACATTGACTATGTGGTGTCTAGAGGTAATTCTTTGTTAGAATGTTTAAAACGAAATTCAACTGATTTCAAGGATGCGTATACGCTTAAGACCTTGTTTATGGCTTTGGTTTTACCAGTTTTAGAGTATTGTTGTGTTGTTTGGTCACCATTCTATGAAAATAGTAGTATGAGAATAGAAAGGATTCAAAAAAGATTTACTAATTATGCCCTGAGAAAATTTAATTGGGATGGGTCCCTACCGAACTATAAGTCAAGGTGCTCTCTCATAGATTTAAAAACGCTCAAATGTCGTAGGCAAGTGCAATGTATACTATTTGTAAAAGATATTTTGGATAATCGAATATCTTCTATGGAATTGCTTTCCTTGATTCCTTTTTATGCTCCTACACGAACGCTTCGTAACAGAATTGAATTATTCCATATAGCTCCTCATAGGACTAACTACGGTTTAAATGAGCCGCTAACACGTTCTTTAAAACTTTTTAACGGAGTATGCAATGATATCGACCTTTGCATGAAGAGGGATATTTTTAAGAAAATAATACTTAATCTATGTAATTAATTTCTTTTGTTCTTTTGTTCTTGATTAATTTATCTTAAACTCGCTTATCATGTTATGTATGTATATTTTGTATCTTACCCAAACTTATGATAAATCTATCTTTTTTGGAATTTTTGTAATCAGCAGATCTTGAAATCAATTGATGAAATGAATAAATAAATAAATAAATTCCGGATGTTTGACAATTAAAATGTCTGTGAAAGCATGTTTGTTTAAAGAAGACATTTAATATAACCAAAAAAAGAACTTCGATCATTACCATACAAATCCTCAAAACAATCGATTCTGTTTGATAATTTCAAGAAACCGAAATCTTTTACAATACCGCTTTGGCTAGAAGTCTTGGTTGGAATAGTTGTGACATTGCTTGGGAACTGTCATAGACGTCGCTTTCTTCAAATAAAATTAAATGTTTTGTGCATTTCTGAGATTTAAACTCCGTTCTGCAGCTGATACTTAACTAGATAGACATACATTGCATGTCTCTGCGTCCATCTTGACTTTAAGGAGAAACTAATGTATGAGTCTTAGTGTAACATCAAATCATCCCCTAACATCGCATTATCTTCGGAACTTAAAGACGTGTGTGCTTTCTGGTCAATTTGAGTTAATTGGAATGAAATCTGTCCATCCTGCCTCCAAAGCCAGGACCAGCAGTTATCTACGTGTGTACTTCGTCCTAGGAACTAGGAACGCCCATGCAGCTCACACTTGACTGAATAATTATTTATTGAAGCGTCGAGCTCGTTGCATGCGGAACGGAAATTACAGGAATTTGCGATACATTTCTATAGCAAATTCGACAAAAATTACTAGTTGCAGTATAGTGTATCTATAGAATGTGGATATACTTTAACATTCTCAACATTTGTGCCGCACACGTGAGCCGTGCGGGATAAGGAGCATGTTTAGATGTGGATCGCGGTGGATTAGATACTGCTAATTGAATTCTCTCCCATCATTAAGTTCCGTGCTTGCTTGGCTCCGTAGCGAAGCACGTCCTGCTGAACCCACCAATCTAGCTACATACATGGAGTTGAGCCAGGTTGGTGATAAAACTTTATGCATCAGCATCGCTGTTTTTCCTTATGAGCTTACCTAAAACAGGTTAAGCATTAAACAAGTGATGTGGTGCATACTTGAAGTAATAAAATTAGGAAATGTTTTGCAACATTTTCTGGAACGCGTAGTGTTGATTGATTTTTGGGTGATGGTTGCATTTTAAAATGTAGAAAACAGTATTTTGGAGCTTAGACTTCTTGAAGGTGGTATTATTTTTTTTGTTTTCATCTTTAATTAATAGAAACGAAAACGATTGTTTAACAATATAAAGAGCACTAGCTGAACCGTCCAGTCATATTCGGGTAGACCCAGAAGTTTTGGTCCCATTTTTCCAGATAGTGAGTTGAACTTCATTATGATAGCCTTTTGAAAAGTTGTTGGAATTGTCAAGATTTGTTGCTTACGACATCGTACCGAAGCTTTTTGAACTTATATTCTAGAATTACCATTCTTTGGAATGAGCTCACTTAAATTCAGTTCTCATTTTCGATGTATTCTTTGGGAATATGGCAGTTTCTATAGTCAGAGTCTCAAAGTAAACGTTAATGTTTTTGGAAGAATTAATTTTTCAGCCATTTGCATTGATTTCTGCAGCTTCAGCTGCAAGTTGGTTGATGATTTCTTGAGATTCAGTTAGAGCTGAAAATTGGCTGACACGTTAAATACATCATTATAAATGAAATGTCAAAAATCTCCTTCGATCCTACATTAAAGGTCAAACATACGAAATTAAGGTTTTTCCATTTTTCTCAAAAACGGTAAGTTTTATCGTGAAAATAGGTTACACAAAAGTTGTAGATCATACAATTCTCTACAAAAATAGCTCAGTCAATTTTTCTCTTACGAGTTCCTGCATGGAACAATAAAACAGTACAGTTGTCTTGTCTGCCTCCAACATCTGCGTCTGCCTTTCAACACTTGTATCGTGTGTATTATCAAGTTCAAGTGTGGCTAGGCAATGAGCTGGACCCAGAAGGATGGGGTTGGAAATTAACAGATAATTATTTGGAGCCAATGCAAACTCTACTCCCGCCTGCTCCAAAAAAAATTGCTTAATACTAGTTTTTGTAAATGCAAGATGGATTGTAGTAAGAATTGTGGCTGTCAAAAATTGGGAATATTTTGTTCACCAGTATGCATCAATTGTCAGGGTCAGACTTGCTCCAATATTGAAACAAATGCAACAGAAGAAAATATTTATGATATTAATGAAGAGACAATTGATGCATTTCTTTTCTTAGAACAGCGAGCAGAAATTCTGCAAGAAGAAGAAAATGAAGACGAAGAAATAATTGTCGAAGTAGAATTAGACAATTATCTAATAGAATAACATTTAGAAGAACACAACCTATTCCACTTTCATCATTAGTAATATTACCATTCTTTTAATCAATATGATACGATCTCATCAAACTCCCGTTATTACAATAGATCGTGGATTATACCTACTGGGGAGACCACGTGAAAAAAAATGCGCCAAGTACATTACCTCATAGGTGGTGCGGAAATGTGTGCATATTATGTAAAATATGACTTTTTTAATGATTAAAACCGCGATATCTCACGAATGGTAAGTCGTAAGAGAAAAAGTGACTGAGCTATTTTTGTAGAGAAATGTATGATCTACAACTCTTGTATAACCTATTTTCACGATAAAACTTACCGTTTTTGAGAAAAATGGAAAAAAACCTTAATTTCGTATGTTTGACCTTGAATAATTTCTTTTGCTGAAGAAGGATCGAAAGGGATTTTTAACATTTCATTTATAATGATGTATTTAACGTCTCAGCCAATTTTCAGCTCTATGCGAATTTTGGCTAATTCAAATGTCTATTTTGACTGGACTAATGTATTCAAACGGTTTGCTGCAAGCACATTGATGTGCACAGGCACACACAACACACTCTCGAATAGAACAAAAGAAGAGAGAACATCTGAAAAGAGTCAGTCTAGTCTACTAAACGCTACGAAATCGAATAGACGTGTTTTGCTGATTCTCTAGTGACATTGAATTAAATATTAGACTGTAATATGCATTCTTTTAAGTATTTTATGCTTCGTAGATAAATTAAGTTTGGGAAGAACTCTCAATCGAGGGGATCAGCAATTGCCGCATTTACAACGGTTATACGTCTCGTTACGCTAAGTCAAACGGTCTGGTTTTCCAGAGTCGGCGTACAATTTTAATTTGCGATTATAGGGACTATAAGGCAAGTTTAGGATTCGTGAATATTAAAAAAATTGAGATAACAATCAAACATTACATTACGATCATATAGAAGTCTAAAAAAGTGATCGAGAAAAAATGTCTGTCTGTCTGTCTGTCTGTATGTAATGGGTGATTTCTTAAGAGCTTGAGAACTTTTTTAAAAAAAAAAACGCATAAAATCTGCAAAATCTCATCGGTTCTTTATTTGAAACGTTAGATTGGTCCATGACATTTACTTTTTGAAGATAATTTCATTTAAATATAGACCGCGGCTGCGTCTTAGGTGGTCCATTCGGAAAGTCCAATTTTGGGCATCTTTTTCGAGCATTTCGGCCGGAATAGCCCGAATTTCTTCGGAAATGTTGTCTTCTAAAGCTGAAATAGTTGCTGGCTTATTTCTGTAGACTTTAGATTTGACGTAGCTCTACAAAAAATAATCTAAAGGCGTCAAATCGCATGATCTTGGTGGCCAACTTACCGGTCCATTTCTTGAGATGAATTGTTCTCCGAAGTTTTCCCTCAAAATGGCCATAGAATCGCGAGCTGTGTGGCATGTAGCGCCATCTTGTTGAAACCACATGTCAACCAAGTTCAGTTCTTCCATTTTTGGAAACAAAAAGTTTGTTAGCATCGAACGATAGCGATCGCCATTCACCGTAACGTTGCGTCCAACAGCATCTTTGAAAAAATACGGTCCAATGATTCCACCAGCGTACAAACCACACCAAACAGTGCATTTTTCGGGATGCATGGGCAGTTCTTGAACGGCTTCTGGTTGCTCTTCACTCCAAATGCGGCAATTTTGCTTATTTACGTAGCCATTCAACCAGAAATGAGCCTCATCGCTGAACAAAATTTGTCGATAAAAAAGCGGATTTTCTGCCAACTTTTCTAGGGCCCATTCACTGAAAATTCGACGTTGAGGCAGATCGTTCGGCTTCAGTTCTTGCACGAGCTGTATTTTATACGGTTTTACACCAAGATCTTTGCGTAAAATCTTCCATGTGGTCGAATAACACAAACCCAATTGCTGCGAACGGCGACGAATCGACATTTCACGGTCTTCAGCAACACTCTCAGAAACAGACGCAATATTCTCTTCTGTACGCACTGTACGCATTCGTGTGGTTGGTTTAATGTCCAATAAAGTAAACTGAGTGCGAAACTGGGTCACAATCGCATTAATTGTTTGCTCACTTGGTCGATTATGTAGACCATAAATCGGACGTAAAGCGCGAAACACATTTCGAACCGAACACTGATTTTGGTAATAAAATTCAATGATTTGCAAGCGTTGCTCGTTAATAAGTCTATTCATGATGAAATGTCAAAGCATATTGAGCATCTTTCTCTTTGACACCATGTCTGAAATACCGCGTGATCTGTCAAATACTAATGCATGAAAATCCTAACCTCAAAAAAATCACCCGTTATAACGAGCTGCAGCCTAAACGGCTTGAGCGATTATCTTCGAACTTGGTGTGTGTGATTCTTTTGGCATTCCGCAGAGGGAAAATTGAAATTTTATTTTTAGGCCTAAAAATAACGGTACCTGCCATATGACCGATTAGGAAAATCTTATTTGTCTCGAAAACGGCTCCAACGATTTTGATGAAATTTTTTGAGAATTTTTTTGTTGCTATTATTTGATTAGAACCGAATTTACGGGAAAAGTCTATTAACGTTACCTTTCATATAACGGTTTTTTTAAATTTTTGGGTTTCTCGTTAACGGCTCTTTGGATTTCTGTCAAATTTTATAATTGGGATCTTGGTACCTTAACTATTTCTGCGTATCAAAATTTTGAATAACTTTTTTTTTCGAATTAAAATTAATTTTTGAGTTTTTTTTTTTTGAAATTCATTATTTTCAAAACTTATCAAAAAAAAAATTATTTAAAATTTTAAAATTAGGTGTATATTAAGAAACTCTAAAAACTGCTTACCAAAATCTCAAACAAATTTTTTTTTCAAAAAAATTTTTTTTTTAATTAAAACCGGTCCACAATTTTCGAAAGACTTTTTTCATAAATTCTTTGTTATTTAAGACGTCTGATGGCTTACTTCATTTTTACTAAAAACCGCAAAGTATTGTAGTTTTGATAGTTTTTTTAAGTTCAAACTGTGTTACTTTCCATGTAAATGTTATTTGTTTTTGTCAGAGATCTTGCCTTCGAATGTAAGAGCAAGTACGTGCGACCCAGTCGTGCCCATTTTTTTTATTTCTTCAAGGGTCTGTTGAATGTTTCTATTACAGTTACCTTGTAAACGGGTTTTAAACTTAATGGCAAATTTGTATCTATCTATATCTATGCACTATACGTATGTATCTCCGTTCACAGTTTCCTCAACTAGGTCTTTGTGTAAATTTTTCATATACCGTGGAGCATTAACATTATCATTAATTGGCTCTGAGGGCAAATATTGCAGTGTTTGTCTATAGTGTTTGTGTGGTTTGAAACAAATCCAATTCCTTACACCCATACAGGTTAAAGCTTTTGCTTATAGACAAGAAGTTTACTTAGATTGTAGTATTTTCCAATAAGTCAGTTCAATTTTCTTAATTTAATATCGATTCCATTTTTGCCTATCAACAAAAGGTGTTTGTACCAAGTTAATACAGATAAAAAGACTTTAAACATTCTTGTATGCAACAATGCACCCTTTCGTTCTTCATTTTGATAATTAATTTAGAGTTTCTGTATATTGCGGTTGCCCTTTTGATTAAACCGGTTGCTGAAAGAATCACCACATCATCAGCAAACGCGGCTCTTGAGGTTTAATTCGAGCATAAAATCCGAACAACAATTAGTCAAGGACACTTCCTTGTGGGACACCACTATTTATTTCTTTAAATCCATGAAAATTCCGTTACTCATTTTTTCAGCAAAACACGGCCTTAATTTAAATTTTTAATCCCCTCTTGAGATTTTTAAATTTCGTTTGTTATTCTCGTAGCTACTTTTAAATCCATATTTATGTTCAGGAATAATTCAATGTCTTCTTATAGCATACTGAAGAATTTGTCACCCTCTTTGTAGTCTGAGGCCTGTTACAGATTGACCATTAAATTTGACCATACAAAGTTAAAGGATGCATCTCATCTTTTGCAGCCAGTCGTCATAAGTTTCGCAAGCTCTTAAACTTTTTCCAACATTTTCGTCTGCAGTCAAAATCTAGTTTCTACATTTTCAAAACTTATTAACTTTTTCTTCTAAAATTAACATGTCAGTAAGTAAACACATTTGTATCTTATTTTTACTTCTAAATACCATAATTTCATAGAACACTAAAGCCATTTCATATGATAATGCACAAATCTAGGAATTGCATTGCCACTCCAACCCCTGTGGGGTTGGTGTTACAATCTTGCAGATACGTTTTATTGAATTGTGGGCACGCGAGACAAGCTGCAAGTCCGTATACAAATAATGAGTCCAATGAAAAGTTCTATCCTCCCAGGCAAATTATCTCTGTTACCTCTATATGCCATGTAACATAAAATCGAGGTATGGTGTATACCGGATCACACGTCTCGACTACAACGTTCAACGATGTACGTTATTATTCACTCATCCTGCGTTCAGTGTTGTTTCAGGGAAGAGGAAAAGTTTGTTTCTCTGCGAAAATATACTGCTCCTCTGTGCGGCAGACATTGCCCTAATTACTTTATAAGGTTTTTATCCTGTTTCCCTACTTTGTGGCTTCCTTTTTACTTTCTAACGAAAATTTTGTTTGTTGTGTCTTTTGTGCCGGGGGTCTTTAAGTCTATTTTTTTTTTGTGGGCTAACAAAACTTCTACTTATCCTTTCATGGCTTCTATTATGTAAACAAAACATAACTTACATCTTCTTTAGAATAATTTGTTTTAAATGATTAAAACTCTTCCTTTGTCCCTTAAACTTATCAGAAGCCATAATTGTAAAAAAAAAACGGTTTTCAAAACGGATAGTAGTTTCCTTAAACATTGAAAAAGAAGAAGAGTACGCTTATGATTGCATACTTTCAGGTGTCGGACATATTTTCCAGCTTACTAGCATCGCTAAATTCTTCTTTTTTTGGTATCAATCTTTTGAGTGTTATGAGGCCTACATAGCGTGGTGCTCCTGGGCCTGGCATGGCTTAATATGCCCCTCCAGGCTAATCGATCTCTAGCCTGCCGTCTCCAGCTTCGCAATCCAAGAAGTCGGAGATCCCTCTACTTTCTTGCCCCATCGAATATGACTTCTGACTCCCTCGTTGTCCTGTTGCACATTTGGTTTTATTTTGGCTCTATTCAGCTTCTAATCGTCGTCTGGGCATTGGTAGAAGAATATATTTAGCCCCCGCACGATCCAAGAAGTCGGAGATCCCTCTACTTTCTTGCCCCATCGAATATGACTTCTGACTCCCTCGTTGTCCTGTTGCACATTTGGTTTTATTTTGGCTCTATTCAGCTTCTAATCGTCGTCTGGGCATTGGTAGAAGAACATATTTAGCCCCCGCACGATGTCTTCTTTTCAGTGGATGTGGTGCACTCCTCCTTAGCGTCCAGTCCAGAGTAAATTATTAAATTATAAAAATAATAACGGTCTTTTTATGATTTTCTCTCTATTCCTTTCGGCCTCGTTTTTACTTTCGACCTTGTTGTGCCGCCACACACATACTTTTTGTGTACCTGTATTTGTGGCTGTTTTGTTGGCCCACAAAACTTTTTGTACCTATGTAACTTTCATATAGCGCTCTTCTATGTATGTCCGTGTCGGAACCAAGTTGAGGGATGTACGGTGGCTAACGACGTAAAAGATTTCTTTCCCCTAATTGTCAGCGAGAAAAAAATCACATCCAGGTGGCATGTTCGTGGAGCTCTCCTATGCACTTTCAAGGTATAAAAACAGACCAATCCAAATCGGAAGTTCCGAAGTTGGGTAAAGTTCGCCATAGGGAGAGCTTTTTCATCCGATACGGGGCTGTTGCTGTTGTGGCAATAGGGAGACAAATGTGTTGTCTATGCTTCTTTGAAGCATCTTCTGCTCGTGGTTTTCTTCTACCTTGCTCGTATTGCTCCTTTGGGTGATGGTTAGTCATCATAGTCGAACATATAGGAAGAAAGTTCCTGTACCTGCAACTCGGCGGAGGAAAGATAGAATTTGTTTTTGCTTTTTTGTACTTATGGATCTTAGGGAGAAAATACGATATGAGCTCCACTTTTTGTTGAACTTGCAGGGTTTATGGGTTTGGTTTTTTTTTTTTTTTTTTTTTTTATTATTTTTACTTCTCCTGTGAAGTGGAAGTGGATGAATTCAAAATGATAAGTAAATGCAAAATGGAGGTATAGAATCTTTCATAGCATACTCGATGGATACACGAATATATCAGCAACATAATGGATAAAGTTGAACTTGCAGTAACTCATGCAAAAATGTGTTCCTTTAGAAATAGGTTTTGGCTAGTAAATGTATGAGGGTACCTTCAGGAGTTGATGTTTTAGTCGCGTTGCGAAGTTCTCTGTTAACCATTTTGAGTTACTGTAATTTCTTTGAGACGGATGAATAAATTTTGTATTACTTTTCAGGAAAATGTATCTTTTAACGATGACAAGGCATAAGCTTATAGAGATGTAGCTCTTCTGTGTTTGTACAGGTTCTATTGCTCATTAAAAAAGTCGTTATTTCGACAAACTAACGAAGTAACTTAGACGATGCCCTGCCTGCCCCTGAGTATGGGAATTCAATATTTTTCCTGCTCTTAGTGCATTATCCAGTAAAGGATTGCTGTTGTGCGGTCTCCAATTTCGAGCTTATTCAAAAAAAAAACGCCAGCTAATAGGCAAGGAATATTATCGTTTAGGTCAGATGTTAATGTTAATGTTAATCACAACATTTTTATTTTTCTTAGTTTGCTGAAAAAAACTTATCACATTTTTTTAGATAAATTAAGTTTCTTTTCATAATAATAATATCTTAAGAACATGTTAGTATTCATTGCGTATAATCATAGGTTTTTGAGCTCGAAGCTTCACACTCAAGCTGTGCTTTCTTATTAATGTAGAACTGGGAAGTAACGACGTGACTATGTCTACCGATAGGACTGGTGATTAATACAAACACGAATGAACAACGAATAACATGGAAAGGGAAAAAGCATCCCTTCCATCAACTAGTTTGGCTGGCAGTTTCGCGCTTAAGAGAAGAGAATCATATATTTGTCATTTAAGAGTTCAGTCTTCAAACTGATCTAATCTAGGAAAGATCGGCTGCTCGTTAGAGATTAAAAGTAAATAAATATTCTTGCAATTTTTATCAAAATAAACCCTCTAAACTTTGATTTTAAAATTTATTTCAAATCCTACATCAGTATTGATTAAATGCTCTTTGAGAGATGGCACGACCCAATTCCCTTCTTTCAGTGATTTCCATTTAGTTCTTTGATTTTTGACTCTGATCCGCAGACACTATTTCAAAAAAAAGTTAAAACACAATTTCTTCTTTGATAACTCGGCAGGCAGCAATGGGCAATCACTCTCGGTTGGGAATTTTTAACAGGTAGATTTTAGGTAAATAATGATAAATAATTCTCTAATTTTTTCTCTTGTGGCTCGCTGGTGTTCCAAAAGGGTCTATCTTAGGCCTAGTTCTCTTCACTGTTCACGATTAACATTCGACACTAAAATTTACGCGGAAGATATTCAAGTTTGTTTAAGTTACCGGATTTGAATTGTTGAAGAACGAAGAACAACTGCAAAGATTAATGAAGAACTGATGCGTAGTTTTGAGGGGTCAAATGAGGGCCTTTTGAAACTTAACTCAAATAATTATCATCTGAATGTTTCCGGAATCGGGAATTGTATTTAATAAAACATAACATTTTAGTTGCCTTACGTTAACTTATGTGTCGCTAGAGTCTTGGTTGGAGCTGGGTTTCAACCAAGATGCTACTCCAGCTCGGTCCTTAGATACCGCCTTCCAGTTAAGAAGGTGAAGTTGGTCCTCTTCAACTTGCATGCATAAGTCTTTTCTTCTACTGCTCCCGCCATGCATCCGGATGAAATCGAACATTTTTCGGGCTACAGTATTGCCATCTGAATCTTTTATTCTTTTAGCTTATTCTTAGTACTATGTTGCTTTATATCCCGTACAGTTCTTCGTTGTATCTCCTTTTTACTCGCCTTCTAAGCTTGATTGATAAGAGTTATAAATGAGTTAAATATTGTCCAAACAAATTTTATTCTATAAGAAACAGATGCAACCGTATTTATTGGTCGCGGTGATTATTTTATAAAAAAAATAAATTCCACGACTGAATCGCACGTACTTGCTCATATGTACGGTCACATCTTCGACCGCAAGAGAACTTCAAAGTAAGAAATTTAAGAGAGTGTGCATATTTTTTCAAAATCGTAGGAACCGTTTTGAAATAAAATGGTTTTTTTAACAACTTTTTTTCAACAAACTAAAACAAATAATTAAGGAATGCAAACTTAAGCACAAAAATAACATACAATTAAAAAAAAAATTAAAAAAAAATTCTTCTACCCGTTTTCAAAATATTGATAAAAAAAATTAAAAAAAAATTAATAAAAATACAAAAAAAAGTTTCCGAAAAAAAAATAATGCGAAATTACTAAGGCTACCTACATCTTTTTGATTATCAATTTTGGAAGTAATCGGATCACCAGTTTTCGAAAAACGGTCCTATGGGAGGTACCATATTACATTTTTTTCACCAAAACATAATGCTTACCTACAATAGTACAGTAGATACAGTAGTAGCTTTATTAAATAATTTTTTTTCATATATACAAAAAAATCAAATAAATTTTTATTAAGTTATTCTAATGACTTAGTACGTTATTATGATCATAAATGAAAGTGGAAACACAAACACGCTTTACAACCGACTTTGACAAATGGGAAAAGTTCGACAATACAAAATGTGTACAAATTATCACAACGCGGATTTCTCTATAAGCTATAACGCTTCATGTGACGTATGTACGTAAGGATAACGTTACAAAGACTGAAAACTTTTACTCGCTTTCTGACATTTTATTTAATGATTACTTTCAAATTGAAAAAAAAAACAGTATTTTTACTGTAAGTACTCAATATTTACACATTCACTATGGGACGAAGTTGGTTGCAAAGCCTGTATGTGTTTTAGCCAAAAGCAATTTGAAAACGTATTGTCACATTTGTCGGACACTGTGGCGTTAACTTGTTCTGTTGCTTAGATTGCTAACGGAATTAAATTAAAATTAAAGCAAGTGACTTGAAGATTGGCAAACTCAAACGTTGCAACCTTACACACACCCATATAGCTATATGCCAAGGAAGACAACAATGTTCACAAGCTCGCCATAACCTACATACTTAAAATTGAATTTTCCTCCGAACAAAAGCTAAATTGCAGCACCCGAGTGAATTTTGAAAGAGCCACAACAAAGAAAGTGCAGAGCAAGGAGGCTAGGCGAGGCGTAACCTACCTACCGGTTTCTCGCCCAAAGCCAAAATCTAATAAATAGATGCAATTACCATAAAACTCAATCTATTGCTATAAACAACAAAAGTGATGTGCAAACAATGCCGTTATAAGAAACTATTAAATCAAAAGCATCTTTCGTTTCGCTATTCATCGCAAAGATACAAAGATACATCTTTTGCAGATATAGGAGTATTCTCTTATACATTCGACGACGAGGACGAGATTGCTTTTGTGTCGCTTCACTTGGAGCTTCGAGTGAATCGAATATCTATATGTGTTCATATGACATATGAGCCTGATGCCTCTGACGAGATCCACGTTAGGAATCACGTAATGAGGTCAAGTTGCATTTTTATTCGGTCTTGTCGCATCCAGACAAACCAAATGAAGTGTGTTGTCGTTATTAAGTTTGCAAGTTTTATTTCGAGAGGATTGTATCGTTCAGACGCAATTTGAAGCGAAAAAGGACTCGAAACATACAAAATGTATGGGAACATGTAAGTTAAAAAAAAAAATCATTTCCAATTTGAAAAATTCAATATTGTGAATTGAGTTTGGGAAAATAGGGATGAAGGCTTATATCCTTCTTTGGCATCCTAATGAAGGATAGTTGTTGGTAAGTGGTAACTGAAATGGTAATTTTTGATGGAAATGGGTGTGTTTAAAGAAGATCACACTCTTTCACTTTATCAAATATTGATTGATCCTCAAAATCCTGCAATTTATATCAATATTGAAAGAACCAAATTTTTACATGACCAAAAATTAGGGCAAAAAATTCTGCAGTGTCCCATAGACAGTAAAATTTTTTGGTCATTTGTAAAAAATATTCAAAACTCTTCAACATCTTCGGTTCCAACGCTCATCGACAATAACAAACCAATTGTTTACTCCTCAGAGAAGGCAAACTTGCTCCCCGCCCACTTCGCTGCCAGCTCCACGCTGCCGCATAGCAACGTTGCCCCTCCTCTACTTGAGAATGTAAATTTTTCCATGGGACAGATTTTTTCCGCACTCGTACAGTAGCAAGAGTTCTCAGAGATCTCGATATACACAAATCCGCTGGCCCGGATGACCCCCGATTCTTCTGGAGAGTTGTTCTTTTACACTGGCAAAGCCACTGCGTAAGCTTTTCCATCGCTCCTACTCTTCTGGAATCTTTCCTAGAATATGGAAAACAGCATTTGTCCAGCCTGTCCCTAAGAAAGGTGACCCATCCTCCCCCTCCTCCTACTGACCCATAGCACTGACATCCCTTCTCTCTAAGGTAATGGAAACACTGATTAACCGTCAGCTTCTCCATGACCGTCAGTATTGCTTCCGCAGCAACCGTTCCACTGGTGATCTGATGGCATATCTCACCGTACAGTGGAACAAATCTTCACATCGCTTAGGTGAAAATAAGATTATTGCTCTCGATATCTCCAAGGCATTTGATAGAGTTTGACATGAAGCTCTCTTATCGAAAATGCGTGCTTTTGGGATCGATGATACACTTGTTCGTTGGATTAGAAGCTATCTTCTGGACCGTTCTATACAAGTTGTATTGGACGGATTCAAGTCTGCTTCCCACAAAATAAATGCTGGTGTGCCCCAGGGCTCTGTTCTGTCTCCGACTCTTTTCCTCATTTTTATAAATGATCTTCGGTCTGTTACTTCTAATCCACTTAACTGTTTTGCTGACGACTCTACCCTCAGCTTTTCATATTCGTTCGATAATTCACGTCCTTCGCCTTCGGACGTACAATTGCAAAGGTGCCGTATGTCAAGCTCATTAAACTCCGATTTATACAGCATTGTCAAATGGGGTAATAAGAATCGTGTGGAGTTTAATGCTCTACGTTCTGTCCTGATTAGTGAATTTACATTCACAGCCAGGATTTTAAAGGGGTTCTCGTACAGATTAAGATTTAAATTGCCCTAAGCTGGGAAGGTAAGCGTAGACACGGTCTAGTCTTTCCTCATGCTTTCCGAGCTGTTGTTGTTTGTTTTATTTGGTGGAACTTAGGACAGCCCCGATAGCTTGCAGGGTGCCCCTCACCACCACACAGTACACATTTTAGCTGGGTCTTGCCTTCGACCCTTACCTGTCCGAGTTTACACTCTCCTTGATTGTGATTCATATTGCATTTGACGCAGCGAGACTGCATCTCGCAGTTCGCCGCGGCATGCCCGAATCTTTGGCAGCGCATGCATTGGAGCATGTCACCGCGTCTCTTTAATTAAAAGACTAAGGTCTTACTTGTACAGTGTACACCTCTATTTAATAAAAATTTAAATTGAAATTGAATGCTAAACAATCACAGAACTTGCTCACGGACCAAAAAGTGGCTGTGTCTTCTTCCGATAATCAGCTTCTGCTTCTATATAGTCTTAACCTCAACGATATTTTTGATCTTTGAAACTTCCATTCCAACGAGCGGATTTTCAAAGTGTGTGAGGATGTATTGGACGTGGATGTTGTTGAATGCGGGTCTGCCACTAATATTCGCCATTCCGATTTCATCCGCATGCTCATACTATCCAAAAATCAATTTGATTTAATATTAAATATCAATCTAAAGAAAGGACCTCTATTGAACAGGTACACACGTGAAAGGATAATCACTAGCTATGGTCAATTTAAAACGCTTCCCTTTTATTATTAATTTGACGTAACACATAACATCCTGAAGCAATCCAATTCATTCAACCTAAGCAAGCAAGTCCTGTCTGCCGAAGCACTTTCAATTCTCCAATAAGGCAATAACTTAACCACAACTAAACCCAAACCACACACCGTTTCCGTCGTCGTCGGTCGTCGGTCGTCGACGAGGAGGGCATTTGTCAGGATAAATGCCCGATAAAAGCGCATATTACAACTAGACTTCCTCCTTTATTATATGAAAATTTCCTTTCTCCTGGCTCAATGTGCCTCCAACACACACAATCAGCCGCAGCTATAAGGCAAGAAATCCCCCCTGCTTTGTGTCTTGATCGAGTTCTGGTTCTGGTATGGCCAACTGCAATATAGTCCAGGCTTTTGTGTAACCAAGCTATTCTCATCGGGACAACAGTTATTGCGGCAAATGTACACAGACAGAGCGTCAAGTGGTCACAGTCATTGATGTTCTACATGAGTAGGTGCATTGAGTTTGTGGGGGGGGGGGGACCAGAGAAAACCGTTACACATTGCAGGTGAATTAAATTGACTCCTAATTGAAAGGAACTGGCTGTTTGGGTCCTTGTTATCCTGCAGATAACATATCGACTCAAAGTAGACGTGGAACCGGAAAGTCATTTAAGAATGGAAAAAATATTAATCAGCTTTATATTGCCAAAGGGGGTTCATACACATTTAGGTCAATAACGACGAATCAAAGGATTTCAAGTGCTGTACTGTATTGTATTCCAGATTTTATGGTTAATAACTTTTGCTAAAGCGTTAAATTCATTGCGTGGAAATCGCAGCATTTTCAGTTAAATTTTGTTTAAGGACTATAAAGTTAAGTTGTTTTGTTGGAATAATTTATTGTAAAATGGATATTTTACAACAAATAATATCCTTTGGATTCAATTAGTGATTTTTTCTTGCTTCTCAATAACACTTTGATAAACTCACCGTTGTTTGCCGCCTGCAGCTTTTGTTGAGAATAATTATTTTGATTTTTTGATCAAGGTTTGTATATAAAATAAATATTTTTCTCAACCGCGATTTTGTGTTAGCAGTAGATTGAGAGCTAAATAACGCGCAATACAAAATCAACTCTGGCGAACTGCAGTGTGCTCAGCAGGGATGGGAATGCTGAGTCCAGAAAGTGAAGCAGATCGCTCAAAAAACGAAGTAGATTTTCTAAATATGTAGCAAATAATGACAACGGAAATTATAACAGAAAAGTAATTTATTTTCATGTTTTTTAATACTAGCTGACCCACAGGCGTTGCTCAGGTGTACCATCCCCAACTAACAATATAACTTGTATAAGGTTCTAAACAAGCTATTTTCTGACTGCTATAGTAACATTAAAAGGCCTTATACAAGTTATTTTGGCGCACATTACACAAGCTGTTTAACTGCTATATGACTTTTGTTGAATGGTCTTATAGCAGTAAAAAGCTTTTCATTAAATGTTATTAGCTTGTCTGAGCAAGCCATTTTGTGACAGCTAAATGCTATTAGCCTGCTCTGGATGTTATAAAAAGGCCTTACCCAAGCCATTTAATGACAGCTTTTGCTTATATCATGCCATATATTAATATAAAGGCTATTTTATATTGCCACGAACAAAAAGTACTTGCTAGCCAACAATATCTAGTTTTTAAGAGAAAAA
Source organism: Platycheirus rosarum (assembly GCA_963971375.1). Classification (NCBI taxonomy): domain Eukaryota; kingdom Metazoa; phylum Arthropoda; class Insecta; order Diptera; family Syrphidae; genus Platycheirus; species Platycheirus rosarum. Next base: position 1,446,166 of record OZ020508.1, read on the forward strand.
AGTTATTGTTTGCATTATTTTTGTTTTGTTTTAAAGTGTTGTGTTTTTATTGCATTATTTGTATTGCGTTTTTTTTAGCTATATTTCTCCTCAAGCAATAATTGCCAACCACATTTTTCTACTGCATTTGTGTAACGATTGAAATTTTATTTTAATTATAAAAGTGAAAAGTTTTTGTTTACCTGAATTTTGAACTCGAGTCCTTCTCGTCCTTCGAGTCCTTCTCGTAACACTCCAGTACTCTCACGTTTGGGAAAATTAACATCAAACATAAACAAAACAAATATTAGTTTAGTTTATATAAGGCCTTCTTAGGCAAGCCTTACAAAAGTTGTTTGCATTTTAATTTTTAGTTAACATCTTTGGAAGGCCTAATACAGGCCATTTTTAACCTTTATTTACAAATCTTGTATAGAGCTTTCCAAACTAACTTTTAAAGGCCTTATAGCAGCTATTGTTTTAATTGTCAAATTTTGAATTGAGTGGCTTTCTAAAGTTTAAATCATATTAGCTCATTATACAATCTAATATTTAAGAAAACGAAACAATTGGGATTTATAAATCAAGCTAAATTGTCATTTGAGAAAAATAAATTCAAAGGTTAATTCTTTGAATCTACATATTTCACGTTAGTATTTGATTCCATTTCTGTGAACTAAAGAAATAACTTCTGTTAGCACTTCTTTTCTGTTTTACAATATTCAGTTGTAACTCTCTTATCTTGTTTACAAATGATTTTATTAATAAGAACTTATTTATAAGACTCTTGATATCAGCAAATTAATACATTTGTATAAGGCCTTTATAGGCCAGCCTTACAAAAGCTATTTGCATTGACTTGTCGTGGAAAGCCTTATAGCAACAATTATTTGTTGAATTTTCAGTAAACGTCTTCGGAAGGCCTTATACATGCCATTTTAAAGCATTATTTACAAGCCTTCTATAGAGTTCACCAAACACAGTTCACTTATAACAGCTATTTTTTTAATTGTCAAAGTTTAAAATGTGTGGCTTGCGAATGTTTGCCTTATACAAGCTCTATGCAAGCAATTGCTTTAACCTTATACAAGCTAAATTGTTAGTTGGGTCGTTTTTTAAATCCCAATAACCGTGCATCCTATCACATCTAAATAAATCTTAAATCTACCAACTAAACACGTGATTTTTTTTAAATCGGCCAAGCCATTTTATTATAATATTTTTTTTTTTTTTTTATAATTGGCCCGTGCAAAAGGGATTTTGGCTACCCTTATAATGTTAAACACAGCGGGGGCGTTAGGAAAATAGGGAGGGGTATAAAAGGAGATATCGATGCACATTTGTTTTAAAGTTCGGCAAGTCATAATGGGAGGGAAAAACAGAGTCTGGCAAGGCATTCCACATTCGCGTGGTACGGCTAAAGAAAGACGAGTGTCGATCTTAAGCTCATAGAGGCCGGACGTCAGGTCGAGGTGCGCGCAGAAATAATTACACAAAAGCCAAAAAAAAAATTATTATTGCGCATTGTTATCGCGAGTGATAAAAAAATAATATTACACACTCGTTTGAGAAATTGGCAAAAACGCCTCGCGTGTGCTGTAAAGAAAAAACAATATCCACTCGTGTCGTTGGAAGACGATAAGATGCCCATTCGCGCTGTGGAAGAAAAAAAAAAAAATAATACACACTTGCATAACAAATCAAATTATCCTCCTATCTGTCCCAACCCTTTGTGCTTAGCTTAACTGCCTCTTTCTTATCTACTGTAGGCATCGTATGCTTGCGGTAAATGGATAAGGGCATCTGAGTTTGTCCTATTGTGCTGAATATATAAATTGATTTTTTGTACGCAAGCTGTCTTATGGGCATAACACCTAAGACAGTTTGTTTATTACAGAGATTAATTTGGATTTTCACTGCATGGTTCGACTTAGTCAGAATTGTGTTTTGTGTGTAAGTATTTTGAAATGGTAAATGATTTTTGTGTCGTGTATTCCAATGTTCGTGGTATAAGAAAGAATTTCTTTCACCTGTACGTCTACTCTGTTCAATACAGGCCAGCTGTTTTGGCATTAAGTGAAACCCAGGTTGGAGTAAATACTGATTTATCAGAGTTTGCTCTACATGGGTATAGCTTGGTGCCATTACTCTTTTCCCATCATGGTCTCGTGGTCTATGTTAGGAATGATATTGCTTGCCAGAGCCTTCCCCAATATGGGCAATGTTCCAACACGGACTTTAACTTCTTGTGGCTCAAATTCACTGTCCGCAAGCATGTCATTCATTATTGTTTTATTTACAGGAGTCCAAATCTCGACAGCAATTCCACTTGTAACGAGTTTGATGCGCTGTCTGATTCCATCTCGAAAATTGTTTCCCTTTGTCCTCGCACTGAAATCGTTATTACGGGCGATTTCAATGTACACAATTCCAATTGGCTCCGCTATTCTGGTCAGACAACACCCGAAGGAAGGTATGTCGAGCTCTTTGCCGGGTTACATCACCTTACCCAACTGATCGATGTGCCAACGCGTATACCGGATGTTGCTGGGCAAGCCGCCCATACTCTTGACTTGTTTCTTACTTCTCACCCTGATAAATATACCATTAGTGTAACTTCTCCATTTGGCACTTCAGACCATTGTGTTATTTCAGCTAATTTCTCATCCTCCACCCATCCAGTTAAAGAAAAACTTCCCACCAGGACCGTTTGGCAATACGAGAAAGCCAACTGGGACGGCCTGAATATTTTTTTCCGAAACTTTAACTGGTCACTATGCTTCCTCGATAGTGACATTGATGCCAGTGCTGAAATGATCACAAATGTGATTCTTCTAGGGATGCGTGCTTTTATTCCTAACAGAGTAAAAAGCATTAAACCTAAAGAAAAGTCTTGGTTTAATTCTGAGTGTAAAGAAGCTATCAGGCTTAAAGAAGTAAGTTTCCGTTCTTACAAAGCCAACCCTACAGAGGAAAATCGGAAAAAGCACAAACAAGCAAGAAACTCATGCAACTCCGTTATTGAAAGAACCAAATTTTTGCATGACCAAAAATTACGGCAAAAAATTCTGCATTGTCCCAAAGGCAGTAAAAATTTTTGGTCATTTGTAAAAAATATTAAAAACTCCTCAACATCTTCGGTTCCAACGCTCATCGACAGTAACAAACAAATTGTTTACTCTTCAGAGAAGGCAAACTTGCTCGCCGCCCATTTCGCTGCTAGCTCCACGCTGCCGCATAGCAACGTTGCCCCTCCTGTACTTGAGAATGTAATTTTTTCCATGGGACAGATTTTTTTCCGCACTCGTACAGTAGCAAGAGTTCTCAAAGATATCGATATACACAAATCCGCTGGCCCGGATGGTATACCCCCGATTCTTCTGAAGAGGTGTTCTTCCACACTGGCAAAGCCACTGCGTAAGCTTTTCCATCGCTCCTACTCTTCTGGAATCTTTCCTAGAAGATGGAAAACAGCATTTGTCCAGCCTGTCCCTAAGAAAGGTGACCCATCCTCCCCCTCCTCCTACCGACCCATAGCACTAACATCCCTTCTTTCTAAGGTCATGGAAACGCTGATTAACCGTCAGCTTAAGGAATATCTCGAAGATCGTAAGCTTCTCCATGACCGCCAGTATGGCTTCCGCAGCAACCGTTCCACTGGTGATCTGATGGCATATCTTACCGAACAGTGGAACAAATCTTTACATCGCTTTGGTGAAAGTAAGATTATTGCTCTTGATATCTCCAAGGCATTTGATAGAGTTTGGCATGAAGCTCTCTTATCGAAAATGCGTGCTTTTGGGATCGATAATACTCTTGTTCGTTGGATTAGAAGCTATCTTCTGGACCGTTCAATACAAGTTGTATTGGACGGATTCAAGTCTGATTCCCATAAAATAAATGCTGGTGTGCCCCAGGGCTCTGTTCTATCTCCGACTCTTTTCCTCATTTTTATAAATGATCTTCTGTCTGTTACTTCTAATCCACTTAACTGTTTTGCTGACGACTCTACCCTCAGCTTTTCATATTCGTTCGATAATTCACGCCCTTCGCCTTCGGACGTACAATTGCAACGGTGCCGTATGTCAAGCTCATTAAACTCCGATTTATACAGCATTGTCGAATGGGTAATAGGAATCGTGTGGAGTTTAATGCTTCGAAAACTCAATGCTGTCTTCTGTCGTTAAAGCATCGAAGAAACCGAAAAGCTCTCAGTTCTCGGTATGTTTGTCAACGACGACCTCCGTTGGAACGACCATATATTTGAGAAGAATGCTGCTAAGTGCTTAGGTTGTCTGTATCGGTGTACGAAGTATTTTTCTACATCTGATTTGGCTACAATTAGAAAGCGTTTATACGCCCTAAACTCGAGTATAACTCCCACCTCTGGGCAGGTGCTTCACAAACATCAGTTCACCTGGTTGATAAAATACAAAATCGAGAGATAAGATAGATAGGAAATAGAACTGCCGCTGAAACAATTGCCCCTCTCGAACACCGACGCAATGTTTCATGTCTTTCCTTATTTTATCGTTTCTTTTATAAAAAATGTTCACTCGAAGTAGCCAGCTGCATTCCTCCCCTTAAAATTTTCACCCGTAATACTCGTCTTGCTAGGAATGCCCATCAGTTCACCCTTGAGCCCAATTTCGGACGTACCGTGAAATATAGGGATTCTTTTTTTAGCCGTACAACACGACTTTGGAATGGTTTACCCGGCGAGATTTTCCCTTGCCATTTCAATTTGCAAACATTTAAAACCAATGTTAATCGACACCTCCTATCTCTCCCCTCCCTATCTTCCTAATGCCCGCACAGTGTGTTACATTAAAAGGGAAATAAATAGTCCCTTGTGCGCGCGTTAATTATAAAAAAAAAAAAAAAAAATCTCTGTATTTAACTGTACGTCCGAAGTTGGGCTTAAGGGTAAATGTATGGGCATTCCTAGCGGCGCGAGTATTACGGTTGAATTGTTTCAGGGGAGGAATGCAGCTGGCTATTTCGCTAGAGCATTGATTGTAAAAATAACGGTAAAATAACGAAAGGCACGAAACATTACGACGGTGCTCAAGAGATGAAAATATTTCTGTTATTGTTCGGTCGCCTATCATTTTCAAAGCTCTTTTGAAATGGAAATTATAAATGTATACAGGGAAGACTACATTCTCGTAGATATACATATGTCAACAAAAGCGCCACATTTCGGGTCAAAATTTTGCCAAATCCTTTTAAAAATAAGAAGTTTCGTAAAAGGCCCCAGCGCCACCCAAGGGGTAATTACATTAGCTTAAGTTACTCCTTAAAACGTCAGCTATCTGCTAAATAGGACTAGCCATTTCCGAGATTAGCTAGGAAAAAACATCTAGGGACAAAAAGTGACTTTTTCGATTTACAAACAATAAATCAATACAACATTTTAAATCAAAACCGTTTCGTAAAAAAACAGGTTAACGAAGTAGAAATAAGTTGCTACGTAGAAGTAAATTGGCAGCCCTGGTGCTCAGCCTGATCGGATGATAGCGGCTGGCTAATGTCTGCTCTGAGAGTTCAGATGTGGGAGAGCAGTATTCGATTGTCGCCTGCATGGAGTGGACGTGTGGCCGTCGCATGTTGTGATTGTAAAATAAAGTGTAAACTTGGGTTGGTTGTTAAATAAAGTTAATTTACATACAAGAAAAAACGGTTTAGTACAAACACTATAAAACAAAACTCTAATTTGATTTTTTTTATTGTAAATCTGCTATTAACTTTTTTTTCATTAAAAATATTTTATTTTATTTTAGTAAGTATGCTGTCATTAGAAGGCTTCTGTAAGGACTTTAATTAACATCCAAAGCAAGCTATTAGCATTAAACTGTCATAAAATGGCTTGCTGATAAAAGTTTATTACAAAGCTGCTATAACACCTGTCAACAAAAGTCTTAAATAGCTTGCCTACTTTGCGCCAAAATTACTTGTATATAAAGTCTTACTGTTTATACAGCAGTCTTAAAATAATTTGTCGAGAACCTTATACAAGTTAAATTAAGTCTTAAACGCTAAATGATCACGGTCATAAATAAGCTGGCGAATTTGATGGGAAAAGCAAGGTTTGGCAAGGTTTGCAACTTCTTGACAGAGTGTCAAAATACCCCCAAAAACAAAAAAATCATGCCTGGTAAGACAAGGCGTGAGCCCATAATAGAAAATATCGGTTGTCATATTGACAATTGCTGTTTGTTATCTGTCAATTGTCATATTAATGAATACAATCATCAATATAATGATTTGTTTTTCGCTTTTGATGATTGTGAACGTCAATTTTAGTCATCAATTTGCGATTGTCATTTGATGATCGTGATCGCTTTTTTTAGATTTTTTTTTAATATTTGTGAAATAAAGTATTTAGTTTCTTCTAGAAGGCAGTCTCTTTCGCCGAAGCTGTATCAACACATATACATAAGTTTTTCTATCATTCTTGAACAAACAAAATAGAAGTAAGCTTATTTACCTACTTAGCGGCTAAAGTTCGGGACGAACCTGGCCCTCAACCAACATGCTCTGCAGCCAGCTTGGTCTTTGGCTAACTGCCTCCAGTTTCACACTCCAAGTTGGTTGAGGTCATCCTCCACTTGAGCACCTAAGGCAAAGTCTTCGTTGACTGCGTCTACCCTCTGGGATGGAATCGAAGATCCTGCGAGCCGGAGCATTGTTGTCCATTCGCTCTACATGACCTAGCCATCTTAAACGTGACATGCGTATTTTTTTGACCAGGTTAATGTCGCTGTACAGCTCGTATAGTTCTTGGTTGAACCTTCTCCTCCAAAGCCCGTTAACGCAGATAGGGCCAAAAATCTTCCGAAGAATCTTACGCTCGAAACGACTAAGGATATCTTCATCCGCTTTAGATAGAGTCCATGCCTCGGCGCCATAGAGCAGGACTGGGATGATTAGGGTCTTATACAGAGTCTCCTTTGTCTTTCGAGAGAGGGCTTTGCTACTCAATTGCCTTCCTAGCCCATAGAAACAGCGATTGGCAAGAGTAATTCTTCGCTTTATTTCTGACGAGATGTTGTTGTCAGATGTTATAGCGGATCCGAGGTACACAAAGTCCCTAACTACCTCAAAGTTGTACCTGTCTATTGTGATGTTTTGTCCAATCCGCCGGTGTTGTGTGTCCCTTTTTGTGGACAGCAGGTACTTCGTTTTGGCCTCATTGACTGCTAGTCCCATCTTAGCCGCTTCAGCTTCAATGCTAGCAAACGTTCCACTGACAGCTCGCCGAGTTCTGCCAATGATGTCTATGCCGTCGGCGTATGCTAGCAATTGCACAGACTTGAAAAAAATTGTCCCACTACAATTGACTTGCGAGTTTCTTATAATTTTTTCAAGTATTAAGTTGAAGAAATCGCACGATAGCGCATCACCTTGTCGGAACTTTTTTTTGACGTCAAAAGCTTCTATGAGGTTAGAACCAACCTTGACGGAGCAGCGAGAGTTCTCCATCGTCATCCTGCACAGTCGGACGAGTTTTGTGGGGATGCCAAAACCTGACATGGCTCTGTATAGCTCGTCTCTAGAAATGCTATCGTACGCGGCCTTAAAATCGATAAAGAGGTGGTGGGTATCGATTTGGAATTCTTGGTTGGTTTCCAGGATCTGCCGTAGAGTGAACATTTGATCGATTGTGGACTTTCCTGGTCTGAAACCACACTAATAGGGGCCAATCAGATTGCTGATGAAAGGTTTCAGGCGTTCACATAGTACGGCAGAGAAGATCTTGTAGGCGATATTCAGGAGACTTATTCCTCTATAGTTGGCGCAGCTTAGAGGGTCTCCTTTCTTGTGGATCGGGCAAACGATGCTGAGGTTCCATTCATCAAGCATACTTTCTCCTGACCAAACCTTAGAGATAAGTTGGTGTATGCACTCCACCAGATCATCACCGGCCGCTTTAATAAGTTCGGCGGGTAGTCCGTCGGATCCAGCAGCTTTGTTATTTTTTAGTTTAGATATTGCTATCCTTCATTTTGGTCAGGTGGACTGAAGTTTTGTCTGTCATCATCCATGTTGAATGGTTCATTCTGCCTGACAGCGGGATTTTGGCCTTCATAGCCGTTTAACAGTCTGGAGAAATGGTCCTTCCATGTACTCAGCACCAACTGTGACTCTTCTATAGGAGCAAACAGCGAACAGTTATGTAAAAACGCTAACAATAAAAACAATACAAGCCACTTTAGTAAGTATACAATTTTTAAAGTATTGAATATAACAACAAACATTTTTTTTTTTTTTTAATTTTTAGACCCAAAAGCAAATACGGGAAGATGTTTGAACAGCCTAAAAATAATTACATACATACCATCCTTACTATGTTTAATGTGTTATATTAATGAACTTAAATCGTGCTTAGATTACAAATTTCAGCTCGAAAGTGAATTTTTTTGGTTCAATTAAAGTACTAAATAGTAAGTATTTGTGTATTTGTTTATAGTTCCGTTCAACTTTTGACTGTCGCAGTTTGAAGTGTGAGACCATTGGAATTGAAGTCATCAAATTGACAATTGCGGTTCTTAATATGAAAATCATATTTGTCTATAACAATCATGGTTGTCAATATGACAACAAAGATCCCCATATTGACAAACAGGAACATCGTATTGACAACCGCGATCATCGTATTGCCAACCATAATCATCGCATTGACAACAGCAATCGTCGTATTGACAATTGCGATAATCGCATTGACAACTTTGATCTTCGTATTGATCACTGCGATCATCTTATTGACAACCGCGATCATCATACTGACAATCTCGGTGATCAATACGATCACTGCACTGCACTGTTGTCAATACGAAGATCACAATTGTCAATAGATAGCGATTTTCAACTTCAAAATTAATGATCGCAAACATTCATATTGATAATCACGGTTGTTGGTTGAAAAATAACAACTTTTTTCATCAATTTGATGGATAAAAAATTATCAATGTGAAAACCGTTTTTGGTTCAGTGTTCTTCCAATACAGCATAGTTTAAATTTGGTTTTAAATCCGTAAAATATGTGTTACACTCGAGGTAAACTAGGTTATTCAGCTCAAATTATAAACAAGCAAACAGTAAAAAACCAAAATAGATTAGCCGGAAGCAAAAGTGCACTGAACAATTAGATCCGTTCCCGTAATTTGCCCAGAAAAAGCCAAATCAAAAATTTTTGAAAATAAAAACACAAAATAAAAATCAACTACCAGAATTTTGAAGTGTGCAAATGCTTATTGTAAATATAGTATTTCTACATCATTTTTCCATCGCTGTAACTAATTGGATCCGCTGGGCATTACTTTATGAATTTATTACATCAAAATTCATAAATTATATTGAAATTATCAATAACAATAACAAAAACACAAACGTTTTGTTATACATCCTTTAAATACTAGTTATATATTTACATATGTTTATACAAAAAAAAAATAAATAAATCATTTACTAAAACGCCAACGAGCAACATAACCACAACATCCTTTTTTACTGGAACTATAAATAATCAATCAACCTGCTCATTTAAACTAACGGCAACCACAAAATGCTCCTGTAATGCACAAAACCCCAATTGATTTTACCCAAAAACGGTGGTTGTCGGGATGACGGGAATGTATTAAATATTTAAAGCTGCGAACATTTCATTGAATAAACATGCGAGGGGAAGTTCCTTAGGAACAAGGAAGTTGATGGTGCAAGGAATCACACTCTTTCTATACTTTAGGTAAACCAAGATTTATGCGGGTATTCAGTCCTGCGGAGAATTAAAATGCTTCCACACTTTTAAATCAGGAAGAATATAAAAAAAAGGAATAAAAATGTAGGAACATGTATGTGCTTCTGTTGGCCCTGTAACTTTTTGATTCCATTTCCCCTAAGCTACGCTCATCTCTTGCCAGCTCCCAGAGGCATAGTCAAGCAAACAATCATACATCACATCGCAAAGCAAACCCCCCATTCCAGCTTCAACTTCTTCAACTCCTTCCACCGATTGTATGTGTATGGCGTACGCAGCAAAACATAAGAACACAATACAAATAAAACAAACACGAGAACAGAAAGTAAAATGTATCTGAATAATGAAATAGGAAAACAAAAAATCCATCAGAAGCTCGGGGCGAACGTACTTTAGGCACGCACGCCCACACATGGTGCAGAAAGTTGCCTTGCCAGGTCTGATTGATGGATGTAAGCCTGCTTGCTTCCTGCGCTCACTCGGAAGTCCAAGTGAAAGAAATCAATGTCATCTTCAACCGCTGTTGTTGCTGCTGCACACACGAAAATTGGTTGGAATAATTCTTGCAGTGCCACTAAGAGTCGCCAGCCGCCCACCCTTACTCACGGAGCATAATGCTGCTGAATGAATAAAGTCTAAGTGGCGAGTTCAGCCGCCTATCAGTTTCTATCGGGCTGAATGTCGTGCAGATAGAAGCAAAACAGAAGCCGATAGAGCACGAAGGACGAGGACGACAAGCTGCAAGAAATTGCCAATAAATACTTCACCACCGCCCGAGGCAGATGACAGCACCACTTCTCCGACGACGACGACGTCCTGAATAAGGACCAAAACGGGATCACTGCAGAAAAAAGCCCATTATCTGGTTCAGTCATCTTTATCCATCTCGCCCACCCACTCTCACTCTCTTGAATCCTCTTGTCGGAATACAAAGGATCTACAGGCAGGCATTCTCCTAATTGGACCGCTCCAATTAAGGTGAACTGATCCAATGAATCAGAAAGTAGATAAGGGACAGGGTGCGCGTCGTACCGCCCTCAAACACATCACAGAGCACATCGGCATCACTACCCTTTCAATTTTGTTATTTCAACTAAATCCTTTGTAAAGTAAAAAATTAAATAACAAAGAAAACAGCAACAAAAAAATAATCTCAATAAAATAAAAACAAATCCAGGATAATAAAAGGATACAACAATGGGATATTGGAGCTGGATGGAATAAGAAGAAATGTATTTCTCAAGTGACTAGACAGGGGACTGGACAGACGACATGGGCAGTTACTAGGTCGCATTTGTCCTGATATCTGTGTTGGGCCCAATTTTGAATAACCTACACAGAAATGTGGGCAGCAGGGAAAGCTTTTTATGTTTATGTGGCACATCGTAGGATAATATTGCCAAAAAAAGAGGCAAAATAAAAAAAAAATGAATCCTTATTTCTTATACTTTGAAATCAAAGTGGAAGACAAAAAAAGAGGCTGGCGAAGCGTTCCACATTCGTGTAGTGTAACTAAGGAAAGAATATCCGTACTTAAAAGTATGTAAGAAGATGGGCTCAGGGTTAAACTGATGGAAATTTTAAGATTTGCGAATATTACGGTGTAGTATTTTCAAGGGAGTAATGCAACTGGCCATTTCACAAGAGTACTAAATCACTATTTTAAAGACAACAAAATGAATTAAAATCATCATCATCATCGGCGCAACAACCGTTCCGGGCCTCTTTCAATAACTTTCTTTAAATATCCCGATTGCTAGCTGGCGCCTTTCAGAGTCTCACACTAATACTTCGGGCGTCCTAGTCTACGCCGTCCTTGCAACGTAAGAAAGGCCTGCCACGTTGCTTTCTACCATACAAAGAACTGCAAACGACTTTCCGAGCTGGTTCCTCTTCGCCCCAGCCCACCCGAGTCTTAGGAACTTATTTAGTCTATAAAAATCATCTGTTTAAGGTTCGGTTGCCGACAGTGGTTTTTGCCAATTGTCTGGCATTTTTTAGTGTTCCCATACGTTTTTTTTATATATATAAAATTTGCATACGCTAAAGGGATTTGGGCTACCCTTCTGATGTCGGTGGACACAGCGCGAGCTTAGGAAAGAAAGAGAGGGTTTAATAGGAGTAGCCGATGCACATTGAAACTTCTGAACATCATAATGGGTATGGAAAACAGAGTTAGGCAAAAAATTCCACATTCGAGTTGTACGGCTGAAGAACGAATCTCTGTACTTGACTGTACGACCGAAATTGGGCTCAAGGGTAAATTTGTGGGCAGTCCTGGAAACGCGAGTATTACGGTGAAACTGGCTTTTTCTCTAGAACATTGACCGTAGAAATAACGGTAGAAAAGAGAGAGACATGGAACATTCCGTCGATGTACAAGTAACTGAATATTCTAACGATGATATAATCTCCAATCGACTTGAAAGCTTTTCTTTGAATACCATCCAAAAGACTCAAGTGAGGTGATGGAGCACTCGCCCAGATATGGGAGTTATATTCTAGTCTTGGACGAATGTATGTTTTGTAGATAGTAGCCAGATCAAAAGGGGAAAAGAATTTCTTACATCTTCGGAGGAAGCCCAAACATCTTGCGGCATTTTTGGCAGCATCATGAATATGATCATTCCATAAGAGGTGACTGGAGATGCTCATACCGAGAATTTCAAGATGATCAGCTTCCATGCTGTAGAGACAGAAGACAGCATTGTGTTTTGGACGCATTAAACTCTACACGATTTCTTATTCCCCACTTAATGATGCTGTCAAGATCAGAATTTAATGAGCTTATCATACGTTCCCGCTAAAGATCCACATTCGAAGACCGCGGTTGTGACTCCAAAAATGAATATGCTAAGCTGAGTGTACTGTCATCAGCTAATACGTGGTCTATGATTTGAGGAATCGCTTGATTTGGTCTTGGCTTCTAAGTCTTATCTGCTCGGCATGTCATCGGCTCCCGTGGCCGTGTTATTTTTGAGCCCCTTAATCGCCTCTTGTGTCTCCTTAATGGTCGGTAGCTGCAGCAAGAGATCTTCCTCTTAAAATTACGGAGTCTCCATTTCTTCCGTGAGCTGGCCGTTCAGCATTTCATTAAAGTACAATTCCAATCGCTTAAGAATGTCTTCAGGAGCGGTGATCAGATTTTCCTCTCCGTTCATACTATCGTCCATCGTGTTTTTGATGGATTGGTAGAACTTCCGCGCCTGGTGTGGAACTCACTCTCTATTTCCTTTCCATTTCACAGACAATGTTTTGCTCTCAGTTTGATTTTTTTTTGTCCGTAAAGTCTTTTCTCTGTCCGTCTGAGCCCTTTATACATCTTCGCGTGTCCGTTTACAGCATTCTTACGGCCAGTTACAATATACACTTTAAATTCGGCCTGCTCCAAGTTCAACGAAATGCTTCCAAATTCAAACAACGTAGATCCAGCGGCCCATTTCGCGTATTCCTATAAATACAACCCTGGATAGGCACGTAGCACCGGAACATCAATCTAATTAGGATTCGCCCATCATCGTATTCGATATACGAATCACTGACAATGATGCAGCAAGTAACTGTAACTGAAAGCTGGAGCTCAGACAGCATTCTTATTCATTTTTGATTATGGCATTTCCGACAGAGTTTGCAAGCACAAAAACATTTTAAAGACTCATATTCTGGCTTTTTTTTCCAGAATCCCTGCTTTTGTGTCATTCGATGAAGCAGTGGGTTGAACACAGCAACAAAAATAAATCCTTAAAGATCCGTTCTGTGGCAGTCCACAGGAACAGAAACAGAAGTCGAAAAACCGAAGGATTTGAAAGGAAGAAAGTGAAGACCATATAATTGCCCTTATTTCACCAAAACAGAGTGTAGGCAGCTTCCACTCCAGTCATTTCCATCCTCATAGCTGATGGTATCATGATTGGGAATTAGCAATTCATTGCCAAAGGAACTTTTGTGATCTATTGAAGAGTAGGTGCTTACATACAGTTCTCTATGTCTGTTTATAAAGACGTCCAAACATGGCAACGAATAGGCAATTACATTCCATCAATAATGTCATTCCATGCGATGATGGAAGTGGCGCATTGGTATGGCAAATGGTAATAGCAATGGCAACTAATGTGTTCACACTTCGCACATAGCAAGTAGTTATGGTTGTTGTGGATGATGAGTCCTTTCGGTTTGCGTGATAATAAACTTATGAGTGTCAATTCGAACCAGATACGTTAGGCATTTTGTTATTCTGGAGGTTACACACTCCGCTTAGCATGTGGGAATTTATTATGCTTGTTTAATGACAAACAATTATATTCCGGCTGGCAGAAATCGTAAGAGTTTGTCATCGGCGAAGGAAACATCTTTATAAAACGCAATGTATATCAAGCAAAGTTCCTTTTACCCCTTAATGGGAAATGGATGGAATATAACCGACATGGTATTGATAACGACGAATAAACAGATTTAATTTCACTACTTTAACAACATTTCATACAACTCTGATTAGTGCCAAGTTAGGTGAATATCTCATAGTTTCAAGACTCTGGGGATTATAGTCCGGTAACCAAATCACCCTTAATGGCTTAGTATGCAACCTTCCTAAAAAGAGTTATTGCTTATTGGCTTTTTTTCCAAAACGGTTCTAAAAATTTTGTGTCCACACCAATAAAAATTTGTTTAAAAAACATTTCTGAAAAGTTTTTTTTATAGAAACATTTCTGAAATGTTGTCACAAGTATTAAAAAATACACACTCGTTTGAGAAAATGATAAAATACCCCTCACGTGTGTTGTAAAGACTAAAATAATACCCATTCGCGTGGCTGGAAGCAAAAAGAAATACCCACTATCGCTCTGGAAGAAAAAATAATACACACATCCCATCATGGTCTCGTGGTCTATGTTAGGAATGATATTGCTTGCCAGAGCCTTCCCCAATACGGGCAATGTTCCAACAGGGACTTTAACTCTTTGTGGCTCAAATTCACTGTCCGCAAGCATGTCATTCATTATTGTTTTACTTACAGGAGCCCAAACCTCGACAGTCGTTTTTGCGGGCGATTTCAATGTACACAATTCCAATTGGCTTCGCTATTCTGGTCAGACAACACCCTAAGGAAGGTTTGTCGAGCTCTTTACCGGGTTACATCGCGTATACCGGATGTTGTTGGGCAAGCCGCCCATACTCTTGACTTGTTTCTTACTTTTTACCCTGATAAATATACCATTAGTGTAACTTGTCCATTTGGCACTTCGGACCATTGTATCATTTCAGCTAATTTCTCGTCCTCCACCCATCCAGTTAAAGAAAAAACGAGAAAGCCAACTGGGATGGCCTGGCAAATCCACTGCGTAAGCTTTTCCTGGAATCTTTCTGGAATCTTTCCTAGAAGGTAGAAAACAGCATTTGTTCAGCCTGTCCCTAAGAAAGGTGACCCATCCTCCCCCTCCTCCTACCGACCCATAGCGCTGACATCCCTTCTTTCTAAGGTCATGGAAACACTGATTAACCGTCAGCTTAAGGAATATCTCGAAGATCGTAAGCTTCTCCATGACCGTCAGTATAGCTTCCGCAGCAACCGTTCCACTGGTGATCTGATGGCATATCTCACCGAACAGTGGAACAAATCTTTAAATCGCTTTGGTGAAAGTAAGATTATTGCACTTGATATCTCCAAGGCATTTGATAGAGTTTTGCATGAAGATCTCTTATCGAAAATTCGTGCTTTTGGGATAGATAATACTCTTGTTGTGTGGATTAGAAGCTATCTTCTGGATCGTTCAATACAAGTTGCATTGGACGTATTCAAGTCTGATTCCCACAAGATAAATGCTGGTGTGCCCCAGGGCTCTGTTCTATCTCCAACTCTTTTCCTCATTTTTATAAATGATCTTCTGTCTGTTACTTCTAATCCACTTAACTGTTTTGTTGACGGCTCTACCCTCAGCTTTTCATATTCGTTCGATAATTCACGTCCTACGCCTTCGGACGTACAATTCCAACGGTGCCGTATGTCAAGCTCATTAAACTCCGATTTATACAGCATTGTCAAATATAATAGGAATCGTGTGGAGTTTAATGCTTCGAAAACTCAATGCTGTCTTCTGTCGTTAAAGCTAAACATACCCCCAATGCCATTGTCCATGAATGGCACTTACATCGAAGAAACCGAAAAGCTCTCAGTACTCGGTATGTGTGTCAACGATGACCTCCGTTGGAACGACCATATATTTGAAATCGCTAAAAATGCTGCTAAGTGCTTAGGTTTTCTGTATCGGTGTAAGAAGTATTTTTCCCCATCTGATCTGGCTACAATTTATAAAGCGTTTATACGCCCTAAACTCGAGTATAACTCCCACCTCTGGGCAGGTGCTTCACAAACATCGCTTCACCTGCTTGATAGAATACAAAATAGAGCGTTAAGATTGATAGGAAATAGAACTGCCGCTGAAACAATTGCCCCTCTCGAACACCGACGCAATGTTTCATGTCTTTCCTAATTTTATCGTTTCTTTTACAAAAAAATGTTCACTCGAAGTAGCCAGTTGCTTTCCTCCCCTTAAAAGTTTCTCCCGTAATACTCGTCTCTCAAGGAATGCTCATCAGTTCACCCTTGAGCCCAATTTCGGACGTACCGTGAAGTAAAGAGATTCTTTTTTTTTTGGCCGAACAACACGAATTAGGAATAGTTTACCCGGCGAGATTTTCCCTTGCCATTTTGATCTGCAAGCATTTAAAACCAATGTTAATCGACACCTCCCGCGCAGTGTGCTCTACATTAAAAGGGAAACAAATAGTCCCTTGTGCGCGCGTTAATGATAAAAAAAATGCCATCTCACGTCTTATACAACAAAAAATTTAAGAAAAAAATATTTCGAAAATTGTTGGACCGCTTTTGATGAAATCCTGTTTTTTTTAGTTTTATGAATTTTTTTTTTTTTGGAATTTTGGTATGCAGTTTTTTAGAGTTTATTAAATATACATGTGATTATAAAATTTTAAATATTTTTATTTGATAAGTTTTAAAAATATTGATTTTTCAAAAAAAAAAAAAGAAAAATCAAACATTAATTTTAATTATTAGAAAAAAAAAGTTACTCAAAATTTGATATCTCAATTTTTTTTTATAAACACGAATCCTTATAGTCCCTATAATTCCAAGTAAAAAATAAAAACAAAAAAACCTGTCAACTAGATTAAAATGCTTGAAAAGTAAAGAAAGTTTTCCGTTCGGAAGGGGGAACACAGAAACATTTCAGAAATTTTTCGCGAAACGTCCAGACCTAAATAAACATTTCAGAAATTTCTGAATGTTTCTTAAATGTTTAAAAAAAATCTTTTGGTGCGGACACACCTTTAGAAGTACATTTTCAAAGCACTTTTAAGTTATTATCGCAATCAATACTAATTCACTAACCTGATTCGCGTTCAGGTTTCGCCGTTCGTTGCAAAAGCCGCAAACATAGGTATTTAGTTCAAAAATGTTGCTCCTTTCTTAAAATAAGAAAAAAAACATTCACCTTGATTATTATATTTCTCAAAAGGAACATTTCTCAAAGAAAATTCAAACAGAATGTTTGGAGGCTATAATGTTATTTATGTTTATAATATTGTATTTTCTCTCTAGTTGCACCAGAACTCATTAATTTTTAAATTTAACTTAAAAATTGCGAATCCTGCTTATGACTTCTCTCCTTAAGCAAATATCAAACATTACAGAAGCATAATGTTTCCCAAAAGTCACAATCACAAGCAGAAACAGCATTCCTGACAAGAAGCAAGAAGCAACTTCGTCCAGCAACGCAACGCCTTTCCAGCCCCCCCGTTCTATGACAACGCCACCTGAACGCAGCAAACTATACGAAACAAAACCATTTTCCATCCAAGAGAAGAATTAAAAATTTTCTATTTCTTGACGAGCGACCGCATTTACAGAGTGCCGCCAGCTCTAAACAACCCAAACAGATTCCATTTTCATATTTGCATCGCTTAGAAACTTTCACCTCATTCCCAGGGAAAAACAACTACATATACCTCCCTGCCTCCCAGGACCGAATGCCTTCAACGACGAGGATGGTCGATGCTTCCCAGGAGGCAGAAGGACTCATTCAGAGAATTGCACATCACCACTCTGCGTCTGCAAGTTTTTTGATTTATAGGGCAGAACTTTTGCGTTCGTCTCCGTATCCGCCGTAATGAAATCCAATTTCGCTGAGTACGATACAAAACTGTTTAGTGTTTAGCCAAAAATATGATTGAGGTAAAATCCCAGGAGGCTTGGTCTATTACTTCGGAATTATTGCCATGGGTTACCCTTGCTTCCTCCATTGTATCGTGAAAGTCCTTGGCGTTGCGTTCGAGTCGCATAAGTGCTACTAATACTGACTGATTCGGGCTGATGAATTTTCAAAAGTAGGTTGCCATCTTTTTTACATACATATATCCTTGTGTGTGTGTTTCTTTTTATTGGACATTAGCTTGAAAATGGCCAAAAAGTTTTCAGCTGTACCTGTCAATATACCTGTGTTGTTGGAGTTGAAATTGCGACAGACATTTTGCCAAATGAATTAAGTCACTCAATTTCGTCATTTCGTGTGTGTGCACATTCATGGTGATGTTATCCTCTCAACTCTCACATCTTGACGCCACGCCACCGCTAGCGGGCTTCTAATAAAAGTTTTTGCTAATTTTGCCACGCACAGTAACCCCCAAAAGTTGTGCTACGCAATCTTTAAGCACGTGAGAAATTAAAAGGATTTTCATCTGTAATTGATTAAATTTGATTTTAATGGATTTTTTATGGGTTCTTTGTTCACGAGTGTAAATTAAAATTTGAATCGATTTTTAAGTATTTGGCAGGTAATTCAATGAAATGTAATGCTTTTGGATTTGATAATTCAAATCTCACTTTTTACTTGCGATTATAGGTACTATAATACAAGTTATGCATTCGTGCAGATTAAAAATTTTGAGATAACAATCAAACATGGCATTACGATGATAGAGAAACATATTTGAGTTACTGTCCGTCTGTTCGGATGTATTTTGGACTGCAGCCTAAACGGTTTGTCCAATCGTCTTCAAGTTTTGAACTTAAGGTTATTTTGACATTCTACAGAGGAGTCTTTTCATTTTTTTTTAGCTCAAAAATTAACGGTACCTGTCATATAACCGTTATGTAAAAGCTTGTTTTTCTCGAAAACGGCTCCAAGAATTTTTATAAAAAAAAATCAGTGTACTACTGTAGGTATGCATTATATTTTGGTGAAAAACAAAATAATATGGTGGGCTAAAAACGGTACCTCCCATAGGACCGTTTTTTTTTCTTCGAGTTTTTCAAAAACTGATGATCCGATTACAATCAAAATTGATATTCAAGAAGATGTAGGTAGCCTGAGTAATTTTGCATAAATTTTTTTTCGAAAACTTTTTTTTTGTATTTTTAATAATTTATTTAAATTTTTTTTTGAAAAATCAATATTTTGAAAAGGGATAAGTGAATTTTTTTTTAAATTTAGTTTTTAAATGTACGTTATTTTTGTGCTTAAGTTTGTATTTTTGAATTATTTTTTTTATTTTTTTTAAAAAAAAGTTGTTAAAAAAAACTGTTTTATTTAAAAACGCCTCTAACGATTTTGAAAACAAAATCACACTTTTTCACATTTTTTAAAGAAACAAAATGGAGTTTAAATTTTTCCGCTGAAAACTATTTTACGTACTTTATTCAAACAATCAAAAGTTAGAAAAATCGAATATAATCTTTGAAGTTCCCTTAATATTTTTCAATGTTTATTCCAAGCTGTGACCGCACATAAGAGCAAGTACGTGCGATCCAGTCGTGCGTTTTATTTTTAAATAATCTTGCCACATCACACGTATATCTACAACATTATTTTTACAAATGGAGCCTTTTCTTCAAAATAGAAAGACGATTAAATTGTCACCGTCCCCAAGGCTAGTGCTAACACTGAATTTCACTTCAGTGACATTCTGAAGTCACTATGACGTAGTTTTCTGTCTTAAAAGTGTCATGCCGTGTAATCGTCATTGTTTTGCATGTCATTGCAGTGACAACAAAATTACAGGCACCGTGACACGTCACTTTTATGTCACTGCAGTGACAAATTACAAGGACCGTGTAATAGCCCTGTCACTGTTGGTGGGAAACCTTGATAAGTAGCCGGTCGCTGTAGGGACTCGGTCCCAACCGTGACATGGCAGGAGTTTCTGCCGGCGAGATGATGAAAAAAACTTTTTATTCAAAGATTTTTGCAAAATTTTAACAAAATCAAGAAAAAATATGTTTTACCACTAAAAAACATGTTTGTGCATTGTTTTCAATTTAAAAAAAATATTTTAAGGTCGTTCCTAGAATTTTTATATTCAAACCACGTCAAACGTGTCACGTCAAAGTTTAAAAACCTCTTCCAAACAGAGCCGCGTCAAGTTCCACACGGCTTCAAAACGCGGCGTTAAAACGTCGCGTTGTGAATGATTACAATTTTTTTTTGACGCCGCGTTAGAAAGATTTTTTAAAAATTATTTTGTGCTTGTCGAATAAACTTATTCTGAAATGGTTTTAGAACTTTTTTGACTTATTTTGTGTCATTGAATATTGTTTTAAATGGAAAAAATAATTTGATTGGTGAAAAAATGAAAATCAAGATTCAAATATGAAACGCGCTGCGGATAGCTCTCTGTTTGACGTTCTCTAACACCGCAATTAAATAAATCTCAACGCCGCGTTAAAAACGCATTCTGTTTGGCGAAGCCTTGAATTCTTAAAAAAAATAATCTTTTCTAACGTGGCGTCAAAAAAAAATAATTTGTTATTTATTTCAACGCCACGTCTTGGGCCTGCGTATTGATGCCACGTTGTACTTGACGCGGCGTTGAAAACGAGCTCTGTGTGACATGGGATATATATTTTTTTTTTTTTGTAAATAACGCGCACACAAGGGACTATTTGTTTCCCTTTTAATGTAGATGTAGGCTGTAAAAAGTTGGTGATATTAACTAAAAACAACATTTTATCGTAAATCCGGTATAACTAATGGTCCCATTGAATTTATTCAAAATACAGAATAAAAAGACTAAACTTCACCATTTTAGAGGATTTACATTTACATTACATTACACAAAAGCAGGAGACTTACAGGATCTTTTATTTTTACCAAATGAGAGGAAAAAAATCTTGATTTTTATATCCTAGTTTTTTATAAAAAAAAACGATTTTTTGTATACTATTTTTGATGAAAAAACTAATAATATGTATCTACATTAAAATGCATTGATTAATGTATTTTTTTTGCATAATTAAACTTTTATTATACGGGTGTACCATCAAGGCTAAAATGGTGGTTTTCGTCATCTCAGTCGTTATCGATCGATTGTATTCTAATTTTTCTTCGATGCAATTTTGCGAAGCATCTCCGGATTTGATTTTATGAACTTATAAAAATCCACCCATGTAAGCATGAACTACAGAGTAAGAACTACAAACGTAGTAACCATGTAAACAAAATTTAGTGTGTTTAAAATTCAAACAATTTGGTACCAGAGAAAACAACTTTTCAGCCATTTTTTATCATGGCCGGCAAAAAATTTTCACTCGATGTAGCCAGTTGCATTCCTCCCCTTAAAAATTTTACCTGTAATACTCGTCTCGCAAGGAATGCTCATCAGTTCACCCTCGAGCTTCGAGCCCAATTTTGGACGTACCGTGAATTAAAGAGATTCTTTTTCTAACCGAACAACACGAATTTGGAATAGTTTACCCGGCGAGGTTTTTCCTTGCCATTACTATTTGAAAGCATTCAAAACCAATGTTAATCGATACCTTATATCCCTCCTTCTCTAACTTAACAATAAAAAAAATTAAATGTGAACGCAGCCATTACGTAAACTACATATCGCCATCGTTCTGTTGGACGCAATACGGGACAAATTCAAGATAAATACTAATAGGTTTTTGCACAAAATACAGGATCGTTTTTTTTTACAGGATTTTCCTTTAAAATACAGGACTATCCTGTAAAATACGGTATAAATAAGGTATAACAGAAGAAATAATCTGATATTCTGCATTTTTGGCATTTTTTTGGAGACATTTTATTCGAAGCGCCATATCTCAGTTACGAATTGACATACAAACATCTATGAGTGAACAATATTATTGGACATTTAACGTTCTACACAATATTTTTAGATGTTTTTTACCATAGGAAGTAATGGAACAAATTATCCATGAAAAACCTAACCTAAGAACGAAAGTTTTTCATCCTCTCCTTTTTTGAGGTCCAAAACATCAGAAATTGTATTTAAAAACATCCCAAAGTTTCATTAAGTTCCGACCTTGTTTCATCGGAAACTACCTGTCGACTGTACTATTTACAAAGGTAGAACGAAAAAGGAAAACATGCAGTTCCACTTAAGGTCCATTACTTATCTCCATTAACTACTACGAGGAAAACCTTTTTGCTAACGACTTTCAGCTTATGAAAAGTTGCAATGCTGGCACTGGCATGATTGAGTATTGTGCTGATGCAAAATTAATGAGGACTTCTCAGAAATTAGACATTGTGTTATTAAAAATAAAAACGAAAAAAGTAGACATTGGTCACACAAATGTGGTCTTACTTTAAATCTTCTAAAGTGCCTCGATACATGATCCAAGATTTCCATGATGATATCAATCAAATTGTTGGGAAAACTTAGGGTCATTATGACCAACAAGAAGTTTCATCAAATGCTTGCAAAATCACTTGTATCCATTCTAACAAAGAACTGTGCACCACACAGGTTAGTTAACAAACCACTTATGACATACAAGATCACCTAAACACTGATTTTGTAGGTGTCAGCCATAAAAGCGTGGATTACTTTTACCACCTAAGCCGACTTTTTGAATGAGTGATCTGTGATCCAATCCAAGGCACTTTTTCAGAATTACTTAAAGGGTTCCTGAAAGAGAATCAATTGGTAGATTCGAAAAAAACCACTAGCTCACCTAATATTCACACAGTGAGACTTCAATCATGCAACGAACGTAGGGGTTCGAATATTTGCGCGAACAAATGCTTCTGTCAATCAATTTTCCGGTTCCAAAAAATAACGTGTCGGCAACATTTTTCACGAAGGCTTTCAAATGTGGAACGCTGCGAAAGAGAAAAGTATGTGAGGTGCTTCAGAAAATCAGGAATCCGGGTCGGGAAAGGAATACTAAGAGAATTAAAGATGGTACGACCAAAATTAGGCTCAAGAGCATATTGCTGTGGATCGAGTATTACGGTTAAACAGTTATTAAATAAATTGCACGACTGGATTGCTCATATGTGTTGGAACTTATAGAATTATCAAAACCAAAACACTTAACGGTTCTTAGTGAAAATGTAGTACGTCATCACATGTCTTAAGCAACAAAGAAGTTATGAAAAAAGTGTTTCGAAAATTTTAGGACCGGTTTTGATAAAATCCTGTTTTTTATTTTTTTTAATTTTTTTTTTTTTATTTAAGTATGCAATGTTTTATTTATATTAATACATCTGATTTTAAAACTTTAAATAATTTGTTTTGATAAGTTTAAAAAAAAATAATCAAAAATTAATTATAAATAAAAAAAAAATAGTTTTTCTAAATGTTGTTACGCAGAATTAATGTGGTTACCTAGGTCTTTTTAAATATAAAATTTTATTTAAATCCATTGAGCCGTTACCGAGAAAGTCGAAAATTAAAAAAAAAAAACCTTTATCTGAAAGGTATCGTTATTAGACTGTTCCTTTAAATTCGGTTTCTATAAGATGGTAGCTAATACCTACAAAAAAATTCCCAAAAAATTTCATCAAAGTCGTTGGAGCCGTTTTCGACAAAAATAAGCTTTTCCTAAACGGTCATATGACAGGTACCGTTATTTGTAGGCCTAAAAATAAAATTTCAATTTCCCCTCTGCGGAAGGTCAAAAGAATCACACATACCAAATATAAAGATAATCGCTGCAGCTCGTTATACATACTGACAGACAGACAGACATTTTTTTGCCACTAACTGATTTAGAGTTCTCTATGATCGTAATGTCATGTTTGATTGTTATCTCATTTTTTTTATATTCACGAATCCTAAACTTGCATTATAGTCCCTTTAATCGCAAATAAAAAGGGGAAAGAGGAGATTTGCAATTAATTTTCTTCAAGGAAGTCATTTCAGTCCACTTCTTTTTAAACAATTTATTCTCTATCTATATATCTATACATCTATGTATACTGTATACATAGTATTAAATTAAGTTTTTTTAATAAAAAAAAACAGTACTTATAACAAAAACACAATTTATAATTTTTTTGTCTGTCTGTCGGTCTTTCTATCTGTTTCTTCCGCCCAATCTCGGGGATGACTGCGCTGATTATAACGGCACTTTCACTGGCAGATTTATGTTCTACGCAGTAACTTAGGCTATTTAAATTACCCACTAGAAGGCGCTGGGGTGGTATTTTTTTTGGAAAATTCCTATTTATGAACCGATTTTGACGGAATTTTTACAGACAGAACGGGACTTTTACAGACGGATAGCTGATGTTGTAAGGTCTAACTAAGCCTATTTTAATCGATTTACTAGCAGATAGCTTATCTTATAACTGAGGCTGTTTTGATTGATAGGTGGCGCCACGCCGCACAGTGGGACGAATGTATGGACAAAACGGCGAAATTAATATCTCCTGTTTTAATGACAGAAACTAAATTATTTTGCATGTTATCACTAATTACGTCAAATATCTATATAATAAAATTAAAACTACATGCATAAACCAGCAATAAACACCCCGCCCCGCACCCCTCGAAGTAAAAGAGTTGAGCAGCGAACTTTATTTTAGAATTGAAACTTTATTTTTAAGATTTTCTATATATTTTTTTAACTTTATTTATATTTTTAGTAACAAATATTAAAGCTTAATAAATTTAAATCCTTATGGGACTAATAAGTGTGATAAATTAATTATAATAATTAATTATTCGCTATCGCTGGCTGATGTTCCATCAATATCGTTCAAGTCTATATTGACTGGCAATGCTACGACTTCCAAATTTTTGCTGAGTAGATATTGCTCAATATCTGGATCAACCTTAGACATATGAGAATTTTTAGATCGTAAACTTGAAATCAGTGGGTCTGAAGTAATTAATAAATGATTAATTAAATCAGTCATTGAACTCGTTCTGAAGCACTTTCGACTATGATCTTGTCTGAACTTTCTGATTTCCTTATGCCTTGCTTCCAACGCTTCTTCAGAAAGAACACCAATGAGTGGACGATTAAAGGTTGGCTTCAGCAACAGTTTCCAACACAGCAGCAATTTCCGGCAATAGCTCAGCTTTATATTTTTGTAATTTGTAGTAACTTGGGAAAAAGTCCACAAAGACACCGTTGACTACAGAACGTAGAAGAGCGTACTTCCTCTTAGACAAATCTAAGTCTAAGAACAATGCTAAGCTTTGCTGCATAGCTAGTTAATGAACTTTTCGATGTTTGAGGCGAGTTGGAACAGCGACCAGTAATTTTAGCAGCATAGGTAAGCTCCTCAGTGCTATATTGCGAAGTCAGTTCATGGACTCGACGTTTTTTCGTACGTTCGCTGCACTCTTCAAATTTTTTCGATGGTCTTCCTTTGCTCGTCCCTGCTTGACTTGGGTTATTGGTCTCACTCACACGATTTGATATATTTATTGATAACGGCAAATTTTGATTAAGCCATCGTTCATTAACTTGCATAAACTTCTCCCGTTTCCTTTGGCAATTTTCCCATTTTTGCTTCAATTTCAGACAATAATACTTCGAAGCTTTTTTAATTTGCAGTTCAACATCTTCAGTCGACTCTTCTAGGCCAAGTAATTGATTGATTTTTATAGCAACGGCATTTAATTTCAACGACTTCTCAATCCAGGTTTGAAATAGGTCACCATTTTTGATTGATGGAGTTAAGCCTATAAAATCGCCAATAATTAAAAAAACGCAAATCTGCGCACAATTTCGTTTGTGATTTAGTTAATATATATATAGATTATCATAAAACAAGAAAGACCTCAGGGGGGGGGGGGGGTTTTGGGGTATTTTAGAAAACCTTACTTAAACACGAAATTCACATAAAAAAAAATTCTTATTAGACATTCAGTTCAAACTACAAACTAAATAAACCACGAAATCAAAGTAATTTTTTATAATAAAATATGATTTCCCATACCTTGGTACATAATATTATCCATTTTATAATAATTTTTTATGCGCGAAATTAAATAAGCAAATAATTTAAATTGTATTAAAAAACCACTTGTTATTACTGTTTGCAAAAAAATGTCCACTTGTCACTCTTTTTGGCTCTGTAACTGTTGCACGAGTTCACGATTCCAAATAATTTTAATGTATATTCAAGATGACTTAACAATGTCTCAAAAGTACCGTTAAAATAATTGATTTTTTTATTTATTGCTATGGGTCGTCCCACTGTGCGCCGGGTTATTTTTTCGAAAATGTATGGTCTACCCAAGCAACGCCGGGTGGTGAAGCTAGTCTTAAGATAGAGATGAAGCTTTTAAACTTGTGCAGTCAATGCCATTAAGAATCTTGCGGTTCATTTTAGATATAAATTCAACTTTATTAGGTTTCTTAAGGCGGCATTAAAAGGACTTTAGTGGGATTAACTTCTGAATGTTTGTTGCTTTATTTATGTGTTTGTTATAAAAACACAAAACACATAAACACAAAACGAGACAAATAACAAATAAATTCTTTATGAAAATCTTTTTTACTTTCTTAAACAAAATTGAAATTTTGGTAAAATTTTTATAACCTCCAGCATCGACGCACTTGGCATGTGACTCTTGGAAGATAGTGTACACCAGACACACATGCACTGACATTGAGTCCTGCCAATGCGGCTTATGGCGCATCAATTAATTAACACTTGACGTTGACAGTCGCTGAAGTTTGATGTCTTGTGCGGTGAATTAACACACAATTTGCATTCAATATGACTGCGATAACAATCTCCAGGTGGGTGGGTGGTTGCTTTTTCGCGTTCCACTGGGAAGGCTTATTGCTAAGGGCAGGTTTCTCTGCACCGATTAAGCAGGTGAAATCTGTAGTTTTTTTGTTTTACAGTTCCACAGCGTATTTATTTAGTATTTAAGGTTGCGGAGGAGAACAAATTGGAACACCGCCGCTGCCGCTGCCGCTGCCGCTGCTGCTACCGTGCCACGCGCCATTGTCTCATAAAATAGGTGTGTTTTTCAAGGATAGACAGGTGGCATGCGAGCAGGGTGGTTTAATTAACGTCAATCGCCCCTCCCTAAGCGACACCGTCTTTTGGTGAACATCCATTGTGTTTGCTTATGTAATATCAGTGAAGCGTTTAAACCGTAAACATGTCGCAAGTCGAGTGAATTCAAATTCGCACAAAGTTACAAATAATGGCGTTAGTGCGGCAGGTGATGGCGCAAATGGGATGGGGATGTGTCGGATGTTGGCGCAGGGGATGCTGCTGCTGCCACTCCTGATCACGGTTCTGTGGCGAGTTATTATATATGGGGTGGTTTAGTAGTTATACTTGTTACGTTGCCTTTTATAATTCAAAAACACATGAAGTAAGTTTGTGCGGTGAGTGGGGTAGCGTTTGCGGTGTTGGGTGTTAGTTAATGAGCATGGCTTGTCGAGATGCCGATTAAGGGAAATCAATTTTGACGTAGGAATTCCAGGAACACGGATTGTTTTACACTATTGACTTATTGCTTGCGAAGGAAAAGTGTTGGTAGCAATGTGTTGCTTTTCCGAGACTCGGAAATGTGCCGATATGGATGTTAAGTGGTTAATTGGTGCTAAGTGATTTGATTTTGAAAGCTTAGGATGTTGGAGTGCATGATGGATTAAAGTTTTACTCTGGGTATCTTAAAGTTTATCCGTGAACTTCTTATATGGTTTTATGATGATTATGGCCCCATTTGCTTGTTTCTTATAAAGGGGTTGTAAGGTTAGAGGGCTCCAGCAATACATCATTGAGTTACTGTTATAGATTGGAGATAATATCTCGAAATAACTTAAGCTTTAAGTAACGTAAAGAATACCGGAAGATTGCGGCCCTTGAAGCGATAAACCCGGAGAACAAAACTGATTGACGAGGTCCGCGAAGGAGAGCTTCATGCGAAACGTCATTAATGTACAAAGCACAAACTACTTGACATAAGACAACTTATGTAATTATACTCGTAAGAACAAATAAAGGTCTTTTTTTAGTGATTAAGATCAAACACGGGGTACGGGTAGGTATACATATATTTTCTATAAAGAATATCTTCATCATTATCATTATCTACATTTTCTGCGGCAAAAAAAGGGAAATTAAGTGGGGAGGAGACCTGCATTGCAGACAAATAAAACTCAAGTTAAAGAACATTTTTTTAATTTCGAACTTAAATTCGAACATTCCATTAAAATTTTTGTACTAGCACGACAGCTCCTTAAGGAGCCAAGGCGTAGTGACTTATACTCTCAACCATTCCTGTGTGTGTGTTTTTAATCTGCTAGAATGGAAGGGACCTTGGAGCCCAATTTCGGACGTACCGTGAAATATAGGGATTCTATTTTAAGCCGAACGACACGAATTTGGAATAGTTTACCCGGCGGGATTTTCCCTTGCCATTTTGATCTGCTAACATTCAAAACCAATGTTAATCGGCACCTCCTATCTCTCCCCTCCCTATCTTCGTAATGCCCGCGCAGTGTGTTCTACATTAAAAGGGAAACACATAATCCCTTGTGCGCGCGTTAACCTACAATTTACCGCCGAGTCCGAACGGCTACACGAGATGCACTTTTTCAAGACAAATTTTTACTCTTGGAGATTTTTCTTCCGTTCCTCGCAAGAGGCAGTACCCGGAAAAGAAGGCGGCTATGAGCAGGACTCGAACCCAGGCTCTTCGCTTAGCAGTCCGACACACTAACCACTAAGCCACGGAGCACTACCGAACATCCCTCTACAAAACATAAAATTGTCTTACAATTTCACTTAAAGTCCAATTAAGTATTTAAGAATTTACTATCTTTGTGGCAGTATTTACATATTTTCTTCTTAATTTTTGCAATTCATTTTCCCCTTCCGTTTTAATCATTTTCTTCTTTCCGACGGAACAACGTTCGAAATATATATAAAACGTAATTCAAACTAAATTCACAAGTTTATCTTCTTTTGCTTGCCTCACCTCAATGCCGAAGCTGTATCGATTTTCCTTAAATTACTTGAAGCAAGACCTTCCCACCAGCTGTTGCCGCGTCCTAAATAACTCTCCGCCTCTCTCCACTGCCGCACCGGATGTCCTCTTTGGCATCGAATTCCAATCAGGTGTAAAATCTTTGTTCTATTAAATTTCGTTTCAGTGTCCTGAAAACAAACGAAAAAGCACAATTTCCAAATAAATATTGCTGGATGCTGCTCCTGTTGCAATACGTCGAACTTCGTGATTTATCAACAGTACTGTGGGGCCATTTATCATAGCCAACGACAAGAAACGAACTCCAAACCAGATGGGACTCCTCATCAAAATCTGTTTAGTCGGCCAGCTCGCCACGCGGTGCTATGGTGTCTCCCAATATTTGTCCAGGAAAAAGGACATAAATCGACTGTCATTCGAGCCAATTGCGAACGTTTAAAGTGGAGAATATCTTTGAGAAGTAAACGACAGTCATGGTCCTTCAAACTGCGATGTGGCCAAAGGCAAAGCAGTGCGGCTCCTTTGACGGTGCGGTATGTGTTTTGGGAATTCAATTTGGAACAGTGGTTCGTTGTTTTCACGGCGATTTCTCAGGAACCACGTTCACTTCAATCCCACGAGAATTAATTGCAACATTTTCAAGTACCACAGTTCTTTGGCGTCGACGCGCTTCTGTCAAGCCTCATTCTATCCTTCCTCAGGCGCTCTATACACTTGAAACGCTTTGTCATGACATAATTCAATTTGAGGACACAAACCATCAACTATCTGGCAACAGTCAGAAACGTTTCATGACACTGGCACATTAGGTCACATGCCTTTCAATAGTCCATTATGAGAGCTCGAAATGCCTTTTTACGGAGAGCGATGTCTTGTTGTAAGGATATATTTTTGGACTTGTGTGTGAATGGCGACAGTTTCCTGGAAATCGTGATTGCCGTTGACCGTGAAACTGTTTTTTGTTTCCTACTAAGAGGTTCAAAGAAATGTTTAGTGCGGGCCGTTGAAATGCACAATGTTCTAAATGGGGCACATAAACATGCAACTGATAACATGGTCGCACTTGACTGGTTATACCCTTAGGGCGCGCTTATAAGTTGAAAAAGTAATCAAAAACATTATGCAACAACTTGACCCTATAAGAGCTCTGAGACAACCATGGAGACATTTCAATGACCTTGGTGGCCAATTCACGTTACATCTGTGAGAGATAAACTTGCCATCAAATCGTTCCTGCAGAATGTCAATCGTTTGTTGCACGAAGTGTCGTCCTACTAGAACATATCGTCTAGGTCTATATGGGGTCCTCTTCCAAACTTTGTTAAATCCGAAACAAAATTCGCCAAGTTGAAGAACCCGGACAATATTCTCGACACTCAGCAGCGAAAATTTAGACGCAAGTTTCTTCACTAGGAGGGCCCCATGTGTTTTTCAAAATAGGTTGCTCCTCGATGTAAATCCGGCCCATTTTGCTAAGGATGTAATTTTATGCCCATTTAAAACCGAAACATGCGGCATGTGGCATGAGTTTTCTGTCACTTACTCCCTCGCTGATAGTAAAATACTGTGATGTGGGAAGCACACTTGAAGACATTTTGGTGCCGGGTCCCATAGTAAAAGCCTTTTCGTGCCACACGCGACTAATTCCAATTGCCTCAATATTCCCAGGCAATAATGCACTTTTGGTTAACAGTATTTTTAAGGGTTGCTCGAATAATGAGAATGAGAACCATTACTGTTACACGTGCTGAGAACGTTATTTGACATTGTAAAGTCGAAATTAGCCATTGCATGCTTATGTTTTTTCCTTCCCGTAGAAAACAGTGCTTTTTCTATGAGGTCGGATGTCGGAATAAGTTGCCGCTTAACTAGCTTTCTGTTTTTTTTTTTTTTTAAGTCATTTAAGTTTTAAGAGGAACATGTTATACACCTTCTTTGCAACTCCGCTGGATATGAAAATAACTTTTTTTAAAATATGCAATTCGGTTGGAAATTTCCGTAGAAATTTAATAAAAAACAAAATTTTCTCGGTTGACATAACATGCAGGTGATTTATTGTTGCAGTGAGCTGAAAGTTTGTTGCATGAAGTGATTAAGGTATTGTTGAATCAAGAACAAGATCGAAATTAATTTTCAAGAAAAGTGGTATTTTTGTATTGTATTGATTGCAAGAATTATTTAATTGGACTTCAGAAATAAGTTTGACATAAATGTCAAATAAACTCCACTAAAAACAACAACAAACAACTAGCAATAGTTGTTGTTGTTTTAATATATTTTTTTTGTCAATGATTCTGATTCCTTCCTGATTCTTTTTCCTTCGTCCAGTTGGACAGAGTTCCATGGAGAACTGTTTCGAATACCTCTATGATATTGAGAAGAAGATTTTAATATTTATTATTAAGCTTTGACTATTTTATTAACAATAATTAAGTTCTAGTATAAAACCAATATTTTTTTTTATAATTAACGCGCGCACAAGGGACTATTTGCTTGCCTTTTAATATAGAGCTGTACGGGCATTAGGAAGATAGGGAGGGGAGAGATAGGAGGTGCCGATTAACATTGGTTTTGAATGTTAGCAGATCAAAATGGCAAGGGAAAATCCCACCGGGTAAACCATTCCAAATTCGTGTTGTTCGGCTAAAAAAAGAATCCCTATATTTCACGGTATTTCCAAAATTGGGCTCAAGGGTGAACTGATGAGCATTCCTTGCGAGACGAATATTACGGGAGCAACTTTTAAAGGTAATATTTTTTATAAAAGAAACGATAACGAGCGTCGGTGTTCGAGAGGGGTAATTGATTCAGCGGCAGTTCTATTTCCTATCAATCTTATTGCTCGATTTTGTATTTTATCAACCAGGTGAAGTGATGTTTGTGAAGCACCTGCCCAGAGGTGGGAGTTATACTCGAGTTTAGGGCGTATAAACGCTTTATAGATTGTAGCCAGATCAGATGGGGAAAAATACTTCTTACACCAATACAGAAAACTTAAGCACTTAGCAGCATTCTTAGCGATTTCAAATATATGGTCGTTCCAACGGAGGTCGTCGTTGACACACATACCGAGAACTGAGAGCTTTTCGGTTTCTTCGATGCTTTAACGACAGAAGACAGCATTGAGTTTTCGAAGCATTAAACTCCACACGATTCCTATTACCCCATTTTATAATGCTGTATAAATCGGAGTTTAATGAGCTTGACATACGTTACCGTTGCAATTGTACGTCCAAAGGCGAAGGACGTGATTTATCGAACTAATATGAAAACCTGAGGGTACAGTGGTCAGCAAAACAGTTTAGTGGATTAGAAGTAAAAGACAGAAGATCATTTATAAAAATGAGGAAAAGAGTCAGAGACAGAACAGAGCCCTGGGGCACACCAGCATTTTTTTTGTGGGAATCAGACTTGAATCCGTCCAATACAACTTGTATTGAACGGTCCAGAAGATAGCTTCTAATCCAACGAACAAGAGTATTATCGATCCCAAAAGCACGCATTTTCGATAAGAGAGCTTCATGCCAAACTCTATCAAATACCTTGGAGAAGCTTTCGATCTTCAAGATATTCCTTAAGCTGACGGTTAATCAGTGTTTCCATTACCTTAGAAAGTAGGGATGTTAGTGCTATGGGTCGGTTGGAGGAGGAGGAGGATGGGTCACCTTTCTTAGGGACAGGCTGGACAAAGTTAAGGAGAAGCAACGTTGCTGTGAGGCAGCGTGGAGCTGGCAGCGAAATAGGGGGCGAGCATGTTTGACTTCCCTAAAGAGTAGACAATAGGTTTGCCCTTAGAGATGAACGTTGGAACCGAAGATAATGAGGAGTTTTTAATATTTTTTACAAATGACCAAACATTTTTACAGCCTTGGAGACTCTGCAGAATTTTTGGCCGTAATTTTTGTTCGTGCAAAAATTTGGTTCTTTCAATAAGGGAGTTTCTCGTTTGTGCTTTTTCCGATTATCCTCTGTAGTGTTGGCTTTGTAAGATTGGAAATTTAATTCTTTAAACCTGATAGCTTCTTTACACTCAGAGTTAAACCAGGTCCTTCAGTTTTCACTCGGTTAGGAATAAAAGCATGGATCCATAGAAGAATCACATTTGTGATCATTTCAGCACTGGCATCAATGTCAGTATCGAGGAAACATAAAATAAGACCTAGTGACTTATACTCTCAACCATTCCTGTGTGTGTGTTGTAAATCTGCAAGAATGGAAAGGACCTACAGTTTAACGTTAAGTTACAGTTAAGAGCTCGTCATACTGTTGAGGTTTGGTCTCCTGTAAATAAAACAATAATGAATGAAATGCTTGCGGATAGTGAATTTGACCCACAAGAAATTAAAGTCCGTCTTAAAATTGCTACTGAAAGTCTTCCGGTAGTAGGAGTTTTCGACCAAATTTGCAAGCTTGTTGAGCCACATTCGGAAAAAAATTAGTTCCATCATTTTTTACTTGCGATTATAGGTACTAAAATACAAGTTATATATTCGTGCAAAAAAAATTGAGATAACAATCAAACATGACCTTACGATGATAGAGAAACATATTTGAGTTACTGGCAAAATTCCGTCCGTCTGTCTGTCTGTCTGTCTGTCTTTACGGATGTATTTTGGACAGTAGCCTAAACGGTTGGGGCAGTCGTCTTCAAATTTAGAACTTAAGGTTATTCTGACATTCTACAGAGGGGTTTTTTCAATTTTTTTTTTAAGTTCATAAGTACCTGTCATATAACCGTAATGTAAAAGCTTATTTTCTCGAAAATAGTTACAAGAATTTTTATGAAAAAAAATCAATGTACCGCTGTAGGTAAGTTATATTTTGGTGACAAAAAAAAATTAATATGGAGGGCTAAAAACGGTACACCCCATAGGACTGTTTTTTTTTCTTCGACTTTCTCGAAAACTGGTGATCCGATTACTATCAAAATTGATATTCAGGAAGATGCAGGTAGCCTTAGTGATTTCACATTAATTTTTTTGCGAAAACTGTTTTTTTGTATTTTTAATAATTTTTAAAACAATTTTTTTGAAAAATCAATATTTTGAAACGGGTAATTGATTTTTTTTTTAATTTTGTTTTTAAATGTATGTTATTTTAGTGCTTAAGTTTGTGTTCTTGAATTTGTTTTTACATTTCTTAAAGAAATAAAATGGCGAAATTATTTCACGCAATATATTTTAACGTACTTTATTCGAACAATCAAAAAACACAAAAATTAAATAAATGCTTTGATGTTAACTTTAATTTTCTTAAATTTTATTCTACAATGTGACCGCACATAATGAGCAAGTACGTGCGACCCAGTCGTGCACATTTTTTCATTTTCCTTAGAGAAATCACTTCCAAAAACCCATGAATATGATTTATTGTGTCTATTGTAAGTTTTAGATTTATGAAAAGCGTTTCAAGTATTAACTGTTTCACTTTATCAAACAAACATAAATACTTTTTCGAACGTAATACGTCACCGGACACATTATATAGGTAAAAACAAACCATCAGCTATCGTCATTACACAAGTGAGCTACATTAGCTGATTGATATCTGATAATATCTGATATATACGCATATCCCTGATATCGTGAGCATACAATGGCCCAAGGCTTTTCTTTAATCAAGGACATTGTACGATGTTATATAAGGATAACCATTGGGTACCCTACAATCGGAACAGATTGCGGGAAAACAATAGGCAGGCGGTTTTTTGGGGAACGTCGTTTAAGAAATATTGTTGAAGCAAAAGGTTCGATACCTCCCCAAAGTGTTTGGGGTTTTATTGAAGCTATTCAATTGATTCGGGATACCTGTAACTATACATACATGTATTCCTGTATCCATGGAACAAAACAAGCGGATTATTCCAATTTACTGCTGGAAAGTAATTGATATTTAATAGCTAGGTAGGAGGTAGCTGATGAAGATACAAGAAGGCCATATTGATTTCATTTGAATCAGAAATAATTGAAATAACATATGTCGTATTTTGTTCTATTGATGGTCTCGGTTTGTTCTACAATCTTACTTCCTTGCTTTTTGATATCTTGGTTACCTCGTAGAAAATAGGTTATTCTGGGACAGCACCTTTGGTTTCTAGAGATGTCTTTTTGTCTAGCGAAATAAAGCTTAACCAGAAACAGAAATTGAAAAATAACAATTACAATATCTGAAGAAGAAAGCGACCAAACTTTTCGTGGAAGGAGGCGTCACAAGCTTTATTCCTTCATATCTTTTTCCACCATGAGAAGCGAATGTATCTGGAAATCACAGTGCATGCCCATGAAGCACCTCAACTAACTAATTTTACAGCAAAAGTCTGAATGAAAATTATTATTATCTAATGGCTGGTAATTTTGAATGCCAAGAAATTAGATTGAGGAAATCAAATATAAAATCCGAGGGTATACGATATTCTTGATTGGATGGGTCGACATACCATGTTGAGTATAACATCGCTTTTTATGCTACATTCGTTCTTAAACGGCATAGTTTTTCTAGATCTGTTATCTGGCTCTGCGGGTCAACAGATAGGAAACTGTTTACGAACGGCTGCGTTCGCCAGTGATAAACTGTAGATTTGCCGCCGTTATACAGATTCTGAACGAGCTTGTGGTTTTGGATGAATTTTTTTCTAGCACATTCTTTCAATTTTAGTAGAATGCGCTGGCCATGTTTGTTCAACGCTTAGCCCAGAGAACTTTATATGACGGTAATCTATCGAACGTGGGAATCAATGGAAATACCTGCTGCATAACATCAACAATGGACAGAACAATCCCACGGTACAAAGACCAGAACAACAACTGCAATCTGCAAGAACCCTACAAGCACTTAAACTTCAGATTCTTTGATTTAGTAAGCTTAAAGCAAGCTTATTTCTACAATCAGAGGCTCATCATAGGTGCATGTGTTAGATGTTAGTAAAAACTTAAATAAAACAAAACTAAAATAAAATAAAACACAGCTAGCCTAACACATGCACAAAGCACTGGTTCGAAATAAGGAAGGAAATAATCAGTGTCGATCTTAAGCTCATAGAGGCCGGACGTCGTCGGGTCGAGGTGCGCGCACAAACAATTAAACAAAAGTCAAAAAAAAAAAAAAATTATTGCGCATTGTTATCGCGAGTGTTAAAAAAAAATTAATATTACACACTCGTTTGAGAAATTGGCAAAAACCCCTCGCGTGTGCTGTAAAGAAAATAATAATATCCACTCGTGTCGTTGGAAGACGATAAGATGCCCATTCGCGCTGTGGAAGAAAAAAAAAATTATACACACTTGCATAACAAATTAAATTATCCTCTTATCTGTCCCAACCCTTTGTGCTTAGCTTAACTGCCTCTTTCTTATCTACTGTAAACATCGTATGCTTGCGGTAAATGGATAAGCGCATCTGAGTTTGTCCTATTGTGCTGAATATTTAAATTGATTTTTTGTACGCAAGCTGTCTTATGGGCATAACACCTAAGACAGTTTGTTTATTACAGAGATTAATTTCGATTTTCACTGCATGGTTCGACTTAGTCAGAATTGTGTTTTGTGTGTAAGTATTTTTAAATGGTAAGTGACTTTTGTGTCGTGTATTCCAATGTTCGTGGTATAAGAAAGAATTTCTTTCACCTGTATGTCTACACTGTTCAATACAGGCCAGCTGTTTTGGCATTAAGTGAAACCCAGGTTGGAGTTAATACTGATTTATCAGAGTTTGCTCTACATGGGTATAGCTTGGTGCCATTACTCTTTTCCCATCATGGTCTCGTGGTCTATGTTAGGAATGATATTGCTTGCCAGAGCCTTCCCCAATATGGGCAATGTTCCAACACGGACTTTAACTTCTTGTGGCTCAAATTCACTGTCCGCAAGCATATCATTCATTATTGTTTTATTTACAGGAGTCCAAATTTTGACAGTAATTCGACTTGTAACGAGTTTGATGCGCTGTCTGATTCTATCTCGAAAATTGTTTCCATTTGTCCTCGCACTGAAATCGTTATTGCGGGAGATTTCAATGTACACAATTCCAATTGGCTCCGCTATTCTGGTCAGACAACACCCGAAGGAAGGTATGTCGAGCTCTTTGCCGGGTTACATCACCTTACCCAACTGATCGATGTGCCAACGCGTATACCGGATGTTGCTGGGCAAGCCGCCCATACTCTTGACTTGTTTCTTACTTCTCACCCTGATAAATATACCATTAGTGTAACTTCTCCATTTGGCACTTCAGACCATTGTGTCATTTCAGCCAATTTCTCATCCTCCGCCCATCCAGTTAAAGAAAAACTTCCCACCAGGACCGTTTGGCAATACGAGAAAGCCAACTGGGACGGCCTGAAAATTTTTTTCCGAAACTTTAACTGGTCACTATGCTTCCTCGATAGTGACATTGATGCCAGTGCTGAAATGATCACAAATGTGATTCTTCTAGGGATGCGTGCTTTTATTCCTAACAGAGTAAAAAGCATTGAGCCTAAAGAAAAGTCTTGGTTTAATTCTGAGTGTAAAGAAGCTATCAGGCTCAAAGAAGTAAGTTTCCGTTCTTACAAAACCAACCCTACAGAGGAAAATCGGAAAAAGCACAAACAAGCAAGAAATTCATGCAACTCCTTTATTGAAAGAATCAAATTTTTGCATGACCAAAAATTATGACAAAAATTCTGCAGTGTCCCAAAGGCAGTAAAAATTTTTGGTCATTTGTAAAAAAATATTAAAAACTCCTTAACATCTTCGGTTCCAACGCTCATGGACAATAACAAACCAATTGTTTACTCTTCAGAGAAGCAAACTTGCTCGCCGCCCATTTCGCTGCCAGCTCCACGCTGCCGCATAGCAACGTTGCCCCTCCTGTACTTGAGAATGTAAATTTTTCCATGGGACAGATTTTTTTCCGCACTCGTACAGTAGCAAGAGTTCTCAAAGATATCGATATACACAAATCCGCTGGCCCGGATGGTGTACCCCCGATTCTTCTGAAGAGGTGTTCTTCCACACTGGCAAAGCCACTGCGTAAGCTTTTCCATCGCTCCTACTCTTCTGGAATCTTTCCTAGAAGTTGGAAAACAGCATTTGTCCAGCCTGTCCCTAAGAAATGTGACCCATCCTCCCCCTCCTCCTACCGACCCATAGCACTGACATCCCTTCTTTCCAAGGTCATGGTTCTTTATAACCATTTTTAATCATTGGACCCTAAGAAGGCGATTAATCATCGAATTAAAGGCTGAGATTTTTATGATCCACGGATGGGCAGACGATGCTGAAATTATGGAAACAGTTGAAGCTGCCTTTGTATAAATTTCAAACACAAGTTTATTAGAAGCGATTGATAAGCTCAAATCCAGGAAGTTTAAGCAGTTCGGTTCATATTCCACAGTAAACGAAATATTTCGATCCAAATTATTCAATACTGATTCGAGGAACAATGAAAGATTCCGCTGGGTACCTGTCCATAGACAAAAGACATCATCCACATATCCACGAAGTGGCACATATCTCCCGATTTTGTTTATTGTTTATTTGGGACTTATGCTCGCACTAGTTTTGCCTAGGCAGATAGAAAATACCGTTCAGAATGTTTTATCAAAATCGTTCGAGAAAAATAAGTTTTTCAAAAAAAAAAAAAAAAAAAATACTGCAGTTACCGTTAGTTTTTCAGCTAGAATGCCAATTCGAAAAACAGTTTGACTTTTTTTGAGTTCTCTATCATCACAATGTTTATTTTTACTTGCGATTATAGGTACTATAATACAAGTTATGCATTCGTGCAGATTAAAATTTTTGAGATAACAATCAAACATGACAT
Source organism: Platycheirus rosarum (assembly GCA_963971375.1). Taxonomy (NCBI): domain Eukaryota; kingdom Metazoa; phylum Arthropoda; class Insecta; order Diptera; family Syrphidae; genus Platycheirus; species Platycheirus rosarum. Next base: position 1,484,945 of record OZ020508.1, read on the forward strand.
TACGAAGATAGAGAAACATATTTGAGTTACTGGCAAAATTCTGTCCGTCTGTCCGTCTGTCTGGCTGTCTGTACGGATGTAGTTTGGACTGCAGCCTAAACGGTTGGGCCAATCGTCTTCAAATTAAGAACTTAAGTTTCTTTTGAAATTCTACTTGAAATTCTACAGGGGACTTTTTTCAATTTTTTTTTTAGCTCAAATATTAACGGTACCTGTCATATAACCGTTATGTAAGAGCTTATTTTTCTCGAAAACTGCTCCAAGAATTTTTATAAAAAAAAATCAGTGTACTGCTGTAGGTATGCATTATATTTTGGTTAAAAAAATATTAATATGGTGGGCTAAAAACGGTACCTCCCATAGGACCGGTTTTTTTCTTCGACTTTTTTCGAAAACTGGTGATCCGATTACAATCAAAATTGATACTTAAAAAGATGTAGGTAGCCTGCGTAATTTTGCATTAATTTTTTTTTCGAATTTTTTTTTTGTATTTTTAATATTTTTTTTAATTTTGTTTTGTTTTGAAAAATCAATATTTTGAAAACGGGTAAGTGAATTTTTTTTTAAATTTTGTTTTTGAATGTACATTATTTTTGTGTTTAAGTTTGTATTCTTGAATTATTTTTTTTTATTTTTTTAAAAAAAGTTGTTAATAAAAACAGTTTTATTTAAAAACGGCTCTAACGATTTTGAAAAAAAAATCACATTTTTTCAAATTTTTTAAAGGAATAAAATGGCGTTTAAATTTTTCCGCTGAAAACTATTTTACGTAATTTTTTCAAACAATCAAAAGTCAGAAAAATCGAATATAATCTTTGAAGTTCCCTTAATATTTTTCAAATTTTATTCCAAGTTATTACGGCACTTAAGAGCAAGTACGTGCGATCCAGTCGTGCAATTTATTTTGTACGGATGCATAACTTGCCTTATAGTAAAAGGTCTTTTTTTTAGAGCTTTAGAACTTTGAAATGGAATAAAACAAAAATTATTTTTATAATTTGACATGAAATTTACTTTATTCAAAATATAACTTCTGGCATATGGCCGCCATGGCTGGCTCTGACGTGTTCTAATCTGGAGGTTCAATTTTCGATGACTTTTTCCAACATTTTTTGGCCGTATATCGGCAATAACGCGGCGAATGTTTTCCTCCAAGTGGTCAATCCGTTTCGGGCTTATCGGCGTAGACTAGCGACTTCACATATCACTACAGAAAATAGTCAAGCGGCATTAAATTACACGATCTTAGAGGCCAATTAACGGTTCCGTAACGTGAAACAATGTGGCACGAGCTGTGTGCGATGTTGTGCCGTCTTTTTGAAACCACAGCTCCTGCACATCATCGTTGTTCAATTGATGGACGAAAAAATCAGTAATCATGGCTGTATAGCGGTCAGCATTGACTGTAATGTACTAGCCAGCATCGTTTTTTAAAGAAGTACGGACCAATTATTCCACAAACCCATAAAGCACACCAAACAGTCAGTTTTTTGTGGATGTAATAATGTCTCAACACTTTAGGTTTATTATCACCCCAAATACCAAAAAACCATGAAAATTGGGATCAACGGCAATCTTTTTTGGCCCGTTCACCGAATCTTTTTTGTAAACACGCAAACCAAGATCTTTCCGCAAAATCTTACAAAAAGGATCGACAAATATCCCATTCCTGTGCAAGATGGCAGAAAGAAAGATTCAAGTCTTCCTCTACGCTACGCTCTACAGCAGCAATTACTTCTTCTGTACAAACTATACGATGTCTCTGTGGATGCGTATTATCATTTTGAGTAAACGTGTTGCGAAAACGTTCCATAGTTAATCGAATTAATGGACCAACTGATGGACGATTATGTTGACCGTAAAATGGACGTAGTGCGCGATACGTATTTCGAACAGAACCATGATTTTCAAAATTAATTTGCACAATTTGGAAGCGTTATTCAGGCGTCAGTTGAAATGCCAAACCAAACTTAAAATAAATCACTTGACAGTTTACAAAATGGCCGCCAGTTAAATTAGTGTTGCCAACTTAAAGTTCTATACCTCTAAATAAACATCGTTACACAGTAGTTCATGATTTTTTTCGAGGAAGGAAACGAAATCCTGACAGAAACTGAATTTAAATCTAATGCAGCTATCTCTCACAAAAAACATGTGCCTTTGTCGAAACCCTCTTGTTCGCTATACTACCATAATGCAGGAGGTATGAGAACAAAAGATGTTAATTATCAATACGCTGACAATTTGCCTTCATCAAATCATCATCCTTCCATTTTGGAAACAAAAGCTCATCTTTTTATTATCAAAATGTAGGTGGGTTAAGAAGTAGACTTGATAATGTAACGGGTGATTTTTTTGAGGTTAGGATTTTCATGCATTAGTATTTGACAGATCACGCGGGATTTCAGACATGGTGTCAAAGAGAAAGATGCTCAGTATGCTTTGACATTGAAAGAAATTGAATTGGAGTCAAACTGCTCAGCTCTTAATCAAGATATTGACCAGATTATTGTTTGTGTAAAAATAAATGAATCACAATTATTTGTCGTAGCAAGTTATATACCACCTAAGAGCTCACTAGACTTCTACAACTTACATTTGTTAAATTCAAAACCAATTTTAGATAATATGAATAATCTAAAGCATGTAATATTTGCTGGAGATTTTAATATTGGTAATATTAATTGGGAATTTGACTTAGAAGACAAATATTTAATTCGTTTTGAAGTAACAACTGAAATTGAAATTTCTGTTATTGATTTTTTAAGCCAATATGATTTAGTCCAAATTAACCATGAACATAACGATCTCAATCGGATCCTCGATTTAGTATTTGTTGATAAGGAATTTCATATTTCTATAGAAAAGTCAAATTTCCCCGTTGTAGGCAACACACAACACCACCTCGCAATTGAGGGAGATATAATTTTTTATAACTATTTAAAAAAAGAAAATATTTGTAATACTATTGTATACAATTATCTAAAAGCTAACAACAAATACTCAATCATTGCATCATAATTGAGTATTTGTTGTCTTTTTCGTGAGAATTTCGCAGAATATTTTTACCGGTACTGATTTAGAAAATGATTATAAGGCATTTACGTCGATTTTACAAAGAGCTATTGAAAAATATGTACCAGTAAAACATTTAAAACAGAATGCTAACCCTGTCTGGTTTAATAGGAGGTTAGGCAATCTCAAGAATCGAAAAAAACAAAGCATATAAGTTATACAAAAACAACAAACAAGATCTTAATCTTCGAAACAGCTATCTGGATTGTCAAACAAAATTTTACTATTTGAATAAATGTTTTATATCGGAACTACATACTTTCTGTTGAAAATGAACTTAAAAGTAATAGCAAGCCCTTTTGGAATTTTATAAACACTAAACGAAAGTCTATTGGATTACCAAGCTGCATGAAGTACATTGACACAACTACAAGTGAAACATCTGTAATTTGTAATTTATTTGCAGATTACTTTCAATCAGTCTATTCTTCAGAATCTGTTATAAGTCAAGAGCTTCCAGGGGTAAGTGAATGTGTGGATCTTGGGTCACTTGTTCTATGCCAAGCGGAAGTTGAATTATCCCTTTAAAGCTTGGATGTAAAAACAAGTGAAGGTCCCGATAACATTCCTCCCATATTTTTGAAAAAAACTGTGCAATCGCGTTAGCCCAGCCGCTAACGCTGATCTTTAATTTACCTCTTTCCAAAGGCAATTTCTTGAAATCGTGGAAAATTTCGTTTTTGTCTCCAATTTTTAAATCAGGGTCTAAACACGAAATAACAAATTACAGACCAATCTGCAAGATCTCTGCTATTCCAAAACTATTTGAAAAAAAAGTTTATAATAGAATTTCATTAATATATAGCAGTCTTTCAACATGGTTTTGTAGCGGGCAAATCAACATCAACAAATTTAATGATTATGACTAATGCCATTATTTCTAGTATTGAAAAAGGATATCAAACTGATATTATCTTTACCGATTTTGCTAAAGCTTTCGACAGAGTAAATCACAAAATTCTACTTCATAAGCTTTTCTTTGTTGGTGTTCATTCATCTCTATTACTGTGGCTTAAATCTTATTTGAATGGAAGAGTTCAAGTTGTGAAAATTAAAAAACTATAAATCAGATGATTTAAATGTCCCATCAGGTGTCCCCCAAGGTAGTCATTTGGGACCACTGCTTTTTCTTCTTTTTGTCAATGATATTCCCACTATCTGTCTCCTTTTTGGGGATGATCTGAAACTTTATCGAAAGATATCCAGCAATTCAGACTGTAGCCTTCTGTTAGCCGACTTGGATAGATTGGCCACTTGGTGCAATGTCAACTACCTTGACCTTAATATGTCAAGTTTTATCCTGTCACAGGAACCATAACCCAATTATGTTTGATTACGGCATCTATAACATTAAATTAGGAAGGGTGGCGCAAAAAAAAAGATTTGGGTGTTATTCTTGACGTTAATCTGTCATTTCATCCTCATTTTGATTATGTGATCAACAAAGCCAATCAGATGCTGGGTGTTCTTAAAAGAAACACCAGAGAGTTTAAAGATTCCTACACCCTTATAACATTGTATAATTCATTGGTAAGATCCGTGCTAGAGTATTGCTGTACAGTTTGGAGTCCATATTATTCAAATTCGTCAAAAAGAATAGAAAATGTTCAAAGAAATTTTACGAGATATGCTTTCTTTAAATTGAGATGGAGAATCCCTAGACCTTCCTATGAAACTAGGTGCTTATTATTTGGTATGAAATCACTGGAAACTCGCCGGAAATATTTCTCAGTAATGTTAGTCCGCTTATTAATTTATTCTATGAAAGAAAGGCACCCTCGAGAATTACACGCCATCGATTTGTTATATATGAACATTTTCATCACAGAAATTATGGGCGCAATGAGCCCATTTCCCTTTGCATCAGAGAAGCTAATGCAGTATGCTCTATAAATCTTATGTTTATTATTTAATTTTAGTAAAAATTATTTAAAATATGTAACGAATTTATTTATTTAATTTCTTATTGAACAGTTGCGTATAAATTTAAGTGTATTTATTGTATAACATTCACACCCACCTACAAAAATGTACATATTCCTATTTGATAAGTCTGTAAGATGATGAAAAAAAAAATAAAAAAAAAATAATCGCAAGTAAAAATTACATACTAATGAGTCGATATGCTTATGCAAGAAACTCTATTTGAGAGGAAAGTCCTGACGTTGTCCCTCAAACCACTAATTAATATATTATTAAGCTGTGTGATATGTAAGATTTTGCGGGATAATATTTTCTTGTTTCCTTGTAATTTGTGTTGAATATAACATACAAATTCAAGCCCAAACGATTGTTGAAGGCCATATTTAATTTTTTGGTTTGTGCCTTATTTTCCTGGGCCTTATTTAATAGAGCCTCTGAATTTATGGTTTTTTTGGGACTTTATTTTCGTTAGAAAAACTTTTGCTTACAATAAATTGCTAAAATCAACATGATTTCCTCCGTTATTCGACAATTTTAATCTCTTGAGATTTTCAAATTATTTATTTATTTATTTATTGAGACACGATCCTCCGCGTATTGATGGGAAATTATTTCAAACGAAGTTTAGTTTAAATTATTTCTCACTCTTCGTGGGAAATTAGGTCCCTGCACCAAGATGGAGTTTATTTTGTCGGTATGCACTACGTTCTTACGTTACGTTCTGTTTCAAAATAATCAGAGCTATCAACAAAAGCTATCACATTTAAAATTTAATTCCACGTGAAGCAAGAACCACTTGTGCAACTTATTTATTTTTTTTTATTTTTTATTCCAAAATAATATTTATTTTAAGTGAGTGAAGCAAAGCCTTTTTCCAAAACAGGAAAACTCTTTTATGTAACATAATTACCCTACATCCTAATAATACATAACTAAAAGCACCCACATATATATGTATGGCTTATGGCACTTGACAGAATAAAAAGTTAATTATGCTATATCCCACAAACTGAGCCTAAAAAAGCAACATTTATGAATACAAATATAACAATTAAAACATCACATTTAAGCCTCATTTATTTATTTTTTCAAATGGACAGCACGTTTTTAATTTGTTTAATGATTTGAATGATGTTTACCTATTTTCGTCCAAAAACCCTTAAGTCTTAGACCACCAATAGAGATTTCAATATAAAAAAAAAAAAAACAAAAAAACAACCAAAAGTTATTCATCACAATATTTTCCAATTTTCTCTTGAAACAAAAAAAAACATTCTTCTTTTAAACTTAATAAACCCTCCCTCCCTCATACCCTTTGGGGTGTTTTCGTCATCAGTGTGTTTCCGCTCAAAGTCTTCAAAAACAATCTTTTAATTATTATTCATCATTTCGATGTTGTCAGTCATAAAATCATTTTTGTACATTAAATTCAAGTTTTTATTGTGCGTGTGTTTACTTTCTGAGGATTAATACTGTTTTCGTGTTTTTTAGGCTTTTTCCAACTTAAAATCGGAAAAAAATGTTAAGAAGACAGAGTACTTTTCAACGATGGGAAAACGTGAGATTCATGTTAAGTTCTTTGGAAAACGACACATACATACCAATAAAATGTACAAATAAGGGTTGAGAGCTGAAAGCTCTGAAGCTCTGATATGATTTATCACAGCATTATTGGTCTTAAGTTTACTTTCTGAATATTTATTTTTGAAAACACTTGAGTTTGTGGGGGGGCTTGTCGCGGGATCGTTGTATGAATATCTCTTTAAGGATTTGCATATTGTTTTGTTTTATTTAGCGAAGCCCTTTTTAAGGGCAATCAAGGGATTTGGTTATCTGGGAGTGGAGATAAGGGAGAAGTCAAGGGAATGATTAAATGTCCAGCGGAAGTCAGCAAAAATTCAAATTGGAATGCTTACCATTAGAAGCTACCGGCAATTGCTTCTCATTATCTGTTTCGATATGGAAACATTAAAAACGTGAAGAAAAATAAATTGCACGACTGGATCGCACGTACTTGCTCTTATGTGCAGAGCTTTGAATAAAATTTGAAAAATATTAAAGGAAATTCAAAGTTTTTTATTGGATTTTTGATAAAAGTACGTAAAATAGTTTTCAGCGGAAAAATTAGACGCAGAAAATGTGAAAAAGTGTGATTTTTTTTTTAAAAATAAAAAAAAATTATAATAAATTAAAGAATGGAAACTTAAACACAAAAATTACTTACATTTAAAAAAAATTAAAAAAATCCATCCCGTTTTCAAAATATTGATTACTTACTTACTTACTTACTTACTTACTTAGGGGGCGCTAAAGTTCGGGACGAACCTGGGCCTCAACCAACATGCCTCTCCAGCCAGCTCGGTCTTTGGCTAGCTGCCTCCAGTTTCGCACTCCAAGTTGGTTGTGGTCGTCCTCCACTTGAGCGCGCTACCTAAGCCGGAGCATTGTTGTCCATTCGCTCTACATGAGCTAGCCATCTTTAACGTGATATGCGTATTTTTTGACCAGGTCAATGTCACTGTACAGCTCGTATAGTTCTTGGTTGATCCTTCTCCTCCAAGGCCCGTTAATGCAGATAGGGACACAAATCGTCCGAAGAATCTTTCGCCCGAAACGACTAAGGATATCTTCATCCGCTTTAGACAGAGTCCATGCCTCGGCGCCATAGAGATGGACTGGGAGGATTAGGGTCTTACACAGAGTCTCCTTTGTCTTTCCAGAGAGGGCTTTGCTACTCAATTGCCTTCCTAGCCCATAGAAACAGCGATTGGCTTTATTTCTGACGAGATGTTGTTGTCAAATGTTATAGCGGATCCGAGGTACACAAAGTCCCAAAGTTGTACCTGTCTATTGTGATGTTTTGTCCAATCCGCCGGTGTTGTGTGTCCCTTTTTGTGGACAGCAGGTACTTCGTTTTGGCCTCATTGACTGCTAGTCCCATCTTAGCCGCTTCAGCTTCAATGCTAGCAAACGTTCCAGTGACAGCTCGCCGAGTTCTGCCAATGATGTCTATGTCGTCAGCGTATGCTAGCAATTGCACAAACTTGAAAAAAAATTGTCCCACTACAATTGACTTGCGAGTTTCTTATAATTTTTTTGAAGAAATCACACGATAGCGCATCACCTTGTCGGAATCCTTTTTTGACATCAAAAGCTTCTGTGAGCTCAGTACCAACCTTGATGGAGCAGCGAGAGTTCTCCATCGTCATCCTGCACAGTCGGACGAGTTTTGTGGGAATGCCAAAACCTGACATGGCTCTGTATAGCTCGTCTCTAGAAATGCTATCGTACGCGGCCTTAAAATCGATAAAGAGGTGGTGGGTATCGATTTGGAATTCTTGGGTGGTTTCCAGGATCTGCCGTAGAGTGAACATTTGATCGATTGTGGACTTTCCTGGTCTGAAACCACACTGATAGGGGCCAATCCAGTTGCTGACGAAAGGTTTCAGGCGTTCACATAGTACGGCAGAGAGGATTTTGTAGGCGATATTCAGGAGATTTATTCCTCTATAGTTGGCGCAGTTTAGAGGTTCTCCTTTCTTGTGGATCGGGCAAACGTTGCTGAGGTTCCATTCATCAGGCATAATTTCTTTTAACCAAACTTTAGAGATGAGTTAGTGTATTCACTCCACCAAGTCATTTCAGCCGCTTTGTTGTTTTTGGGTCAGGTGGACAGAATTTTTATTTGTCATCGTCCATGTTGAATGGTTCATTCTGCCTGACAGCGGGATTTTGGTCTTCATCGCCGTTTAAGAGTCTGCAGAAATGGTCCTTCCATGTAATCAGCACAGACTGTGACTCTACTACGAGGTTTCCATTCCTATCTCTACAGGTTTCTGTGCGGTTTTTTTTCCTTGGCAAGTTCTTTTTACCTGTTGGTAGAACTTCCGCACTTTGTTTCTGGAGTAGCATCTCTCAATATCTTCGATCGCGCGCTTCTCATGCTCGGTGTTCTTCCCGTCTTTTCTGCTCGTAGAGCTCGCGAGCAGCTCTCGTCTTTCTTTGCAGCGCCGCTTTTATATGCGATCAGCATAGGTTCTGGCGGTTTCTTGCGATTGCAGCTTTCCAACGTCATACTTCCTCACAGTATTACTCCGTTGTTGTGGAGTTCGGGTTATTCGCATTCTTACCTTTGCTGCAACAAGGTAGTGATCCGAGTCGATGTTAGCTGTTCGGAAGGTGCGAACATCCAAGATACTGGAGGCCTGTCTTGCATCGATCGCAACGTGATCAATCTGATTGACGGTTCTTTGATCTGGGTGTCGATATGAGATGAGGAAACCGTGTGCTTGCAATGGTGACGTTATGTGCCGCTGCGAAGTCAATTAGCCTAAGTCCGTTTTCAGACGTTGTGTCGTGTAGGCTATGTTTTCCGACAGTCCTACCAAAGATTCCCTCTTTACCTATTTTGGCATTAAAATCGCCTAGTACGATCTTAACGTCGTATTTAGGGCATTGCTCATAGGTTTTGTCGAGGAGCTCATAGAAGTCATCCTTGGTGGCGTCATCTTTGTCCTCTGTAGGGGCATGAGCGCATATTAGGCTAATGTTGGCGAATTTAGCCTTGATACGGATTGTCACAAGTCGCTCACTTACGTGTCGAAAGCCCAAGACTTCTTGCCTTAGTCTACCGTTTATGACGAATCCGCACCCAAATAAACGCTGTCTTCTTGCACAATCACCGTAGTACACGTCACAGTTTTTCATCCTCATTTTGCCCGGCCCATTCCATCGCACTTCCTGGATGGCAGTAAATCCCGCTCTGTAGCAGTCTAGGGCTTCCGCTAGTTGTTTGGATGCACGTGGTCTGTTAAGAGTTCTAACATTCCACGTGCAGATCCGAAGGTCGTTGTCCTTAATTCGTTTTTCCCGGTCGTCAACAGTAAATCCGTCCTTTTCCGAGGCTATTGGTCGCTTTGCAACGTTTTCTTTTTTCCGTGGCAGGATTGTTAACCCCACGCACAACCCCCAACCTGGAGGGCCAGATCCTTTGTTGGATTCCTTGGACAAAAGGAACCGGAGAATCCGGAGTCAGTAACCCACTTCGGGGATATGAGCGCTGCCGCTGGCCCATTAAGGGCACATCAGCCACCATCTCTATTTCAATGCCCTGACTTGCATTCAATTGCCTCAATGACCTTAACTCCAAATACGTCGAAGTAGCTCATTAGGGTGTCTGCTTCGTTGACTATTGACGCCACCGTTGGTCCAATTGGTTGGGCTCATCCGCCGTACGTCCTCTTTCTGAGGGGCTCGTGCAAGACTTCTGCGAATCGATCAGAAAAGTCATTAAAGCAGAGCATTATGGTGTTGCTATTTATCTGTGTTCAACACACGCGCTTATAAGTTTAGCAGGATTGTCCGGATTGACAGACCAGTACCCGGTAGTTACCGCGGGGAGGTAAAATAAGCACAATTTATGTGTACGAGATAGTTGCAGCAACTGTGCATCACCAGTTTGATGCCTTTCAGTGCCTACCCTATTCATACAAAAATAAGAAAATTATTAAAAAATACAAAAAAAAAGTTTTCGAAAATATTTTAAAATGAAATAACTTAGGCTACCAACATCTTCCTGAATATCAATTTTGATTGAAATCGGATGACCAGTTTTCGAATAAAAAAAAAAAAAACAGTTCTATGGGAGGTACCGTTTTTAGCCCACCATCTGAATTTTTTTTCAACAAAACATAACCTACACCTGATTTTTTTCATAAAAATTCTTGGAGCCGTTTCCGAGAAAAATAAGCTTTTACTTAACGGTTATATGACAGGTTCCGTTAATATTCGAGCTAAAAAAATTTTTAAAAAAATATTCCTCTGTAGAATGTCAAAATAACCTTATGTTCCAAATTTGAAGACGATTGCCCAAACCGTTTAGGGTGTAGTTCAATAAACATCCGTACAGACGGACAGACAGACAGACCGACAAAATTTTGCCAGTAACTCAAATATGTTTCTCTATCATTGTAATGTCATGTCTGATTGTTAGAATTTTTTTGTTTTTTACGAATGCATAACTTGCTTTATCCCCATCCCTATAAATCGCTAGTAAAAATGGCCAAACACATTCATTACATTTCAAATGTCAAATAAGGGAGTATCGAGATAAATTGTATCTTACTTAGCGCTATGGAAGAAGGGAACTTCAGAAAAGGGCTTAGACACGCGGAGTGATGATACAGATGATATGACATTGCCCCAGAGCTTAAGAAAGTTGATATCAACCACATTGATGGATGGCAGTGATACTTAAACAATACAAATGTGAAGTGACATCAAGGAAGAAGGACGTTCATTCGTTACTTATCTACTTGGCTTGATTCTCGATGCCTACGCCTGACTCTTCCACCCACAATTTGGAGACGGAAAAAATTCTTTTGCACAGCCATACAGCTGCTGACATAATGTGAGAAGCAAACAAATTGACAGAACAAGGTTGGCTCCTGAGCCGGGAACATATTGACATATGACATTCAATAATGACATTTACCATAATAAATTACGGTAAAGGTGGTGCGTGTGTTGAACTGGAGGGTCTTCTGTTGCGAACATTAAATACAAGTAAATTGAAAACCAAAACAAAATTCAGACTTTTTTTTACAATTTTTATTAAAAAAAAGAGATGAGGAATGGTTTTAGAGCACAGGTCGAAATTATGTTTTTAAGTTGATTTGATTTAAATTTTTTTAATCTCATTTGGTGTAGTTGCTATTAAAATGATGTGTCTATTTAAAAAGTTTCCTTGGAAGGCTACTACCCACTACCCAGTTATGGGAAATAAATGTAAGCTTCGCACAAATATGCGTCATAACTTCTTTATCTTCAAACAAAGATTCCTGGCTATATTTTACTTCTTCCATTGTTTGCTTTAAAAAACGACGGAAATTTATTTGAAATACTCTCTTTTTTCTAGATAGCAATAGCGGACTTTTATATGAAAAATAAAAATATTCTCTTTATCGTTTTCAGTGTTTTTTTGAGATGAACTTTTGAGTGAATAGTTTCTTCGGCTGTGAAAAAAGTGAAACACATCATTTTAAATGTTTTGTTGAAGGGGTATTGGTTAGATTAACAACCATTAGTGGGTGTTTGTCGGGGGTAAATAGCCACAAAGTAAAATGGTCATTATGGAAAACGCTTTGGGTGGCTTTAGACCACTAGAGGCTCCAGAAACCTATGTGCAGATAATCATAGAGTGAACATCTAGAGGGAGTGGCAAAGTAAGCGGCTTTTCAAATACCACGTTAAGGTAGTTCAGTTGAGGAGTTTGAGCTTGATAGAATAAGGACGATTAATTCTTTTGACAAACTTGAATATTATCAATCATTGGGCCTTGAACAAAATGATCTCCAAATATGAACTTCCGAACTTTGACAGTTGATAACAGCCATATTGTTGAGGCTACTTCTATCAAATAAAAAATTTATTCAGTCCGTTTTGTCAAATAATCACGCAAATAATTACAATGTTTTATCGAAGGTGCGTTCCAAAGCGCTTTGCTCATTATTACGGTTGCCAATATTACCCTAGCGAAAGGACTATTCGAAGTGTGGTGCATAAATAAGGGTACACTGTCTCAGTTACCGATTAACCAACACCCGCAAACCACAAACCACAGTGACTTGGTCCTGACCCAGGAACTGAAGGTAAACGATCAAAGACAAAGACGTGTGTTCGTTGAATGAATTCTTGAGCATCTGGAACATCTTCAGCGAGGAGGCTCATAGTAGCTACCCTATGCTGATGCTCCAGGAGGAGTTAAAGTGCTGTAGTACTTGCAGCCGAACTATTGGGCCAATCCTACAATAACATACCCTATAGACAGAAGATATTACGAACGAACAAAAGCGAAAAGTAAATATAAAACTGTACGTGACTACATAAAAACTTAGGCGACTAAACGAAAGAACCAGATGCATAGAGAACAACAACATTTCAACAAGGTACATAGAACACGATCAGACCTCTCACACTCACACACGAACGCAAGAGAAGAACCAGCATCACCGCAAATATTATGTGCCAACCTGATATTTTATTTAGTGCAGTTGAAAAATAGTCGTCAAACCGCCAACAACCCAAGTGTAAAATAAGTAATTAATGTGATCAGTGGCAGATATTTTGTTTTAAAGAAAAAGACTGTGAAATAAGATAAAAGTGAATTAAATCAATAACGCCTATATCTAAGTTTCAATTTTTATCCCATTTTTGTAATTTAAACTTTCCACATATATGTAGTACATAAATTGTAAGAACAAACGAATATTCTATGACTGCCTGGTTCGACTTAGTCAGAATTGTGTTTTGTATGTAAGTATGTATTTTTAAATGGTAAGTGATTATCGTGTCGTATATTCTAATGTTCGCGGCCTACGAAAGAATTTCTTGCACGTGTACGTCTACACTGTTCAATAGAGGCCAGTTGTTTTGGCATTAAGTGAAACCCAGGTTGGAGTAAATACTGATTTATCAGAGTTTGATCTACACGGGTATAGCTTGGTGCCATTACTCTCTTCCCATCATGGTCTCGTGGTCTATGTTAGGAATAATATTGCTTGCCAGAGCCTGCAGTGTCCCAAAGGCAGTAAAAATGTTTGGTCACTTGTAAAAAAATATTAAAAATTCCTCAACATCTTCTGTTCCAACGCTAATCGACAATAACAAACCAATTGCTTACTCTTCAGAGAAGGCAAACTTGCTCGCCGCCAATTTCGCTGCCAGCTCCACGGTACCGCATAGCAACGTTGCCCCTCCCGTACTTGAGAATGTAAATTTTTTCATGGGACAGATTTTTTTCCACTGGCAAAGCCACTGCGTAAGCTTTTCCATCGCTCCTACTCTTCTGGAATCTTTCCTAGAAGATGGAAAACAGCATTTGTCCAGCCTGTCCCTAAGAAAGGTGACCCATCTTCCCCCTCCTCCTACCGAACCATAGCACTGACATCCCTTCTTTCTTGGGTCATGGAAACACTGATTAACCGTCAGCTTAAGGAATATCTCGAAGATCGAAAGCTTCTCCATGACCGTCAGTACGGCTTCCACAGCAACCGTTCCACTGGTGATCTGATGGCATATCTCACCGAACAGTGGAACAAATCTTTACATCGCTTTGGTGAAAGTAAGATTATTGCTCTTGATATCTCCAAGGCATTTGATAGAGTTTGGTTAGAAGCTATCTTCTGGACCGTTCAATACAAGTTGTATTGGACTGATTCAAGTCTGATTCTCACAAAATAAATTCTGGTGTGCCCCAGGGCTCTGCTCTGTGTCCGACTCTTTTCCTCATTTTTATAAATGATCTTCTGTCTGTTACTTCTAATCCACTTAACTGTTTTGCTGACGACTCTACCTTCAGCTTTTCATATTCGTTCGATGATTCACGTCCTACGCCTTCAGACGTACAATTGCAACGGTACCATATGTCAAGCTCATTAAACTCTGATTTATACAGCATTGTCAAATGGGCTAGTAGAAATCGTGTGGAGTTTAATGCTTCGAAAACTCAATGCTGTCTTCTGTCGTTAAAGCTAAACATACCCCCAATGCCATTGTCCATGAATGGCACTTACATCGAAGAAACCGAAAAGCTCTCAGTACTCGGTATGTGTGTCAACGATGACCTCCGTTGGAACGACCATATATTTGAAATCGCTAAGAATACTGCAAAGTTCTTAGGTTTTCTGTATCGGTGTATGAAGTATTTTTCTACATCTGATCTGGCTACAATTTATAAAGCGTTTATACGCCCTAAACTCGAGTATAACTCCCACCTCTGGGCAGGTGCTTCGCTACACCTGCTTGATAGAATACAAAATCGAGCATTAAGATTGATAGGAAATACAACTGCTGCTGAAACAATTGCCCCTCTCGAACACCGACGCAATGTTTCATGTCTTTCCTTATTTTATCGTTTCTTTTACAAAAAATGTTCACTCGAAGTAGCCAGTTGCATTCCTCCCTTAAAAGTTTCTCCCGTAATACTCGTCTCGCAAGGAATGCTCATCAGTTCACCCTTGGGCCCAATTTCGGACGTACCGCTAAATATAGGGATTCTTTTTTTAGCCGAACGACACGAATTTGGAATAGTTTACCCGGCGAGATTTTCCCTTGCCATTTTGATCTGCAAACAATCAAAACCAATGTTAATCGACACCTCCTATCTCTCCCCTCCCTATCTTCCTATTGCCCGCGCAGTGTGTTACATTAAAAGGGAAACAAGTAGTCCCTTGTGCGCGCGTTAATTATATAAAAAAAAATACAGATTACGTTTAAAATATTTTTTTTTATTTAAATTAAACACGATATTTTGATTTAAAAGAATTAAATTAAATTGAATTATTCCTTATTCCAATTATGTACTTTCAACTGTTTTTAAAGAGAATGTAATTCGCTTTGGTAATTACTTTGCTAACCGGAAAAGTAAAAACACAGAACATCTAAGCGAAGCAATAAAAGCTTTTCTCAGAAACCATATTTTTGAAAGTAACAACCGAACTTGAAATGATTTCGTTGAAAAACTTCACCAGCGACGAAAACTTCCTTAATTAATATTCAGTGAAATTCACTTTTTGATAAACATCGTAGTCTGTCAAAAAATTCTTAGTTTTGCGTTGTTGAATATATTTGCAGAATATTCTGAAAAACGAAATTTGAAAATCTTCTCTTAAAACTGTTTTTGGAAGGCATTCGACAATATGTTTTTAGTTTCACGTATTTTGGGAATGAATTCCCTGTAAACGTAGCCTACGTCATCTGCCTTTGTCTGACATGAGCATAATCTTTAATCTTCCATTTGGTGCGTCACTTGGGATGTGAATTACTTGCAATTATTCATGCTGCGTGTTGTATGTATGTGTTAATTTGAGACGTCAACTCCAGGGCAATGGATAATAATAAATAACCAACTATATCGATTAAGTCATTATCTCTAGTGCTTGCCTGATACCATTTGTACCTGTTTGTATACTATTACCACGGACACACCTTATCATTCTGGGGGCGAACACCTGCTTAACCCCAGGGATAGCGAAGCCAGGTCATACGTGGCAGGAATATAAAGAATGTTGCACACACGTTTACACAAAGCTTGGGTTGGAGATAGTAAGAGAATGTTAATCGGGATGAAGAGATATACCTTAATTACGTTACGTTCTGTAACAAACATTCCTCGGAACTAATCTTCTTAAGTCTATCACTAGTTGCAACTTTAAAAAACCCTCAGTCGTAAATAGAAAGATTAGTTTCTCAGTTGGGTATGTGTAGTCACAACCAAGGTCAGTGATTGTGGTGTCTTAGAAAGGACATAATTGGAGCACCTCGTGCGGACCCATAGCTCGGTATTTGCATTGTTCGCGCAAGCATATGAATTTCTTATGTTGTATAGCAGCACCTTCCCCTCTGCCAACGAAAAGTATTCCAACTTAAATAGCTGCCCTTTAATGCTTTCATTTTATGTGAATTATTAAAATATCGAAATGGTTGGAAACAAAATAATATTTATTTAAGGACATTCATAAAGCAGGTAGGGGTTGAGAGAAAAAAACGAGGTGGCTATTTTTAAACTGAAATTAAGGTGTTTTGATGGTCGTACCGATTAGTTGCATGACTAACAACGTCCAATCGTAATGGAAAAATAATTATGTATGATGCTGAATATTTGATACATTCGAAAAATATTTGTGTCCATTAGTGTTAGGGTGACCGGTGATATGGATCAAAAATCACAGCTGTTGACATAAATATTGAATCCTTTATTTAGTTATTAAATTGTGCTGAGTTGAGGTCATGATTTTTTTTTTTTTTGTATAAAAATACTCCAAACATTTTGATAGTTTTTTAAGGACTTTCATGTAATTTTCTGCTTCGTTTTCTAATTTCCATAAGTATGGTTGTATGTATATATTGTCTTAATTTTTTTTCCATTTTATTTATTTCGGAATTAGTTATTATTTAAGTGGTTTCATGTGCATGGAGTTTTTCAATCAGGATTACACATTTTTACTTGCGATTTATAGGGACTATAAGGCAAGTTATGCATTCGTAAAAAAAAGAAATTCTAACAATCAAACATGCCATTACGATGATAGAGAAGTCAAAAAAAGTGGGTCCGGAAATTCCGTCCGTCTGGCTGTCTGTCTGTCTGTCCGTATCGATATCTACAGCCTAAACGGTTGGGCCGATTTGATTCAAACTTGGTATATAGTATTTTTAGAGTGCTCTACTCGATGGTTTTTCGAATTGGCATTCTAGCTCCAAAACTAACGGTACCTGCCATATAACTTTTAATGAAAAACCTATTTTTCTCGAAAACGGCTCCTACGATTTTAATAAAACTTTCTGAATAATGTTTTCTATGCAAAATCTATCTTTTAGTTCAAATTTATTTTTCAGAAAAAGTTTTATAACGGTACCTCTCATATGACCGGTTTTTTAAAATCAGACTTTCTCGTTAACTAATTGACGGATTTTGATGAAATTTTCAAAATATGTAGTGTTTTATGATTTAAATAATATTGCTTATCAAAATTTTCAAAAACATTTTTTTAAAATTTTAATAATTTTTTTTAAAAAATATTTTGTTTTTTGAATATTTTGAAAACGGATCTATAGATTTTTTTTAAAATTTTTCTCCTAGTATAAACTATAGATTTCTTAAAATTGACATACTTAACAAAATTTTAAAATATGTTTTCGAAAAGTTTTTCAAAAAAAACATTTTTTTGAAAAAAACTGGTCGAACGATTTTGAAATGAAAAACTCATAAAATAGAAAACAGCAAAAGAAATAAGATGGCTTACAACATTTTTTCCAAAAAACGTTATGAATAGTGTTTTTTGATTTCATAAAAAATTTTATTTCATATTGCTCGGCCCTAGCCTTTAGTCAAATAAAAGAAGGTGACAACCTACGTATTTTAAAGTATTTTATCACCATAAAAGCACACAGAATAAATAAGGAAGCCGATTTTTAACACACAAAAACAACTAACAAATAAGAAAACTATTCGATTACTACTGAATGAAAAAATTTCAATCGAGAAAACAAAAGCTTACACCTGCCTATAAATAAACAAAACCTCTGTGTTAACTTTTAATGTTGTCTCTATACCCACTCGGTTAACAGTAGTTGGAATGTGTATCTTAATTTTCGTACCCACCTTCCTTCCAACCTTATTATATGTAGAGGTAACTAATATCTTTAGTAAATTCCATTAATACCTACCCACACCACACGTTTATCGATCCATCAAACATAATTAAGCTATTTTAATTAATTTCATTTCAAAAAGTAAATTATTCTTACCTATATAGGTATCTATACCTAGCATTATTGCCCTACTG
The DNA here is from genome assembly GCA_963971375.1 of Platycheirus rosarum. Classification (NCBI taxonomy): domain Eukaryota; kingdom Metazoa; phylum Arthropoda; class Insecta; order Diptera; family Syrphidae; genus Platycheirus; species Platycheirus rosarum. Next base: position 1,503,286 of record OZ020508.1, read on the forward strand.
CTGATTCCCACGAATATTTATGCCAGTTGCTCAAATTTTTCCATACCAAAATGAAAATTAAACAATTAAACAATCCTACATATTTATGTGTTTATCCCTTTGTCGTGACGCATGTTCGTTCGAGCTTCAAACCACAACGATTCTAAAGAAGTTGCACGTCAAAAAAAACATTAAAACTAAATCTTTGTCAAAAAGACGCCTGCACTTAAAAAGGATTAGCACATAGGAACAAGTACGTGCGACCCAGTCGTGCCTTTTATTTTTTTAAATACTCAAACCATTTATGATTTGTATTTCAAAAATTGTAATGTGATGTGGCAACAAAATGTTTAGATATTCGGAGGATATATTTTGTTTATAAATTAACGACATCTGTGGGATACATTGTGTATAACAACCTACATTTATTGTGTACAACAACCATGCTCTTAAAAAGTTTGCTACATATTTGCAATATGTTTTGACTGAGTACTAATTCGAATTCGAAATACTTATTCGAATTCGAAGTACTAATTCGAACTCGAATTAGTACAAATAACCGAAAGCTTAGATTGTGCCAGAACCAGACGGAAGCTTCCAGAAGTTTGTAAATTTGTATAAATAACGGGTGATTTTTTTGAGGTTAGAACTTTTTTTTTTTTTAAAAACGCATAAAATTTGCAAAATCTCATCGGTTCTTTATTTGAAACGTTAGATTGGTCCATGACATTTACTTTTTGAAGATAATTTCATTTAAATGTTGACCGCGGCTGCGTCTTAGATGGTCCATTCGGAAAGTCCAATTTTGGGCAACTTTTTCGAGCATTTCGGCCGGAATAGCCCGAATTTCTTCGGAAATTTTGTCTTCCAAAGCTGGAATAGTTGCTGGCTTATGTCTGTAGACTTTAGACTTGACGTAGCCCCACAAAAAATAGTCTAAAGGCGTCAAATCGCATGATCTTAGTGGCCAACTTACCGGTCCATTTCTTGAGATGAATTGTTCTCCGAAGTTTTCCCTCAAAATGGCCATAGAATCGCGAGCTGTGTGGCATGTAGCGCCATCTTGTTGAAACCACATATCAACCAAGTTCAGTTCTTCCATTTTTGGCAACAAAAAGTTTGTTAGCATCGAACGATAGCGATCGCCATTCACCGTAACGTTGCGTCCAACAGCATCTTTGAAAAAATACGGTCCAATGATTCCACCAGCGTACAAACCACACCAAACAGTGCATTTTTCGGGATGCATGGGCAGTTCTTGAACGCCTTCTGGTTGCTCTTCACTCCAAATGCGGCAATTTTGCTTATTTACGTAGCCATTCAACCAGAAATGAGCCTCATCGCTGAACAAAATTTGTCGATAAAAAAGCGGATTTTCTGCCAACTTTTCTAGGGCCCATTCACTGAAAATTCGACGTTGTAAGTCTATTCATGATGAAATGTCAAAGCATACTGAGCATCTTTTTCTTTGACACCATGTCTGAAATCCCGCGTGATCTGTCAAATACTAATGCATGAAAATCCTAACCTTAAAAAAATTACCCGTTACAAGAGTAGAGAGTTGAATTTTTTTTCAGAAGTGGAATTGTTAACAACTGGAAGCGTTAGTAAAAAGTGATTGAATTGATATTAAATAAAAAGTGTTAAGTTATAAAAACGTATTTGAATTGTGAATAAGTGGAATAAGTTAAATTTGCTGTTATTCAAACTGAAAGATGTTGTGTTACATAAAATATAGAATTTTGATTGAGTTTTATTTGCCGAACCACAACTTCACAGTATTATTTGTCTGAAGGATATTCTTAACATTTTTGCTGGAATTCAACGTGGTTCATATTCCCGATGACTAGGTCAAACATATCGATGGAAACGGAAGCTATCTTTCGTTCTGAGCTTATTCAACCTAAGGTGGCGCTACAGTTCATATTGGACCTGGTTCTCAACCAAAAAACTTCTCCAGCCAGCTTGGTGTCTGGTTAGCTGCAGTAGTCGGTCGAGGTGTTCTTCCACTTGCGTGCGTCACATAAGTCGCGATCTTCTTGTAGTGTACTATCCCTCCGGGGTGAATCAAAGATTTACTGTCCATCCGTTCTATATGACCAAGTCATCTAAGGCGTTCACTATTAATCTTTTGGCTGAGCTGTATCGCTGTAGAGTCCGTAGACTTCCTTGTTGTTGCTTCTGCACCATGCAGAAGGACCTGTAAGACCTAACAGTTAATTGTCCAATGGCGTGTTGGTAAAGTTGCCCAATACTGGATGCTGGCGGTAGGACATATTTGTGAGCTCTTCTAGGATTAGGTGGTGTCTCTTTAAGCCATAAGGTTTTTAATCTCACCAATAAAACATATGTACTATTGATTCAAACAAAGTAACTTTTTTATGGCCATTAAGTCCATCAAAAATTTGCGTTTCGTCCCGGTCAGAGTGAATACCTCTTTAAGACGCAACCCCAATGTAAACTATATACGACAAGATTACAATTGTATTCATTAAGTTGGAAAGAAAGAATGTATTATGTTTACGCAAAAATGAGCTTTATCACCGAAGATGATTTAACCCTCTTAGAGTTGCCTTTAATGACCCAAAATTTTGAATTTTTTTTCCTTCATTTATAAACGTTTTTCGTCAACTTAATATTTACAAACTCTCCTACTTGAAAAACCCAGTGTATGTCAACATAGTTGCCGATGCATACTTTTAAGATACTTAACTTTAGAAATTTGTAAATAAAAATCGAAATTTACTTCTTTTCAAACCGTTAAATAAAATCCTTTTACGCTTTTCTATGCTGACTTAGCAAAATCAGAAAAGAAGATGGAAAATGTTTGTTTTTTTTAGCAAAAAAATCTCAGGTTTGTACACTTTTCAAATAAAGTTCTCCTACAAATACATATTTAGCTGTAGCTCCTGCACTATCGCTATGCTCCAGCAAGAAGAATTCCTTAATTAAAGTGTGGACTTTCACTCAAATGCACCAGATAGTGACCATGATGACAACATCGACCGCAAAGTGTTCCAGATATCAAAAAAAAAAAAAAAATAATTCTAAAACGTTTCTGTCATCGTCATCCAGCAATGCCAAATAGAACTGCAAAAAAGAAAAAAAAAACTCAATTAAAAAGTTTACGAAGCTTCATGAGCACAAAAAGGAGAACAGTAGGGAGATAGTGGTGGTGGCGACAAATGCACAAGAAAATATATAATTTCAAATAGCGACGCCAACTAAGCCTCATCAGAAAAGCCATCATCATCCTCGCGCAGTCCTTGCATAATCCTGCTGTTCATTCACTACGACAGCCATTCAACCCAGTCCGAGTCCAAGGAGCACCATCAGCAAATATAGAGAAACGACTTCGTTTTGGCCATCTATCGACGAAGTGTCCCGTACCCATGCCCATCTACACCCACTATCGCCCGCCCACCATCTTAAGGAGAATCCGATAGACGGATGGTCGCCATCTTATTATACAAATTAGACACAAAAATAATGTGAAAAAGGGAATTAACTTTTAAATTTGTACTTTTTTCAATTTGCTAAACAGAATTTTCACTTAGCATGGAAATGAGTTTTAATTTTCGGCCACGTTGTGGTGCTGCTTTGACGCCTTGACACCGTAGCCGGCTCCTACACTCCCTGCCTGCCACAACCGACTATTTGTGTTTTTGGAAAAATCACAGCAAATTTATTTGTATATGGGATTAAGCAGAGGGTTGTTGAACGTATTGTGGTTTTAAGTGGCGCCCAACCGAAGCCGCTACAATTATCCCATAGTAAATGGCAATCCAACATTCCTCGTCGCCGCCGGTCAGCCATGATGGCCACGTGGACGGTTTTTTTGTCCAGTTGTCACCACACTTTTATCGAGGGATGAGGACATTAACCTGAGGAATGATAAGCTTTAGGGAATGCTGCTATTGTGCGAACGAAGCAGTTTCTTTTTAAGTGTTTCGAAATAAAGTTCAAAAAAGGTTTTCTGTATAAAAACAAACTTGCCTTTAATATGTTAATTTTATCAGCATTTAAATAAAACTAGCTATGATCGCATCCATCGTCTAATGGTTTAATTTTCTTTTAGGTGCCTTATCTGGGAAAAAGCCTTTTCTCGATTGAGAATTGAGAACTTACTAATAAGAAATGGAAATTAGGGGCTCTTAATTAGTGTTCAGTAAACAGGCCTACATTGCAAGGGACTGACAAGATATTTTTGGCATAAAAGCGCTAAGTCGAACTTAAAATGTTAATATACAGGGTGGCGCACGAATCATGCTACGAAAATAAAACGTAATAACTTTTTTTCTGTGTGAGTAATCGGCTTATTTTTTTTATTTTGTAGGTTACTATTTAGATTTATAAAAATGGACGCTTGGGATACGGAGAAAAGAATTTGGATAGTGCAACGGTACCATGCTTTGCAGTCCGTCATTTCCGTCCAAAGGGAATCTAGGCGGGAGTTTGGCAGTAATCCCCCGAGTAGATGGACCATTTTGAGGTTTGTAAACATGTTTGCCGAATCTGGAAGCATCGCACGAAGGCCGTACCATCGAGATGCCAATGTTCGGGTTCAGGATACAATCGCAGCAGTAGCATCTGCAATACAGGCCAATCCGAGCGTTTCGACCCCAAACTTATCGGGGCAAATTGGAATTAGTAGACGGTCATTACAACGGATACTTCATGACGATTTAAACTTGTTTCCATACAAAGTCCAAATTACTAGCAAGTTAAACCCTCAGGATTTGCCTGTTCGCCTGGAATTTGGCCAAAAAAATTATATCAATGGCCGAAGAAGACAACACATTGATCAATTGTTTGTTCATGTCTGATGAGGCCCATTTTGATCTTAACGGCAATGTAAACAAGCAAAATTGCCGTATATGGAATGAGTCTAATCCAGAAATGCTCCATGAGACGGACCTGCACCCAGAACGAGTCACTGTGTGGTGCGCAGTTTCATCAAGGTGTATTGTCGGGCCGTACTTCTTGGAAGAAAAAGGTGTAACCGTTACTGTCAATGGGGACCGTTATTTAAAGATGTTGAAGGAGTTTTTTTACCCAGAACTGCGCCGAAGACGTATACCATTCAACAGCGTTTGGTTTCAGCAAGATGGAGCAACTGCACATATAGCCAGACCAGTTATGGCGGAGCTAAACAAAAAATTCGCAAACAAATTAATTTCTAGGAACTCCACTCTTCGCTGGCCCCCAAGGTCACCTGACCTGACTGCACCAGACTTATTTTTATGGGGTTATGTCAAGCAAGAGGTGTATAAAACGAAGCCCAGGAATTTAACTGAATTAAAGCAGTCCATAACGACAATAATTGAGGCGATCCCAACTTCAACTCTTCAGGCCGCAATGAATAATTTTTTGACCAGGTGCCGCATATGCTTGGCCCCTATCAGTGTGGTTTCAGAACAGGAAAGTCCACAATCGATCAAATGTTCACGCTACGGCAGATTCTGGAAACTACCCAAGAATTCCAAATCGATAACCACCATCTCGGGCTTTGAAGGAGAAGGTTCAACCAAGAACTGTACAGCGACATTGACCTGGTCAAAAAAATATGCATATCACGTTTAAGATGGCTAGGTCATGTACAGCGAATGGACAATAATGCTTCGGCTCGCAGGTTCTTCGATTCCATCCCAGAGGGTAGACGCAGTCAAGGAAGACCTCGCCTTAGGTGGCGCACTCGAGTGGAGGACGACCTCAACCAACTAGGAGTGTGAAACTGAAGGCAGCCAGCCAAAGACCGAGCTGGTTATAGAGACATATTCGTTGTGGACCAGGTTCGTCCCAAACTCTAGCGCCCTGAAGTAAGTAAGTAAGTTTGTTTCCTGGTTAAATTATTCTTCGACCTGTAAATTAAGGTCAAATTTGTAGTTTTTCAGTTTTCTTGTAAAAATTTTGTGGCTGCTTGTGAGCACTTTTGCATACCTAAATGTTGTTATTATGGTATAAAACTACGGTTCGGAAATAAGAGGTAATTAATTAAAAATAAATTTGTTTGGCTTGACTATTCGTGTGGCTTATACTCTGAACGCGAATGGGACCTACGAACTCAAACGGATGCATGAAAGAGATTCAAAAAAGGTTTTGGATAATAATTTTTTAATTATAGATTTGAGTACCAGAAATATTTTACTTTCCCGGTCGTACTTTCTAGGTATGATATTCGTTCTTAAGCCGTACAACACGAATGTAGAATGCTCTGCCCAAATCATTCTTTTTCTGTGTGTCTGTGATATTCAAAAATTCAAGACTAAACTACATCGACACTTCCTTTTAAAACTCCTCCACCTTTCATAATTAAAGCTCCTTATGTTTGGCATATTAAGACTAGCTAAGCCCCTTAAGTGCACTTTTACAAGTAAGTAAGACCCATCCTCCCTCTCCTCCTACCGACCCATAGCACTGACATCCCTTCTTTCTAAGGTCATGGAAACACTGATTAACCGTCAGCTTAAGGAATATCTCGAAGATCGTAAGCTTCTCCATGACCGTCAGTATGGCTTCCGCAGCAACCGTTCCACTGGTGATCTGATGGCATATCTCACCGAACAGTGGAACAAATCTTTACATCGCTTTGGTGAAAGTAAGATTATTGCTCTTGATATCTCTAAGGCATTTGATAGAGTTTGGCTGAAGCTCTCTTATCGAAAATGCGTGCTTTTGAGATCGATAATACTCTTGTTCGTTGGATTAGAAGCTATCTTCTGGACCGTTCAATACAAGTTGTATTGGACGGATTCAAGTCTGATTCCCATAAAATAAATGCTGGTGTGCCCCAGGGCTCTGTTCTGTCTCCGACTCTTTTCCTCATTTTTATAAATGATCTTCTGTCTGTTACTTCTAATCCACTTAACTGTTTTGTTGACGGCTCTACCCTCAGCTTTTCATATTCGTTCGATAATTCACGTCCTTCGCCTTCGGACGTACAATTGCAACGGTGCCGTATGTCAAGCTCATTAAACTCCGATTCATACAGCATTGTCAAATGGGGTAATAGGAATCGTGTGGAGTTTAATGCTTCGAAAACTCAATGCTGTCTTCTGTCGTTAAAGCATCGAAGAAACCGAAAAGCTCTCAGTTCTCGGTATGTTTGTCAACGACGACCTCCGTTGGAACGACCATATATTTGAGAAGAATGCTGCTAAGTGCTTAGATTGTCTGTATCGGTGTACGAAGTACTTTTCTACATGTGATTTGGCTACAATTAGAAAGCGTTTATACGCCCTAAACTCGAGTATAACTCCCACCCCTGGGCAGGTGCTTCACAAACATCGCTTCACCTGCTTGATAGAATACAAAATCGAGCGTTAAGATTGATAGGAAATAGAACTGCCGCTGAAACAATTGCCCCTCTCGAACACCGACGCAATGTTTCATGTCTTTCCTTATTTTATCGTTTCTTTTATAAAAAATGTTCACTCGAGGTAGCCAGCTGCATTCCTCCCCTTAAAAGTTTCGCCCGTAATACTAGTCTCGCAAGGAATGCCTATCAGTTCACCCTTGAGCCCAATTTCAGACGTACTGTGAGATATAGGGATTCTTTTTTTAGTCGTACAACACGACTTTGGAATGGTTTACCCGGCGAGATTTTTCCTTGCCATTTCAATTTGCAAACATTCAAAACCAATGTTAATCGACGCCTCCTATCTCTCCACTCCCTATCTTCCTAATGCCCGCGCAGTGTTTTGCATTAAAAGGGTAACAAATAGTCCCTTGTGCGCGCGTTAATTATAAAAAAAAAGTTTTCCACAAATATATTATTTTTTTGAGCCCCCAAAACTTTTAACCGCCACAAAGCTTAATCCAACTAATGAATTGATTTAAATATAGAGGATCATTGTTCTCAACTCAATGAAAATTGAGATTCATAACGGTGGGTCCTTCTGCATTCATCCCCTCAACAGAATCCCAAGGAAACATTACAAAGTATTACAAATCAGCTTGTGGTCTACTTAAATCATCCAAAATGCATTTTACTACAAAAATAAAAAAAAATCACTCATTTCTCACATCCTTCCCCCGGATGAGAATCCTCATGGAAAACCGTTTTGCTTAGCTGCATCTCGTCTCTTCTTCCATTTCAAATGGACTATTTTTTAACCCCAAGAAACCGCAAACCCCCTGCAATCCTTATCCACAGACAGAGAGTCGTCTTCTATGACAGTCTGCAGAAATTCATAGTAATTAACTGACATTCTCACTTTCGGAGCTTCGTCACTTCACTTTGTCTTGGCGAATTACTCAAATCTCTGGGAACGAAGTGTGAAGGTGGGTACACCACAAAGATTTATGTGTCAGCCAATCCTAATCTCTGGTTCATTATATTTTTTTTTTTTTGCGCAACAATATTATGTGAAGAAGGATCTGTCTTAGATTTGATTTACAACCTTCAACATATGAGAGTGTTGTTTTGGCTGATGTTTGGGTTTGCGTAATTTGTCATCGGCACTGACAAGACAAAACAAAAATGACTTCTCCTGCCCAATAACACTACCACTAGGGACACGCGCGTCAATTTAGAAATCCTTAATCAAAAGCAGAACAAAAAAAATATCAATTTGACATCTGACTTGAACTCGTCATTTCTCATCTAATGGAACAACATCAGAGATGGCTACAGACAAGCCACCACATTCTTCCTATCTCTTGAATACATCCTCGTATTATTCACCATAAAAGACTCTGTACAGAGGAAAAGGCCACTTGGATAATCTCTAGCCCGAAACGTAAAGCTTGATTACGGATTCTTAAGGAGCTTATAGCTAGTTTGTTGTAGGGCTTTGGACCAAACAGTAACAACAACAAAAAAAAAACTCAGTTCTGAAGTTGATATCAGTGCTCAGCTCGTAGTATAAGTCATTTAAAGTCTGAAGCCTTTTTTTCCAATACGCATAGCCAGGCTTAAAAGCTATGCGAGGCACAGGAATGCATTATAATCCTTTACCACCCGTTTTATATAGGTTCTTCAGCTTGAACACCCTCTTCTTGTCGCACGTTACTTTTGCCCACCCTTCGAGTGTCAATTGCTTATTCTGGTCGCACATTCATCGGAATCCGGCCAAGGATGAATGTCGAATCCATGGTCGTCCCCTGCGGCGCACATTAATTCCCGCCAAGCGAGGGAAGCTTTTTTACGCTGCTTCCATTTTATATTTGAGTTTCTTTTCACTGGTTTTTGTGTTTTTGTGTGGCAAAAAGATGTGTCCTGTCCATAACACAGCCCCAGTTGCAAGTTTGTGAAAAGAGTTGGTATAACGGTAACCTCCTGATGGGCGATATGTGTGTGCATTAATAAATGGCGCCCGGGTGTATGTGCGAGGATGTGCGCTCCTCGGAGTAGGTTGGCATCGATTTTTCTAGTTTTGCGGCAGGCAGGCGGTTGTGGTATGACTGTAGGTGCAGTGTGCGCCTTATAAATATTAAATTGGGTGGTATATTGTTGGTGGATGGATAAAGTAGAATCATAATCCGTCACAGAAGAACAAATCGATAAGTTATCTGTTTTCTATTCGGTCTCGTTTTCGGGGAGTGTTATGTGCTTCAATGTTTAGTTCGGCAAAACTATTATGTTCTTCGAAAATTGGTGCACACAGTTGTTTGTACGCTGAGGTACAATCATAAGACAGGCGTTTTTGACAATACATTTCTTGTCTGTTGATGTCTCAAGTGATAAAGATCATTTTAGTAAATAGCTCTTAAAATTCTTTGCTATTTTTTTATTTAGGTATCAATAAATGGTTTACGTTGGACTACTTCTAATACGTTAAGCTCTTACGTAATAGTTTAAACAATCAAGTCTTCATTTCAAAAAAATTGATAAAACTTATTCCAAAGCGCGGTTTCAAAAAATTAAAACCCGTGCATTAATTTTTTGTTTAAGAAATAAATGTTCTGCAGAAAATATTATCAAAATCAGTATCAGTGTCTACCTCACGGGGTCCTATGGATGATCCCTTTCTTGCCAGCTGATTAGCTGTCTTTTATTTCCTAATACAACGCCGAGGACAGGAAAATTATGTTTTGAAGCTATTAGGTATGTTACTATCAATGCAGGTGTTATAACGGCTGGTGACTCTTAGTGCCGAACTTTGTTCTGCTATATAAATAACATTTTTTTTTTATTCTGATGGGCAATTAAAAATATTAATTTCTAAAAAAATATTCTTTTCACAGTGTGGATCTCTGCATACCTACGGAATTCCTTTTATCAATTTTCTATTCATCGTAAATACTTTTCAAATCAAATAAATCCAGAACCAACGCAAACAAAAAAAATGTTCATTTACCGAACATTTTCAACACAGTAAAATCCTACAATGAAAACAACAAAATAGTACGCATACGCCACAGTATATTTTCTATTGAAAAAAAAGTTTTCAAGATTTATTTCGAAATCTAAATATAAAAGTTTCCGTAAAAATTTAAATTCATTTCTCGATTGTAAATAAAAATACTCATGTTAGCGAAATCCACATTTCAATGCCAACGTCAATTTCAACATGAGTTTAAGAGCATACCTTTCAAGCAAATCCCTAGAGTCTAGTCTACGTGTATATAGTGCCTCACGTAAATTATTCATAAAAAAGCTATTCTGGGAAGCATTCTGACGAAAACCTCACATTATTAACGTTTATATATGCTGAACTGATAAATAATTGATGCATTGGTGCGTTTTTTACCTTATTTTTTTTATTGTTGATTTTTCAGTTAAGGAATTCGTGCTTTTTTCGTTTCAGTGGCAAAAAATGTTTTTGTTATTCAAATTGCGTCAAGCTATGATAGCATTTTGATATACATTTTAATCGTTCAGATATGATCTATGTGGCACGAACGATGGACCTTTTTTTTTATTTTTTTCTGTTTTTTTTTTTTATCGTGAAATCTTCTGCTGGCGAGGTGAAGCATACAAAATTAATTAAACATAGAATTCCATAAATTGAAATGAATAATATTGTATTTATGTTTTCCTTGGTAAAAATAAACGTTTTTGAAATTTATTTTTGTAATATTTTTTTATTGTTGTGTCTGATTTAAAGTGAAAAATATTTATGAAAAATTAAATGAAATGGGTTATACAATATACGATGCAATTCAAGGATATTGGTAAGGGCATATTAGAGAACACAACACGAATGTTGTTTTTGAAATCCTGTGGAAAACAAACACGAGTAACCTTTCATACTTACGAAAAACCTATGGCATGTAAGACAAAAAAAGATGTTAGAAAAGCGAAAACATCATGTGGCACGTGCATAGGCCACACCCCTTTCCATAGTGACCTCTCGGTCGCTAATTACTATGAAAATAAAAAAGGGTCACTATGGAAAAAACCCAAACGCCACACATAACACCACTGGCAAGCAATCACAGCAAGAAAAAGGATTGCTTCCATAAGACAACATCTTACACGACAACGATTCAATGTGCAAAATAGCGGTGGTTGCAACCGAAGGGTTGCAATGGAAAAAACCCAAGTGCAGATTCATAATGCCAAATATGTGAAGGTAGCGGTGCTCAAATTCGGTAAGGCGACAGCAGGCTAGTGCAGCAGCAACGATCTATATATGGCGGGACAATTATTGACTAGACCTCAGTCCACTAACATCTGTAGAGCGGTGCACAGTCCAAAGAGCAGCTGAGCGATACAGTGCAATGTGCATTTGATTTTTAAATAAAGACTTTGGTATATATTGTGTCAATTGTGCGTTTTGCTTTTTCTTTTTAAATTGGAAGTTTTTCTTTGGTTTCCATTCTTGTTTTGCTAAACAAAAGAAAATAATATTAAAATTGAAAAACAGAATTTGGAAATATTTAAAAAACTTTTCATAGTTACGAGAAAAAGTGAATAATATTTTGGATATCCCCGTTGAATACTTTGGGGTCAAATCCAGGCTCTGTTTAACTAAATCAGTTTATCGAACTCCAATGAGTTATAATTCATTTCTTCAAGTATTCAGTATTCGGATTCCAACCTTGTTTTCAAATGGACATAGTTCCTCAATGAATCTCAAAATTGTTATTCTGATTTTTTCAAACAAGTATATTTGAGGAACTAAATGAATTTCATTATTTAATTTATAAGTTTTTCAGGTTCCAAGGTTTTGATCTTTTAATCATATTCAGAAATATATTTAATGATTAAATGTTTTCTGATCAGCTCTTTGATGACGTGGTTGACGATGAGGCATATGTAGGGGGGGAGGTACTTTTATAATTTGTAAACTTCTATTTGTTTCAAGTCTATGATATAAAAAAGAAGGGAAAGTCAAATGTCAGAAACGGCCAATAAAGTGTATTGGTTATTACACGGAGAAAGCAAAGAACACAATATAAATTAAAGTAAGGAAAATATTAAAAATTGGTTGAACTTCATTTTTAATTCAAAAACCCAATTAGAAACATATTTATATAAATTAAAAAAATAATACAAATATATATGCATATACATACATATGTTTATAAACATGATTTTAGGAACATACATGCTTTCTCGATACAATTTAACCAATTGTATCATAGATCTATTCAAAGTAGGAAAAAACAATAAAAAAATACATATTTAAATAATAAATAAAAAAAAAGGTATTCAATACATATTAAATATAATTACATGTCACAAATGTTCACACCAAAAATGTTAGAAATGTTCACCCCTTGTTATTTTATAATAAAAAATAAATTAAAAAATACTGTTAAGCTTATCGCTAAAAGACTTATTTCATCGGAATCAACACAAATAAAAACAACAACAAAATTCCTTTAGTTAAATGATTAGTTATAGATTTATTTTATAATAAAAGGAAAACACCACAAAAAATCCATCTGCATCTGTCACTGTGATGATCTCTGATACGTGGTTTTTGGTGGACGCATTTAGCTCGTAACTGCGGAAAATTCAGCATCAAAATACAAGATTAGTTTTTTCAGAAAAGTTGAATGTTACAACCGACCCACTGATACTGTTGTGCCCACTCTCCCCTAAGCTTTAACGTATCGATATAACGCCTTTGCTCTACTCACCGCTTGTCGACTGATATGAAAAAGTGCGGCGGTTCGTAAAACTTGATATTTTGACAAGCCAAATATTATCATTATGGTATTGTTATAATAAACATACATTTGTTATTAAACTGATCGCAATATTATTTTTATTTTTACTGTCAAAAACTTGCACTGATAATATTACAAATATTTAATAAATAAAATATTTTGTATAATACATATAGCATGAAAAAAAAATTTAATTAAATTATATATTATATTAAATTATAAAATTAAAAGCTCACACTGAGCTGTGCATGCATTAAAAAAGCTCTGCATTGCACATTTCAACTAACCGAAAAGCTTGCTTTGAAAATTGGATAAAAAAGTTGCATTTGGAATAAATCTGTTCTGGTTTGGTGCTTTGCAAGTGACGATCGAGTCTTACCATTGTAATTGAAAAGTGTTACATCTAAAGCTTGATATTTAAAAACTATACAAAAAATAATTATTTATTTTGCCGCGCATAACTGAGTTTGAAAGATTCTTTCGGGGGACGGGTTTTTCAAGCTCTTACACTCTATTTTAATAAGAATGACACCGCCATACAGAAAAAATCAAAACACCTGAATAAAATTATATTTTAATTGTTAAAAAAGAATAACTTATATTTTGTTCGTCATTTCTCTTTAAACCCATTTTTTGGAAATTGATTTTCTTGGTTTTTTTTTGTATAAATTAATTTTTTTGATTGTCTGATTTGCGTCCTCTGTAGTTTTCAGCAAACTGCGGACTGCGGTAGAGAACAACACAAAGCGGAGTTGTTGGAATAATCATTGGTTTATTTACGTATATATGTACTTGAAATGAGATTATATATGTGTAGAACTTAAACCGAAATTCCGGTGAATCCATAGGAGTCATATACCCCACAATATTTCAATTTCAATCATCTTGATTTTTCTGAAAAAAAAACCAAGATAGGCGAAAACCTTCAATGGATTTTTCAATTTAAATATCAAATTATTGTCCGTATTTTTAAAAAAATAACTTTAAATTAATCCTTGATACAAAAATTGTTTCCGAAGAGGACACATAAACTAAGTTTCTCTTAACCACGTTGCAAGCTCAAAAAACTTGATGATAATTTTTAATCGAGGTCAACGTCTAAGTAATAATTTTGATGTGAAGAAATGCTTGAATTCTAAATTTTTCTAAAACTAAGTTTCAAAGTTAGAGAGATTTAACTGAATCGAGTTTTAAGGTGAGCTTAGAACTTTGTGAAGAAATTAAATAAGTTTTCTCAGTATTTTAGATGTATTTCTTAATAATACTTATAAACAATTTGGATGAAAAAACATGTTAACTTTAAAAACAAAGAAGATGTTGAAAGTATAAGGGTGTCGTCAAACAATGAAAGAAAAGTACTTTCAGAAAGCCTTTCGAAAATTCGTATTTTAAAATTTTCTTGAAAGTAATTTTAGAGAGCAGTCAAACTATTAAAGGAAAATATTTTCTGAAAGCGACTTTTTACTTTCCAGAAAGCAAAATTTCTGAAAGTTTTTTGGTTCGTCGAAAGCAAACATGTTTTTTGACAGCGCTTTCTGAAATTTTTTTGTGTGTAAACAGGTACAGAATGTGGATTTGCTATACTCTGGGCTTATCTATGGTAGCTGCAAAATGGAGTTTGCTGTGGAAATTTTTTGCTAAGCAGAATTATTGAATTTCAGGCAGTAAACTGTTATAGAAATCCTCCTACAGATTTCACAGCATGTGATAGAAAAAAATGCGGCTAATTGGAGTTTAATTTGGGTGCGAACGTATTAGGAACTTGGTGATGTAAAATCAGTACCACGCAACACTCATGAGAGAATTTGAACTTGAATTTGAAATAGTCAACCTTGAAACAATATCTTTCCGAGCTGCCAATTGAATACAGCATTGGAAACAAATTCATAGAATTGTTTTTTTAACTAAGTATCTGTAAGTCAATGCTTTTTAGAATGCAGCTGGATGTTGCACGACACTAGTTAGAAGAGTTAGAAAGACAGGAAAGAATTTTTTACGGTGAAGTGGATCGAGAATTAGGTGACTATTTTCTCACTTAAAACCCACGGATGGCTCTAGCTTGCACTAGGAGAGTCGAACTCACGATCTCTTGCTTAGCAAGAAAATATCTTATCAACTGCACCACTGCCGCCCGCAATTTGGTACCGGATAGACTTGTCCGTCCATTAAATATCCGTGCCATCGCCGCATCGTTGAAATGCTTTTGGTATCGTATAATGCTCGCTGGCGCTCTAAAAAAGCGATGGAACACAATCGACAAAATCGTATCTTCCATATGCCTTCTTCACTATCAGATATTGTGCAGCCCAAAGAGAGGAATAATATATTTTATATATTAATTATATTATCGGAAGTTGTTACTACCCCGGTCATTAGAAGCAAGAACTCCCACTTCGGTTGGTTCAATGCTCCACTTCTACCCAAAGCTTTTATATTTCTCTAGGTTTGCAAATAATTATGCGTAAATATCATAGTTTTATTCTAGCGTCGTCGTCCGTCAAAACACCAAAGTTTTAAATACGGGTCAAGTTCGACTTCTGTGGTACAGAGGACCCATTTTAGGGTGGAGAACATACGTTTGTTTTCAAGAAAGCACAACAACTTTCACAAATATTTTCTGAAAGCGAAAAATGTTTTCGGAAAATGATTTGCTTTCTTGAAAACGCTTTCTAGTCACACACTGAAAATACTTTTTATGTGATGACACCTTAAATGAAGTATGATAGGTATATGAAAAATTACTAGGTATTATTATTATGTAAAAACAAAATATGCACACACACATAAATATTTAGGACTATTTAAAAATTTAAATTATTAAAAAAATATAATTTACGTTGCTCTGCTAAACTATTGCAATTTTTAATTATTTTTGACTAGAAATTCAGCCATATTTCTGAATGCCAAGCCAATAAAAACAAATCGCTACATATTTTAAACACAGAAGGAGCACTTTATCTCCCCATTTAAATTAATTATTTTATTAAAATTAATTCAGTTTTTTCTATCGGGCAAACACATTTGTTTTGATTGAATAATAATGTAGTTAATAACTCAAACTCATAAGTCTTTACTACATCCAAATCATGTGCTTACTTATGCCAACCAACGTGCTCCAAGAGTCTTCCCCACACTTGACAAGATCTCAAAATAGTATTTCGAAATTACTCACTTTTATAAATTCCTCCTCAAAAAAAAAAAAAAAACAACAACAAAATTCCATAAGTGTGTCTGCATAAATTATTTAAAGCCAATTTCCCTTACGTTGACCCGAGTTGCTTAGATAAGGCAGGTACTTGCATACAAATTAATTTCATGTATTGTATCTTTAAGATATTTCCCAGCATCACTTCATCATCTGGTTCCCTCCAGGTATTTCTTCTGCTAGAACCATCAGCGAACTTCATTGAAAATGTTAATTTGAATCTCATTACATTCAAGGCAACACTCTCATCCTTCCGGTCGCTCGCTCTGGAACATTATTGTAAACCCAATAAATCCCAATGTTTCCTTTTTTCTCATATCTGCTCTTTTCTGCCAGAATGTATATAAAGTTCAGGTGGATTCGGTAAATTAACGTATCTACAGGTCCCATCTGTAAGTCTCAAATCCATGTCACTTTTCTAATACATACACACAAGACATCCACAACAAGGACAAAAAAAAAAACAGTTTCTTTTAATTTATGAACGAAGCGACTTTCACTCACAAAAAACTCTGACTATCCTCCCAAAACCCTCGGCCATATAATAACTACTATACTTACTATTTCCGAAAATTCGGTTCGAGTATCTTCGACCGCAAGATTTCAGACTACCGCCACCGATCCATAGAACTATGGGTAGGTACCCCAACATGAGCAACATGGCAACTTCAACCCCCGAATTAGACCGAAACCACCTTTTCTTCAATATAGCTTCCTTCGATTTCTCTCCGTACCTACGTTAACTTCAACTTCATTTCCTAAACAATCCGGCTACACATTATGCCTACCTTCGAATGGCCTCCGAAGTAGGTACAACGTCCTACTCAACCTGGTCGCCTCGTCATCGTCGTCGTCGTCGTCCTACCACCCCCAATAAAAATTAACGATTTCTTCTTGGTTGTCGGACAGGTGTACAATTTCTGATATGCTGCACAAAAACTAGGAAATCCTCGTGGGGCGGAAGGGTACGGGGAGGAAGCCCGAGAGCAACCGTTGGCGTTAGCCGGTGAACGGAAGAGGGTATTGAAATATTTTCAATTTGGAGTGTGGCAAAAGTTCAGGATAATTTTTTGACGGTCGTGATGGTGGTGGTGTTGAAGATTGACGCTGCAGTATATTCCACGTACACATTCACCTGGAGTATAAAAAAAATATATGTCTTAATGAATACGTAATGCGTACGCTACTTCCCCCGATACGGAACCGTTGTTTGGGGCTGGAAAATGGTTTACTCTCTCTGTAGTTCGTTCACTCGGTTTGACTGGAAATGGAAGTCTCCTGGGGTGGAGACTCTATATTCAGCACTTCTCCAGTTTTCTTCCAGATTCCAGCACAGTTCGGAATGAATTGTACTTGCGCAATCAATCCTCGAGAGACTAATTTTTGTTTTAAAAAATTAACTTCCATTCAGAGCTCAGGCTTCTGCGAAGGGACGAAGGACTATCATGGCGCGTTATGGTTCCCACTGTTTTATTGAAGTTTTCGTCTACTAGAAGACAACTAACCTAACATGGCTTCCCCCACAACGGTGCATCGGTGGAGTGAGTGCATTCAGTCCTAAACGTAGGTATGACATTTCAAAAGATACGAGTATCGCATTTCCTATGGATTTCAAGAATGTATTCACGGTGCGCTTGCAAGTCCTTTTTTTGTTTCGTTTTTTGTGTCTTATTTCTTTCTTTTTAAGGGACTGAATGCTTCTCGTAATGTTAAGTGATTCAGTTTACGGAATCAGACAAAATAAGAACCAAAGTACTTCTGGTGTTTTTACTTCTTGCTGTTTTGGAACGTACGGCTAAAGAGTTGGGTTTTTTTTTATGTTGGGTGTACTTCCACGTTTTATTGAGACGTACGGCACAGGGAGTGTAGATGTATGTAGTTAAGTAGGCAAACGTAGATTTTATTTCTACGTATGTGTCTAGGTTCATTCCTCATTTGTCAAAGCACGTTTCGTGCACACACGAATAAGATAAAGTAGTTTAAATGCTTATGACCCAATGATTGTTTTGCTAATGGAACTGAGGAATGGTCTGGATGTAGGTTCCTCGGAAGACAGGCATATACAACAGTTGAGTTAAGTCAAGGTTTTAGTCCTTGCCTTGTGAGCTACTTCCTGTTTTTACTTGCGATTAAGGTACTGTCAAGGAAAGTTTTGGATTCATGCATGTCAACAAAAATTGAGGTAACAATGATATATGGCTTTAAGAGGGAATTAGTGGAAATGTTCTGCGTATCTGTATGCTTAACATTTGGTGGCCAAAGCGTCGTAACTGAATATTAACCAATTTAATGTGGGCTTAAAATAACAATAAGTAAAAAGGCTATTTTAAATGAATTTATTAAAACTTGTTTTTGAAAGTCAACATTTTTTTTATTAAAAAATTAGTTTTGACTTGATAACGTCTTGTAAATCGATGACAGGCTACACAAACGAAATAACATGACTCATGCTGATAAGACTCATTCTGATAATACTGATAAGAAAAGTGACGTACGCTGCGTCCACTCAAATTCAAAAAGAACAAGAAGAGAAAAAGAAATACAAAATAGGCGGAGTTTTGTCAAAGTAAAAAGTAGATGTAATAATGGGGTGTGTGTGTGTGGATTTAACCAGAGGGTTTATGGGTCATTTTTTCAACGTATTCTGAACACCAGGTGAACATGAAAAAGAACAGACGTAAATTACCAAAATAATTCCACTCAAATTCAAAAAGAATAAGAAGAGAAAAAGAAATAAAAAATAGGCGGAGTTTTATTAAAGTAGAAAGTAGATGAAGATATTAGGGTGTGTGTTTGTGTGTGGATTTAACCAGAGAGTTTGTGGGTGTGTCTGTGTTGCTGCCATCAATGTTTTCTTATGACGTTATCACGTAAAATTATCGTCCGTAAGCCGACTTTACAGATGACCAACTCTGAACGTTGTTGTAAAGATCCTACATTCTTGCATCTAGCATTTAATAACGGTGTGATGTTCTAGAGCTAGAGGAAAATGTATACCGTATAGTACCGTATTAGAATACCTATGCTGCATTTTGTGATTCACACAGGACTTTCCTCGACATTTACTTGAATGGAACCGTTTTTCACTAGATCGGAAAGTTAAAATATCTAGGATCTATGATCTATAGCGAAGTAGTTTGTGATAACGGCATTCAACATTATATAACTGTAAGCTTCATGAAGTAGCGAGAAAACTTTGCCCATAAGCTAGCTTAAAGGAAAGCCTTGCGCCGAAATTCATCTTCCAGCGCTTACATAAGGTTCTTAAAATTGTTAAAAAAAATAACTAATATGCAACTGTGCCGCGAGATGGTCTGAACTAGTTTTTCGGACACTTTAACAACTGATCACTTTGTTTCCTTCTTATTGACGGATGGGGCAAATCCAAAGAGTATTTTGCAGAACCACAGTTTACGATGGCAAACCAATGACTATAGTATATAAACAACACGAAACAAGTTTACTAAACCATACTCATTATTCATTAATTATATTCAGTGGGCCAGTAAACACGAGTTTATTCGCACCTGAAACCAGTTTCCTGGGTTGGGGAAGGGAAATATGTGGTATAAATTGGTCTGAAATCTTCAACCAACTTTTGACTGGATCAACGAAGAGGAAAACTAATACACACACAATTTAGTGCGATTTTGGATCTACAAAATGCACTAAATACTAACACATATAACTATATTAAAGAACTTTATGTACACATTTTATTTCCCCAGAATAGTTCATACCGTGTATGCTTGATGTAAGGTTTGAAACCAGTTTCAGTGCGATGTGAATGTGAATAGTCTCGCGTGTGCTGGCGCAATATGTTCATGTTCATATGTAAGTTCAGTCTTGTTCAAACAGCCAAACTAATAGCCTCGTTCACCACAATGCTACCGCCACTTATTCCGTAGAGTGTAGAGTAAAAAACTTGTAGTCAAAGCAGATAATTAAGCCTAACCATTATTACGTTTAAATTGATTTTTTTATTCATGAATGAGCCAAAGAAAAGATTCTAAACAAAGATTCTATATTAATATGATAATTAATTTCATTCGGTACCGACTTTCAAGCGAAACCAGATAAATTTCCAAAATAAAGTGATATTGGCCCTTCTGTAACTAAGAGAAGAGCGTAAATGATTTTATGGGAAAAATGTTCTTTGGGGCTTGTACAGTTGGCGCGACATCTTTTTAAGGTGTAAAGACTGAATGACATTTATTCTCAAAATACCTGTGTCTGGGTTGCGAATCAGTTGGAGAAGAGAAACCTACAATTTACCGCTCAGTCCGAACAGCTGTATGAGAGGATTTTGACATACACAAATCCATTGTCTCGTATGGTATCCTTCTCACAGTTCAGAAAAGTTATTATTCCACGTTGGAAAAACCACACGCGTAAGCTTTTCTATTTTTTCAATTTTATTATTATCAAATAAAAATGTACAGTAAGACTTAGTATTTTATAGTACTTAAATTTGGGTAGTAATAAGCAATTATTAAGCAAAAACAAAAATTTTAGATGAAAAGTTTAACTAGTAAAAATAAATAATAAAAAACACATGGGTAGTAATAAATTGAATCTACATTTTTTCATTATTTTTTAAGATTTATTTACAAAGAAGAACAAGTTTAATTTCCTTTCATTTTTAGTGAAAGCTTATAATTAACAATGCTGCGAGGAGTTCTAGCTAAATTCAGAAGTAATTGCATTTCTAAAATTTGAAATACTTATAATTCGTTTAATAGTCACAGGGAGAGAGTTCCATAGCTTGATTGCATGAATCATGAAAAGTCGTAAAGAGTTAAGGTAGTTAAATGATGGTATCAAAAGCTTTAAGGTTCTAAGGGATTGAGCGAATGTAAGTTTTTCATAAATGTACAAAGGTGTTTTTCTTTGAATAATTTTGTGCAAAAATATACAGCATCTAGCATCAAGATATTGCTGGAGGGAGCACCCAGGGACAAGCCGATTATAATACGATATGTGTTCGTGTCTCCGAAGTCCATATATATATCTAAGCATGTCGTTAAAAGCGACAAGGAGTTTGTGTTGGCAATGGGAATCAGGTTTGCAATACACGGTATAGCCATAGGTAATAAAAGGCAGGAGTAGGGTTTTTATAAGTCTAAGCTTAGTATTTTCTGGTGTTATAGCAGAAAATAGCCAGAGTTTACGGAGTCCACTATAAATTCTACTAATTACTTAATTAGTGTGGTTTTCAGCTGAAAGCGATTTATTAACCTTAATATCAAGACTGGTTATACTGTCAAAATAGACGAGTTGTGATTGTTGTAGAAAAATTGGGGGCAGAAGTGATGTATCAACCTGTTTTTTGGATATCGCTATAAGTTGAGATTTTGTTGGATTAAGGCTAAGACCATTTTGGAGTGACCAATTAGATATAGCGGTGAGATCCTCATTTAATCTGCATACCATATCTTATTGCAAGCAAAAAGATGCAGCAGCACATTGGAACATGCTTTTGGAAGGTTATTTATTTAAATGCAAAACAATATAGGCCCTAAAATTGAACCTTGCGGGACACCCATTTGCAAGTTCAAACGCTCAGATTGTAACTGACCAACATTTACTCTTTGGCTACGGTTACAAAGATAATCTTTAATGAGACGTACTGCTCTATCATGGAATAGTTCAGCTTTTTGCACAGTATATCATGGTTTACTCTGTCAAAAGCCTTAGAGAAATCAAGCAAACAGAGAATGGTTACATTGTCGCGGTCATATTTAATCCTAATGTCATCAAGGACCTTAATCATAGCAGTTTGACAGCTATGCTGTGCACGGAACCCAGACTGTAATGGTGACAACAAATTAAATCTACTAAGATGATTTGTTATCCGTGAGACTAGAATTTTTTCAAGGAAGAATACTTATGGGACGAAATTCCGAACTAGAGCTAGCATTCGACTTTTTGGCAAAAGAAATGACCTTAGCTTTTTTCCAGTTTTGAGGAAATGATAAGGAAGTAATGCAAAAATTAATCAAGTGCGTTAAAACAGTGGAAACATGTGGTAAAATCATTTTTATAATTGGCTAATTGGCACACCATCTTCACCAAATGCATCAGACTTGATGGAACGAATGCTTTCAAGGACATCATATTCAGATATAACTTCAAACTCGAACACTGCTGAAGGTTCACTTATGATTTCACTATAAAGCACAAAATTGAGTTGTTGATCGTCTTTAAAAATAAAGGTCTCATTAATTTCATTAAGATCAGGAAAATTGGGAATAATCTCCTTATTACCAATTCCAATAGTTCGTAGATTACTCCAAAACTTTCGGGACGACTGGTTTGCATCCAACTTCGAGATGAAAAAACTTTTTGTGGCTCTCCGAATCAGAAGCGTTGCATCGTTTCGAGAACGACAGAAAAGTTCCCAATTAGCAGTTGTAGGGTTTAATTTCCACTTAGAGTAAAATTTTCTTCGATTTTTGATAGCTCTGTGCACATCAGAAGTAAATCAAGGACAGTTGTTGCTTATTCATATTCTTCAGATGTGGAAATCTATGATCAGCAATTTTGTAAGTTTCCCAAAGTTTTTATAATAATTTTCATATCTGGTCAAATGGTTTTTAATTCTTTAAAGTTTTCTAAAGAGAATCCAGAAGAGCCCTATTGAAAATGGTAAGAAGTTAGAAATAATATCGTTTCGCTCGAAAACTGTCAAAATATTTTCTGTTTCTTTCTTTTCTAATGTTTATTTCTTAAATACAATATTTAAACGAAACTGCCAGATGTATCCCTCTTTTTAAATTGGTTCTTCGTAATACTTTAATTGGCGTGTGTTGCAGGAACTTTATGTCTGTTGGTCCTATCATAATACGTTAAACTAAAAACAATCATTAAATAAAATATATCCACAAACAAATTGCTTAGCTCTGCGTAATTATTCAAAATGCATTTTGCTTGATTATAATTTCTCCAAAATAAATAAATTAACAAGCTTTTCCACTAAAACAAAAAATGTAATAAATTATTTTGCAAATAAGAGATAGCAAAATATTTCAAAAAAAAAATACTGCCAACTCAAATATAAAACCTCCCTCCTTGCATGATCCAATACCAGTAGATGCAGCACATTTTTTCCTCCAAAAATAAACAAATTAATTTATTTCATTGAAAAAAAAAAATCAAAATTAGTTCATGAAGGTATCACATTCAACCCATAGCTGGAGGGAAAAAAAACTGCATTAACTGCTTGTCAGTTGTTCGTCCTTCACATTTTCGATTCCAAATGAAAAAATCCCATAAAATTTCTAAATGTGTTTTGGCAGACTGTATATAGCTCTCATTTAAATTGAAGTTTTCGACCGAAAATAAAAAAGGAAACAATCAGCAGAAATAATTTATCGCTCTGTTTAATATGCAAATCGAGTGTTTTTTTGTGTCATTGGGGGGGGGGGTTGTATCCCTTTTTAGGTGGCAAAAATCTATTTCGGTATTAGCACGCTTTCTTTATTGGAGATGATATTCCAAAACCTGACAATCAATTGGGAGAGAAAAAGCAAAATTAAACATAAAAGTCGCATAAATTATGCGTTCAATTAAAGCGTGACTAATGCCAGGTGATAGATTGTTGGGCGTTCTAGTGACCTTTAATCTCTGCGGGGTGTTCTGTGTTTCAAATCTAACTATTCAAAGTAGAATTTTCTATTTATAATTACAGTGCCCGAGAACAGATACATTCAAACGACCACTTTGTTGGCAGTGGAACTATACGTCAGGCCGAAAATGTATTTTTAATGGATACAAAATACGGCAAAATTATACGAAAAAGCTAACAAACTAACAGTATTTTTAATAAAAAGTCCTTTTTCTCTACCAAAAACTGATTTTGAATTTTATTTCAATAAATATCGGCTTTTAAGCTCAGGGTGTTATTTATCAAAAAGCTGTAAGCTTTAAGGGCCTCATATTTTTTTCTATTTTTTATTAACTAATATAAATAACTAACTTTATGTTGAAAATAAATCTTAAAAAACTGGCTCAACTTTTTATTTAACTAAATAACTGATTCTACGCAGGCGCTCTTAATTATTCTATATTTTATAATTGCCTATCGACATAAAAATAAATCACATCCTACTTCTATTATAAATTTGTATGTTTGGATGTTTGGATGTTTATTACTTAATAACGCCTCAACGGCTTAACGGATTTAGATGAAATTTAAAAGGTAGATGGTTAATGTGCTGGATTGAGGCATAGGCTACCTTTTATTCAGACAAAAATCACGGTTCCTGTGGGAGAGGCTTAAATGTGAAATACCTCAGCGCTGGAAGTTTGTTTGTTATTTTTCTATGCCTTAATAAACTGCATGAATTTGTGAAGTTTGGTTCACGGAAGAGTTGCAGGAAATATAGAGATATGGAGATATAAAGATATAGTAATTTAGAGATAAAGAGATATAGAGATTTAGACATAAAGAAATTTTGGTATATATAATATTGATTAAATATTATATATTTAATTATATTATTTATTGTAATAAATAATATATATATGTATATATTTATTTATATATATATACATATAAATAGCACGAATATTTATTAATTACTTATTTACTTACTTAGGTGGCGCTACAGTTCGGGACGAACCTGGGCCTCAACCAACATGCCTCTCCAGCCAGCTCGGTCTTCAGCTAGCTGCCTCCAGTTTTGTACTCCAAGTTCGTTGAGGTCGTCCTCCACTTGAGCGCGCCACCTAAGGCGAGGTCTTCCTTGACTGCGTCTACCCTCTGGGATGGAATCGAAGATCCTGCGAGCCGGAGCATTGTTTTCCATTGGCTCTACATGACCTAGCCATCTTAAACATGATATGCGTATTTTTTTGACTATGTCAATGTCGCTGTACAGCTCGTATAGTTCTTGGTTGAACCTTCTCCTCCAAAGCCCGTTAACGCAGATAGAGCCAAAAATCCTCCGAAGAATCTTACGCTCGAAACGACTAACGATATCTTCATCCGTTTTAGATAGAGTCCATGCCTCGGCGCCATAGAGCAGGACTGGGATGATTAGGGTCTTATTTATTAATTATTAAATTATTATTTTATAAATAATTAATACAAATTTTAAATTACATTTAAAAAATATATTCTTGAATATATTTTTAAATGTAATTTAAAATTTATTAAATATTTATATATATAAATATTTAATAAAAAATTATAAGCATACAGAGACATGGAGATACAGTGACCGACTTGAAGAAATTTTTGAGACCATCTCAAAGCAGTGGTCAATTGCAATATTGATCATTGTTACTTTCAACCCCCAAATTGCGCTAATAATTTGTACACCACTACATGAAATCCCTTATTAAATATTTTTCTTCGGTAATAGCCAGAAAGAACCATTTAGTTCAACAGAAAAAAACTAGAAGATTTCTCAACATCCTGAAGTAAACCCATCTTGAAATTTGTTTTAGAGACAGTTTGAAACCTAAAAATTGAAATTTCAAATTGAAGTGATCGCAGGATGGATGTTTCAATTCATAGATTGAAATTAAGTTCTCATAATTTAAAAAATCATTACCTTTTTATGACCATTTCCAATTTTAGTGGGTATCCTTCAATAGTGGGTATTGCCTCCACGAACATCTAATAAAGCTTTAATTCGCCTGGGCATACCTTGGATGAGGTTTGTTACGATGGTATCGTCCAAATTTTTCCATTCCTCCACTAGGGCAGATCTCAGCCCATTGAGTGTTTCTGGAAGGGCGGGTCGCCTCCTTATCATTTTTCCCAGCAGATCCCAAACGTGTTCGATGGGATTCATATCCGGGCTCATTGATGGCCAGGCCATTACATCGATATTCACTTCTTGTAAGTAGTCGGTAATGCACCTAGCAACGTGTGGTCTAGCATTATCCTGCATTAGCAAGAAATTCTCTCCAATAAATGATGCGAATGGAACCACATATTCCTCCAGAATATTGTTGATGTAGTAACTGGAGTTTACCGATACTTCCACGATGCACAGCTCGGTTTTTCCGTGCATGGAAATTCCCGCCCACATCATGACGGAACCTCACCAGAAATTTTCGCGCTGGGCAAACTTTGCCGTCTCCACACTCTGCTACGTCCATCTGGTGAGGGCAGACAAAACCTGGACTCATCAGTGAAAAGAACTCTACTCCAGTCGGCCTCGGTCCAATCTTGATAAAGTTGAGCAAATTGCATCCGCCGTCGCTTGTGCTGTAAAGTGAGTCTTGGTACAGAAGCTGGTCTTCTTGCTCTCAGGCCACTTTCCACTAATCGCCTCCTCACCGTTTGAACATTCACAGCTCTCCCCCTAACGGATCGAAGTCTGTGAGACAGCTCAACCGCTGTTTGGTGACGATCTCGAAGGCTTTGAAGCACCAAATATCGATCATCCCTTGCAGATGTTGCTCTGGGGCGACCTGAGCCTCTCCGCCGGTTGCAGGAGTTGGTTTCCCTGTAGCTTTGAATGGCTCTTCTTAGCGTCGTCTCCGGTTTTCCAATCATAACAGCGGCACACCGCGCACTTCGTCCATCCTCAACCAAAGCCAGCGCCCTGGCGACTTCTTCTGCCGTTATTTGCATTTTTTTCACAAAAATCACTTAAAAAACTGATAAAGAATCAAATTAAAATAAACCCATTACAATAATCACGGAATCAATCACGGAAGCCAAAATTTGTATTACTCGCGTCTATTATAAAAAAAAAATGATAAAGTTGCTGCTTTCCTCAATATAATGCACTTAATGCACTTATGTGATAAGAAAAATGGAAAAAGCATATGGAAACACACACACAAATATACCGTTAAACGAAAAAAAAATAAGCTCTGCAAAAACATAGCGGTATATTATCAAAATAGTAACAACACATCAAAAATTATGACTGCGCCACTTTTTTGTAACTCAGTGTACTAACAAGCCTTAATATTTACTTTTGTATGATTTTCAATCCCAGGAAAATTACCGCACAATTTATTTATGCTTTCTTCCTTAAAAAAACACCCAATTTTCTTGTGTTAATCCTTTATTGTATTCATAAACAAACCAAAAGCACGGCAGCTTGGTTATTAAATTTTCTGGACAAGGATGGGAATTTGTACCAATGGACTGACAAACTTAATTTCTACGCGTTTCACTGAGCAATTCATTGTATAAGCCAGGTTAATTGAGTTTTCGTGAATTCTATACGATCCAATCTCAAAATTTATTTTTGAAGAACTCCAACTGAAACATCCCAAGGATCTAAACGTGTCTAGACTATATTTTGCCAGGGCAAGCAATTACATTAAACACACAGAAGAACAGCAACAACGTTTCCTTTTCAGCCATGTTGTTCATGTTCAGTTCATGGCCCAGAACATGTTGTCGTTCTATCACGTCCTTTTCTTCCTTCCAACCTACATACTGACACTCAGACAAAAAAATTATCCGCATATACAATATTATCCAACCCTGAAATTTAATTCAATTATTTTTATTTGTCCTCTAGGTCCTTTGAAGAGTGTGCATGAGACAAGAACAACAACAAAAAATACGCAAAAAATTACGTTAGTTAATTCTGCTGTCAACATTAACTGTCGATTAAGTAAGGAGGTCACGCAAGGGATAGGTACGCAATGTCAAAAAAAAAAAAACCGAATATAATCCCTAAGGGCTCGCACAAAGAGCTCCCTTAATTATCATTAAATACATTCTCAAGTTTAATTGTTTAATACTTTTATTCCGAAAGCAAATACAAAGATTGTTCGTTAATCCTTTGCCTTTCCGAAAAGCAAAATGGAACACCCAAGTGTGCTCACTTTAATTTAAAGTTTATAAAAGTTGCCATTTGTCATTGCTATGTAATTTTGTTTCTTAGTGGGGATGGGGTTTGGAGGAGCAAGAGCTGGAGCATCCTTTTGAATTGCCACGAAGGATGTTGGAACAAAAGGTACTCAGGAATTTAGTGTCTGTCATAGAATAAGGCAAATTGCATTGGCTTTGTACTTGAGCTTGTCTCGGTGATGTTGATACTCTTCCTTTTCTGGTATTTCTTATTACGTTACGTCCCCTTTACGGAATTCTCTTGGGATTCTGTGTTTTGTTCGCGATTTTTAATAAAACAAAAAACTGTTTGCTTTGAGGCTTTTGTCGCGCCTTTGACTTGTTTGGTTGTAAACCTATGACGCCTCTTTAGTTTTGGGCTTTGTAAACATGACAACAAAATAATTATTATAGAAATCATATCGAAATTTAATTTAAAAGCTTATTTCTGATGGAGCTGTGCTTTTTGCAAATATTTTGTGCCACAAATTCAATCACAGTTCTTTTTGGTCTTCCCGCCTTTTTCCTGCATGAAGATACTCAAAAACTTTTTCATTGGGGTACATGACATTTGTTGGATTAATCTGCGTCTATTTTCCAAACGGTATAAGCTTTATGAATAAAGCCGTTTTGCATGGTTTTCCCCACCGATCCACGACTGAAGTTCGGCAAAGCGAATGCACTTTCAGTCACCAAATTTGTGTAATAATTCCAAGGTGGAAGCCTCCCACACGCCCACACGACACAACGTCTGAAAATGGACTTATGCTAATTGACTTCGCAGGGGCACATAACCTCACCATTGCAAGCACAGGGTTTACTCAGCTCGATATACACAAAGGGACTTGGCGACACCCATATCAAAGAACCGTCAACTAGATTGATCACGTTGCGATCGATGCAAGACACGCCTCCAGTATCTTGGATCTCTACCTTGTTGCAGCAAAGGTAAGAATGCGAATAACCCGAACTCCACAACAACGGAGTGATACTGTGAGGAAGTATGACGTCGGAAAGCTGCAATCGCAAGAAACCGCCAGAACCAATGCTTATCGAATATCCCGTAACCTCTCAAGAAATCCAGTACCGCCAGCATCAAGTGCCGAAGATCAGTGGCAACACTGCCAACAAGCCATCAGAGATGCCGCAACTAATGTGCTAGGTTTCACCAGATCACCACCACGAATGATGACGAATGCAGGCAGGCCTATGCAGCCAAACAAGAGGCATATAAAGCGGCGCTGCCAAGAGAGACGAGAACTGCTCGAGAGCTCTACGAGCAGAAAAGACGGGAAGAACACCGACCGAGAGAGCATGAGAACTGTGCGATCGAAGATATTGAGAGATGCTACTCCAGGAACAACGTGTGGAAGTTCTACAAACAGGTAAAAAGAACTTGCCAAGGAAAAAAAACCGCACAGAAACCTGTAGATGGAAACTCGTAGTAAAGCCACAGTCATTGCTGAGTACATGGAAGGACCATTTCTGCAGTTTATTAAACGGCGATGAAGACCAAAATCCCGCTGTCAGGCAGAATGAACCATTCAACATGGATGATCACAGACAAAACTTCCGTCCACCTGACCAAAATGAAGTAAGGATAGCATTATCTAAACTAAAAAAACAACAAAGCTGCTGGACCCGACGGAATACACGCCGAGCATTTTTAAAGCGGCCGGAGATGACCTGGTGGAGTGCATACACCAACTCATCTCTAAAGTTTGCTCAGAAGAAAGTATGCCTGATGAATGGAACCTAAGCATCGTTTGCCCGATCCACAAGAAAGGAGACCCTCCAAACTGCGCCAACTATAGAGGAATTAGTCTCCTGAATATCGCCTACAAGATCCTCTCTGCCGTACTATGTGAACGCCTGAAACCTTTCATCAGCAACCTGATTGGCCCCTATCAGTGTGGTTTCAGAATGAACAACAATGCTCCGGCTCGCAGGATCTTCGATTCCATCCCAGAGGGTAGACGCAGTTAAGGAAGACCTCGCCTTAGGTGGCGCGCTCAGGTGGAGGACGACCTCAACCAACTTGGAGTGCGAAACTGGAGGCAGCTAGCCAAAGACCGAGCTGGCTGGAGAGGCATGTTGGTTGAGGCCCAGGTTCGTCCCGAACTGTAGCGCCCCCTAAGTAAGTCAGGAAGCCTCCTAACACTATCAAATGCTGCTATTTTGAATTTGTTGCCACAAGATTTTTTAGTTGTTCAAGACAACAAGCGGTTTTCCAACGGCCATTATAAATTTGGGCAGAAATGCTGAACGTAGTGAAGGGTGTTTGAAAAAAGACCATCATACATGGTCTGTCCATTGAATCTCAAGATTGTTTGCATTACCTGGACGAAAGATTGTATCCCATCACATTTTCACGAAACGTAATCAGAGCTCAGATATTGACGGGCTTTGCATGTGGCTTCTACGACAGTTGCTGAAGTCATGTTGCATAATCTTCAACTTTTTATCTAAAAATTTATTTTATTTTATTTCATTTTCCTTTATTTTATTTTATTTTATTTTTTTTATTTTTTTTACTTTATTATATTTTATTTTATTATATTTTATTTTATATTATTTTATTTTATTTTATTTTATGTTATTTTATGTTATTTTTTTTTTATTTTTTTTATTTTAGTTTTATTATATTTTATTTTATTTTATTTATTTGTTTGTTATTTTACTTTATTATATTTTATTTTATTTTATTTTATTTTCTTATTTTATTTTATTTTATTTTATTTTTTATTTTGTTTTATTTTATTTTTATTATATTTCATTTTATTTTGTTTAATTTAATTTTATTTTATTTTACTTAATTAGGATATTTTATTTTATTTTATTTTACTGTGTTTTATTTAATTTAATTTATTTTTTTTTATTTTATTTTATTTAATTTATTTTTTTTTATTTTTTTTTACCTTATCAGTTTTTATTTGAGAAGAGTAACATTGAGAGATAAGTAAATTTGGAAGATACTAAATTACACTGCTTACTTCATTTGATGTTTAATTTTCTTATTAAGATATTCCATTACAATAAATAGCTGTTCATTTCATCTTAAATTTATTTCAAAAATCAAGAGTCCTCAGGGACTGGCTCCGACTTACATAAATACCTGGAACCTCACAACCATTCAATCAGCTAACCAAAATCAAACGGCATTAACGCGTAAGACGATATGTATCCACCTTAAATGTATCTTACCTTCAAATCTCCTAAACCAACCCAAACCGAAGGAAAAAGAATTCCCCAAAAAATCCGTGAAAATCAGAAATTATCCTCGAAACCAAACCAACGCTTCTTTGTGCTCCTAATCCTATTCGAAGACTTAACAATCAGCAATTTCCATTTCCCTCGATACTTGTGTTCGTAATCCTTTTACGTTTTCGAGTAAGACCATCATCAAACACAAAAACCGCCATCATTTCGTGAGAATGGGGAATCGAGAAAAAAATTTGATCCGAAATCGAATAAACGACGAACAATTGTTGCTGCGGCAAGGACGAACGCAAGACCAATAAAAGAATCACACAAAGGGTCGAAGATCCTGAATCAGAATCATAATCACCTATAGCCACACTTATACAGATTATACTTGGAGAAGCTAAGCGAAGGCACAGGCAGGCGGCGGCCATCATCTCAAGACAAAGACTTAACTTAATTCCCGTATGTGAAACCATCAATAACTTGGCCGTGCCCCAATTTGCATAGATACCGTTTGCACAAAGGAAAAGTTTTATGGCCAATCCAGCAGCCACCCGGGAAAAGTATGGAAATTTTCTTTATTACATCGAAATTCGAGCAAATGATTCAATCGAAATAACGGCATCGAATGAACGCACCGAAGAGGGTGTGGGACGTTCTCGCTTTAAAAGGCAGAAAGCAAAAAGCTTGCTTTAAATTATTACGTAGAATGGATGGATCACATTGCTTATGAAAAAGGACAAAAGGGATATCTTTGTATACTCAGCCAGGCCCCATTGGAAGCACCTTGGCCGAAAGGAAGAATGAAAGAAATCCTTTATTCTGAGTTTGGTTACATTCAGCCACCACCTCTTAGCCAGGCAGTTCTACTTCCGGTTGGGAGGCATGTCGTCTATCTGTTTTAGGGTGACCATATGTAAAAATTGTTATGAAAACAGTTAAATAAAAACACCAGGATGATACATGAGGATCAAATTCGTTGGAAAAAATTGAATTAAACGAGTTAGTCGCCATCAAACGTACTCAGTTCGGGACAGGTATGAAATTAAGACCAACGTTTAAGATCCTACAAGATCATAAAAGAATTGAAGATTGACAGATACGAAAGTTGGTATGGTTGGAATGAGTTGTCAGGGGTGCCGATTGTGAAATTAGGCCGATCCTGCAACAACATACTGTACACACAGAAAACATTGCTAAAGGCGTACATGACTAGACAAATGAACGACACCTCACAATGGATACATATACAACGAGATCGACAGAATAAATGATCAGAGAACATACACTCACAAGAACTATAGAAGCCAGAAATGGGGAAAACCAGTATCAACCTTAATGTGTTATGTGTCATGTGTGCCTACCATAGAGCTCAGTTGTTAAGTAGTCGTCAAACCATCAACTCACTTAAATTAAATGTAATTCAGTGGCAGAAGTTATACTAAAAAAAATAATTTAAAGAGAAAATAAATATCCATGATTTTTATTTGTTTTCCGCATAACTAAATTGAATTAAATCACCTCAGAACGGGGTGATCGATTTTTTGGAAATGTTCTGGCAATATTACCTCAATGGGTGATCCTGTAAAGCTTGGACCCGATGGATGGCACTGGAGTGGATTTATTTAAAAACAGGAATATCCCTGTTTATAATTTTATCATAATATTTTGAACTATGGCTGTGTAAGGCAGAGCTTGCCTTTCAACGGGATGCTGTACGGCACTAATTAGAAGAAGTTGAAGAGTAGAATTTTATTGGAGCAGTAGATCAAGAACTAGGCGACTGTTTCTTACTTAAAGTCCACGGACGGCTCCAGCTTTTACTAGGGATTAGACAAATTGGTTCTGGAACTGAGTATCGAACTCACAATGTCTGTTCTGGCAAGAAACAACCTTATCTACTAAAATATTAAATTTTAAATGGTTTGACCGATTTTGAAGAAATTTTGTGAGTTGTGTAACAGTAACACAGCTACTTGGGTGATTTTTAAATAAAATTGGACGACAAAAATGGTAATTGTTTTGAACTCTCGGTTTTTTTTTTATTAAAGATTTGTTATTTTTATCAAACTCTGGTCACCCCAATTTACCTGGCAAATTATTTGTGTTTTTCTTACGAAAAGTGCCAAAGAAAATACTTCACCTGGGAAATAAGAAAGAGCCTCCATAAAAGCGGAACTTCCTTCTCCGTCGCACAAGTAGCCAAAAGAAAGGTAAAAAATACGAGTAAAGTGAAGGTCCGTACTTAAATCCAGGCAGTCAACAAAGAAATTGTAGTAAAAGAAGTAAAAAAAAAAATAAGTAGCACAGCAAAAAAAAAAAAACCACCCGGATATAATGATGGAAAAGTTCTCAAGAACTCTAGTGGCTCGTCTTCACTTCACACCAACAAGTGAATTGTGAGAAGATGCCCATTCAGTTGCAGAGTTTATGTATCCGCCATCACTGCGCTCCTTCGACGCCACCAAACTACTATAAATCGCGCTAATAGAATATGGTAATGTGAAGGATACTCTTGTACTATTATCGGCGTCATCATCAGCCCGCCATAAATGAGGTGTCATGAAAGAAATTAATTGGATTTCAAAACATTGTTGGAGAGAGAAAGAGAGAGAGAGAGTGTGACTAGCGAGGAAATAGTAATAGCAGAGCAGGGCATAAAGCTCGTCGCTGCTGGCAGTTCCGGATATGACACAATCTGCTTGGCAGCTTTAATCCATATTCTGGATAATTAAGTTTGTCGTTCATCGAGGTGAAGGCGGGAGCTGGGGGTTGGTTGATGGCATGTGACAATATGATGGAGGAAACGAGGTAAGCTCAGCTCCTTATGGGCCAAGGCATTGGCCTGATTGCCACTCTAGAATCAATCCGTTTGCTCAATAGCATCCTCTCGCCTAATAATGACACACCAGTTTAAGATTTTTTCGTCCTTTTGTATATCCTGGCCGTTATCATCCCCCTAAGCTCCTACAAAAACAGTATAGATAGTGGAGTTCTATCTCTTCGTACTCCTTCCTGATGCGTTTCTAGTCGTTTTCATAGTAAAGACATTTTTCTATATTTATGTATACCTTCCTCTGCTCCACAAACGACTATAATCCTTTAAAAGGTCTGGTGCTCTGAACAGGGACAAAGCACAATACATACAAACAAAAATGATATGATTTTTCCTACGATATAATATTCTTTTGTGTAGAGCTTGCCCTTTTGCCTACTCCGCGTCTTTGGTTAGGCACCCGTATTATTATTTTTATGCAAAGCTTTTGTTTGCTGATGTATAAAGTGGTAGAAAACGCTGTGCACCTACCTCTACCATTGTCGTTGTCGCATGTCCTCCTGCTAGAGATAAAGGATCAAGATACTACCGTGGCTTCCTGATTTTTATTTTCTTCTTATAGAGCGAGATGGTTGGTTCTTCATGCGGCGTTGAAGGTAAGGGGTGTTTTTTTTCTCTTTGTGTTTCGTTCACCCTTGTATCGTGGTACAAAAGTGTGTTTTCTTTTTGGAAAATATGCAAAGGGGCTTTAAACGGGCGTTTGGTCATACGTGTTTCTGTTCACGCATATTTTCCATCGCCAGAGAACGCAGTGCAAACTGTTTCTTCTCTATCCCCGCTTGATTGACCAGTCGGACAAAACAAAGTCGAACGCAACTTTAACTTGTTGATTCCACAAGGAAGAAATCCTTTTAGTGATTTTAGGACTTGATGTTCTTTGACCTTTTTTGGGGCTTCTATGGCCATTCGTTTTGGGATGAGTGAAATATTATGTAAATTCAGGACGAAATCACTCTCTGGGCAGGAAAAACTCTTCTTGACGTTGACA
Source organism: Platycheirus rosarum (assembly GCA_963971375.1). Classification (NCBI taxonomy): domain Eukaryota; kingdom Metazoa; phylum Arthropoda; class Insecta; order Diptera; family Syrphidae; genus Platycheirus; species Platycheirus rosarum. The sequence goes on from OZ020508.1 coordinate 1,538,375, forward strand.
CAACTTTTTAGTATGTTTGTTGACAGTTTATGTGTGTAGAAAGGGGACACAGTCACACGTTCCACTGGATATTTTCCGTATATGATTTGGGCATAGGCGTCCGTCCATGCGAGATCGGGTGTGGCGACGGCAATGGTTTTCAAAGAATAAAAGGACACAGCCGATGACCTTTTTTCACACACAGTTTAAGTGGTATTTTCGTCGAATGGCCAAATTGGACGTTTTATTTGGATGTTTGCTCATTTAAATTTCTAAATTTTCTATTTGCATGGAAATTCAAATAATATACATAAATATACATATATATGTATGTATGTATGTATATAAAGTTTTTTTTTATTAATTCTGTGGAAGGAAGTACGAGTTTAGTACCAGGATATTGTTTTGTCGATTGGTTGGATATTGTTGTGTTATATGACAAGGTTTTTGTTCGGATAACTTACGGATTTGGCCGAATCTGTTGATGAAAAGTTAAATCCGAACGAAATTTATATCAACTTGAAGTTTTAGACAGTTGAGGAATTTATAATTATATTTTAAGCAATCAATTTTCATTTGAAAGTTAAGTAACAGTTTTGAAAGTGATGTATTTTATGAGAACTTGCTGTATGTGAATGAAGTAAATCACTTTTAGACACTTTTAAAATTACATAAATTATTAAAAATTAGTTAGTAAATTTCTTTAAGCAAATTATAACAGTTTTTTTATTTCCAAGTTACATAACATAGATCTATTAAATTTTTTTGTACAAATGATTGCTGTTATAAGTTTCCGGAACTACTGTATGTTCATACAACTTCATTAAAACTGATCGTTAGTTTTTAATCTTTTCTCTTTCTCTTTATGTATCAAGTGAAGTAAGCAAACTTTGAAATAAAGCAGTTGAATGTCAGACGCCGAACGAAGTGGTTGTGTTCTTATTTCGCTGTCACTAAAACTCATTAATAATGCTTAATGGCAAGTTCTTGTGCATGACGACACAATTTTTTTACTGATGACGATAGGATTATGTGGGAACTTTAAATGAACAGTTTCTTGATCTATACCTACTTTCCAATAACTAGTGCTCCTTAAATTCTAGAAGACACGGCATCATATCTGAAGAAATGCATAAGTGTCGCTGTGAAAAGATTCCAAAAAGGAAAAGCTATTGATTCAGACGAGTACCCCCAGAGTTCTGGAAAAAGATGGAAGACATCTGGCCTAATTACCTCCCATATTTTGTGTTCAAACTTATCAGCGGTGTTCAAATGCTTAAATAGAGCAGACGTTATACCATGCTCCGTTATAATACTATCGCAGAAGGAAGGTAGGCACGAAGACTCTTGGAAGAGCTTCGTCCCTGAAAAAACAGCATGTACAAGTAGTCCGATTGAATATATAACTATTGATATGGAAAGGGATGACTCATGATGGATTATTCGTTGACTGCCCTTAAATCTGGAATCGATTTTTGCAGGTGTAGTGCCTTTGCTGGGGATTTGCTTTGATATTACGATCATAGAGAAGCCTAAAAAAGTCAGTGATTTTTTTTTTTTTTTTTATAATTAACGCGCGCACAAGGGACTATTTGTTTCCCTTTTAATGTAACACACTGCGCGGGCATTAGGAAGATAGGGAGGGGAGAGATAGGAGGTGTCGATTAACATTGGTTTTGAATGTTTGCATGTTGAAATGGCAAGGGAAAATCTCGCCGGGTAAACCATTCCAAAGTCGTGTTGTACGGCTAAAAAAAGAATCTCTATATTTCACGGTACGTCCGAAATTGGGCTCAAGGGTGAACTGATGGGCATTCCTAGCAAGACGAGTATTACGGGCGAAACTTTTAAGGGGAGGAATGCAGCTGGCTACCTCGAGTGAACATTTTTTATAAAAGAACCGATAAAATAAGGAAAGACATGAAACATTGCGTCGGTGTTCGAGAGGGGCAATTGTTTCAGCGGCAGTTCTATTTCCTATCAATCTTAACGCTCGATTTTGTATTCTATCAAGCAGGTGAAGCGATGATTGTGAAGCACCTGCCCACAGGTGGGAGTTGTACTCGAGTTTAGGGCGTATAAACGCTTTATAAATTGTAGCCAGATCAGATGGGGAAAAATACTTCTTACACCGATACAGAAAACCTAAGCACTTTGCAGCATTCTTAGCGATCTCAAATATATGGTCGTTCCAACGGAGGTCGTCGTTGACACACATACCGAGTACTGAGAGCTTTTCGGTTTCTTCGATGTAAGTGCCATTCATGGACAATGGCATTGGGGGAATGTTTAGCTTTAACGACAGAAGACAGCATTGAGTTTTCGAAGCATTAAACTCCACACGATTTCTATTACCCCATTTGACAATGCTGTATAAATCGGAGTTTAATGAGCTTGACATACGGCACCGTTGCAATTGTACGTCCGAAGGCGAAGGACGTGAATTATCGAACGAATATGAAAAGCTGAGGGTAGAGTCGTCAGCAAAACAGTTAAGTGGATTAGAAGTAACAGACAGAAGATCATTTATAAAAATGAGGAAAAGAGTCGGAGACAGAACAGAGCCCTGGGGCACACCAGCATTTATTTTATGGGAATCAGACTTGAATCCGTCCAATACAATTTGTATTGAACGGTCCAGGAGATAGCTTCTAATCCAACGAACAAGAGTATTATCGATCCCAAAAGCACGCATTTTCGATAAGAGAGCTTCATGCCAAACTCTATCAAATGCCTTGGAGATATCAAGAGCAATAATCTTACTTTCACCAAAGCGATGTAAAGATTTGTTCCACTGTTCGGTGAGATATGCCATCAGATCACCAGTGGAACGGTTGCTGCGGAAGCCATACTGACGGTCATGGAGAAGCTTACGATCTTCGAGATATTCCTTAAGCTGACGGTTAATCAGTGTTTCCATGACCTTAGAAAGAAGGGATGTCAGTGCTATGGGTCGGTAGGAGGAGGGGGAGGATGGGTCACCTTTCTTAGGGACAGGCTGGACAAATGCGGTTTTCCATCTTCTAGGAAAGATTCCAGAAGAGTAGGAGCGATGGAAAAGCTTACGCAGTGGCTTTGCCAGTGTGGAAGAACACCTCTTCAGAAGAATCCGGGGTATACCATCCGGGCCAGCGGATTTGTGTATATCGAGATCTTTGAGAACTCTTGCTACTGTACGAGTGCGGAAAAAAATCTGTCCCATGGAAAAATTTACATTCTCAAGTACAGGAGGGGCAACGTTGCTATGCGGCAGCGTGGAGCTGGCAGCGAAATGGGCGGCGAGCAAGTTTGCCTTCTCTGAAGAGTAAACAATTGGTGTGTTATTGTCGATGAGCGTTGGAACCGAAGATGTTGAGGAGTTTTTAATATTTTTTACAAATGACCAAAAATTTTTACTGCCTTTGGGACACTGCAGAATTTTTTGCCGTAATTTTTGGTCATGCAAAAATTTGGTTCTTTCAATAACGGAGTTGCATGAGTTTCTTGCTTGTTTGTGTTTTTTCCGATTTTCCTCTGTAGGGTTGGCTTTGTAAGAACGGAAACTTACTTCTTTGAGCCTGATAGCTTCTTTACACTCAGAATTAAACCAAGACTTTTCTTTAGGTTTGATGCTTTTTACTCTGTTGGGAATAAAAGCACGCATCCCTAGAAGAATCACATTTGTGATCATTTCAGCACTGGCATCAATGTCACTATCGAGGAAGCATAGTGACCAGTTAAAGTTTCGGAAAAAAATATTCAGGCCGTCCCAGTTGGCTTTCTCGTATTGCCAAACGGTCCTGGTGGGAAGTTTTTCTTTAACTGGATGGGTGGAGGATGAGAAATTAGCTGAAATGACACAATGGTCTGAAGTGCCAAATGGAGAAGTTACACTAATGGTATATTTATCAGGGTGAGAAGTAAGAAACAAGTCAAGAGTATGGGCGGCTTGCCCAGCAACATCCGGTATACGCGTTGGCACATCGATCAGCTGGGTAAGGTGATGTAACCCGGCAAAGAGCTCGACATACCTTCCTTCGGGTGTTGTCTGACCAGAATAGCGGAGCCAATTGGAATTGTGTACATTGAAATCGCCCGCAATAACGATTTCAGTGCGAGGACAAAGGGAAACAATTTTCGAGATAAAATCTGACAGCGCATCAAACTCGTTACAAGTCGAATTGCTGTCGAGATTTGGACTCCTGTAAATAAAACAATAATGAATGACATGCTTGCGGACAGTGAATTTGAGCCACAAGAAGTTAAAGTCCGTGTTGGAACATTGCCCATATTGGGGAAGGCTCTGGCAAGCAATATCATTTCTAACATAGACCACGAGACCATGATGGGAAAAGAGTAATGGCACCAAGCTATACCCATGTAGAGTAAACTCTGATAAATCAGTATTTACTCCAACCTGGGTTTCACTTAATGCCAAAACAGCTGGCCTGTATTGAACAGTGTAGACGTACAGGTGAAAGAAATTCTTTCTAATACCACGAACATTGGAATACACGACACAAAAATCACTTACCATTTAAAAATACTTACACACAAAACACAATTCTGAATAAGTCGAACCATGCAGTGAAAATCCAAATTAATCTCTGTAATAATCAAACTGTCTTAGGTGTTATGCCCATAAGACAGCTTGCATACAAAAAATCAATTTAAATATTCAGCACAATAGGACAAACTCAGATGCCCTTATCTATTTACCGCAAGCATACGATGCCTACAGTAGATAAGAAAGAGGCAGTTAAGCTAAGCACAAAGGGTTGGGACAGATAGGAGGATAATTTAATTTGTTATGCAAGTGTGAATTATTTTTTTTTTTTTTTCTTTCACAGCGCGAATGGGCATCTTATCGTCTTCCAACGACGCAAGTGGATATTGTTATTATCTTTACAGCACACGCGAGGGGGTTTTGCCAATTTCTCAAACGAGTGTGTAATATAATTTTTTTTTTTAACACTCGCGATAACAATGCGCAATAATTTTTTTTTTTTGGCTTTTGTTTAATTGTTATGCGCGCACCTCGACCCGACGTCCGGCCGCTATGAGCTTAAGATCGACACTCATAAATAAAAAATATCCGTCTGTCTGTCTGTCTGTCCGGGTGTATATCGATCTGCAGCCTTAACGATTTAAGCGATTGTGTTCAAATTTGGTTTGTGTGTATCCCTTTGCACACCGCAGAGGGAAAATTAAAATTTTATTTTTAGGGCTAATAATAACGGTACCTGCCATATAACGATTAAGGAAAAGCTTATTTTTCTCGAAAACGGCTCCAACGATTTCGATGAAAATTTTTGAGATTTTTTTGTTAGTTGTGACTATCATATATGTAATCAGAACCAAATTTTCGGGAAAAGTATATTAGCGGTACCTTTCATATTACGGTTTTTTTTTAATTTTTGGCTTTTTTGATAACGGCTTTTTGGATTTCTATCAAGTTTTATATTTCAAAAGATCAAGGTAGCCTTATTAATTCTGCATATAGTTATTCAAAACAACTTTTTTTTCTAATTAAAATTATAAAAACAAAGTTTTTTTTATTGAAAAATCAATATTTTTAAAACTAATAAAAAAACATTTTAAATTTTGTAATCACATGTATAAACTCGAAAAAAAAGTTATAAAAAAGTGCGTGCGTACAAAGTACACAAGTCAGAAGTAAAACTTCTTGGCAATCTAATTTTTAAATCTCAAAATGAAAAATAATTTGAATTTTAAACTTATTAAAAATAATTGAAGAGAATTATTATTATTAAAAAAATATTTATTTTACATTTTTTTTAAAATGATGATGAATATTAAATTAAAATTCCTCGTGACTTTTTGTAAATAGTGAAAATACCGAACCTTAATTTAAATTTATACAAAATAATTGTGAAATTAAAATTTCGTAAAGAGAATTAATGAAACATTAATATTTTATATTTTATGAAAAAATAATTTATTGAAATCTCAAATGACGAATTATAAATAAAAATGCAACGTGTTTTTTGTAAATATTAAAATTTCCTTACCTTCAAACGAATTAACATATGAAATTTGTATAGGAACAAAAAGACAACAATTATATTACTTACTCTGAATAACTGCTTGGTATAGTTCTCGAGAAAGTCGAAGAAAAAAATGGCTCTATATGGGGTACCGTTATAGAACAAATTTCGAAAAATTCATTGTCTTGATACTTAACTTTCTACCTTTTTATAAGTCAGTCTTAAATAAACTCTTGAAATAAAGCGTTTGCTTTTTGTTTGGGACTCATCAAATACATATTTCCTTCGATGATGATAAATACCAAATATCCTTCCCATTGTTAAAAAACAAATGCCCACCCACTCAATCATAACCAAATACTTTCCACGATCCACAAAAAAATATCCCATTTGCTATTCATAATAATTAACTTCTGCTCTGCCCTAAAAAATCCCACTCACTTTTATCTTGAATGATCACTCATTTCACATATAGAAGACAACACACAATCCACAATAAGCAAAGTTACCTGCCAAGCCAACAGATCGATGTCACATGTCAAGCAATTTAAAAAGCTCTTACTGTACACACCACCGGAACAATATCCGGTTTACTCAGTGATCGTTTCGTAAAATGTAAATACAAATAATGCAAATGAATAAAACAGATCTGCGTTTACTCACTCGCTTGCTCCCTACTCTCGCTCCATGGCTATGTGCTTCATGCTACGTTTGCCCGTTTTCACTCTCTCTCAATCGGTATCAATCGCTCTCTACCTATTCTTAGACAAAAACGTTGCACATTTCCGTGTCAATACTTCCGTTTCATCCGTAAGAAATTTACCCTCATGCGCGTAAGGAAGTTTCACTTCAAAAATTCAAAAAACTGAAAATAAAAAACAGGATTTTATCAAAACAGGTTCTACAATTTTCGAAATACATTTTTTTCATAAATTCTTTGTTATTTAAGACGTTTGATTAGTAGTTTCGTGCAACAATGTCCCCTATAGGCACGTACTTTTAACTGTTATTGAGATTTTTTTCTATCGTTACCAAGAATTGATGATGATTTAACTTTTTTTAAAGTTTAAAGTTTTTAATTAACTCCTTAACTTAACCTGAAAAGAATGGATTGAGTATATAAGAGGAACATTTTTTGGTAAGGAAATATGCAACAGCCTATTCATTGCCTCCCTCAGCGCGGTGTTTGTTGAAATTCCTATCTTTTCGTTGTTCCCGGGACATGCTTTGTACTCGTTACCGAACAGCAGTGTTGCGTTTGTACATTCTTACAAGCTCAACTCCTTGTTTGTGTCACGACAATCGACATGCCAAAAGGAACAACATTCTACTGGGCTGTGTATTTCTAACGACGACACCGACGATGTATTCAAAAATTCTGGTTCAAACAACGCCACCTTCTCGTCCTTGCCACTGCCTTTCCGTTGACCAAACCAAACCAAACCAAAAGGCAGAAGCTCCATTAACGTATGCATGATCGAATTGGCTTCGAATTTGTTTTCAATTTTCCGCAACACAATCTGACTCAGTGTGCAAGCATCCGGAAGCAGCAAAGCATCACGAAACTCCTTTTTTTATGTTCCTGCTGTCTTTCTATTGTTTCGAGGGTGTTCTCCGTTTTCCTTGCTGTTCAATCATGGGTAATACGTTGACGTTCTCTAAAACGCCGGAATGATTCTTCTCTCTGGGGTATACCTACAGTGAATTCGATGTATGCTGGGAATGTTCGCGATTTACCGGAACTTTCGTCCAATGCATGTGCATAGCTTTTAGATGCCTTTTGGTTTGGCACTTGGAATCTGGCAGAGGGTTAACCACGACAACCCAGATAGCATGGCGAACCACGTTATCTCGGACTATTATTCGCAGACTCGCCACACACAGTTTCTGGCTTGACTTGGAGGAGCTCACACAAAAACCTAATTCCGGAATTTGTGTCCACTCATTACTTGCACACACTTCCTCTTATCAAGGACCAAATGGGTTGTGCTGTACCTATAGCAGCATAAGAAGGCAGCACATTCTTGGGGTCACGATGTGGTTTCAGTTGACAACTAACCATCCTCGGAGCGCATCATGATGCAGGGATGTTATACTGAGTTTTTCTTTTTGTTTCATTTCAAATAAAACTTTGTTTAGGCCAGTTGGATGCAGGGAAATTGGGGAATACCATTCTTAACATACGAAGTCATTGGGAAGCATCCTCATTTTCTAGTCTTCCATATCTGAGGCCGTTCCGTAAGCACAACTTTTCAGGCTTTCAACGGATTCCAAAAATATAACAACCCTACTCCTTTGACGAAACAATAGGTCTGGTAGCTGGTTATTACCATTTTGTCACCAATGGAGATCGATTTTTTGCAGAGCATGACGACGCCATCCACACACCTCCGTATCAGGACATCCTTAATATGAAAGTATCTGTGTTATCAGAGCATCATTATTTATCCTTTATACTATAAGGACTAAGAACTCTAAGCACTACTATGTTCTCTAGCTGATGGTCTCGGAGTATCATCGCATCTAAAATACTTCCCATAACGACCATCAGCACGAAACCACAAGAATGGGTATGGTGGATCAACACGATGCTATCAAACCAGAGCAAGGATAACGCGAGGCGGAAAAGAATTTCCGGAAAAGTCATAAATGCTTTTGATTACTTGTGCACGTTTGGGGAATTACTCGGGACCACCCATTACATCATATCTGGCGTTGAACGGCGGATGTTTCCTCCAACGACTTACTTGGAGGGGCCTAAAGAATGACAAGTAATGGAACACATTCTTGAGCAGCAGGACAGTAAGCGAGTGTGTGTCATTGTTTTTCCGTTAACGACGAAGACTATTCGAATCTATTTATTTTGGTAGAATTACACTTAGGAACTGTGATTCCATTCCCTGCTGTTGTGTGTCAATGATAAGAGTCTTTAGCATCATTTTCTGTCCAGGACTCGACTCCAATTCGAATTCTAAAAAGCATTGTGCATTCCTATCAAATTGAGGAATTGATTCCGTGCCATCTTTATCTGTGGAGCTCGTGTCCTGGGTCTGGAACTTCAAGCAAAATTCACCTGCTAGCTGCATGCATACCAATTTATACTGTGACTCCATACTATAAACTTAGTGACGACTGAGTGGTATGCCAGGAGCTGGGGCTGACTCTGGTTAGGGGCCGTTCTTCGCAGCCGCTTTATCCTGAGTTTTGTTGCATGTTGAAGTGTCTTTCCCGCTGCAAGTGTTGGAAAAGATAAGCAGGCATCCGGGGATAGCTGCTTGCACAAATCCAAGAAAGTTTGTTGACTTTTGAATGACTTCTTGGTTTACGTGATAAGTGGGTTGAAAAACTTTTCGCTATTATGCATTCCCCAGTACTCGATGGATCCGCCTCACAATCTCCCACTAGCTTCTTTTCTTGTTCCCTGTTTTTTTTTTTTTTTTTTTTTTTTTTTTTTTTGTATTTGTTGTGTGGAACTTGAGCCTGATATACATAGAATCCTTTATGCGGGAAAGAAAGTGGGCATACATATTGTGCACACCTTCCACCCAGACTTCGTTTGAGGGTCCTTGTGTGTTTGGTGGAGTATGGCAGGAATTAGGTGATTTCATGCCAACACTTGATTGAGGTTGTTTCTCTGTGAGATGCAGAGTATAGTGCGTCTGGCTGGTTATGTTCTGTTCTGGTTCACAGTACCTAACCTATTCACAATAGAATTCAGATACTTGCGTCACATAAATTCGTTTTGTTTTTATAGCAACTGCAGCATACGTTTCTGCGGTTTATTGTAGAACTCGACTCTTGCTTAACCGGGTTGAGGTTAAGGTTTGTCTCAAAATGGCGGAATATATTAGTTTTATTCATTTGTGTGTTTTAATCCGATGAATGTTTTGGAGATTTTGTTAATTAAGTTTTATTTTTATTTTTAGGTTACCTAGTGTGTTGTCCTTGAGTTAAATTGGATGTTTGAGTTTGGAATGTGTCTTTCAAGCATTAGTGTTTTTTTTTCCAATTTTTAAGATTTGATTTTTTTCAAAACAATTTTTCGAAACTTAGAATGAAAATGAGCTTAATCGTCTTTGTTGGATTTTATTGAAAGAGATAATCATTTGTATCTGGATTTTAACTTAATTTTATACAAAATTCCAATTTAGTTCACATCGAAAAGATAGTTAGTTTAATTAAAATTGTTCTTTTGGGTCGTTCTTGTTTGGTTTTCTTCTGATTGTATAAATAGAATTTAAGTTAAGGCAGTTGAATAAGAGATGGAGAATCATATACCCTGGCTTAAGGATAAAAATGGAAAAATTCTGCTGAAAATAAACTTTCCTAATTACATTTCTATTAATGTTTTTAATCAATTTTATTAACGTTAGTTTGTTCTGGTGGTGGTTTAAGGTTGTGAAAAAAGTTTTTGTTTAATACCAGAGGACAATAGCTATCATCTCTACATCCTTAAATCTATCTTTTGTTCTTCTGTTATGAAAAAGTTCAAATCATGCACATCCGGTTGTTTTGCACACATTTTACAACCCAGTTAATGGTTAAAATTCTGTTTTCCTGGAACAAAAAGGGTTTTACTTTTGTTCCTTTGTTGATGCTGGAAAGCTGAGTTTCTATTTACTATGTACGCATATTTTTAATGAACTTAAAATTATAATGTTACTGTATTATATTGTATTACTTATTTTACTTACGTTGGAAAATTAAGTTGTAAATTATGTATAAATACGTAAGAAGCGTATTTTCTCTGGATAATCTGAAAGTGTTTCCGTATCATCAGACATATTACTCAAACTGTTTCATGTTTCACTTAAAAAAAAAAACATTTCAGAACTTATTTCTTGAATATTTTGCTCTCTCAACAGTTTAACCAATATTTTCGAAATAAAAATAAAAACATTTCTGAAATGATTTTTATTTAATTTTTTTTTTAATAATCATTCAAAGAATGTAAAATGTATCATGTTAGAACTTTCAAAAATGTATAAACAAAACGAACAACATTGTTAATGGCAACACAACTTTTGTTCAAAAATTACCGGAGAAGTTAGAATTTTAACTGAAATTATTTAAATGTTTATTAGTAAGCAATTATCGGAAAATAAAGTACCTGAAGAGCTTTTTCTTAAGTAAGAGTTTGATTAAAATTCAAAACCTGATTTTTTGATTTGAGAGTATGATAATTTTTTTTTGCTGATCCATTATGGCTTGACATTTTGTTTGAGTAAGTTGCAATCTAATTTTCTCAGCAATTTCAAGCTTAAACGAAATGTTCAAGAAAACCAAGAGAATTGCTGAGATAAATTTGGACATCATCAGCGTATACTTCAGATTAAATGGCTTTTATTATTTAAATCAAAACCAGTTTAAATAAAGTGTGCGACTGGGTCGCACGAACTTGCGCGACAGTGGTCCTTGACATTCAGATTTTTGAAAAAAAGGAGGTATAAAATCATTTGAAATTTTGTTAATCACTTCAAAATCACTAGTTAAAACGTTTTTTTTTGAAAAAAAAAATGAAGTAAGCCATTTAATTTCTTTTACAGTTTTGAATTTTAAGAAAACATTTTTTTTCAAAATCGTTTGACCAGTTTTTTTTCGAAAACATATTCCAATTTTTTTTGAGTATGCCAGCTGGTAGTTAGTATCAAAAAACTAATTTTTTAAAATTTTTTAACCAACCGTTTTTGAAAAAAAACTAAAATTAAAAAAAAACTAAACAAAATTCTTTCATTTTTTTTAATTATTTTAAGAGTTTTCTCGGAAAAACTAAGTAGGTATGCAATTAAATTTGAAAACCAAATGTAGTAGGAAAATTATTTTAAAACAATTCAATCAGCCCGTTTTCAAAATATTTCGAAAACCAATTTCTTTTTTTAATTTAAAAAATTGGAAAAAAAAGTTTTGAAAATTTTGAAATGCAATATTAATTAAATTATAAATGACTTTATGTGTGCAAAATTTTATTGAAATCGAAATAATGGTTTACGATAAAACCGAATTTCAAAAAACCTGTTCTATGAGAGGTGCCGTTATATTATAGTACCTATAATCGCAAGTAAAAAAATTTTAGACTTCACAGACAGGGACCATTCCAACTAACAATTTAGCTTGTTTAAGGTTCAATTTTTTTTATTTGACAAGCAATTGCTTGCATAGAGCTTGTATAAGGCAAACTTTTGCAAGCCACACATTTTAAACTTTGACAATTACAAAAAATAGCTGTTATAAGGCATTTAAAGGTGAGTTTGGTGGGCTCTATACAAGGCTTATAGATAGAGGTTTAGAATGACCTGTATAAGGCCTTCCGAAGATGTTTACTGAAAATTTAACAAATAATTGCTGCTATAAGGCTTTCCACGACAAGTGAATGCAAATAGCTTTTGTAAGGCTGGCCTATAAAGGCCTTATACAAATGTATTAATTTGCTGATATCAAGAGTCTTATTAATAAGTTCTTATTAATAAAATCAGTTGTAAGTAAAATAAGAGAGTTACAACTGAATATTGTAAAACAGAAAAGAAGTGCTAACAGAAGTTATTTCTTAAGTTCACAGAAATGGGATCAAATACTAACGTGAAATATGTGGATTCAAAGAATTAACCTTTGAATTTATTTTTCTCAAATGACAATTTAGCTTGATTTATAAATCCCAAAAGTTTCGTTTTTTAAGTATTAGATTGTATAATGAGCTAATATGATTCAAACTTTAGAAAGCCACAGAATTCAAACTGACAATTAAAATAATATCTGCTATAAGGCCTTTAAAAGTTAGTTTGGAAAGCTCTATACAAGGCTTGTAGATAAAGGTTAAAAATGGACTGTATAAGGCCTTCGAAAGAGGTTTACTAAAAATTAAAACGCAAACAACTTGTGTAAGGCTCGCCTAAAAAGGCCTTATATAAACTAAAATAATATTTGTTTTGTCGATGTTCGATGTTAATTTTTCCAACCGTGAATTGGTGTATAGGTAGAGTACTGGAGTGTTACGAGAAGGAGTCGAGTTCAAAACTCAGGTAAATAACAACTTTTCACTTTTATAATTAAACTAAAATTTCAATGGTTACAATATGCAGTAGAGAAGTCAGTTTGGCAACTGCTTGAGGAGAAATATAGCTAAAAGACGCAATACAAATAATGCAATAAAAACACAACACAAAAAAAAACAAAAATAATGCAAAAAATAATTTTTTTTCCCTCAAAAACTAGATATTGTTGGCTAGCAAGTACTTTTTGTTCATGGCAATACAAAATAGCCTTTATATTAAAATATGGCATGATATTAGAAAAAGCTGTCATTGAATGGCTTGGGTAAGGCCTTTTTATAACAGAGCAGGCTTTTAGCATTTAGCTGTCACAAAATGGCTTGCTTAGACAAACTAATAACATTTCATGAAAAGCTGTTTGCTGCTATAAAACCATTCAACAAAAGTCTTATAGCAGGTAAATAGCTTGTGAAATGTGCACCAAAATAACTTGTATAAGGCCTTTTAATGTTACTATAGCATTTAAGCTTTCCCCAAAGAAAATGTGCATTTTTCCGGGATAGCCTATCATTCCAGCACCTCATCAATCTACCTACAATATTTCATCCAAATCCGTTAAGCCGTTTATGCGTGGAACAAGCATAAAAGCATATAAACATTCACATTTATAAGTATAAATATTTAGGACTGGGTCGCACGTACTTGCTCTTATGTTCCTAGTTAGTTTAGAAAACAGGATCTTTGAAAGAAACAAGTTATATTAACGCAGAAAAATCCAACGACATGAGCCTATAAAAAGTACCAAAGTCACAACACTTAACAGTTTTTAGTTAAAATGGAGAACGCCATCATACGTCTTAAAAAATAATGAATTTATGAAAAAAGTATTTTGTAAGATTGTAGATGTAAATCCATTTTTGATAAAATCCTGGTTTTTATTTGTAGTTTTTTTTTTTAATATTTTTTTCGATATTTGGTAAGCACTTTCTTAGAGTTATTTATATACACCTAATCATAACATTTAAAATATTTTTTGTGATTAATTTTTAAAATATTGAATTAAAAAAAAAAATCAAAATCTAATTATAAATAGAAAATAAATTACACGACTGGATCGCAGGTATTTACTCTTATATGCGGTCACAGCGTTGAATTAAATTTGAAAAATATTTAGGAAACTTCAAAGTTTTTATTTTATATTTTTGTCTTTTGATTGTTCGTACGTAAAATAGTTTTCAGCGGAAAAAACTAAACGCCATTTTATTACATAATAAATGTAAGAAAGTGTCATTTTTTTTAATGGTAAGAATGGTTTTTAAACAAAACGGTTTTTATTTAACAACTTTTTTAAATAATTAAAAAAAAACAACGCAAAATGAAGCACAAAAATAACTTTAATTTAAAAACAAAATTTAAAAAAATCTACTTTCCAACCTACTTTTAGCCCACCAACTAAAATGTTTGTTCCACCAAAATATATACCATACAGAAAGTACACTGATTTTTTTTTTCATAAAAATACCTTCGAGCTGTTTTCGAGAAAAATAAGCTTTTACTTAACGGGTATATGACAGGTACCGTTAATATTTGAGCTAAAAAAATAAAAAATTCATCTGTAGAATTTCAAAATAACCTTAAGTTTTAAATTTGAAGAAGATTGGCCCAAACGTTTAGGCTGTAGTCCAAAATACATACCAGACAGAAAAAAGGAGTGGACCAAACATAGACCTTTACGGAACTCCGGTAATTGATCGACCCGTGTTGTTCTCCTAAGATACTGCTCGATAAATTTAACAGTCGATCTTTTTTCAGAGAATAACTATGGAAAACAGTGTCAAAAGCCTTAAACAAATTCAAGCAGCAGCAGGCTCTCAACCAATTTGCAATCATACATCATCAACTACCTTAAAAAGAGCTGAAGAATAGTAAATTTTTGCTCCGAAAACAGTTTGAACAGCCGTAAGCAGTTAAATTGTTTTCGAGAGAGATTAGTTAATCTTGAAGTTTTTGATATGTTTGCAGATAATCTAAGCCAATTGCTTCAGATCTAATTTCATTGTCTGCTCATTAACTTTTTATAGTCAATGAAACTTACCGTAAGATGAACCCTTTTAAAAGAAAGTCCATAAATGAAGAAACCATAATCGAATAAAAGCTGGAAAAATGAAAGTTAGAAGCAATAATACTGTCTTATATATTGGCTTCAAGGGTCAACGTATGAGTTTTATTAGGGATGTGGTATGGAAATAAAGTTAAAATTCAAAAAGAAAATTACCCAAAGCCATTTAATATGCAATAAGAGGTTTTATTTCTAAAAAAAAAAATATTTAAACTGCTGAGAAAGTCTGTAGTTTTATCATACCTAATATAGGTAAGTCAGGATTATAAATAAATTAAATATTGCCGTCGAGCGCGGAGTTTGAAATTCATATCAATTAAAACGAATGCTAGTAATTAATTTTTTTACTTGCGATTATAGGGACTATAAGGCAAGTTTAGGATTCGTGAATATGAAAAAAAAAATTGAGAGAACAGTGAAACATGGCATTACGATAGTAGAGAAATTTAAAAAAGTGATCGAAAAAATGTCTGTTTTGGTGTGTGTGATTTTTTGGCATTTCCCGGAGGAGAAATAGAGATTTTATTTTTAATCCCCAGACTAACGGTACCTGCCATGTGACCATTAAGAAAAAGCTTATTTTTCTCGAAAACGGCTCCAACGATTTGGATGAACATTTTTGAGGATTGTTTTGTTGGTATTGGCTATCATTTGATTAGAACCAAATTTACGGGAAAAGTCAATTAACTGTACCTATCATATAAGGTTTTTTTTTATTTTGGGCTTCCTCGGTAACGGGTTTTTGGGATTTCCGTCAAATTTTATATTTGAGAAGATCTGGGTTGCAAAATTAATTATTTTTTTTTTGAAAAATCAATATTTTAAAATTAATCAAAAAAATTTATTTTAAATTTTGTAATTACATGTATATTAATAAACTCTAAAAAACTGCATACCAAAATTTCAAAAAAAAAAAAAAAAATCAAGAAAGTACAAATAAAAAACAGGATTTTTTCAAAACCGGTCCTGTACAATTTTCGACACACATTTTTCAAAAATTCTTTCATTTTTACTAAAAACCGTTAAGTATTGTGGTTTTGATACTTTTCATAAGTTCAAACTGTGTTATTTTCAACGTAAATTTTACTTGTTTCTGTCAAAGATCTTGCTTTCCAATGTAATTAAGCACATGAGAGCAAGTACGTACAACCCAGTCGTGCTCATTTTTGAATTTTAGGAATGTTTCATATATTTTTTTGAAATAATTCATTTGTCGAAACAAACTTTTTGTTAGGGATAATCGTATCTAAACTTTGTAAGGGCAGAACTTTTGCTACAGAATAGGCTTTACGAATCTTCTTAGGAATATTTGTATCAGTAACTTCTTCTAAAAGGAACTCACTCAAAATAAATTTGTGGAATTTCTAAAGAAGAAAGTTGGTGACTCTTAATTCTTCTTTTTTTCTTAGATTTTTTCGGAAACATTGATTGTGTAGACCAGGATAAGTTTCTCAAATAAAATATTTCCTGAAAAACCAGCCGTAGAGTTGTTATTTTAGAGATAAATTTTCTCTAGAACCCTAAAGATGTGTCGCAAGGTTCCATATAAAGTCCATTGCTTGTTCTTCTAATTTGTATAAAAGCGGATTGTCAATACCTTTATCATGAATTCACTTCACACAATACGAGCGTTTAGGAAACCTTATTAGAAAAATTGAGGTGCCAATGAACATTGGTTTTGAATACCTGTAAATATAAATGAATGGACAAAATCGAGCCTTTTAAAGCAATCCCGATTCTTGCAATGCAGCTGGAAAATTAGTTGTGAATCTGAAAAAAATATGATAAGCTCAAAGTACTATCGTCTAAAGACTTGGGAAATCATTGATAAAAATTATGAAGAGTGTCAGAAATAGAACGAAACCATTGGGTACCTTAAGCATTTATTTTGTAATTATCAGACTAAAAGCCGTCCAAAACAACGCAAATAGAATGGTCCGAATAGCATGTATGTATCCATTAAAAAAAGGAATATTGCGAAGCAGGTTTCCACGAGGGAAATTTTTTGGGAACAGTAGAAGCGGCAAGAACCACTCCAATCCGTTGAGCATTGCCGTGCAACGACAACTACGTGGGGCAATTTTTTTTTAGAGCAGTTGGAATAACAAACATGTAATGCTTGAATGCCCTATAGCAATGGGCAATGGATAAATAAATAAAAAACGAAAAAAGAGGAAACACATTTATTTTAAATAAGATGAATTATGTACCTTCACGTTGTCAAACTACACAACAGAGTTAAATGTAGTCTCTCCGAAGTTTTTATCGATAAAATTTAAGCATTTTTTTTTTACCAAAATGGATAACAACAAAAACTGTTACAGCAAAAAAATAAAACTTTTAATGAAAAAACAACTTAAAACACTAATAAAACTAGCTGCTACGAATGTTGAAGTATTCCGAATAAAATTAAATGTATTTTTATATTTTTATAGAAAATTTAATCGACCAAAATAAATTTTAGGTATTTTTCATAATTTAGTGTTAAAATTATTTACCATTTTGATAGGTTTTTCATCGACATATAAATAAGCCAATGTGATATGAAGTAAGGCATACCCACGGAATTAATTTTTATTTTATATTTTTAACACTAAAAATAAAATTTTAAAAATTAATATTGCTTCAATATGAGTGAATTTTATTATTATTATTGTTTTCGTTGATTTTCCAATGTTTAGTGAACAAAAGTCTTATATCCCATGGAAGTGTGAAGTTTGATTTTCATTGATTTCGCATTCATATGGAACAGGATCCTATATCCATTTTTTTACTTTTTCTAAATTAATTTTTTTTTTCACCGTAACAGTTCTTGACCTAACCCAGATAGAACAAGAAGGTAAGGTCGAATATACACATAATATATGTACATATATAATATGAAAGTTTTTGTTTCTGCCTCCATGTTGTTAGATTTATGAAAATAAAACGCAAAATTCTATTAAATAAAAAACTTTTACTTTTTAATATAATTTTAAGTTCATGTATTTATTATTTACATTACAACATTTATTTATATTTTTAATTAAAGCCGCGACGCGCGTTTCGGACTTGCGTCCATCATCGGGCTAATAAATACTTTTTCTGAAAAAGTATTTATTAGCCCGATGATGGACGCAAGTCCGAAACGCGCGTCGCGACTTTAATTAAAATTAAATACATGAACTTAAAATTATATTAAAAAGTAAAAGTTTTTTATTTAATAGAATTTTGCGTTTTATTTTCATATATAATATGTATACGTCTAGAATAAACATGAACTAGGCATATACTGAATAGATTTTGTAGATCTATTTAATTAATAGTATTGAAAGGATTTTCTATATGTGTAATTTACGTATATTATACTATAAACATTTGACATCGAATTATATACATTTATTATATGTATACGAAACATGTATTAAACGATAAAGATAATTACAACTGCTTTGCTGTCAACATGACGTGTTTGTATATTTTTATTGCAAATGTTTTTCTCTACATATCTCGGTGGAATATTGTACATTTCATATACATATAATATTCTTAGATCTGAAGTTATTCAATGACAATATTATATACGTATATTAAACATCAAAGACTCCATGTATTTGGTTAAAGTTATACCAATTTATGGCTACGAAGTCCACAACGAGATTGTCTGAGCGGTTAGGGATCCAGACTATAGGTGCCAACGAACCCGGGTTCGAGTCCGACATGAGGTAAGTATTTTTATTTAATATGATAAAGTATTAAATGACAAATCAATTATAGAATGCATAAATCACAAGAAAATGTAAAATAACGTCAAATTGCAAAAAAGAAATTTTCAACTAATATGTAAACATTCAGTAGTCATTCTAGTTAAGTAGAAAGCAACGAAATGATTATTTTTCAAACCTAAAAATTAGTTATTTGCGGAATAATTTCGATGCACTTACTAACTTACTTAGGTGGCGCTACAGTTCGGGACGAACCTGGGCCTCAACCAACATGCCTCTCCAGCCAACTCGGTCTTTGGCTAGCTGCCTCCAGTTTTGCACTCCAAGTTGGTTGAGGTCGTCCTCCACTTGAGCGCGCCACCTAAGGCGAGGTCTTCTTTGACTGCGTCTACCCTCTGGGATGGAATCGAAGATCCTGCGAGCCGGAGCATTGTTGTCCATTCGCTCTACATGACCTAGCCATCTTAAACGTGATATGCGTATTTTTTGACCAGGTCAATGTCGCTGTACAGCTCGTATAGTTCTTGGTTTAACCTTCTCCTCCAAAGCCCGTTAACGCAGATATGGCCAAAAATCTTCCCAAGAATCTTACGCTCGAAACGATGTATATGAGGTTAAGTACAAGAGCGGCGATTTGTTCATAGCATTAATAAAGGTTTCATCTTAAAGAAGTCTAAAAAGCTGAAATTCTGCAAATTATGTAACCTTCCCCGAACTCAACTCAGTTCTGATCTAACAAGGGACAAATAAAAGTGCTTGCAATCTTAATCCTAACCCAGGAATCTTCTTGCATTTTTATTTATTCAACATTTTGTTTATGGACATACGGATGAATAAATCGTTTTGGAATTAATATGCTTTCCATAAAAAGTTGATAAAACAAGAGGACAACGTCTCATCAAAGTTTACTGCTTAAGTTTAACTGCATTTCATTCTAATACTGCAAAAGCTTGTTCCGATATTAATGCTCCATCGCGCAAGAGGTCTTTTAAATATTATGGGTACTTGGGTACATATAATTTCAATATGGCTCATTTCGCCAAGAGGGATCATTCAAATTATTATCCTTGCGGTTCATGCATATACATCAGAGGAGAGTGCATCGTAAAAGACTGCTCCATATCTCTTCGCTAGCAGGTGAATTCAGTAAGTAAGTATTTTATGAGGGAGGAGGAAGAGTGGGTTTCTGTCATGTTCTTGTAGCCTCTGCTAGTCTTGTTTAATGCTTTGTGTTATTTTTCAGTAAAAAAAAAATATATATTACTTACGTTTCTACGACACAAAATGTCATAAAACGGGGGAGTAAATTGTAATGGTGACCCTTGAAAGCAAATTGAAGTCTGAAAGGGTCGCCGTGACCTGAGCATTAATAATTTTCATCGACAAGTTGAGTCGTCAAATTGACGCGGTGCTCTGTTCCGTTCCAGCCATCAAAATGAATTTAAAATACTATTACATCAAGAAGTTTTGAATTCGCAAGTAGCCACTCCAAGGGCGCTCGGTCCTTGAAAACACTCGAACGCCTTTTTGCATCGAATCAACGCAAATAAATGGACGCGCGATGTATAGATAGCCTTAATTGAAATGCAAGTTAATTTATGGGTTTTTT
The DNA here is from genome assembly GCA_963971375.1 of Platycheirus rosarum. Classification (NCBI taxonomy): domain Eukaryota; kingdom Metazoa; phylum Arthropoda; class Insecta; order Diptera; family Syrphidae; genus Platycheirus; species Platycheirus rosarum. The sequence continues at coordinate 1,558,759 of OZ020508.1, forward strand.
TTTTTTTTTTGGTTTTTCGTTGTTCTTGGCAATTTTATAAAGTGGCACTAAGTCATTTAAGTGTATTTGAACAGGATTTCGGTTTAATTGTTTTAAATGTAAAATCGAATCAAACTTTTGTTTAAAAATAGTAAGAATGGGGGTTTTTAACGTTTGTGTTTTTTGGAGTTGTTTTAAAAAAAATTAAGATATATTGCGTTGAAAAATTTCTACATTTCGTGACCTAGGTGTTTTATTTAGTTCTAACCTTGAATTTGATGAGCACCTCAACTCTATTATAAGTCAAGCTAATTCCATGCTTAAGAGGTGGGCTAAGGAATTCAATGATCCCTACGTAACACTATCTTTATACAAATGCTATGTTCGTCCCCATCTCGAGTATGCTTCTCAAATTTGGTCACCATTGTATGAAGTCCATAAATCTCGAATTGAGGCTATTCAGCATAGATTTATTCGCTTTGCTCTTAAAGGCCTTCCATGGGAAGATCCATTTAATCTGCCCCCTTATGAGAATCGAATTCGGCTTCTGAATCTCCAATCCCTTTCTCACAGACGGGTCAGTAATGATCTTGTGTTTTTTCATCAATTGCTTTCTGGTCAAATTGATGCTCCTGAATTACTTTCCTTGGTAGGTTTTAACTATCGGGGAGGCTCTTACCGATTACGTAATAAAAGGTTGTATAATACCAATCACACCTTCAAATTGATTTTAATTTGAACAAAAAGCAGTTGAAACAAAACTCTTCTGACTTCTATTTGTTTTATGTTTTATTTATCGTATTTTTATTTATATTTAATTACTATTTATTGTAAACGTGTTTGTGAACCGTCTTTCTTTAATTTTGTAAAAAAAATTATTTTGTTTTTTGTTTAAATATTGTTCATTATTTTTTTTGTAGTTAATACATGAATTGTTAATTTTTGTTGTGTTTATCTTCAGTCCTACGTTCTTTTTGTGTTGGTGTTGGGTAGTTACTAACTGCTAACACCTGGATTCATGATGAAGAGCGTAAATCAGTTGCGTACATATGCGTTTGCTCTAAACTGTAGCAACACTACAATAAATCAGCATCAGCAACTCTGAAAACAAAATACATAATGACACGAGCATCATTAGTAAATAACTTAATCCTCTTGCGGATTAAATGACAACTGTACATACAATCCCGTAGCAGTCAGCAGATCATCTTCAACATGAATTAAGAACGGAATTACTTGGCATTCGATTTGCAGTCACGACGGAGTACAGTCATACTAACTAGTTTAAAGCCTATTACTCACGAACCTTATTCATTTGTAAAAAAACCTCAATTTTTAATTTCTTTAAGTTTAATAAATATTGAATTTAATTAGTATTAAATAGTTTCTTTTTATATTTTTCATTTACGAAGAGCTAAATTGGTGACCCCTGACGAAAACAAATTTTATTCATTTCAAAATGGATGACAAGAAATCCAATGACGATGAAAAGACAGAAAACACAGCCAGTGATCACACAAATAGCGAAACTCAAACGTCCGAGTCTTGGAACGTAATCAATTCCAGTCGCATCAAAACTCAAGAATTTTTTACATCTGACCCAGAGCTATGGTTTTTCCTTATTGAATCGCAGTTTGCTGTAAATCGAATCACATCCGACACAACAATGTACCACATTGTAGTCTCACAGCTAAATCAAACGGTAGCGGAAAAAATTCGTGGATTTTTACGACAACCACCTGTTTCAGACAAATATAAGGCCCTCAAAACTCAGCTCATCAAAGAATTTACTCCAAGTGACCACGGTAAGATAAAAAAACTTCTTTCGCAGATGGAATTAGGCGACAAAAAACCTTCTCGACTTCTTGAGGAAATGAAAAACCTTGCTGGAGAAAACGTTGAGGATAAATTCCTTGCAACATTGTGGTTGGGCTGCCTTCCGATGAACCTGCAACAAATACTGTCTCCCTGGAGCGACGAAACACTCGACAAGGTGGCAAAAATGGCTGATAGAATTATGGAAACTACGAACGTGGTGTCAGCGGCTACATCCAGATCACAGACCAACGCCGGGAGAGAAGACCCTTCACCTTCGCCACTAGCCAGGCTTTCAGCACAAATGGATGACATTTGCAGACGTTTTCAGTTGCTGGAACAACGTGTCCGACGAGATCGTACTCCATCGCGTTCTAGACAAGGAGACTCCCGTCATCGTGGTTCTGAGAGTAAATCCTATTGTTGGTTCCATAAGAAATTTGGATCAAAAGCGACTAAATGCCGACCACCATGCAGCTTCACGACGGAAAACAAGAAAGCCGAGTTCAAATAAAGGCGAATGAACTCGGTGCTACCTCAGCTCGCCTTTTCGTTTATGATAAAACCACCGGACGTAACTTTCTAATAGATACCGGGGCAGACGTATCTATTGTACCACCGAAGAAGCGTCTCTTCTCCTCTACGAATAATCAATCGAACAACCTCCGTTTGTATGCTGCGAATGGCTCTGAAATCAACGTCTACGGACAGGAAAAACTCGTTCTATCACTCGGCCTTCGAAGAACTTTTCCATGGCATTTCACAATCGCTGACGTACAAATGCCTATAATTGGCGCTGATTTTTTAAAATTCTTTAATCTTTCGGTGGATTTACGAAGCAGGAAATTAATAGACAATTCAACCGAGTTGTTCAACATTGGCAGCATCGATTCCTCTGACACACCTCAGGTAAAATTGATCGATACAAATAATCCCTTTTCGTTTCTTTTAAAGGAATTCAAAGATCTGTTCGAAAAGCAGCCTACAAAACACAAGCGAATAAAAACTAGCATAACACATCGCATCTTAACAACTGGCCCTCCAGTCACTGCACGTCCTCGCCGACTACCGCCTGAAAAACTTAAAGCCGCCAAATCCATATTTCAACAGTTCTTGGAACAAGGTATTTGCAAACCTTCAAAAAGCAACTGGTCATCTCCTTTGCACATGGTACTAAAAAAAGACAACACATGGCGATCGTGTGGTGATTACAGGCGACTTAACGACAACACAGTTCCAGACAAATATTCCATCGCCCACGTGCAGGATTTCGTCAACATCTGCCATGGAAAAAAAGTTTTCAGCACCATCGACCTCGAAAAGGCCTACCATCAAGTGCCAGTGGAACCAACTGATGTACCAAAAACGGCGATTACCACTCCTTTTGGACTATGGGAATTTCACTTCATGACAGAAGGCCTGAAAAACGCAGCGCAAACGTTTCAGCGGATGATCGACGAGGTGTTGCGTGGCCTTGATTTCGTAGTACCGTACATCGATGATCTTCTGTGTGCATCTGAATCAGTTGAAGAACACAAAATTCACTTGAAAACTATCTTCAACAGGCTACGTGAATATGGCCTTACTGTCAACTTATCGAAGTGCGTTTGGGGAAAGTCAGAGGTTCAATTTTTAGGTCATCTCGTAACGCCCGCAGGAATCAAACCATTGCCAAGTAAAGTTGCAGCCATTCAAGTTTTCGAAAAGCCGAAGATAGCCAAGGACCTACGTCGATTCATAGCAATGATTAATTTCTACCGGAGGTTTATTCCAAACGCAGCTACAATCCAGGATCGCCTTCAAAAACTAATCGAAGGCAACGTGAAGAACGATAAACGACTGATTAAGTGGACCCGTGACTCCGAGGCAGCATTCTTGGAGTACAAAGAAGCCCTTTGCAAAGCCACTCTTTTAGTTCATCCCACTGCTAATTCCAAAATCTCTTTGGCAGTGGACGCATCGGATTTCGCCTTAGGTTCCGTTCTTAATCAGACGATAGACAAAGAAACAAAACCACTAGCTTTCTTTTCCAAAAAGCTCTCAGATTCTCAAAGGACTTTCTCAACATACGACCGAGAGTTATTAGCCATATACGAATCCATCAAACATTTTCGTCCTTTTCTGGAGGGCAGAGATTTCATCATACTAACGGACCACAAGCCTTTGGTCTACGCTTTTCGTCAAAAAGCAGACAAAGCTTCACCCAGGCAAGCTCGTTATCTGGATTTTATCAGCCAATTCTCTACTGATATACGTCACGTGTCAGGTAAAGACAACATCGTCCCGGACTGGCTTTCAAGAATTCAAGAAGTAAGAAAAAACGATGTTATCGACCTCAATGAACTGGAAAAAGACCAACTAAATGATCCAGAGTTACAAGGTTTACTATCAAACAACAACACATCTCTTGTTCTGAAAACAGTAAAAAATACCGAAACAGCAACCACATTAATATGCGATGTCTCAGGTATGTACATTCGACCATTCGTCACTAAAAAGTTTCGCAATACCGTTTTAGCAAACATTCACAACCTGGCACATCTTGGAAATCGAGCGACCTTGAAGCTTTTACAACAACGTTATGTTTGGCCCATGATGCGTAAAGATTGTACGCACTTTGTAAAACATTGCATTGTGTGTCAGCGATGCAAAATTCAAGTACACAACAGGTCACCTTTACAGTTGTACAAGGAGCCATCAGAACGATTCGAACACCTTCACATGGATCTAGTTGGTCCATTACCCCCGTCAAATGGATATTCGTATTTATTAACAATCATCGATCGAGCAACTCGTTGGCCAGAGGCTATACCCGTTGCTGACATCACAGCAGAGACCGTGGCTAAAGCTTTCATAAGTGGCTGGATATCTCGCTACGGAGTCCCATCTCAGATAACAACAGATCGTGGGCGGCAGTTTGAGTCTAGTTTGTTTCGTCAACTCAACAACATTCTGGGCGTTCGTCATCTGAAAACCACCGCATATCACCCCCAAGTGAACGGGATGATCGAACGTTGGCACCGCTCATTGAAGTCAGCTTTTAAAACAAAAATGCCAGGGAATTGGTCAGACGAGTTACCACTCATAATGCTTGGTCTTCGAGTCGCTTGCAAAGAAAACATAAATGCAACACCTGCAGAAATGTTGTATGGTAAGGCCCTAAGAATTCCTGGTCAATTTTTTGTATCTCCACAGGAAAACGTCAACGACAACGACTTTGTTGCAAAGCTTTCGCAATCGCTTAAAAAATACTGTCTCGTGGACCCAGTTCATCATAATTCATCAAGACTGTTTTTTACTCAACCATCCTTGGAGACTTGCACACATGTCTTTGTTCGTGTAGACGCAGTACGAAAGCCACTTCAACCTCCATATAATGGACCATTCCTAGTCATTAAGAAATACAAGAAGTATTATAAAGTCAACATCGATGGTACCGTCCAAAACATTTCAATTGATCGCCTGAAGTCTGCATTTGTCACAGCCGATCCAGAAGCAACAGCTCCAAGTAACCCATCTCATGAAAAACGAGTACTAAGAACGCGTTCCGGTAGATTGGTTAAGCTGCGCTTACCCATGCCCTCACACTAGAGGGGGAGTAATGTAGCAACACTACAATAAATCAGCATCAGCAACTCTGAAAACAAAATACATAATGACACGAGCATCATTAGTAAATAACTTAATCCTCTTGCGGATTAAATGACAACTGTACATACAATCCCGTAGCAGTCAGCAGATCATCTTCAACATGAATTAAGAACGGAATTACTTGGCATTCGATTTGCAGTCACGACGGAGTACAGTCATACTAACTAGTTTAAAGCCTATTACTCACGAACCTTATTCATTTGTAAAAAAACCTCAATTTTTAATTTCTTTAAGTTTAATAAATATTGAATTTAATTAGTATTAAATAGTTTCTTTTTATATTTTTCATTTACGAAGAGCTAAAAAACTTTGTACCACTTGACCTCTGAAATGCAAAAAAAAAAGAAAAAGAAATAAGTAAATTTCGCTGCTAAGCGAATGATCCTGGGTTCGAATCCAGCTCATAGCCATCTTCTTTTCCGGGGTATTGCCTCTTGCTAGGAACTAACAAAACCTCCAAGAGTAAAATTTGTCTCATGTAGCCGTCCGGACTTGGCGGTAAACTGTAGGTCGCTTCCATTCTTGCAGATTAACAGCACACATAAAAGAATGTTTGAGCGTATAAGTCACTAAGCCTTGGCTCCTTAAGGAGCTGTCGCGCCAATAAATTAATTTATTTTTAGGTGGAATTGAATATCGAGTAACTTGTTCTTCGTATATTATGTTTTAAATAAAATAAAAAATTTAAACTAATTCATGATAGGCATTTAATAAGCTTTTCATATTTTACCGCTGAAGTTCAACTCCTGAAGAGTAAAGATGTGAGTATGGGAACGAATATGAGAAGCTAAGTGTACCTACTACCGTTTGCGTAACAATTTATTGGATTAGAAGTTGCAGACAGAAGAAAATCTATAAAAATGAGAAAGTAGATCGGTGACAAAACGGAACCTTGAGGCACACTAGCATATTTATTTTGTGGGTTTCAGAAGCCTTCCAATAGTACAACTTGTATAGAACGTTTCGAAGGAAATTTTGTAATCCAACGGAGAAGGTTTTCGTCGATACCGAATTTACGCATTTTCGATAAGGGATTATGGGTTATTCAATTCCTTTAAAAATATCGAGTCCGATGATTTTATTTTTCTCGAAAGCGATGTAGATTTTTTGTTATACTGTTTGGTGAGATTAGATCACCAGCCACGAAAGTCGTTCTGCTGGTCTTAAGAAGCTTTTATTATCCATGATATTTCTTAAACTGATAACTTATCAGTGTTTCCAATTTCATTTTCGATTTATATCCAAAAGGTATGGTTTACAAAGACTCATTCCATTACCTTAGGAACAAAGAACGTAAGTGGTAAAATTTGCCTTTTTTGAAATTCGTTGGATTTTGTTTTTTATTGACCCGTACTAAAAACATTTTGACTACCCTTATAATGTTATTCGTAATTGATTAATAAAACTACGAAATTTATATCAAATGGTATTTTAATTATTAATGCAATTACGGTGAAGTACTTCTTCAATAATAGGCGCCAGGAAACTGTATATGGTAGTTTGTCTTACCAATGGAACTGAAATAGGATTAAAAATAAATTGCACGACTGGATCGCACGTATTTGCTCATATGTGCGGTCACATTTTAGAATAAAATTTAAGAAAATTAAAGTTAACATCAAAGCATTTATTCCATTTTTGTGACTATTGATTGTTCGAATAAAGTACGTTAAATTGTATTGAGTGAAATAATTTAAACGCCATCTTATTTCTTTAAGAAATATTTAAAAGTGTGAATTTTTTTTCAAAATCCAAGGAAGGGTTTTTAAATTAAACGGTTTATTTTTAACAACTTTTTTTTTAAATTTAAGAAATAATTCAAGAATACAAACTAAAGCACAAAAATAGCGTGCATTTAAAAACAAAGTTTAAAAAAAAATTCACCAATCCGTTTTCAAAATATTGATTTTTCAAAAAAAAAAAAAAATTAAAATTAAAAAAATATTATAAATACAAAAAAAAAGTTTTCGAAAAAAAATACTGCGAAATTACTTAAGCTTCCTACATCTTCTTGAATATCAATTTTGATAGTTATCGGATCAGCAGTTTTCGCGGAAGTCGAATAAAAAATCCGGTCCTATGGGAGGTACCGTTTATTATTTTTTTTTCCACCAGAATATAATGCTTACCTATACCTACAGTAGTACACTAATTTTTTCGAGAGAAATAAGCTTTTACATAACGGTACCTCTCACCGTTAGTTTTTGAGCTAAAAAAAATTGAAAAAAAATTCCTCTGTAGAATGTCAAAGTTACCTTAAGTTCTAAATTTGAATACGATTGGCCCAACCGTTTAGGCTACAGTCCAAAATACATCCGTACAGACATACCGACAGACGGACAGAATTTTGCCAGTAACACAAATATGTTTCTCTCTCTCTATCATCGTTATGTAATGTCATCTCAATTCTTTTTTCTGAAAGAATGCCTAACTTGCATTATAGTATCTATAAATCGCAAGTAAAAAGGGGTGAAAGAACCAAAAAAAATAAAATGCAAGATTTACGTATACCCATGGGAGTTTAATGGTTTTATTAATATATTTGTCTAGGAAACGTTGGCTTAAGACCTGCACAAAAACCCAGAATCTTTTACATAGACAGAAAAAAAATTATTATTTGAAGAAACCAAAGAAAACAAAAATAACAATAACGACGACACAAAGAAAGATCACGAGAGATAGAGAAAAAATCAAGCCCAAACCGCCGTAAGCCACAAATGTAAATTTTACAGGAAACCCATTTTTTAATTTTTTCCTGAGCTTCAAAACCGACCGAGCGTAATACAAGAATGTCGGTTGCAATAAATTTTGTGTTCTCTGTAACTCTTTGTTAAAAAGTCATATTGAAAAACTAATGATAAGGATACATGTGTAAAAACGTAAGCTATCGAACTGCATTATTAACTTGATTTTGTGAAAAATGTCGCTTACGATAAAATAGAGGTTAGGGTTGGATATATTCTACTCGGTCCGTTTTAAAGCTCAGGAAAAAATAGAAAAATGTGTTTCCTCTAAAATTTACATTTTATCGCTTACGAGGGCTCGAAATGTCCTCAAATTCGAAACCGAACAAAATTTGAGTCACGTGTCCCACAATATTGGGAGTAAAACGACAGAAGGCGAAGGCCTATTCGGATAAACCCAAAAAAGAGGGCACAAAAAAGCGAACTACGATTTAACACAAAAATGAAAAGAAATTACGAAAAATTTTATTTTATAAATACCAAATACAAAAAATGATACTAAGCTTCCTCCAACATGAATATTTTCCTCCTTTTTTTCGTTTCTTCCTCAACAGTTCTTACTTTTCCTCTTATTTTTTCTCTGCACAATTTATATTCGTATTTCAAATTCACTTCCTTATATATTTTCTAACACCCAACTCTTTCGATGGCTAGTAAAAAATTGCCGCCAAAAAATGGCTTGGCTTGTCCGAAATCCACTTTACGAACGACTATATGTTCATCCTCTTCAGCTCTGTGCGTGTCAGTGTTCTTATCTCGCTCATTCAGCAGAATCCCGTCCATATTGGCTGAGATGTGCGACCGAGAGAACACATTTATTACCCGCTGTCCTGCTATCCCGCTATAACCATGCGAAAAGTTAAGTAACTGGTTTAAAACAACGCGTAAAGTCCCAGCTCAAACCGGCCGAAACTCAAGTATTTGGAAAAAAATATTTTTGTTGGATAGAATCTTAAGTCTTAACCATTTTCCGACTAAAGTGGTGAGATTTATAAATTAATTATTTTAGATCCGTAGACCTTCGCGCAGATAATAATGGGTGATTTTTTTGAGGTTAGGATTTTCATGCATTAGTATTTGACAGATCACGCAGGATTTCAGACATGGTGTCAAAGAGAAAGATGCTCAGTATGCTTTGACATTTCATCATGAATAGACCTACTAACGAGCAACTCTTGCAAATTATTGAATTTTATGACCAAAATCAGTGTTCGGTTCATTCACCGTAACGTTGCGTCCAACAGCATCTTTGAAAAAATACGGTCCAATGATTCCACCAGCGTACAAACCACACCAAACAGTGCATTTTTCGGGATGCATGGGCAGTTCTTGAACGGCTTCTGGTTGCTCTTCACTCCAAATGCGGCAATTTTGCTTATTTACGTAGCCATTCAACCAGAAATGAGCCTCATCGCTGTCGATAAAAAAGCGGATTTTCTGCCAACTTTTCTAGGGCACTGATTTTGGTAATAAAATTCAATGATTTGCAAGCGTTGCTCGTTAGTAAGTCTATTCATGATGAAATGTCAAAGCATACTGAGCATCTTTCTCTTTGACACCATGTCTTTGTGCTTAACTGCCTCTTTCTTATCTACTGTAGGCATCGTATGACCATATAATGCTTGCGGTAAATAGATAAGGGCATCTGAATTTGTCCTATTGTGCTGAATGTTTAGATTGATTTTTTGTAAACAGGCTGTCTTAAGGGCATAACACCTAAGACAGTTTGATTATTACAGAAGTTAATTTGGATTTTCACTGCGCAGTTCGACTTAATCAGAGTTGTGTTTTGTATGTAAGTATTTTTAAATGGTAAGTGATTTTTGTGTCGTGTATTCAAATGTTCGTGGTTTAAGAAAGAATTTCTTTCACGTGTACGTCTACACTGTTCAACACAGGCCAGCTGTTTTGGCATTAAATGAAACTCAGGTTGGAGCAAATACTGATTTATCAGAATTTGCTCTACATGGGTATAGCTTGGTGCCATTACTCTTTTCTCATCATGGTCTCGTGGTCTATGTTAGGAATGATATTGCTTGCCAGAGCCTTCCCCAATATGGGCAATGTTCCAACACGGACTTTAACTTCTTATGGCTCAAATTCACTGTCCGCAAGCATGTCATTCATTGTTGTTTTATTTACAGGAGTCCAAATCTCGACAGCAATTCGACTTGTAACGAGTTTGATGCGCTGTCTGATTCTATCTCGAAAATTGTTTCCATTTGTCCTCGCACTGAAATCGTTATTGCGGGAGATTTGAATGTACACAATTCCAATTGGCTCCGCTGTTCTGGTCAGACAACACCCGAAGGAAGGTTTGTCGAGCTCTTTGCCGGGGTAACTCACCTTACCCAACTGATCGATGTGCCAACGCGTATACCGGATGTTGCTGGGCAAGCAGCCCATACTCTTGACTTGTTTCTTACTTCTCACCCTGATAAATATACCATTAGTGTAACTTCTCCATTTGGCACTTCAGACCATTGTATCATTTCAGCTAATTTCTCATCCCCCACCCATCCAGTTAAAGAAAAACTTCCCACCAGGACCGTTTGGCAATACGAGAAAGCCAACTGGGACGGCCTGAATTTCTTTTTCCGAAACTTTAACTGGTCACTATGCTTCCTCGATAGTGACATTGATGCCAGTGCTGAAATGATCACAAATGTGATTTTTCTAGGGATGCGTGCTTTTATTCCTAACAGAGTAAAAAGCATCAAACCTAAAGAAAAGTCTTGGTTTAATTCTGAGTGTAAGGAAGCTATCAGGCTCAAAGAAGTAAGTTTCCGATCTTACAAAGCCAACCCTACAGAGGAAAATCGGAAAAAGCACAAACAAGCAAGGAACTCATGCAACTCCATTATTGAAAGAACCAAATTTTTGCATGACCAAAAATTACGGCAAAAAATTCTGCAGTGTCCCAAAGGCAGTAAAATTTTTTGGTCATTTGTAAAAAATATAAAAAACTCCTCGACATCTTCGCACTCGTACAGTAGCAAGAGTTCTCAAAGATCTCGATATACACAAATCCGCTGGCCCGGATGGTATACCCCCGATTCTTCTGAAGAGGTGTTCTTCCACACTGGCAAAGCCACTGCGTAAGCTTTTCCATCGCTCCTACTCTTCTGGAATCTTTCCTAGAAGATGGAAAACAGCATTTGTCCAGCCTGTCCCTAAGAAAGGTGACCCATCCTCCCCCTCCTCCTACCGACCCATAGCACTGACATCCCTTCTTTCTAAGGTCATGGAAACACTGATTAACCGTCAGCTTAAGGAATATCTCGAAGATCGTAAGCTTCTCCATGACCGTCAGTATGGCTTCCGCAGCAACCGTTCCACTGGTGATCTGATGGCATATCTCACCGAACAGTGGAACAAATCTTTACATCGCTTTGGTGAAAGTAAGATTATTGCTCTTGATATCTCCAAGGCATTTGATAGAGTTTGGCATGAAGCTCTCTTATCGAAAATGCGTGCTTTTGGGATCGATAATACTCTTGTTCGTTGGATTAGAAGCTATCTTCTGGACCGTTCAATACAAGTTGTATTGGACGGATTCAAGTCTGATTCCCATAAAATAAATGCTGGTGTGCCCCAGGGCTCTGTTCTGTCTCCGACTCTTTTCCTCATTTTTATAAATGATCTTCTGTCTGTTACTTCTAATCCACTTAACTGTTTTGCTGACGACTCTACCCTCAGCTTTTCATATTCGTTCGATAATTCACGTCCTTCGCCTTCGGACGTACAATTGCAACGGTGCCGTATATCAAGCTCATTAAACTCCGATTTATACAGCATTGTCAAATGGGGTAATAGAAATCGTGTGGAGTTTAATGCTTCGAAAACTCAATGCTGTCTTCTGTCGTTAAAGCTAAACATTCCCCCAATGCCATTGTCCATGAATGGCACTTACATCGAAGAAACCGAAAAGCTCTCAGTACTCGGTATGTGTGTCAACGACGACCTCCGTTGGAACGACCATATATTTGAGATCGCTAAGAATGCTGCAAAGTGCTTAGGTTTTCTGTATCGGTGTAAGAAGTACTTTTCCCCATCTGATCTGGCTACAATTTATAAAGCGTTTATACGCCCTAAACTCGAGTATAACTCCCACCTCTGGGCAGGTGCTTCGCAAACATCGCTTCACCTGCTTGATAGAATACAAAATCGAGCGTTAAGATTGATAGGTAATAGAACTGCCGCTGAAACAATTGCCCCACTCGAACACCGACGCAATGTTTCATGTCTTTTCTTATTTTATCGTTTCTTTTACAAAAAATGTTCACTCGAAGTAGCCAGTTGCATTCCTCCCCTTAAAAGTTTCTCCCGTAATACTCGTCTCGCAAGGAATGCTCATCAGTTCACCCTTGAGCCTAATTTCGGGCGTACCGTGAAATATAGGGATTCTTTTTTTAGCCGAACGACACGAATCTGGAATAGTTTACCCGGCGGGATTTTCCCTTGCCATTTTGATCTGCAAACATTCAAAACCAATGTTAATCGGCACCTCCTATCTCTCCCCTCCCTATCTTCGTAATGCCCGCGCAGTGTGTTCTACATTAAAAGGGAAACACATAATCCCTTGTGCGCGCGTTAATTATAAAAAAAAAAAAAAAAAATGTCTGAAATCCCGCGTGATCTGTCGAATACTAATGCATGAAAATCCTAACCTCAAAAAAATCACCCGTTATAAAAGAGGAACACATCGCATCGTGATCTTTCTTTACATCAGACACTTTATGGTGGGCACTCGGCCGTTCTTAATTTATTTTTCTGTGATGATAAATTCATACATAGTTGGACATGGGTCATAATCTTCATGACTTTCTCCTTTTTTTAGTCCACTCGCTAATTTTATAGACCGTCCGTCTATAATGGGGTAGTGCAGACGACCTGTCACACACTTTTGGGTGGTGAAACTGGTTTGGTTGCTCTTCCAGAATACTTCAAGAGCAGTCCTCTGGCTGATGGACCAGCTGTCCACTGCACTTTTTGAAGAATTTTAAAGCTGCAACAGAATGGAGATTGGGAAGAGATGGATAGGTGAAACTTGTTGTGGTAAAATTTACAGCAACAATATTCTTACATGTTCGAAGGAAACCTAAACAGCTCGTAGTATTCTTGGCGACGTCAAATATGTGGTCATTCCAGAGAACGTGCTCTGTAATGCACATACCGAGAACTTAGAGGTGATCACTTTCTTCGATGTAAGTGCCGCTCATGGATAATGGCATTGGGGTATATGAATGTTAGGATTTTTTCAGATTCTTGCCACAGCCACTTCTGAAAGCCTTGAAAAGTTGCTTGTAAGCTAACAGGTAACAGTTCATAATTCAATAATTATCCATCGAAAAGCTCGAAAAGGATTCACCATGTTTGTCTTTACCTCGAGCAATTTAAATATCACGAGTATCGAGATCAGATGTATTCCCTTTAATTCAAAACCTCTTGTTTTCAGTCTAAAGTTAATGTCTATAATATTGCTTATCCTTAGTTTTTTCTATGTTTTACGTATGGGACCAGTTATAGCGATCATTAAAAATTTTCAATTCGATATTTTTGTGTGTTAGAAAAAGATTTAAAACATGAAACTTATGCCAATCGATGGCAAATCAATTGAAATAATTTATTTTGACAAAAAACAAACCCGGGAAACAGTATTAGTTATTAAAAAAACATTTATTTCTTTTAATGATGAAAATCGGTTTTACTGAACAGCTGATTGTCATTTGACAGAATAGTGGAACATTTCGTTCCAGTGTTTGTGGTCCATTTTTTTAATGTTCCACTTCTCAGTAAAGAGTTTACTGAAGCATTTTGCATCATTAAAACAAATTTGAGGTTATGGCTGGTGTGGTTGGCCTGTAAATTCTGACACAACTTGAATGATCGTTATAACTACCCGTACGTAAAAAATTCCAGTTTCCAGCTGTTTCAACTTCTAATGATGGATTTTTAATGATCGCTATAACTCGCGCCTATACATACAGCCATAAGCAAAATTTTTTGCACGATGTATTTTGTTAGTAGAACTTCTCAAAAAAATAGTTGTACCTTTCAAAACACCCTTTATCTGGTTTATTTGTTTTATTAATCAATAATAACAACAATTTTTGAAAAAAATTAACACAAAAAAAAATGATCAAACTTCATAAATAACGGTTAAATACATAATTTAAAAAGTGGTACAATTATTGTCACACCCAACAAAGCTGGCAAAATTATTTGCACAAGGGCAATCGATGACTTGGGAGAGAAAACCGTTAGAGTAATATTCGATTCAATCAATGTGAACGAGCGTGCTGCTGTTGCAGTAGTCTAGCGTCATTCTCCATCAAGGTAACTTGTTTTAAATGGGTAAAACTAAGGAAATTGCGTTAGAAACACGTGCGGCGATTGTTGCAGAATTTAAACTCGGTATTCCGGCTGAAAAAAATCGCTGCAGTTTATTATCTGATAGATAAAAAAAAAAATTTACAGTTTAAAAAATGAAATCGGAAGAAGAAGAAAAAGAATAACAACGATTCGGGAAGACAAACTTATCGTTTGACATTTTAAATGTAACCCTTCTGAAAAAGTCCAAGGTGTGCTAAAAAACATTAAAAAAATCGTGAGACCAATATTAGTGAAAGAACACTGCGACGAAGGTTGAAAGAAAACCAAGTTAAAGCTTACGTTTCCCAAAAAACCCTTCATAACAAAAAAGGAAAACAGAAAAGCAAGATTGAAATTTGTGCACGGGATCAGATAAATAAAACAGCAGATTTTTGGAGAAAAGTTCTTTGGACCGACGAGACTGCTTATTCTCTAGATGGCACTTATGGACGAAGATTTTTGTATTCCAATCCAAAAACCAAAGCAGAAAGATCCACCACCCGACCCACAAGGCACTCACATGGAGGCAAAGTATTGATATGGGGATGCATATCCTATAGTGGTAGAGGACCACTTGTGAGGTGCTCAGATCGTATGAATCAGTCTCATTATTTAGAGATTCTAAATAATGAAGCACTGCTAGCACGATCAAGGTTCATCGGTACCGACTCTGTACTTCAACATGACAATGCACCCATACGCACGGCTTGGACTATCAAAAAGTATCTGTCAGAAGTAGAGCTAGTAGATTTGAATCGGACTGCAAAGTCCTGACTTAAATGTTTTAGAAAATGTTTGGAATATTATATATGTTATCCGGCTGCAATGCAGCGCTTCAACTCCTTCTGGAGCATAGGGCAGCAACAAGATCCTTCCATCTGTCCCGATTCGCCGTGACTGACCTTAGCTGTGGCCACGATTGAAAACCTTGAGATCGAGCTTCCCCCAAAACAGATGACCTCCAAGTTGTTTTCGGTCTTCCAACGCGCCTATTACCCTGAGGATTCCATTCGAAGGATTGCTTCCTATGTTGTCGTTAGGTTTCCTCAGTGTATGGCCTATTCAACGCCACTTCCGTTGTCTGATGTCGGCGTCCAATTTTCTCTCTCCGGTCCTATTCTAAAGTTCAGCGTTCGATATGGTTTGCGGCCACCGGATCTTCAGAATGTACCGCAGACAACGATTAACGAAGGCTTGCAGCCTGCTCGAGATGATTGCAGAGCATTTCCATGTTTCTGAAGCATATAACAGCACAGATTTTACGTTGGATTCGAAGAGTCTCAACTTGGTGCGTAGCGATATTTTGCTGGAGTTCCACACAGGAGAAAGGATTCGAAATGAACTACGGGCTTTGTTTACTCTATTGTTTACATCCAGGTCCGTTCCGCCATCGAGTGCTATGAAACTGCCCAGGTAGTTAAACTGCGTGACCTCCTGGATGGGTCCCTGCCTTAGAGTAACTTGTTGTGTGCTTTGGCCCGTAGTCATTATTTTAGTCTTATTTGCGTTGATCCTTAAGCCAGCCACCTCCCCATTTAGCTGCAGCGAATGACATATTTGATTTAGGCCAGCCGTGTTGTTCGCCATGAGACATATATCGTCAGCATAGTCTACGTGGCTGAGTTTGTCAAACAGACTCCATTGGATACCATGCCTCTCAATTTCACCCACCGTGGCAGTCATCACATCGTCAATTGCCAGTTAAAACAGAATTGGTGACAGGACATCTCCTTGTCTCACTCCTTGACGCACATCAAAGGAATCGGTAAGCTGTCCATTGTGCAAAACGGAACACCTTGCGTTGTTGTAAGATTCTTTAATAATGGCGACAATTTTCTCAGGAATACCTCTCGCAATAAGCGATCTACATATGCATACACGATTAACCCTGTCGAGTGCCTTCTCAAAATCCACAAACATGAGGTACAGCGGTGATTGATACTCAGACGACTGTTCGAGTATGATTCGCAAGGTGTTGATGTGGTCGACACAAGACCGACCACTACGAAATCCCGCCTGGTGCCTCCTGAGGGTAGAATCGATCCTGGATTTTATCCTTTCGAGAACAATGGTTGCCATTAATTTTGGAAAAATGGACAATATGGTGAAACCGCGCCAGTTATTACAGTTTCTGAGGTTCCCTTTCTTTGGTGACTTCACAATAACTCCATCCTTCCAGTCCTGTGGGTAAGTTTCGCTTTCCCAAACAGCCTGCACTAAATTAAGCAAAATATGGGAAGCTGCTTCAGGGTCTGTTTTCAGGAACTCCGCAGGAATACCGCCTTGTTTTTCTTTAGAAGATGGATCGCGTTTTTAATCTCTGTACCCGTTGGGGGACTGGTATCGATGCCCCTAGAAGATCTGCGCATGTTGTTCAATTGCGGATTCAATTCTGCATTTTGGTCACTATTTAGCAGTGCACAAAAGTGCTCCTTCCATCTTTGTAGTTGATCTTCTATCGTCACTAAAAGGTTGCCATTCAAATCTAACACTGGATGGTTAGTGTTAGTGCTACTACGCTGGCCAACAATGTCCTTAGTGATTTTATACAGTTCTCTTGCGTCCCCTCTTCCTGCAGCCTGTTCCGCATTTTCCGCAAGTTTGTCCAATCTTGCCCTCTTATCACGTCTCACACACCACTGCACTGTCTTATGATATGTCTTTGGCATATTGCGAAGTCTAAAATTCCACTTAGTATTGGGCAGTCTGCAGATGAAACATGGAGTTCTATTCCAGCAGAACAAATTCGAAATTTTATTGACTCTGATCCAAGACGCATCGCATAGGTTATTGCTGCCAAAGGAGGAAACACAAAATACTAGGTAATGCTTTGCTTACGATACCCCATTACTTTGGTTTATTTTTTAATTTTTTTGGCTTTAGGAGGTTGTAAAACACGTCAATTGCCCTTGTGCAAATAATTTTGCCAGCTTTGTTGGGTGTGACAATAATTGTGCCATTTAGTTTTTTTTATGATTCTTACAGTTTCTTGTGGGAATTTGATTTAATTTTTTTGTACTGTTTGCCATTTGTTCTTATTTCAAAAGTTCTCTAGCCTTAAAAGTTGGTCAAACTACAAGCTATTCAATGTGTAAATAATTTTGCCAGTGACGTATATATATGCACCTGTCAAAGCTTCCATAAAGTTGTGTATCCTAACAGACGGTAAATAAATAAACAAATAATCATTTTGTTGATAATTTAAATCTAAATTTATTTAACAATGCAATAAAATCTTGCAGACATAAATATTTATACTAAATAGCTCTGTAAGCCTTAAGCTGTCGACAGAAAGCCAAACAAATTGATAAACGTTCATCGATTTAATCTTCCCGCCTAGCAGCACTTACACCAATCCAAGATTAAATTAATACAAAATTATTTCTGCCACTTTGCCCACCTTCTGCCCCATTTAATGCCCAAGCTGAGGGTTGAACCAATATCCCATTTATCTTTGCAAGCACAAAACAACGCCGTCATCTTTCTTCGGAAAAACATCAATTAAAACAAACGTATCATTGATTGTGTACACCTACTATACAAGCGATGTCACTCGTTGTACAAAGGCAAACGAGCGAGCGATAGGTGGCACGAAGGCATCCTTAATTTGCAAATGGGGGTCCTGAGACAACAGAGAATCAGACACAGGCACAGGAAAAATAAAATAATTTTTTTCTTCGTATCGTGCTCCATCTGTTTCGGGACGTCTGCAATTGATCAACGGTTCGAAGGACCAAATTTATTTATTATCGTCAACGTGTCACCATCCCAGGACAAGGTTTGATTAATTCCATATCCTTGCATGGAAATAGCGCAATCGGTAGAGAATGCAAATGGAAATGGAACACAAGGGTGGTGTCGCGATTTCTTAGCAATTAGCCGCAAGAGCGCTTCCTTGACAATTGCTTGTCTCATTAATTCTAATCATCGTGAGTTGGCTTATCCTCGGATCTCATTTGGGGGCTCCCTTATGCCTTGCTATTGCTGTCTGTCTGCGCTGCGTTCATTGTAATGAAACGTCACGTTGTGTGTATATTGCCACTAGTGTGTCAGCAGTGCCGTCATGTGTGAGTGTGGATTATCTGGTGTCTTCTATGTTCCGTGTGACATATGAACGGAGCTATATGACAAAATGCCAACTGTTGCTGGTTGGAGTTGGAGCATGGGGACTGGAGTTTGAGGGTTGGAGTTGGATTTGGATCACAATGGGCTCACCGGTCGCCGGATATGAAAGTAAGTCTGCGTCTAACACGTAGTACAAAGTTAATTCGAATCATTTATCTTAATTTTGTGTGTCCTTAGAGTTTCCTTTTTGGTCTTTATGTATAAAGGGAGTGCTTAGTATTTTTGACTTGGCTTTAACTGAAGGCATTGTGTTTGTAAATAAATAAATCATGAAATATGAAAACATTTCCAAATAATTGTTTGGAGGAAGTTGGCGAAATTTGATTAGAATTCTAAGAAAGCTCTAGTCATTATCGTCGCTATGGCTTTTGGCTTGATTTAAATTTAAGGGTTTAATTTGGCTAAAAGCCAGTTAAGAAAATCTAAGATAATTCTTCTTCAGATCAAGCGCATTTGATATTTAGAATTTAAACCAACCAAAATTTCTTTTTTAATAAATCCAACAAATCAGAGAGATTTCTTTCAGACCAGGCTTTTACGAGAATAATATATGTAGAATCAAAAATATTTTAAATAAAAATATATCCATGAAAATTAACGTCTTAATGTCTCATATACATAAGAAAAAGGCTTTCAATCAACAGAGATCGTTTTTTAAGAGTGTTTTAAGAGTTTATTAAGAGTGAAGTAAAGATGGATATACAACAAAGAACGTACAGGCTATACAGAGAGACAGACCTAGCCAAATGAGTTAGACTCCATTGTCATGGACATCAATGTTCCGGCACAAAAGATCTTCAATTCAAAATCAGAGGGCAACGCAGTAGAGACAGACATAGACTTAGGTGACTCACGCAAGTGGAATAGGATCTAAACCGACTTCCCGCGCAAAACTTGGCAGCTAGTTAGGTACCGAGCTGGCTGAAGATACTGTTTCGTTGAAGCCCAGGTCGATATGAGGGAATTAAGGTCGATATTTAATTAAAAACAAATGTTGCTTAAAACTCTCCAAACGTCTACAACTTATGTCCTTCGGTTTCAGTTTTAGCGGGTTTGTTGAATACAGGTTTTATCACGCATCCTCAAAAGGGTACACATTTATACGTTTTTAAAAAGGATCCCTTTTTGCACATCTTTTTTTTGCGGTAAATTTTACCACATTTTGGTTCTTTAACCCTTTTCTTTCGTTTTGCTGCTCCAAAACACTCTGAGAGTGCAGTAAAATCCTGGACCATCAGCCATTGACCTGCTTTCTTGGTATTTAACGCCCCTACATTATTATAAAATTGCAAAATAAGCAATTCCGTCCGACCACCGAACATTAAAACACAAGCTAACACTCGATTGCATACGAACAATACCAGCCAAACAAGTTTTGCCATCATAATCATTTAACACAAACAACCAATGTGTTTGGTTAATTTACTTGCGATTTGCATTGGATGGAATTTTCCTTGCATTACTGTTGTTCGTTTTATAATTACCACTGTCTTGCATCGGAAATATGCATAAGATAACCAATTTGATTCAGTGCAAATGGAGTACAGTAATTTTAAATAAGAATTTCAATTAAAAGGTTATGCAAACAAAAATGTATGTAGATATTTTAGTTATAAGTTAGTTTAAGGCCAATTGTACATACATTTTAACGAATATAATAAAATAATCTAATCTAAAAAAAGTGCAAATTTAGTCGGTTGCCTCCAGTGGCCGTGTACCAATTCTGAGTACAGTGCCGAGATCCAATATTTTGACAAGCTAAGAACCCGGAGTTGACGTGGGCTTCCAGGTTTGAAAAAATTAGTGTCCGCTGCTATCTCAGCCGAGAATTTAGTGTCCGCTGCTATCTCAGGCGAGAATTTAGTAGACCCTGCTACCTCAGGGTCAAATCATATTAAGACTATATATATATTGAAGTATTAAAATTGTAATAATATTTTTAAATCGTAGCCGTAGTTTTATATGAAGAACTGTAAAAATATAATATAAAAAATCTGTGAAAAAGAATAACCTTTAACAAACTAAAGTTCTTGCTTCTTTAGTAGATCCTGGACCCGCTCAGCTATGCTGAGCCTAAGATAAAAACCTTCTCACAAATTTATAAAATAATAAACTTGCGACGGGTGGTCCACGCAATGATAAAATAAGGAATCATGGCATGAAGAATTTACCCATTACCAACAATGTGTGAATCGTAATCACACCAACCAAAAGTTAACATAGCCGAGTGCCCAATATAAAGTGTCCTCAACACTTAAGTAAAATTACACAAAGACGTGTTCCCATTTGATTCTTAAATATCGCGAATTTCGATCGAATTGTAACTTTTCCATAATCTGAATCGACTCGCATAAGCTTGTAACTCGGTTGAACAAAATTACTCTTCCTCCTTTGAATTTGGCGATGTAGTTGCCTAGTAACGTGCGGAATTCCTAATCATTTTTTTAATTGTCTCTACTCGAGACCACGTGCGATGGACAATTCTAGGCTTCTCGGTCGCACACCTCATTCTTATGGACGGAGAATGGTGAAGGACAAAATGTCACCACACAACTGGTCGGAAGGAGATGACCTTATGGTCAAGTGCCCGGGAAAGTCAAGCCGCCATATTTTTTGAGACACCTTGAAAGATTATACAAAGAATTTTTGGAAGCATTTTATTTTTTGGCAATTTCGATTTTCGGAGAGAAGGAAGTATTTTCGCTGCAAAAAACGAGCTAAGTATTTTTTGTTTAGATTTTGCCTGTTCTTATTTTTTGTTGGTAATTTGCCTGGTTGAGGCGTTGGCTTTTTTTTTCTTTTTGTTGTGCGGTAAGATTTTTTCCGTATATAACGGGAGTGCAAACCAAATTCGCAGAACGCACCTAATAATTTGGCACTTTGCAAAAGTTCATATCATAATTAAATTCCTAAAGTTTGTGGCACGCCGGTCTCATGTATTTCGTTTTCTTTTTATATTAATTGATAAAGTATTATATTTCGATCGTTTGTTTGAATAATATTGGATCCGTAAACCAATATTATCTATATAAACAAAAGTCGGGAATGTTTGCGTAGAATTTTGTAACACTTAGATTCTAAATAATTTCTCTAGAAGATAGTTGAAGGTTATGGCAAGTGATTACCTGAGTTTGTGCAGTGCCGGTTGGAAGGCTAAAACACTTTCCAATTTTTCGAACATCAATGTGTTGGGTGCCACTTAACGTTTCAAATGTTTTTTGGGTCCTTACACCATTTTGCGAGAGAATGAAACGAACGAGTCCGCAATAGGAGGGGAGGATAATGGCAAAGTTTTCAATTAAAGGGCCACACAAAAAAATCCTACTGGAGCATCTTGCTGATTAAATCGAGTCACCTCTATGCGAGACATTAACCTTATTCTCAAATCGTTCATACAGAAAGTCAATGGTGACGTCCGCTATGTTGCACGTAGCGTCATCCTTCTGGACTCATACGTCGTCTAGATCCATATGTTTCGATTATGACCGTAAGAAATTTGTTATCATCGCTTGCCAATAACGGTGATCGCCCCATCAACTTCATTTTTTTTAAAGTACGACACCTGCCCAAAATGTATACTTAGCCGTAAATTTTTGAGGATGGATTATCACCTTGGCTTGTGTCGTACGATTGTACGATTATTTGCTAATTAATAAACAAACCGATCGTCTGAAATATGGCTCACTTAGCGTTGATAAGTCGACTGTGAAGAGCCACCACGGCTACCGTGGTGCAACGCCCGCAACGTTTGCACTAACTAACACTGATTTTGATAATAAAATTTATGAGCAAGATGTGCTGTTCAACCTCGTAACTTGTAGTTGTGATTTAGCATCAAGTGAATTGTAAACAATAAACTTGACAAATGCCACCAAAACAACATGGCCGCCAAAACCATTTACATCAGAAAAGTATGTAGATTTACTCTCTTTCTCTCTCATTACTTACATTTCATTTTTTTGGATCACAGTTCTTAAGATACAATGAATAGTGACTCATTCACCACCCTCAAGGAGCTCTTTAATCTTAAGGAGCAGAGAGCAGCTGCAATTTACCATCAATTACACTTAAGCGGGACAAGTTTACTTAAAGAGAATTTCACATCTCCCATAGCAAGAGCCATTGCCTAGAAAGAGAAAACAATGTTTCTCTGATGGAGAATCGAACCCCAGGCACTTCATATAATACTTTCATACTGACATTCACACCATTTTCTCTGAATTCAAAATAAAAAAAAACTACTTCCGGTTGAATTAGAAAATTTCGGAACAATATTCTAGTCCTACAAGCATTTTTTCCAAGAACAAGACTTCAAAATTCAACTTTCCTAATTTAAGAAAAAAAAAAAAATGCTCATATATACGACCCATTTGTTGATTTAATACTTTATTGCTGTTAACTTGTTCACATCATAAAGAATAAACCAAGAAAGAAGAAGTAGCTTTTCCAAAAAAAAAACGCTCCCAGTAATTGGCGGAAGCAATTTACGAGCGAAAAAACAAATAAAAAACGCGTGAGCGAGTGCGTAAATTTTTCATTTCACTTTCCTTCAGCCATATTCCAGATCTTTCTAGCTGAGTCCTCCCCGTCTTCTGTGCTAGCTGTGACAGTTCAAAATCCACCGAAACCACCACAGGCTGCTCTAAGGTTACTAATGAGCAATTTTTAGAAGTACTGATGTGATTTCGTCTGCCTCTTCGCGTCGCTCTTATCGTTGGCATAATGAGGAGACGAAAACAAAGAAAAATACACCCAAGAACATGGAGCACATAATAATAAAAATAAAATAAAAAAAAAAGTTATAAAGGATCCTAACTATACATCATACAGGGTGACAGAAGAGACACAGTATAAGGAACTGGCGAATGGCTTCATTTCTGCTTTTTACGACTGCAATATGGGTGTGTTGTGTGTGGGGGGGGGGGTGGAGGTAAGGACACGGGGGACGTTCAGCAGTCCCTTTTATGTGACATGTTTAACTGGGAAACTCAAGTTCCATCTAAGGAGACGGAAATGAACTCCAGCCACAAACCGGATTGTCTGGTAGAGCTGAAAATGTACTCACCTAGTCCTACATCAGCGTCAACCCGAGAACAGTTATGATTTTGTGCCTTCATGCTGGCCTGGTGGCTGGTGTGGGGGTTTGATGGGGTGTCGGGCTGTTGTTTCATTGCTTGGGTGTGTCTGCTTTGTGGATGACATACATGCATGCCTGCTACTCACCGTTGTCTTTGCGTTTTTGATTTACATGTTGATGCTGTCTATTATACACTTCTTCCGCTTTTCGTCCTTTTATTTTACACCACCGTATAAATGAGTCCTTGCGTATATTTGTTGTAACGGTAACCCGCCTAATGCTCCACTACTTACACCTGCCCGGGATGTTGTTTGTAAATGGCAACAATGGGAGTTGGGGGAGTCATTTTTCTGCACATAGAGATGGAAGACAAGAGAGATATGTTTCAATATGAAAATTTGCATTAAGTGCCTTCAGATTTAATTTTCTAGCGAAACGTAAGAAGGATTCGTGTGTACTCAATTTGCTTAATAAATTAATTTTGGAATTAACTGAGTTTTGTAAGTGATATGAATTTTTTTTTCGAGAAAGATGTTTGTGTTATCAAAGAGGCATCTAGATAGTTACTAATGGTTGCGCAGATTCATATGTTAAAGAAATGGAGGTTATAACGGGTGATTTTTTTGAGGTTAGGATTTTCATGCATTAGTATTTGACAGATCACGCGGGATTTCAGACATGGTATCGAAGAGAAAGATGCTCAGTATGCTTTGACATTTTATCATAAATAGACTTACTAACGAGCAACGCTTGCAAATCATTGAATTTTATTACCAAGAAAAGCCCTAGAAAAGTTGGCAGAAAATCCGCTTTTTTATCGACAAATTTTGTTCAGCGATGAGGCTCATTGCTGGTTGAATGGCTACGTAAATAAGCAAAATTGCCGCATTTGGAGTGAAGAGCAACCAGAAGCCGTTCAAGAACTGCCCATGCATCAAGTTCCGTTTCCAAAGCTGACATACTATTGTTTGGTCGATTAAGGAGTAGGTACTACAAAAATATTAACAGTTTGACTTAGCTTCTCTCAATTCAAACTGTCTTTTTTACAAGTTAGTTGTTAGTTTTTTGTTAGTTGTAGCTGCTAAAAATTATAAATAAATAAAAAAAGAAATTGATGCCGCGGTTAATTCCTTCTCTGGATTCCTAGTCCATTCCGCGCAAACGATTGGGCTTGGCTATTGGTGTTAATCGCAATCACTTAACTAGATCGTTATCGGATAGATTAATTGATGTTCTCTAAGAAATCCAGGGGCGGCTCAATTTAGTTGGCATAACACTAATAATAATTGATTGAAAAACTCAAATTGGGTCTGAGTTGTGCATTAATTATAGTTCATTGTCCGATTTGGTTTTTCAAGTTTTTTTTTTAAATTCAGAGTTGACTACGCTTATATATTGGTGGAATAAGAACGAATTTTCGTTTTGCAAATGAATGATTAATGATTAATGAGTTTATTTGTAATATTAGATTGTTATTCATACTTGTTTTATTTTTAAAATAATTAAGTTAAGTTAGTATTGTAATTAGTCTATAAGAGTTTATACTCTGCTTGATGAAATAAAAATAAACTATATTTTTACTGAGCTCAACCAATTTAACTCAGCACATTAATGAGCCAACCCGTACTCCTGACATTGCTGGTAAAATCTCTAACACTTAAGTATTGTTTCTTACCTCCGATCTTGATAATTACACCATTCATGTTTTTTTCGCCTCTAGGCACATCAGATCATTGTGTCATTTCTGCAAATTTCTTTTCTTGAAGAAAAAAACCCTAAGAGAACCGTCTGGCAGTACGAGAAAGCCAAATGGGATGGCCTCAACAATTTCTGTAAGACTTTTAACTGGTTATTTATGCTTCCTCGAAAGTGACATAGACTCCCGCGCAGGTATGGAATGAGAAATTTGATCCCAAATAGGTCGAAAAGTATCAAACCAAAAGATAAGGTTCAATGCGAGCTGCAAAGAAGTTATCAGGTTTAAAGATGTAAGTTTCCGTTGTTACAAAGCCAACACTACCCAGGAAAACTGGAAAAAGTTCCAACAAGCTAGAAAGTCCTGCAATACTCATATTTTCAAGACAAAATTTGTACATTAACAAAAAATTCGTCAAAAAAATACTCCAATGTCCCAAAGGAAGTACAAAAGTTGGTCTTTTTTCGCAAATCTTTGTCATCATCGGTTCCTACTATTGTCTTTAACGATACACCTGCTGTTAATTCCCAAGAAAAAGCAGATCTGCCTTGAGTTCATAAATGTAAACATACAGCATTACTGAAAAATACAATTGTTAAAATATGGTACTATTTGTGTACATTTTTGGCAAAATTTGATTTCATTGTTGAGACCAAATATCAACACTTCTAAAAAAGTTAAAAAACCTTTCCAATGGATAGTATATGCCTTGAGAAATTAAGCGTAAACTTAGCAGTGTTGCTGTAATTTTACATTTATGAACTCCAATTCGTAGCAAACTCAACGCTAGCCGGTAGGTGTTATCAATCGCCTGTACTCAAAAGGGTAAATGATTTTATGGGACCAATCTTCTTCCGTACTCGTTCAGTTGCAACGGTTTTAAAAGATCTTAACATTCACAAATCCGCTAGCTCGGATAGTGTCTTCACTATTATTCTGAAGAAGTGTTCTTCAACTCTGGCAAAACCATTGCGTACGATTTGCCATCGATTTCCTCTGGTCTCTTTCCCGAGTGGATGAAAAACAGCATTTTTCCAGCCTGTCCCTAAAAAAGGCGAATCCTCCTCTCCCTCAAACTATCGACCAATTGCACTTACGTCCCTTCTTTCTAAGGTCACGGAAACGCTGATTAACTTTCAGCTTAAGAAATATCTTGAAACCGAAAGCTTCTTAATGACCAGAAGTACGGTTTTCGTAGCAACAGGTCCACAGGTGATTTGATGGTATATCTTACCGAAAAGTGGAACCAATCTCTCCAAAATTATTGCACTTGATATTTCTAAGGCATTTGATAGAGTTTGGCATCAAGCTCTTTAATCGAAAATGTGTGCATTAGGACTCGATGAAACTCTTCTTCGTAGGATTATTAATTACCTTTTCAATCGCTCAATATAAGTTGTCTTGGATGGATTCAAGTCTGATATTCAAAAAATTAATGCTGGTGTGCCCCAGGGCTCTGTTTTGTCTCCGGCTCTCTTATATTCATCGACGACTTATTATCTGAAACTACTAATCCCATTATTGGTTTTACTGACGACAGCGCCACTCTAAGCTTTTCATACTCATTTCCAGATTTTCATACAGGTTTTTCGGATGTCTAGCTGCAACGGCAGCGTATGATAACTTGACAGCATTTTACGATTGGGAATAAGAAACCGCGTAGAATTTAATGCTTAAAAAACTCAGTGTTGTCTTTTGTCGTCAAAGCGAAACATACCCCCAATGCCACTATCCATGAGTGGCACTTGCATTGAGGAAACCAAACATCTATATATCAGTTCTCGGTATGTGATTTAACGAACACCTATTGTGGAATGACCACAATATTCGACGTTGTTTAGAACGCTGACAGGTATCTCTATCGAAGATGTAAGAAATTTTTTACACCGGCTGATTTGGCTACAGTCTATAAGGCGTACATTAATTTGTCCAAAACTTGAGTATTATTCCCATTTTGGGCAGGTGCTCCAATTACCCACTTGAGTTTCTTAGACAGAATTAAAAAAAGAGCTTTAAAAATGATCGGCAACCCTACAATAACAGAAACATTCACATCTTTTGAGCACCGCCGTAATGTTTCATGCCTTTCGGTATTTTATCGCTGTTTCTACAAACAATGCTCTAGCAAAATAGCCAGCTGCATTCCTCTCTTGGAACAATTCAACCTTAATACTCTCACTGCCCATCAAGTTATCCTTGAGCCCAACTTCGGACTTATACAGATTCATTCTTTAGTCGCACCACACGAATGTGGAACACCTTGCTGGTCTATGCCCCCCCTCCCCCCGTTTTGAAATGCAGATCTTTAAAACATCAGTATCTCCTCTTACATCAATCCCTATTTGCCAAATATGCCCAATATGTGTTTATTCAACACTATAAGAGTAATCATAATCCCTTTAGTGCGGCCTTATTATAGCATTTTGCATAGATATCCCCGGGCAATTAGATTTTACAAACACTACTAATACAACATCCCACTACCGATAAAAACAGAAGTTGTATTCAGCTGCGGATAGAAACCATACTTTCTTATAATTTTTTTATTTTATTTGTCATAAAATTAAGTTCTTGTACCCTCCCGCTCTCCCTGTTTATGGTTTTTGTTTTTAAATCAATTATTTGACAGCTAGGTTGTCAAAAATGTCAAATTTTAAATATAAAAACCAGGCTGCTGCACTACGGATAGCTTTCCGAAAAAACACGGATATTGTTTTATAGACGTTAAGCAGCACGGATTTGATAATGAATTAGAAAAGGTAATAACTTGATGAGAAGCAATATTTTGACAAAATGAGAGAAAGGACTACAAATGCACTGACATCTATGTCCGTTTCATCATCGACTGACACAACACTTTCCTAGACAGATGAACCTCTATGATCTTCAGCACCAAAATAGCTTTGTTTATCCAACGGTCTAAGTGTTTCGCTTGGATTCACCGTTATGATTTCTTGAGTTTCAAGAAAAGTGTATGGTTTCAAAATTAAATAGAATTGAAAACACCTACACTCATTTATAACAAAAAAAAATATATTTTTGCCACAATACCTCCAAAAAGAGACAAGGCTCCCCTTATGAAACAGCAGTAAAGAAATCTCAAAAAAAAATTGAATTTGAAATACAATTCTTCTACATTTTATCTTTTGATTTTTATATAAGAAAAACACTTGTTTATTTCACAATGTAAATATAAATAAATTTATTTTGTTATTTTTAAAACTTAACCGCCGCGTTTCTTCTTCTTAGTACATTCAAAATGTAATCTTTCCAATTGTA
Organism: Platycheirus rosarum; assembly: GCA_963971375.1. Taxonomy (NCBI): domain Eukaryota; kingdom Metazoa; phylum Arthropoda; class Insecta; order Diptera; family Syrphidae; genus Platycheirus; species Platycheirus rosarum. Next base: position 1,587,500 of record OZ020508.1, read on the forward strand.
GTCTGTGACTAAAAGCTTCCAACTTTGCTGGTCCTTGATTGAGGTACACCAGGTCAACCTCAGAAAATATCGGCTAGGGTCGCGGTTTTGGATTGTGCTACCTTAGAGCCAATTAAATGCTGAATTGTATGCATTTGCTTCTATCAGGAGCCTTATTGCTTCATTCTTCTTTTTCAACATTATGTCAAAAATGAGGAGACATTGGCTTCCTCACGGAATTCTAAGAAACTCAGATTCTATTAAGGTTCATTACACATGTGTTGTCATCCAAAAAAAAAAAAAATTATTCATCGATTGACAACAGAAGTCGAAGGGGTAGGTTAAAAGTATCACAGTCCTATATTTCAGTTTGTTTTTCTTTCGCTTGAATTACTAGGAGTTCCGACATTTTCAAAGGTCAAATCGTTGAACCCAACTCCAAGAAAAGTCCATGAAAACATATATTTTTAAATTTCCATTTGAACTTTGATTGCAAACTCAAAATTACCATATTCGAATTCGATGCCCCCAGACAAGAGTGTATGCCCTTCACGCCCAAACAATAAGCCATCCTCTTGATTATTTCCAAACCCTTGAGCCATCTCCATGCATTATACCTTGTATGTTCTAATCAAACAGCAATTTGGGGTTGTTTTTGATTAATTTGCATTACCACTGCTTACGAACGTCAAGCACTTATCTCACAGCCCACCGAAAATGTAATTCAAATTTGCCGCCGGAATGTGCATCAGCAATGTTGTAAGTACATTCACGTACCAACATTATACACACATCTACGTTGCATCAAAACATCAATATCGCAAACATAATTTCGGGTGATGATAATTAATTTAATTGAATGCAGTGCGACTAAAGCCTTGGCGGTGATTACTTCACCCCAAAACCACCCGAACCGAATCAAATGAACTCCCAGAGCTATAAGATTCCTACAATGCCAATTCAATATCATCCTGCCGATGTCCTGGCATATCTATGTATTCACACTTACGGATAATGGATGCCAACGAAGTGCGTGCCGCATATGAAAGTCTGCCCCAACTCGAAATGTTGGCCATGGCTTATTGATACAGCCCAATTTCAAAGTTAAGCTTCTTGTCGACAGTCGGCAATCCACAACATAGTGGTAGTCTCGGTATCCTTCGTCTCATCCTTTCAGCAATTTCGTTGATTTAAGGGCGGACAAGATAATTCTAGTAGAATCGATGCGGTGAAAGTCCAACTGAAATTACAAGCTTAAGCGCAATGCTGGTAAGTATTTTGCTGTCTCAGTTTCATTCCCAAGACAAGAGGCCAATAACTCAAATGTTAATTAAGAAAATTATCTGATATATCTCGAGTTGAGTCACGCGTCGCATTAACCACACATTATCGGCTCATCCATCAATCTGGCCAGAGAGAGAAGCTCCTGTACATATATTTCACATGCAGACCACTGACCGCCATCACTGACAAATAACACAATTTATGTCAATTGCAATGCAATGATAATGACCGAGATGCATGTGCTCTGCAGTCTCAGATGTGGGATAAAAGCCGGAACATATCGACATTGGTTGCTGGTCAGGATGATGCTCACCTCAACGTTGTGTGCAGGGCAATAACCTTTTTCAGCACAGTATTGACATTTTGAAACAACACATACATAGTTTTATTATTTCTTGTCGTTTTGATCCAAACCTGGAAACCTGCATTTTGTGGCACCGGAAGAGCCTTCGATAACTCTACGCAGAAGTCATCCTTTCCGCATCACTGTACATTTTATCCTTTTGGTCTGGGTTGTGGAAGAACCATAACGCAATCATCCATTGCCTGCCATTGCATCGTTGCATACTTCTTGCAATCGCTGGATGTGCTTTAAATCACTTTAACTGGGTAACTGGGTCCTTACAGGAGCTAAACGGGCGATGCAGTTAATAAATATAATCTGAATCCGGAAGTTGCACCTTAACGCAATCTGACAGTGTTAAGTATGTGGAGGTTGAATTTCCTTTCATTCCAAACGTTCTTCCTTCTCTGGCATGGCGTCGTCGAGGTCGACCGTCTGGATCTCGTGTTGGAAGAGGTTGTTCTTGTTAGTTTGACATTTCGTTACTGCAACTCCAGCACAAAAGCGCAACAAATCTAGAAAGTTCGTCTTTTGCAAAATAATCTTTGTTGGGAGAAAAGAGGACAACGGTTCTGGTGGATAAAGGACGAATAAGCAGAAAATACAGGATGAAGAAAAAAATCCGAACCGACAGGAAGTGGTAGACATAAAGCACCTTGGAGCTTGGAGCTCACCCCCCCAGATGGTAGTTCACCCGGAGAAGGATTTGAAATGAACAAAGTTTCACCATTCAATAACAATTTGTCACTGTGAGTGCGGAGCTTTGAATTACACGTCACTTCTGAAGTTTTGTCATCGTTTCAAAATCCTTATTCAAAAGGGCTGTAAAAATGTCGCGCAGAATAAGTCCTCGAAGTGTCATTGAAGAGACGAGTTGGAGTAAGAGTTTCCATCAAAGGAAATATATTTGTGGGTAAGTTGAATCTTAAAAGTGTTCATTTGGCAAGTGAAGGTTTTTTTGTGGCGAAACCAAAAATGCTTTTCATGTGTATGTACTTTGGTGGGGTGGGGGAAATGATGTTAATACTATTTCATTCATATATATATACAAATACTAGACTTCAAGACATTGATAGTGATGGGATGCAGGATGATCCCAGGTTGAAAAATAGAAGGATCACGATCGGGTTGGGAGATAAAATGAAAAAAAGTAGTTTTTATTTTCCTCTTAAATAATGATGTTTTATACTGAGTCTTACCTCGATGAATGTTAGTATAAGAATAAGAATATAAAAAATGGTGGGGGTGGACAGGATGAGCTTAAACTTAATACAAAGGTGAGATGGGCATAGTTGTATGCGCCACCTGGGTTTTCGTGGTACAATAATTTTACTTAAACAGTTCATGTAGAAAAATAGGTATGAAATGTCTTGTTTTTGCGGCGGCGAATTATCTATAAGTTCGCATTCCCCTTCGGTGAGACATGGTTTTTTGAAATGTGCCGAAAATTTCGAAAGTACACAACAGCTCGAATCAAATACAGCATCATAAAGCTCAGCAGGAACACCCATTTTAAAGTTAACATGTTCAATAAGACGTTCATCAGTTTTTTTCTTATTTAATTTAAGGCATTCGAATTTGGCCGGCAGGGCCTTAAATTTTGATAAATGCCCCCATATTTTTTTAGATAACTTTCATTAACACTTTTATGTGTAGATAGTAGCTACATATATCAGAGGAATCTCAAAGATAGTATAGTGGCGTGAGTCCAGATGTTTCAGACAGGAGATCATTATTTATAAATAAGAAAAAGAAAGTTGGAGAGATAATGGAACCTCATTGCACACCACATTTTACTTTGAGAATCTCAGACTTGAACCAATTCACACTACAAAATTGTATTGGACAACAAAGAAACATCGGTTTCGAAAGCATGCATTTTCGCTAAAAGAGCCGGTGCCAGAATCTTGACATTTTTTTTTTGAAATATCAAGTGCAATAATCTTTATTCCACTCCAAAGAGTGTTTTTTTTTTGGGAAAGCTAGGAGCAGTGAAGTTGGATTTCCCGAAAAACCCATAGACATCCGTCTGCTGTCTTATGTCAAAATTGACATCCCGACTATTTAATGCAACGGGGTTTGTTCGTAGAATCAGGTATTTGCCATAAAAGTTTATGGATGATGAAATGACAATTGTGCTAGGTCATGATACACAGAAATACAAGGTATGCTCACTAGACGCATACAAATCGCCATCTTGATATTTTATGACGTCACATTCTTCTATTATTATTTTATTTGTTAAGTGAAGATTATTATTTAAAACTAAAAGCTTAAACGATTTCTTTTATGATTATAAGAACAATAAACATAAAAAACAATAACAAAATCGGCAAATTAATACATTTATTTACACTCTCTAAGAACGAAAATCAGAAGAATGTGACGTCACGCGCATAATCCGCCAAAGTGAGCATACCTTGTGTTTCTGTGTATCAAGGGCTTGGTGGTTGGGATTTGTTACAAAAATCCATTATAATAACGCACCTATGTACGTTCAGAGCTGCAAAATTGCAATAGTAAATAGAAAATAATATTTAAAATATTTTTTAAAACGCACCCCTCATTTCAATTAAATAATTTTAAGATTGACGTTCTCAGCAGAATTTTTGATTTGGAAATTACAAATGCCTAATTCACAATGCTTCAATTTTTAAATTTAAGAACTTAAAAGTACAGACGTCTTATGTATGTTATTTAGTTTAATCAAAACTTTTTATTTTTTATTTTTAACATTTTCAGTTCTATTTTTTTTCTCTTTTTTTATTTTAATTGGGCATTTTCGTGGTTTTGAAAGAGATACGAATATGCCTTATATGCTATTTTACTCTGTCTTAAATATTCAAGTTTTACATTCTTAAAAAGCTTTTGATTGATCTGCATGCCAAAATCCGAAAAAAGGATACAAAATACAAATATCATACTTGTTCGATAGAGAGGAAATGATCTTCAAGATTATAGGAAATACAAATCATGAATATTGCAGATTATAGTAAAGATAACGATGTTCATCTGCTTTATAAAATTTATCTGCACAATTGTTTAATTAAGTCTTGACTCGGTTTTCAGTTTTTTTTTTCAATCAATACTGAATATCTAACATGTGAATATTTTTTTAGAAAGATTCAACCACTTATGTTTGCCGTTTACGAACATGAACCATTTCATTTAAAGACGCCAAAATACTATGATGTTTGTTAAACTCAGTAGTGGATGACGATGCATCATATCAAATTGCTTTAAATGCGATAATAGTTTCTTATAATAAATTAATTATTTTAGTCTCAGAATTGACTAAACTCAGAAAACGAGTCACCCAAACGAATCAAGCTATCGTACAGACGAAATACTATTTAATCATAATTTCTTCTACTTCCCATAAACTTGTTTGATTGAGCACCTATAATTACATAATCTACTTTATGAACGAAGCCTTTCAGATACGCAGAAATGTATGATACAAATCTTATATCATGACAGAAATGATCTATTGTGAATGAAATAATCTTATGGCAAATATTCTATCCCCAGCCAAATTCAACATCTACTTTTATGGGCAGATAAATGATTTTATCGGTAGGTGGTTTTTGTTTTTGTAATGCATGTAAAATCCAGCTGCGCTGGGGATAACTTTGCCAGAAAAGCACGGGTATTGTGTCATAAATCAGCCATATCACAGGTTCCGACGTAATAGAATTGTACTACGAATTCCGAAAAAAAAGGTATCACTGCTGCCGTCGTAACGAAAATTTTCGTAAGAATTTCGGAGTTCGGGAAAATTGGTATCAGTAAACCCGAACGAATAGGAAATTTTATTGATTTTTCTACGAACAATTATTTGTCTCGGATGTCGTGTGAAACAGTTTGTTAACACGCATTTAAAGGCAAAATGTAAGTGTTGTCAGTCTAAAGAAGAACAAATATTAAACTTTAAACAAATATTTAACTAAAGGTCAAAAAAAATAGAAGCAGAGCCCCATTCCAAAGGCTTTTGGGTATGCTCCAAGAGAAGCCATAAATTGTCCAGGGATTGTGGTCGAGTGGATTAAATGCGTCTCTTAAAATCCTACATTGTAAATTTAATTTCCGTTTTCTCTACGCGTTTTCTTGATTTATTTCATAATAGCAATCACAATTGAATACATTTCAGATAACTTTTTTTTAAACACAATTGAAATATAAACAATAAAAGTGACATTTTGTTTTGCTTTTCACATTTTGACACAAATCAACTGATTCCGAAAGTCCAAAAAGAGGTTTGGATAATGGCTGATTCCGTTCGGGGTTTGTGATTTGAATTTTTTCGTATTCGGGCGTAGCGTTTCGTTCGGAAATTTTCTACGAGGGAATCTTTGATAGGGCTGAATAATCATCCGATTTCAGATTTTGTCCGGAAGCAGTTCAGCAGTGGTTATTGCGTGGTGTTCCTCAAGGATCCATTTTAGCACCACTTCTGTTTTCAGCCTACATAAATGTCTTTCCTTATTTTATCGTTTCTTTTACAAAAAATGTTCACTCGAAGTAGCCAGTTGCATTCCTCCCCTTTAAATTTTCCACCGTAATACTCGTCTCGCAAGGAATGCTCATCAGTTCACCCTTGAGCCCAATTTCGGACGTACAGTGAAATATAGGGATTCTTTTTTTAGCCGAACAACATGAATTTGGAATGGTTTACCTGGCGGGATTTTCCCTTGCCATTTTGATCTGCTAACATTCAAAACCAATATAAATCGACACCTCCTATCTCTCCTCTCCCTATCTTCCGAATGCCCGCGCAGTGTGTTACATTAAAAGGGAAACAAGTAGTCCCTTGTGCGCGCGTTATTTATAAAAAAAATGATATTCCAGTCTTATACGCCACGGAAATGTGCAAATGTTTGCCGATGATGTCCAGTATCTACAGAGTTCTGCATTGGATGTTATTGAAAATAACGTTGTGTTAAACAGTATTGCTCTTGACGTCTTGGGAATACAAAGACATGAAAAGATTGTATGGCATAAGTTTTGTCAATTTGTTGAAACTTAAAACATTTAAAACATGCTATTTAAGCAGCCCCTAAACTATACAAGAATATTCAGTTTTAGTCGTTTAATAGAACCAACTTAATCTCAATTCATCGTTTTACCTGCTTTAAATTTCCTATTTTTCTTCCTTTGTCTTTTGCAAATACTAAATACTAAATACTACATAGAAACTATTCCAGCCCTAGCTAGCTGGCTCTGAATTTGTCGCCGCACTGTCGCTCCAGTGTGAAATTGAAGATTTTTCGGGCCATTCGCTTTATATGACCTAGCCATTAGAGAAGTTGGACTTTTATTCTCTTGGCTGGGGCTTTGTTGTATCTCCTTCTCCACTTACCTTTTTCGCATACAGGATCACAACTAATCCGAAGATTTTTTTTTACTCGGAACAGATTACAATGTCCTCATCGCTCATCCACATTTCACAATGACCATTTCTGCATCATGCACAGCAGAACTGGAATAATGATGGTCTTATAAAAGGACATTTTAGTTACCCTATAGAGGTCCTTACTATCCAATTGCCTTCTTGACCTAAAGAAGAAGCTATCGGCAAGAGTTTGATCTCAGCGCTGGTGCTGTTCTCGGACTTGAACACGGTAGGTAGACAAAAAATTCCTTACAACCTCAAAGTTATAGATGTCTACCGTGATACGTTGCCTTAAACTATAATGGGTGTCTCTTCTTGATGACAGCATAAATTTGGTTTTGCAATTTTTTTTAACCGCACCACACGAATGTAGAATCATTTAAATTGTTGTTGAAAGACCTGAAAAACTATCGCATAGTTTCACTAATTCTGTTATCTAATATACGTCGATTTTAAAAATTTCTTTCAATAGCGATAGTGTGTGCAACTCGAAGTCAAATGGTTCAAAGAACACTTCTGACAGAATTGTTGCTATTATTATCTGCATGGCATTTCCATTACATTCAATATAACTTTTTTTTGATGGATTTGTGTGCGCACTAATGTCATTATTACGAATTTTTTTGGGAAGACCACTCGGATGTGGACTTGGAAATCGACAACTAAATAATTTAAGTTTATTTTCGGAGGAAATTATTCTTTCTTTCTTCCTCCATTTTCATAAATTTTAATCCAACCTGTAAGCCATGCTGGCGAACGCCTTTGGAATGAATTTAAGATCGTTTGACTGGTCCAGCAATATTGGACATCATTCGGGAGTAGAACTACGATTGGAATCTTCAACATGCATGTATTGAAAACCTAGATCAACTTATGGAGGTCAATTTTAAGAATGCTTGATCTCAAAATTTGCATTTGGGTGAACCCTGGGGAAATAAAATGTGTTGCTGCTTCAGAACACTGCACTAACCCATGTGTTGCATTCTTCTTAACATTGAATCTAAAATGCTCATTTTCACTACATTTTTTCCATCAAAAGTTCATTTGCTTAGCAGGAGTGTCTGAATGTTTATTAATTGGTCGAAACTAAAGTCATGTTAGGGCAAACTTACCTTTACTCTTCTTCATTTTAATGCACTGATATCATTTTGACCACTAATGAAGTCATCATTTCCTTCGATGCAAAATAACCTCAAAACTCCTACTCCTAATTGAAACATTCAAAATCCGTATAAGCAAAGGTGTCTCCTCAAATAGGCAAACCTAAGATAACTCGACTTTCAATCAGAGTTAACATTGCTTCTACACTTCAAGAAAGAGTAAGCTTGCCTTAGACCTTGTTTACCTTGATCTATATGTAAGACAAGAATTTGTGGAACAGCAAAGGTGCCGGTGCCAAACTTATGTAGATAAATTTCCTCCTTCTGGTTGGCTTTCATTATGAATCCTTGTTCACTGTCACCTCCTCATAATCACTAATGTCCATAATAAACCCACTTTGCAAATTACAAGCATCATGACCACTCATACATTCCGCCTTAAGTATGGAATGTCAATACAATAATAATCTCCTTCGGACCTTCGGACCAACAGTTGTTGCTGCCGAATAAAGCTGAAGCTGGAGCTGAATAGCTGTAGCTGGAGAATAATACCACGCAAAACATGCTTCTTGTTCCATATATTACACAATAATGGCCAAGTTAATGAATATCATATCACACCAAGTTAACTAACAATGTGGGCAGGCCATGCCACACCACTGACACTGTCCTTTGCGTCCGTTCTCTCTCTCTCTCTCTCTGACCTAGATTCTAGGAATCTCGAATTTCATTGTGTCATCATTACGGACACGTCTGGGTTCTCAGAATGAATCAAATTCCATTTGTCAGACGTAACCCAAACCAGACATTCGTGTCATAATATTCGAAATGGTCCTGTTAACTGTGGAAAGGCACAGATGCCATCATACCTCTGAGGCTAGTCCACCTACACAGAACATAGAACCACATCCGAGTTTTTGGCCTGTGACACATTGCTCAAACGACCGCCATATGTGTGTCCTGGGATGGGAGGTGTCAGTCCAAAAATATCATTAGATATGTATTTTTTTTTATTGTGCCGGCAGCGTTCTTATGGCTGGACAAAAAAATGTCGCCCACAGGGGAGTGACTAGGTATTTAAGGGCTTAGGCGACGGCAGGAATAACAAAGCTCTTACGTTAGGTTTAAAATAAAAGACGATACAAATAAAATCCTTTTAAGGGATTGCTTTGCGATAAGCTTAGTTAAATTGAAAGGGCTTTCGAGAACGGTTTGACAGATTTGAATGACAATTGACCTTTTGAACGAAAAAGGTGTTGACAAAATTGGATACGTAATAAAATAAGCATTAATGTGTATTTTAATTTCGAAGTACAGAATTATGTGTCAGATCTAAATGTCAAACAACTTTGTAGGGCCACTCGAGGTGGTTAATTAAAATGAAAACCATTAAAGAGCATTGCTTCCCTTTTCCATGTTTTAAAGAAGCTGAATCTGACTTTCAATTAATTTTTTTTTAACAAAAAAAGGGAAGGGAAGCTACTAACTTTAAATAAATGTTTTTTAACAAAAAAGAGAAACTGAAAGAAGAAGATACTACGCTTAGTAGAATAATCCTAACAAGTATTATAAATGCGAATGTGTTACGGTTCATGTTTTAACTACTCAACCGATCATCACAAAATTTTGTAAACACATTGTCAGGAGTAGGTACAAATTAATCTTTTTTGTAAGTAAATTCCAGGTCCTGTATCGTATTGAAAAGATACGAGGAACCTAAAAGGAAAACATTATGATGCTACTCTTTCCTTTCAACAAGATGCCAGCAACAATGCATACACGTGCCAGCAACAAGCAAGCTGAAATAATGATTATATGATTATGTATTGTCAAATATTTTGTGATATTGAGTTAGTTGAGAAAGCGACTCCGACTCGATCGGATGTAAAATATATTTTGGGTTTTTTTAACGAAATGTTTTTCCCAACCAAAACGCGAGTGTTTTATTTTATTTGGTTTTAACTTTACAGCGAGGAAAAGAACGCGAGTGATTGCACTAATATACAGGTCCCCTACATTCGAGCAGATTTTTATACAAGCACATCAACGGTTGATATTAAAAGACGTCGCGTCATGGAGCTGGTACGCCAACTATTTGCACAAATAAATTGCACGACTGGATCGCACGTATAATTTAAAAATATTATTGAACTTCGAAGTTTTTTCGATATTCTGACTTGATTTTTTTTTAATTGTTGTTTTTTAGCGGAAAAATTGAAACGACATTTTTTTCTTTAAAAAATGTTAAAAAGTGTGATAATTGTAGGAACAGTTTTTGAATAAAACGGCTTTTACTTAGCAACTTTTTTAAACAAATTAAAAAAAAATAATTCAAGAATGCAAACTTAAATACAAAAACTATTTACATTTAAAAACAAAGTTAAGAAAAACATTCTCCGACCAGTTTTCAAAATATCGATTTAAAAAAACAAATGTTTAAATTATCGGTTAAGAAAGTTCTCGAGAAAGTCGAAGAAAAAAGGGTCCTATAGAAAGTACCGTTTTTAGTCCACCATCTTAACTTTTTTAAACAGTACATATACCACATATACAAAATTGCACTGATTTTTTTCCATAAAAATTCTTGGGGCCATTTTCGAGAAAAATAAGTTTTTTATTTAACGGTTATATGACAGGTACCGTTAACATCTGAGCTAGAATAAGTATAAGAAGAATTTCAAAGTTTTTATTCGATTTTTGTGACTTTTGTTTTTTTGAAAAAAGTACGTAAAAGAGTTTTCAGCGGGAAAATTTAAGCGCCATTTTATTTCTATAAAAAATGTGAAAAGTGATTTTTTTTCAAAATCGTAGGAACGGTTTTTAAATAAAACGGTTTTTATTATACAGCTTTTGCATTGTATATGAAATCTATAGTACTATCAAGATGGGTGTTTCACCTAGCGCCATCTAGTTTCGCTATTTCGTGGAGATGAATTCAACACATATGCAACGTTAGAAAAAAAAACAGAACGGGAAAGATGTATATAAAGTGTTAGCAGTCAGAGGGAAGCAAATCATCAAGACTTTTTCCTGTTATTTCTTTGTCATTTTCTGATAATAAGAGAATGGAAGATAGAAATTTAGACAGGGGTGTGAGGAGTTTTCATCTGTGCCTTGAAAATACACTGCTTTTGGTAGGTTTTTTTTATAGATACGGAAACAGGGTGAAATTTACCGTTTTAACGATTTTTGCTGAAATTTGATATTTGGTTTGGTTTTTTTGTACAATTTTGAATGGTTACCATATTTGATTACTACATCAATTTGTTTGGGAAATCCACTGATTTTTGTTTCCCTTACTCTACCATACCATATGGTCTAGTGTCACTTTTTGAACCTTTCACTCGTACTTATTATTCATTATTCCTGCTAATGCTTGCACTCATTCTGACTCATATGTTTTTGAAAATATAACATACAACCAATTATGAAAGAATAATTATATTTCATTCTAATCTCCAAAACCCATACAAATGCATATCAAGAACTACTGCAGCGCTATTACGCAAGTTTCTCGCTAAACTAGAAGTTGCCTCATAGTATTATTTAATATTTCCTGTCCTCGAGCGCATTTAGACCAATCTGTAAAAGTCGCGAACGATATGGTGGAAGATGGTGATGATTATCCCAGTTAAGATGACGGAGAGCAAATAATAGAAACTGTTTTTGAATGGATTCAATGCGGGCAATGTGACAGGAGTAATATGGGCACCAAACTTGGCAACCATATTCCAAGATCGAACGAACCAGTCCAACAAACAGGCTCCTTGTCACATAAAGGTCGTTGAATTCTTTGGACCATCGTTTAATCATACCTAGACGAACAGAAGCTTTTGCAGTTATAGAATCGATGTGCACTCTGAAGTCTAATTTTGAATCAAATATTACTCCCAAGTCTATAAAATAATTAACTCTTTCAAGTTTTGAATTATTTATAGAGTATTCATTAAAGAAAACATTTTTAACTCTAGCGAAGGTCATTTCTTTGCATTTCTTAGAGTTCAGTGTGAGATCATTCTTATTACACCATTCCTGCAAATGATCAATATCAGATTGCAGTTGAAGATAATCAGCATTATTTTTATATGAATATGAAATTTTCGCATCGTCAGCATAGAGATGTATATCACAGTATTTTATCACAGAGGGTAAATCATTTTTAAAAATTACGAATAACAGTGGTCCCAGGTGGCTTCCTTGAGGCACGCCAGACTTGACGTCTATTGCGTTGGATAAATGAGACTTGAACTTAACATATTGAGTACGAGATGATAAATAACTTGCAATCCATTGCCCAAGTTTTGGGGACCAGCCGAAAAGTGAAAGTTTTCTAACAAGCAGCTGATGATTAAGTTGATCGAAGGCTTTGGAGAAGTCAGTGTATATTACATCCGTTTGATGACCATTCATGAATCCTTTTGTTATGCATGATGTAATTTCCAACAGATTTGTAATGGTAGATTTGCCCTTGACGAATCCATGCTGTCTGTCCGATAGATATCAACTCATGGACTATTATAGATTCCATCATCTTGGGAATAACGCTGAGTTTTGCTCGGTAGTCACGCATGTTGCATCGGCTTCCTGATTTAAAAAGTGGAACTATAAATGAAGACTTCCAAGCATGCGGGAAAACGGAAGACGACAAAGATAGGTTAAACAAATAACATAAAGCACTAGCCAAGGAATTACAGCAGTTTATTAAAACACAGGAAGGAACATTATCAGGTCCAGTAGAAAATGAATATGTTAGCTTCTTTATTGCACTTGTCACATCGTTTTCTTGAATAAATGGCAAGTCATTTGTAATGCACATGTTAGAGGTAATTTGATGCAGCCCAGCCAACCCATTATTACATTTGTAGATGCCTTTAAACATTTCTGCAAACATATCACAGATCATAACCCCATCATTTGAAGAAATTTGATCCAAATTCATATAGGACGGGAATTCAGCTATTTTTCTCTTATTTTTAACAAATTTCCAAAAAGATGAAGGATTCCATAATAGGTTAGCTTTATAGATATTATGTAGTTTTTATATGCAGCCCTTGATTTGACTTGGAATTCTCTTCTTATTCTGCTGAACTCTTGAGCAGTGGAAACTGTAAACTTGAATTTGAGCTTGTTGTGGAGTTTGTTTTTTTTTTTTTTTGTTTTTTAGCCTTTTAAGGAAAGGTGTGAGCCAAGGAACACATTTAACAACAATTTTGATGCGGCGAACAGGTATTGTTTTCAAAAAGCTGTTGTACAATATTTCATAGAAAGTATCAGTTGCTTTACTAGCAACTTTTTACTATTAAAAAAACACTATCCCAGTGATATTGAGTTTTTCAAAATCAGTTTTCTTGAAGTCAAATTCATAGCCAATATCGTATTGACTAGCACAAACGGAGATCGGCATTTGACAAAAATTTGTCATCTTCTTGAAGAACGTCCCATTCAATGTCTGGTAAATTAAAATCACCAACAAGTTATAACCGATCGTTGGGATTCATCAGGGAAACGATGTACTTAATGTTTATAACACATTGATCGTAAAGTTCACAATGCATTTTTGGTGGAATGTAGACTAATAAATAAATTATAAATTTATTGGCGCGACAGCTCCCTAAGGAGCCAAGGCCTATTGACTTATACTCTCAGCCATTCCTGTGTGTGTGTTGTTAATTTGCAAGAATGGAAGGGACCTACAATTTACCGCCGAGTCCGAACGGCTAGATGAGATGCACTTTTTCGAGACAAATTTTACTCTTGGAGGTTTTGTCAGTTCCTCGCAAGAGGCAGTACCCCAGAAAAAAAGGTGGCTATGAGCTGGATTTGAACCCAGGTTTATTCGCTTAGCAGTCCGACACACTAACCACTAAGCCACGGGGCACTACTATGGTGGAATGTAGACACAGACTATAAAAAGTTGGAAAGTTTTGAGGAGAGTTATAACACATACCATTTTTACGCTCATTGAGGGCATAGAGACAATTTTACAGTTGTAGCAATTTGTAATGGCAATTAGGACTCCACCACCAGACTTTTTACTGCTAGTTTAGGAAGATCGATCTGACCGAAATATTTGGTACGAACTACATAGTATTTCATTGTCCAAAATAGACTTATCTAACCATGTTTCAGTAAAAAGTATTGCATCATAGTTAAACCCAAGTCTTGAAGCAAACATTGATTTTAGTTTTGTCTTCAATCCTCCAATATTTTGGTAGAACATTGAGAAATAACTCATTGAGTATTTCGTGCATTTGACCTCTTTTTGGCTACAGTAGGTCGCTTCCGAAAAGGGTGAACTATTGAGTTTACCGGCCAGAATTTCTCATCATTTAATAATTTAAAAATATCATTATTACGCTTTACATCAATAATAAAGGAGGAGTAGTTCCGATCTGCATTCAGCTTCATTTTGCGATGAAGATGAGTCTAAATTTGGTGGTTTTTTTTAGTAAATAAGACCATATCATTGACTCACTAGGTGTTTGTGGAAAATTTGAAATAAAAATTGGCAAAGGTCTTTCCATAGCAACGAGATCAAATTCCTCTGCGGTTCTTTCTCCCCCGACTGTTTGAAATCATTTTTTTCCTTTTAAGTGTTATTTTATCCTTCAGAAGCTCTCATTATCTGAAATGCAGCCTAAATAGGTTTCATTACGTATGTACATACATTTTCAGTTAAACAACGAAGATGGACAAGTAACCTTCTCGCCAGGTTCCAAGCTGATGTAACAGCCCTCCAGGAGATGCGATGGGATGGACCAGGCCTGAGAAAAACAGAAGACTGTAACTTCTACTATGGGAAATGCTATCTTGATGGGAGATCGCGCTTGTTTGGATGCGGATTCGCTGTCAGAGGAAGACTAAGGCAAAAAGTCTTGAGCTTTCGCGAAGTCAGCGAGAGAGTGACAACGATCCGCATTAATTCCAAATTCCACTACCTGAGCCTCATAAGCGCCCATGCCCCTACAGAAGAGAAAGACGACGCTACCAAAGAAAGTTTCTACGAGCTCCTCGCCAAAACTTATGAGCAATGCCCCAAAAATGACATTAAAATCCTCTTAGGAGACTTTAATGCCAAAATTGGGAGGGAGTACATCTTTGGTATGACGATCGGAAAACACATCCTGCACGACACCACTTCCGATAACGGACTCAGGCTCATCGATTTTGCAGCGGGAAAAAACATGGTGCTGAGTAGCACGCGTTTCCCACGTCCCGACATCCACAAAGCACATGGCGATCCCCAGATGGTCGAACCTGCAACCAAATTGACCATGTTGCGATTGACGGAAGGCACTCCTCCAGCATTTTGAATGTCCGTACATTCCGAAGAGCGAACATCGATTCGGACCACTACGTAGTCGGTGCAAAGCTTAGAGTACGGATCTCAATGGAAGCTCTCAGGCGAACACCAACTACGCCGAAGAAATTCAATCGGAAGAGACCGCCGCTGCCTATGCAGACCGCGTATCCCTTGAGCTTGCGAGAAATCCTTCGACTGATGATATGAACACGGAAGACCAATGGCAGCTATGTCAACAAGCCATAAGAAATGCTGCGTCAGAGGTATTAGGTTTCTCACAGCCTCCCCCTAGAAACCCTTGGTTCGACTCCGAATGTGCTCAGGCAAACAAAGCTAAAACGGAGGCATACAAGTCGTGGCTCCAAAGAGATACGAGAGCCACCAGAAATCTCTATGTTGAGCGAAGGAAGGATGAGAAACGCATACTCAGGAGGAAGAAAAAAGAACACCAGCAACGCGAAGTCGAGAAGATGCAAAGATGTTTTTGTAGAAAAGAGGTGCGAAACTTCTACAGAAAAGTGAAACAGTCTACATCAGGTTTCACAAGTCGCCCTGGGCCCTGCAAAGATCAGGATGGAAACACCATTGTGGAAACGCAGGCGATGTTAGCCATCTGGAGAGACTACTTTAACCAGTTGTTAAATGGCGATGACAGCCAAGATCCCGCCCAAGATCAACTTGTACCAGTTAATCTAGATGACGACCACGAACTGCACCCGCCCGACCAAAATGAGATCAAAGTAGCCAACACCAGGCTAAAGATGAACAAAGCAGCTGGATACGATGGTCTACAAGCGGAGCTTTTTAAACACGCTGGAGATGACCTGGTCAGGAGCATACACCAACTCATCTGCAAAATATGGTCGGAGGAAAGTATGCCCGATGAGTGGAACCTCAGTACCATCAAGAGACCGCCTACTCTGCGCCAACTATAGAGGCATTAGTCTTCTAAACATCGCCTATAAGATCCTGTCAAGCGTTTTATGTGAACGTCTCAAGCCGTTTGCTGATGATCTAATAGGTCCTTACCAATGCGGCTTCAGACCTGGAAAATCTACCACCGACCAAATATTCACATTACGCCAGATCCTGGAGAAAACCCAAGAATATAACATCGACACGCACCACTTGTTCGTCGATTTTAAAGCAGCGTACGATGGTGTTAATAGAGTTGAAATGTATCGTGCTATGTCTAACTTTGGAATCCCTGCTAAACTGATACGCCTTATCAGGATGACGTTGGAGAATGCTCGTTGTTCCGTCAAAGTTGGTAGAGACTCTACTGAAACCTTCGAAACCACCAGAGGGCTTAGACAAGGAGACGCGCTGTCATGCAGCTGTTTTAACATTGTGCTTGAAAATGTAATACGGAGCACCCATGCCAGTACATCGGGCACCATTTTCAATAAATCGACACAATTACTTGGGTTTGCAGACGATATAGACGTGATGGGAAGAACAAAGCGAGCAGTAACCGGTGCTTTCACTACTGTGGAGTCAACAGTAAGCAGAATGGGGCTGAAAATAAACCAGGACAAGACGAAGTATATGCTTTCACCAACAAAAGCCCAATCCCACCACCGGTTTGGTCAAAATGTGACCATTGATATGTATAACTTCGAGGTAGTCAGTCAATTTGTCTACCTGGGTACTACTGTAAACTCGGTCAACAACATCAGCGCTGAAATCAAACGCAGACTAACTCTTGCTAATCGCTGTTTCTTTGGGCTGAATAAGCAATTGAGGAATAAAGCCCTATCGAGAAGAACCAAGGAGACACTATATAAAACACTCATCATCCCGGTCCTGCTATATGGTGCAGAAGCATGGACCCTCTCCCAATCGGATGAAAAGTCACTTGGAGTCTTCGAGAGAAAAGTTCTGCGTACGATCTATGGTCCTATTTGCGTAAACCGAGAAGACAACATTTGGCGACGAAGATACAACGACGAACTATACGAGCTGTACAGCGACATAAGCTTAGCCAGAAAAATTAGAGTCCAACGACTAAGATGGCTGGGCCATGTACAGCGAATGGACACCAACGCTCCAGCGAGTAAAGTCTTCAAAGCCAAACCAGAGGGAGTCAGAAGCCAAGGTAGACCTCATCTTCGATGGAGCGACCAGGTAGAAGGAGACCTCCGCCAATTTGGAGTGCGAAATTGGAGACAGCAGGCAAGGGATCGAGCCAGCTGGAGGGGCGTATTGAGCAAGGCCTAGGAGCACCACGCTCTAGTTGAGCCAACATAAGTAAGTAAGTTAGATGGACAAGTAATGCTTTCAGTTCCAGTGCTGGCAGTGGCGTATTGAGGGGGGGCTCAGGGGGCTCAAGCCCCCCCCAAGCCTGTTATTATTTAGGTGAATTCACATAATGTACATGATTAACTGAAACTTTTTCGTAAATCTAAAAGATTTAGAGGAAGCTCGGATACTCGAGTTCCCCCCAAGCTCCGAAACGACTGTTTGTGTTTGTTTGAGTTATACCCCTAGCTCAAGTTGAGGATTGGGGTTAGTGATGGGCGCATTTGAATTATTTAATCGATTATAATCGATTCATGCAACATCTCGAGATATCTCGATTCTTCATCCAAATCATTCGAATGATTTTATCACAGAAATATAGAACCAGAACAGCGACCGGTACCCCTCTTGCCTGAAACAACCTCAAAATATTTTTTTCGTGTCCGTATACACCAATACATGATTGTCTGTACATTTTGTGCTGGATTTCGTGTAGCAGTACATGCCTCGTGTACCTTTTATTTTACCATTTGACTATGGTAACTGGTGAATATTTCTATTGATAGCTATTTAGTTATCACCACAAGTAGTCACAAAAATGTGATTATCACATTTCAAAATGACTGTGAAGACAATATTTTTACGTTGTGACTATGAATTATCACAAATCACTTTAGCCGATTCCATCCCGTATTTGTTACAGGTAGTACTATACATGCAGAACACAAAACAGGTGGACAGATTAAGATAGGTAATCATAGTTAATTGTTTAATAAGAGAGGTTAACGTCAAAGGCTCTGAAAAAACAAAAAACAAAAACAAAATATTTTGCATTAAAATAAATTAAATACTATTTCATTGATAGATTGATTTGAACTTATTTTTTCTATGTAACCATATCTAATATCGAACTTTTTCCGGTTTCTACATGAGTATAACCTTAATTTGTTAAATCAATTAATTTCGTGTTTTTCATTCTACTGTTTAGATTTGGAAACAAACATGGGATGAGAAAAATGGAGAAAATATCCCAGCAACAGCCTTAGCTTCTCTTCCCGTTTGCAGTGATGTACAATTCCCAAATATAAGAAAGATACTAGAAGTACTGTGTGTACTTCCAGTTACGTCAGCAGAGCCAGAGAGATCATTTTCCGTCCTTAGAAGGTTGAAGACTTGGCTGAGGGCAACAACTTCCGAAGCACGTCTAAATGGATTAGCAGCCATGAATATCCACAGAGAAATCCATATAGATCCTGAGGAAGTTGTTGAACAATTTGCCAACAAAAAAAATAGGAGAATGGACTTGATTTTCTCAACAAACAATAATTAAACATTATGTTTTTCATTATGTATTCAAACTTTAGTTTTCAAAACTTGCTTATATAACGAATGAACAAAGTTCATTATTATATTCTTTATTATTTTTAAAATACCAATAAAAAAATTTTCACAAAAAGTTTAATTTTATGGATTAAGCAAGTTAAGGTTTCTTAGAGGGCAAACAAAAATGTTGGATTCAATTATTTTATTAACTTAAAAGGTCTACAAAAAAATTAAGAGGAACAAAATTTTTGAAAAATTTTACAGGTGAGCCCCCCCCCCCAAAATCTTTTCTGGATACGCCACTGAGTGCTGGTAATCCTAAGAACAAAACAAAAAAAATCTCGCTACCCAGAATGGTTACCATATAACATTTTCATTGTTCAATGCGACTTAAATTAAGTTAGTTAATTTTTGTTTAAAGAAAGCTATTGTTTCTTTATAAAATAAATTATAGAAACATACATAACGGGTGATTTTTTTGAGGTTAGGATTTTCATGCATTAGTATTTGACAGATCACGCGGGATTTCAGACATGGTGTCAAAGAGAAAGATGCTCAGTATGCTTTGACATTTCATCATGAATAGACTTACTAACGAGCAACGCTTGCAAATCATTGAATTTTATTACCAAAATCAGTGTTCGGTTCGAAATGTGTTTCGCGCTTTACGTCCGATTTATGGTCTACATAATCGACCAAGTGAGCAAACAATTAATGCGATTGTGACCAAGTTTCGCACTCAGTTTACTTTATTGGACATTAAACCAACCACACGAATGCGTACAGTGCGTACAGAAGAGAATATTGCGTCTGTTTCTGAGAGTGTTGCTGAAGACCGTGAAATGTCGATTCGTCGCCGTTCGCAGCAATTGGGTTTGTGTTATTCGACCACATGGAAGATTTTACGCAAAGATCTTGGTGTAAAACCGTATAAAATACAGCTCGTGCAAGAACTGAAGCCGAACGATCTGCCACAACGTAGAATTTTCAGTGAATGGGCTCTAGAAAAGTTGGCAGAAAATCCGCTTTTTTATCGACAAATTTTGTTCAGCGATGAGGCTCATTTCTGGTTGAATGGCTACGTAAATAAGCAAAATTGCCGCATTTGGAGTGAAGAGCAACCAGAAGCCGCTCAAGAAATGGCCATGCATCCCGAAAAATGCACGGTTTGGTGTGGTTTGTACGCTGGTGGAATCATTGGACCGTATTTTTTCAAAGATGCTGTTGGACGCAACGTTACGGTGAATGGCGATCGCTATCGTTCGATGCTAACAAACTTTTTGTTGCCAAAAATGGAAGAACTGAACTTGGTTGACATGTGGTTTCAACATGATGGCGCTACATGCCACACAGCTCGCGATTCTATGGCCATTTTGAGGGAAAACTTCGGAGAACAATTCATCTCAAGAAATGGACCGGTAAGTTGGCCACCAAGATCATGCGATTTGACGCCTTTAGGTTATTTTTTGTGGGGCTACGTCAAGTCTAAAGTCTACAGAAATAAGCCAGCAACTATTCCAGCTTTGGAAGACAACATTTCCGAAGAAATTCGGGCTATTCCGGCCGAAATGCTCGAAAAAGTTGCCCAAAATTGGACTTTCCGAATGGACCACCTAAGACGCAGCCGCGGTCAACATTTAAATAAAATCATCTTCAAAAAGTAAATGTCATGCACCAATCTAACGTTTCAAATAAAGAACCGATGAGATTTTGCAAATATTATGCGTTTTTTTTTTAAAAAAAGTTCTCAAGCTCTTAAAAAATCACCCGTTATATTCAATGAGATCTTAATGCTTTTATAGAGCATGTAAGCAGAAGTCTTAAGGAAAGCAAATAGCTTCCATAAAGTGTGCCAAATAGGTTTCCATTAGATTTCTTAGAGTTGATATGGAAATAAGAAAATAGTTTCGCTTGACCTTTTTGAAAGTTAAATTCTTACGTTAGAGGCCTATGGCAATTACTACGAGAATTCCAGGTCTGTTCACTTAAGCAAAGATGAGGGAATAATATTGAGGGATGGTGAGTGAAATCGGCTTTGTATTTAGTCAAGTCAAGACGGTCGGTCTTCGAACAGAGCTTCAGAAAAGCATTTAATATGTGTATGTATGTAAGCCCTTTATATTGCGAGCATCACTGTATGAACGAGTTAGCAAGGACAATGCCTGGGGCATGTAAAAGACGCTGCACTGCAATCCATATACCCTTTTCATACACACAATTCACGGACTAAAGTGAAGTGTATAGGTAGGGTTTATGGTGTACGATACTCCATGCTGGGTGCTGTGTGCTCTGTGCTCTTCAAAGTGTCATTGCCTCCTTCATTCTTGAAAGAGCCCTGCTCCGGCCTTTCTGCGTCTCATGCTTTCTCATGGAAATTGTCATTATTGTCATCATTATTATATCTTGCAACCTATCCACAGTGGAGGTAGTGCAACATACTCCTCTGAGATAATAATTTCTTTTCTTTTCCAACTACGAACAGGTCCTTTGTGCTTTGCATGCGCGCTCCAGCTGCAAGCTATATAGTGTTGCACTGCATGCAGAGTAACAGGATAAAACAACTTGTTTATGCGTTGTTTTGTGTTTTTTTTTTTGCTCGTTTCAACCTTTCCCCCCAGCACACTGACGACTCACACATAAGAGGTATAAGGTGCAGCCATTATTCCACAAAGGATGCACGACTCCTTTCAGCGTAAGCGTGAGTACGAGAATTTCTTTTAAAGCGGTTAAAATTTCCCTCGGGTAGCCTTACTTTAAGTTTCGTATTTCGGCGAACGTGCCTTGGATTTTGATGTCAACTGTATGAGGTACGCTGATGGCATTTGCACTCCTTAGAATGATAAATCTGTCAAAAACACCCACTCTAGAACGCGCCGGCCACCAACGCTGGATTTTCTATTCCCCAAGGGTCAAGCTGCATCATAGTGAGGGGCCGTTTGTCATTTTGATACAAATTTGCACCGCTTCCGCATCCGCATTGTTCGTGCGGTGATGTTGGATTAAATTTGGGGCCCACAAAAAAAAAACTTTCTTCCGATTAATATTTCATCACAAAGTTTCTTGTCAGCCTGCCAGGCAGCAGTCAGGCAGGCAGGAGTAACACCAGAATCTACACAGAAAATTCAATTTGAATCACACAATATGTGGGAGTGGAAGGCGATGAAGGGAGGCCTCGAAATAAAACCATCTGCGGACCAACCGACAACTGCAGTAGGTATATCCACTTCTATCTTGAAGTTTCTTCGGTGTTTCGACTAAAATTAGGTGCGGTACAGACCGCAAAAAGTTCTGGACTGCTGTAGCCGTAGCGCACTGACGTAGACGTTTGTTGGAGAGTGCAACATAAAAAAAAAATATTTATTTTCAAATGTGGCAGAGAAGTAGGTATCTTACAAGAGTACATGGACATCATCTACTTTAAAACAGTGTTCCCACTTTAAGTAAATGAAAAAAAAATATGAATGGAATTCAGTGTTCAGTAAAAATGTACAACCTTTCAAAAGTTTTGCAAAAAATGCATATTTTGACAAAAATTGTTTGTCTTATTTATGAGTTTTTTAAATCTGCCATTCGGGGAAGATTTTAAGTCTTGGCTTGTAATATTCAAATTTCATCACCTTTTCACATAAATAAAAAGATACAGATACTTCTGTTTTTAATATCAAAATAACAGTTTTTTACTTGATGCATATGAAAGTATGTACAGTACTTTTAACAAAAACACAATTTTTAAAATGTTTGTCTGTCTGTATGTCTGTCTTTCTGTCTGCTTGTTCCCGGTAATCTCGGGAACGTCTGCACCGATTTTGACAGGACTTTCACTGGCAGATTGCTGATGTTCTAGGGAGTAACATAGGCTATTAAAATTGCCCAATAGGTGGCGGTTGGGTTTCTTTTTTAGTTCTTATTTATTTATACCGATTTTGACGGAATTCGTATAGGCAGAGAGCTGTTATTGTAAAAATTAAGCAAGGCTATTTTGAATTACCCCTTGGTGGCGATGGGTGCACTTTTTTTTAAATTCTTATTTATGCCACGATTTTGACGGGACGTTCACACGCAGATAGCTGATCTGCTAAGTGAGTCAAATCACTCATTCGTGTTTTACGAGCAGATAGCTTATTTTGTAAGGCTATTTTGATTACTAGGCGGCGAAATAAAGGGTATACCTGAGCAAGGCCGGGTGGGTAAGCCAGTTAAATAATACATCTACATAGAGTTATCCAGATATTTGTCATGCTCATAAGACAATTATCAATAGGAGAACTCGTTATGTTTCTTCACTTTACTTCATTTCAAAAACATCGAGTTGTTTTCGAGAAAAAGTTCAAATTGACAAAAATGATAAAAATATTTAAATTTTGGTTTATTCTATTAAAATTAATTTTTTTATATTTTCTGGTGTAATTTAGTTCTGTGAAATGTTGTGTTCAATGCTTTTTTCAAGCTATGATGGAAGATATATGAGATATCATTACATATATATATATGTATAGAATCGGTTTGTTGAATTGACTTGCACCTAGAACCGTCATGATGATTATGTATTCATTTGGAAAACTTGGTAAGTCAATATTATTCATCTTTTTTTCTCCTTTAACCGACAATTGTTATGATCTCAACTGGCACCACAACTCTTCCACTTCTCCGCTTTGCCCTAAGGCTCCACCTCTGGGGCTTACTGGATTGACTTCGGAAAACGTCGGCAAGCCTTCCACATTTGCTTTGCTCCATGTTTAAGGCCAAATAAATGCAGGTGCATTGTATTTGTTTGATCCAGGAGTTTTTGCGCCTTTTGCCTTTCATCCATGTTGAAACGTAGTATGCTTTAGCATGCCTTTGAAATGGGTTCTCGGAGCATCTTCTTCCTATCCGTACAAAATCCACATAAATTGGGAACCCTTCTCCTTATAAAGTAGGATTTTTTGTTTGGTGGTTTCTGGCAGTAGCAGTGTTCTCCTCAAAAGTTTCATAAGCCGACGACAACGATGGACAGATAGAACATTCTACTACCGCCTCCATCCATCGCCATTGCACAAGGACATTTTTCTTCAAAGAAAAAAGGGTATCTACAGGCCCTTACACATACACATGTATATGTATATCCCAGTTTGATGGCGCCAAATTGAAATAAATCCACTTCGGTCCGAGCTTTCGTTGTTCGGCTGAAAAAAATCTTTTATTCAAGTGCGGCCAACATTAAGTTCCTTACCTTGCATTATTGATATGAATGCTTGTGTTTTACTCTGCCAAGGAGCAAAAAAAATCACACAATCTCAGCTACTTTACATTGGATTGCCTTGAAAAGCTGGCAATGGCTGCCGAATAAAAGCCTCTGCTGTAGTCCTGTACTGCACACAATAATTAACAAGAAGAAGCAGATTCCACACTCATCAACCAGATTCAGTTATAACCATCCATCCATCCGCTATAGGTATCCATCCAGCCATTGTGTTGGTGCTGGAATCTTTTCAATCGACAGTAAAGAATTATTAATGGCCAAACAAATTCATTATTACGCCAGCACAACCCGCCAGATCCTTTGTTTTATTATTTAATCGTTTATATATATATTCACTATTGCCGCACAAAAAGCTGCGAGTTGAATGCCGGTCCTGGGACGAAGAGGCGCCTCCGCCTTAATGCGTGTCCTGTGAAATAATTTTCCGCAGCATGAAATTAATATAATTTTTTTTTTTTTTGCCCTGATAAGTTTTTTACTGTATGTATACTTACGCCTTTTTTATTTTTGAAAGTAATTTTATTTTTTATTGCATGCATTTGATTCGGGGATTTAATATGAATGTCATGAAAAATAATAAATTAATTCGGTTTTAATTAAAGCCAAACAGATTTAAATAAAATTTAATTAAAATTAAATACCAGCAAATTCATTGGCGAGCTACAGCCCCCTCTATTGAGTTAACGTAAAAGTATCTTTTCAGGGTTTCTTCTGCTACAAAAACCATGAAAATGTTTATTCATTGTTTTTTTTTTTTTTATATTTGTAACGAAAATTATTGAAGTGTTAATGTATAAGCAGAGTGTGCGGGCAGAGGAGGCATAAATGGGGATGTATTACGAGGCTTTGCATCAAAATGGATTAAAAATAAGTCGATATGTATCCTTTGGATTTTCATATTAATCCTTTTGTAATCAGACACCAATAATTATTGTTTGTTGTATAGCGATTGTGTGCGATAGGACTTTGAGTTTGTTGAAATAGTTTGAAGTGACCAGTTTAGTGTTAAGTGGGTTGCTTGAAGGAATACAACAAACACGAACAACGTCATTTTGCTTAGCTTTGGTGGTTCTATTTTTACGTAAAACGTGTCATGATTTATTATTTAATAAGTTTTTATCTAAACATTGGCACTTTTTTGAATAGTAACAAACATTTCCTCTACGGCAGAATTTTCTTCCTCATTGGCAAGTTGGCAAAATTATTTAATAAAATTTCAAAAAATTTATTAATATTATATTACCAAGAAATAGCTGAAAACTCTAAAGCCATTTTCATATTTTATTTGCATCCCTTCATGCAACAAATACTAAGATTTTTTGCACTCGATATTTCAAAGGCATTTGAAACAGTGTGGCATGAATCTCTCTTATAAAAAATGTGTAAATTCTGTATTGATGAAACCGTTCTTCGTTGGAACAGAGACTCTTTTTCGAATCGTTCTATAAAAAATTAATGAAATAGGATCAAATTTGCAACCAACAAAAAATGGGCACGACTGGGTCGCACGTACTTGCTCTTATGTGCCTAATTACATTGGAAAGCAAGATCTTTGACAGAAACAAGTAACATTTACGTTGAAAATAACACAGTTTGAACTAATAAAAAGTATCAAAACCACAATACTTAACGGTTTTTAGTAAAAATGAAGTATGCCATCACACGTCTTAAATAACAAAGAATTTATGAAAAATTATTTTGAAAATTGTAGGACCGGTTTTGATAAAATCCTGTTTTTTATTTTTAGTTTTTTGAAATTTTTTTTTTGTTTAAATTTTGGTATGAAGTTTTAAAGAGTTTATTAATATATATGTGGATATACAATATAAAATATTTTTTTTTAATTAGTTTTAAAAATATTGATATTTAAAAAAAAAATTATTTTTTATTAGAGAAAAAAGTTATTAAAAAAATTGATATGCAAAATTAATGAGGCTACTTAGGTCTTTTCAGATATAAAATTTGACAGAAATCCAAATAGCCGTTAACGAGAAAATCCAAAATTAAAAAACCCGTTATATAGACTTTTCCCGTTTATGTGGTTCTATACAAATGATAGCCAATACCATCAAAAAAATTCTCAAAAATTTTCATCAAAATCGTTGGAGCCGTTTTCGAGAAAAATAAGCCTTTCCTAAACGGTCATATGGCAGATTCCGTTATTTAAGGCCTAAAAATAAAATTTCAATTTCGCCTCTGGGGAATGCCAAAATAATCCTACACACCAAATTTGAAGAAAATCGCTTTAGCCGTTTAGGCTGCAGCTCGTTATACATACTGACAGACAGACAGACAGACAGACAGACATTTTACCTCGATCACTTTTTTAGACTTCTCTATGATCGTAATGTCATGTTTGATTGTTATCTCAATTTTTTTTAATATTCACGAATCCAAAACGTGCCTTATAGTCCCTATAATCGCAAGTAAAACTGGTGGCATGCCTCAGGGCTCTGTTTTGTTCCCGATCTTCTATATCATTTTTACTTGCGATTATATGTACTATAATAGAAGTTATGCAGACATAACATTGCGATGATAGAGAAACATATTTGAGTTACTGGCAATATTCTGTCCGTCTGCCTGTCTGTCTGGCTGTCTGTCTGTCTGAACGGATGTATTTTGGACCAATCGTCTTCAAATTCAGAACTTAAGGTTATTTTGACATCAGTTTTTTGATTTTTTTTAGCTCAAATATTAACGGTACCTGCCAAATAACGGTTGAGTAAAAGCTTATTTTTCTCCGAAACGGCTCCAAAAATGAAAAGAAAAAAATCAGTGAACTATTAAAGGTGCGGATCATATTTTAAAAAAAATAAAATGGTAAGTTAAAACGGTACCTCGCATAGGACCGGTTTTTTTTTTCTTCGACTTTCGCGAAAACCGAAATCCGATTACAATCAAAATTTTATTTTAGTAATTTTATTTTAAAATATTTTTGAAAACTTTTTTTTTGTATTTTTCATATTTTTTTTTTAATCAATATTTTGAAAATGGGTGAGTGAATTTTTTTTTAATTTTATTTTTAAATGTAGGTTATAATTTTGCTTAAGTGAATAATTTTTTTTTAATTTTTTTTAAAAAAGTTGTTAAAAATATAACCATTTCATTTCAAAACTATTCGATTTGGAAAAAAATAACACTTTTGTACATTTCTTGGAGAAATAAAATGGCGTTAAAATTATTTCGCACACATATGCACATATACCAAATTTTAAAAGCAATCGCTTAGCCCGTTTAAGCTGTAGCTCATTATACACCCAGACAAGACAGACAGACAGACAGACATTTTTTCTCGAGCACTTTCTTAGACTTCGTTATATCATGTTTGATTGTCCAATAATAATTCAAAGGTGCTTTCGAGCTTTTGTTGCGCTGAATATTTCCATTAAATCATTAAAATCAATATTTATGTGTGCTCATTTTCGATTAAAAGTATAGCGAATAAAGTCTATTTAATTTTATTGATCTTATAGTCTGTCCACTAAAAATTGTCAGAATAGTTAAGTAGGACGTTCATCTCTCTTTCTGACTGCAGTGGAATCTCATTAAACTGTATGAGTGTGTTAATACTCAAAGGTTTCCGTAGTGCGCATTAAAAAGCTTTAAAAAGCACCAATTCTGTAAGCTCTTTAACAAAAGCCAAACAAAAATCAACTATGATTTGCATTACCCTAAAGAGGTAGTTCTAAAATTATGAGCTTATGCACACGAAAAGGGTTGTTTAAATCAGAAATTCGTGCGTGATTCGTGGGTTAGCCGGTGGAAGGGTTCTAATTTCAGTGGATATTTCACGCCAACTGGCACAATTTGCAAAAATAAAGCTCTTCCATAAGGCCGGTCCTGACAATTTTCAGTGGACAGACTATAGATAAGTCTTGATTAGTTCTAATTTTAAAAAGCTTCGTTCACATGATGCCAATGAGACGCAAATTGTTAAATAAATTCTCATCGCCAACGACAGGTATATTTGGATGTGATAGGAAGCACTATTATTGGGTGGATCAGCTAGTATTAAATAAGATCAACTTATATTACTTTTTTATTAAAAATTTTGTTTTCAATACTACTTCGTTATTTTGGGCGATCTACTTCATTTTCTGGACTTGGCATTCCCATCCCAAGTGCAGCAAGTTTTGGATGGTACTTACCTAGTTGTCAAGGTAATTTTTTTACTGTAAGCGGGTTGTGCTGTAAAAATAAGAATAATAGGTAGATGAATATCGAACAATCTTTCTGAAGTTTTAAGAAGAAATAATAAGATAATATAATTACGATATTAAAAAATAACGAAGAGAAAGTTAAAAAAATAAAAAGAAAAAAAATTAGTCTAAAGTTCTTTTCTTTCAGTGAAAAGAAAACTATAACAATGTAGTCAAAACGCTTCAAACAATTCAAACTGACATCATTTTCGTTGCATTTTATAACATCAGATGAAAGTTATTTCATTAATTAAGTGTCTGAATCTTTTCATCCTCAGTATTCTCGACACATATCTATTTAAAAAGAGTTCAAAACTATTTCATTTCGGAAAAACAACAAAACTAAAAGAAGTATCCTACCAGGATTAAACCCACATAAATCACACATACTTCAATCATTCCCTTTGTAACCACATCAACACATACTCAAAGCACCCTCAACATTCTGTACTCAGCCACTCAGCTTAAAGTTCCTCCTAATCGCTTCCTACTTATAGTTTTGCATGAAAATAATGCAAATACAAGAACAAGGACACAACCAGCAAATAAGTTGCATTTCAGTTTCCAAAGTTTAATTTATCTAAAACTTTGTCCTTTCAGCAAAAGAGTCTTCTCAGGTGATTTTATTCCCAGCAATGGACAAATTTTACGATCAAGACCCCGAATATACGAGTACAGTAACACAGAGTATTGGCAAACGTCTTCAACTTATTTGCTATACCAACAATAATAATAAATAATTTTACAATGCACATTCATTTTGTTTTGCCTCAGCTTTCCATTAAAGCTTAATTGCTTCCATCGCATAGGTGCTTCTGCTTGAAGAGACAATTATTTTGAAATTCAATAAATTTGAATTCAAGCAAAATGAATACATTTTCATTTCAATTTCCCAGGACTGGGTCCCTGGCGTCCTCGCCCGGGCGCCCATTAACTGCCCCTTCTTTTGACTTTCTGATGGCAGTTGCAAGCTTTATTTCATTTCTAACTTTACGTGGTGTACTGTAGTACATACTTATTTCCATCTGTCCGTTTCATTTCATGGCATTTAAGTGTCCTGGCTGGGGATACAATAGAAGGTCCTGTATATTGATTTATTCCATTTAAAGTAAGTTTGAGTGCAAAGCCAAGGGCTGTGAATTTCTTCAACAATGTTGCTTAGCAATTTAATACTTTGTTTCAATGTATAGTACAATTTAAGCCAACATTATAAATGAATCTTTGAATTTCTAGTCTTAAAGCATGGGCTTTTAAAGTATTTCGCATTTACTAGATATCAAAGCTCACATCAGTTATTTACTTTGCTTAAAGAGAAGAAAAAGTGGCGCCCAACATACTTTCGAAAGTAAAATTCTTTGTTTTTGACGTGATAACGCCATACAAATCGATCGGCTACACGTACAAAATAAAATGACTCATGCTGATAAGACTCATGACTCATGGTAACCGCTATACTGTGGTTCTTTCAACCAAAACCGATCGCAAGCACCAGGCGAATATGAAAAAGAACAAGCGCAAATTC
This sequence comes from Platycheirus rosarum, assembly GCA_963971375.1. Lineage (NCBI taxonomy): Eukaryota > Metazoa > Arthropoda > Insecta > Diptera > Syrphidae > Platycheirus > Platycheirus rosarum. The sequence goes on from OZ020508.1 coordinate 1,617,431, forward strand.
CCGAAATAATTCCACTTAAATTCAAAAAGAACAAGAAGAGAAAAAGAAATACAAAATAGGCGGAGTTTTGTTAAAGTAGAAAGTATAAATGTAGATATTGGGGTGTGTGTGTGGATTTAACGATAAGTTTGTGGGTTTGAGTTAAGGGGCTCTATGTAGGTGTTGCTGCCATCAATGTGACGTTATCACGTAAAATTATCGGCCGTAAACCGACTTTACAGAAAATCCTTTCTCGCCTGCATTTATTCCTACCACTATACCAAAGCGCAGAAATTCACCTTCATAGCAAAATACCAAACAATGGAATAGTGTTTTACTCTTGGCACGCTTCTAAGGCAAAGCCTGTCAGCTGGATATTACTTCGCATTTAATTCGATTTTGAAGTGGCAGTTCGAAGGTTTTCAGTGTCAGCATTGTCGTCATCATCCTTGCCCTCAGCCTTGTCCCCTTCCTTGTTACTGCTGTTGTAAAATGTACATTGAAGCTGTGTTGTTGTATGTCCATTCTGGGAAATGATTGAAATTTCTGCCCACCTCCTTGGGATCATTCAATCATTCGCTCAGAATCTGATTTGCTTCAAAACAGCATAATGGTGTTGTTTGATTTGGAATATACGATGTTGGGTAGTGTAATCCAACCTTAAAATCCATAAGTATATATCGAACAGTGTAGATATGAGAAAGGGTCTCAAACCATAGCTTTGCGTATCCCAATTTACCACAACCACTCCAGCGCGGCTTATTGGCTTGGAACTATCGGGGCGTTACTAATCGATTGAGTAAGTATGTAAGCCTTTGAGGAAAGTCTGGATCTTCTGCAGCAATTTTGCGGCTCATTTGGCGATTGGCTGCAATACGACAACAACGGTTGTTGGAAAACCTGTTATTTTTCGATAATTTCCATCATCGTTGTCATAGACATCCTTATCGTCCTGCCGTCAATGACGAAATAGGGATTAATTAAAATTCAACGTAATTACAAAATTATTGATTGATCTATGAGGACACGGACCAAACCAGCTTCCCTTTTGGCTACATTCGCACATTAATGGATAGACATGTAGTTAATTGTATGCACTATAAGAACATAACAGTTAATTGGTTTTGACAGGGTGTTTGGTTCCAGAATGAAACCCATTAGAAAACTGTTTATTGAAGTCCTGTAGTTAGTGTAAAGATTTCAAGTCCAAGTCACTCTCTTAATATTATTTGGCCACGTGTCGTATCTGATGGAAGCAGGACGTACACGATGCAATCCATCAAAAGGACTCATCTGCCAAAAAATAAGTAACATCATGCTAAGGTCAAATGACTTTTATATGAATCTGCAGGAATGTTAGGGACCTATAATTTACTGCCGAATCTAAACGAAATAAAAGTTGCACCATAATGTGCAGTACAATTGTACAGTTTTCACCAAACAAATAGAATAGAGTACATTTCCAACGCTCAGATGACTCAGATGATATTTTACTACAATTTTGGTGTTTTTAAAAAAACTTTATTTGAATTCAATAAAATAATATGATTAGGATTTTAAGACAACCGTTCATGATCACGTCCGAGATTGAATTGAATTTTATTCTCACAGAAACTAACTTGCACATCATCCGATGTGTGTTTATATTAACTTAAAAACTAATGGTATTGGGATCGAACATAAAGTATGTTTATATTCCCACGACATTAAGATCGAACATGAAGGATGTTTACATTTGATGTTTGGATCCCAACGGATAATAAAATGACAAATATTTAAATTAATTACGGCAAGGGTTGCTATGACTGAATCATACAATAATGGGATTGTTAACTGAGCGCATGGGCTTGGACACCTTATGGGTGAATGTTTTGGCCAATAAAATCTTTGAATCCGAGTTGGAGGAGGCAGTGCATGCAGTCAGCCATAAGAATACATCTTTTTAAAATTTTCAAAATATAGTTATAATCTTCCAGGGTCAAAGGATAGACATCTGCTTTCCAAAAAGTCCTACCATCCATTTGCTTGAATTTAAATTATGAATTTAATCACATGAACATGTTTCATGTTTCGACATTTATTTTGTTTTCTTGCAAAAACAAAAAAAAAACATATAGCATTCGAATAAATTTGTTTTATGTTTTATTAAGTGAATGAGCGGAGCCTTTATTTTGCGTCCATTTGGAAGCTTGGATGGTCATTGAAAATATGGTGCTATTAGCATGTGCTCGGCTGGTCATTGAAATGAAGTATCTGTTTGTTCTTTGAAAAGAAAAACAGCATCGAAACACATTCAACATATGGGGAAAGTCGGGACTATAATCTGGGGTTTGAATAAAAATTACAATGTGGATATAATCCGTAAAAGGGATTACGGTTTAAGTGGTCGTTCTTTTTTTTTAGAGAGAGAGTGTTTTTTTTCGATGTACTTCAGTAAACCTTAACACCCTGGAGCTTTGAGGGATTGCTAAAAGTATATCATGGGAATATGTGCTTTGAAATTGACATGTAGACTGCAAATAGGGAAATTGGAAGGTATATTTATTTTTCAACACATTCACTGTATAGAATTCATGGATTTATTTTTATTTTATTTTTTTGTTGTGGAATTTTGTGCTATTAATCGTGTAAAATGAACGGTCTGGTCTCATTTACATGGCTTCATAATAACGATTTCAGTAATCTGACAGGATATGACATCTTATGAAAAAACCAATTCCTATTCCAGTGAAAAACTGATTGGAAAAATTGTTTTCACTATTTTTTTAGTTTGTTTGAAAAAAATCTCGAACCTTTTCACAGTGTGCCGTAATAACATATGCCCTGTGAAGAGAGAGTTGACTAAAAAGTTATCCATGTTCTTATTTAAAGAGATGCATTTTAATAGCTTATCACTATAAAAATAACTTAAGATCTTGAAACTGCCTTTTAAAACGTTCAGCATAATTTTGTCTTGCGACGTAAATTTCTACTTTATGCACAAATTTGGTACTTTACTAATTTTCTTTAGGTTATTGAATAAAATTTTAACAACTATAACATTATACAAGGATTTCCAATTAATTTTAAAATAAAAGTCTAGGGGGCTTATTTTGATAAAAATTATAAAACACTTTGTGTTGCTTTTAATAAGTTTGAAGACTGAGCTCTAAAATGAAAAATGTAATTTTTTTCTCTTGCTTTTAACCATAGAATAAAAATATTATAAAAAGAAAAATCTGTCGTACGTTCCATCTTCAAATACCCTCATTGTTCGTTGCCTCTTTTTTGTATATCATTCATCGTGTTTCGTGTTCTCTTTTGTGTATTGTCCGCGTAAAAGAACAAAAAAAATAAATTGCACACCTGGATCGCACGCAAGATATTAAGGAAACTTCAAAGTTTTTTTTTTTCAATTTTCTGACTTTTGATTGTTTGAAAAAAGCACGTCAAATAGTGTTCAGTGGAAAAACTTAAACGCCATTTTCTTTCGTAAAAAAATGTTAAAAAGTGTGATTTTTTTTCAAAATCGTAGGAACTGTTTTTAAATAAAACGGTTTTTATTTAACAACTTTTTTTAAATTGCAAACTTTAACACAAAAATTATTTATATTTAAAAACAAAATTAAGAAAAAAAATTCACCTAAAAAAATATCGATTTAAAAAAAAAAATGTAATTATTAAAAATACAAAAAGAAAATATTTGTATATCGAATTATTACTATGCCTATCTACGTCTTCTTGAATACCAAATTTGATTGTCATCGGTTAAGCAGTTCTCGAGAAATTTAAATAAAAAAAACGGTCTTATGGGGGGTACCATTTTTAGCCCACCAAATTACATAAAATGCACTGATTTTTTTTCATAAAAATTCTTGGAGCCGTTTTCGAGAAAAATAAGCTTTTACTTGAATTGCATGAATTGATTGCAATTTTTGTCGCTCTGAGTCGCTTCCAGTCGCTCCCAGTCAACTTAAATCGCCGCGCCATAGACACTTGCATATATAAACGCATATAACTGAAGCGTGAACGTTTCACCGTAAACGTAGCTTAGCATGCAAATTTCTTTATCTGCAGTGCGTTGTTAGGTTTAGGACTTATTTTTAGCCGCCTCAGAAACGTTTGCTTAAAGCTTCGTAAAACAGACCGCGTTTTTATAGCAGTATTGAGATTACTTTACGCAGCGTTAAGATTTTTTTCGCGGCGTCGATATTAATTTGACTCGGCGTTTTTAACGCGGCGTTAGAGAAAGTCAGACAGAGAGCTATCCACAGCGCGTCTTTTTTTTTTTTTTTATAATTAACGCGCGCACAAGGGACTATTTGTTTTGTTTAATATTTGAATCTTTATTTTCATTTGCTTACACAAAAGAAGTTAAAAAAAAAGTAATTTTATAAATTTCTACAACAAATTCAGAACAGAACAAAATATAAAAAAACTCTTTCAACGCCGCGTTTTAATATACAGTAATACGTGTCCCATGTCAAATAGAGTGCGTTTTCAACGTCTTATTAGAGTCTTGTAAATAAGCAGTTTAGTTTTTAATAGCAATTGCTTGGAATTAAGTAATGGTTTGAGTATTCCTAACTTGCTAGTGTGTCCTCATGATACAAGAAAACAAGATAGGGATTTTCGTATTTTTACGTCATTAGTGACCCTTGTTGACATAACTAAAACGCGGAACAGATTGCATCAGCAACAGCACCAGCACCGTCAACAGCGAACAGCACGCTGGCCAGCAAAAAAACACATTGATGCACCAGCATCGTCTTCTTATAACAATAACACTGTCAGTTTTGTTTGCAGTATGGTGCTTCTGAATATCACTTGTGTAAAGTTGGTAGCATTGGAACATCAAATTTAGGACTTTGGTCTAACGACGCTGTTGACGTAGCTGTTGCTAGTCTATTCTAGCTTGAGCAATTGAAACACATAGGTTCTAAAATAATGGCGGCTGCTGTTGCTGGTTCAATCTGTTTCGCGCATAACATTTAACCGAAAAGGTCAATGAGATGACAGTTCAAAACCAATACTTATCTGAAAAGGACAGTCCAGCTTATAAGCATTGTCAAAAGAGAGCAGTAGATTTCCTCCTTTATAATATTTTGTCTCTTTAATTTTAACTTTCCAAGTTATTCGTACTTGTTTTTGTATTAGTTAAAAGTGATATCGGAACTAAATGCAGGTTTCGTTGCATTGGACCAGCATAGAGCATACAAGAGACTATCAAAACAGGACTGAAACCGCTTTTCTGGGCAAGGAAAGAGAAACGTGCGGTATATATTGGACTGAAATGTTCAACCAAATTTTGAGTAGACGAACAAAGAGGAAAACTAATAAGCACACACTTTTGTACGATTTTGAGTCAAAATTTTGTCACAAAAATGCAAAAGAAATACTAACCCATAGGAAATAAGTTAATGTTTACATTTTTTTCACCCAGAGTAGTTCATTGTTCGTCCCGTGTCTGCTTGATGTAAGGTTTGAAACTAATTTTCCCCGGGCGGAAATCAGTTCGCGTGTGCTGGCCCATTTGTTTTAATTGTGTCATTGTATATACATTGCCTATAGTACTATCATGAGACGAGAAAAAATCTTTTTACCTAGAGCCGCTTGGAGTGCTAGTGTAGGGACATTTTATTTGAGTGAGAGAGAATTAAGAGCATGGTTTTTAGTGTTATGCTTTGTGCTTAGTTTCCTGCGCATGTGCAATGTGACAATGTGAGGCAAGAAAAAACCGAAGGAGAACATGAAATAATTCAGTATCTTGTTTTGTTCATTGTATATATGTGTATAAACTGCTGGCAGTTTTGAAGTTAATATAGGTATAATGGTTTCGCTTAGCTGAGGCTTAGTTTTTTGTAAGGATTTATACAAGATCCAACATTTTCATTGTTTACGTTTTTTTATATGGAATATGTAATATGAGAACTGGTTCTCACATAAGTATTTATACATGCGTACGTCATTGACGAGACTTGATTTGAGTTTTTTAGGATTTTCAAGTTTTGTATGATCACTACCTACATACATATTTGTCATATTTGTACATATATACATCATTGACCAGACTTTTGATTCGAATTCTTTAGGATTTTCAATTTTTTTACTATTCTATTATGAAGGTTGTCGTCTTCAAATAGTTTACACATTCATTCTTGAAATTTAAACACAAACTTACTTCTTGCTGTATTTATACAAAGATACAAAGGCCCTTGCAATGGATGGATTTTTGTTTTGAATTTTACTTTCCATTCAGATAGGTACCAACATATACATATAGGTACATAGATATGTACCTATCTGAATGAACTATGTGCAGAAATTCAATCAAAAATTTTTTGTAAATTGATTTATAGTATTATTGATTGATTATATATTATTGATTTATAGTAACAAAGATCTTTTGTTTGTTTGAGGTTTATATAATAGGTACTAGTTGACCCACCCAGCTTAGCTCGCGGGAAAGAAATTTATAGTTAAACCAAAATATTTCTTTGTACTAATCTTCTATAGAATTGCTAAAAATACCACGGGTTTTTTACATTTGTAACACCTAATTGTTTAATTTTTACTTGCAATTATTATAGGTAGGTACTAAGTACAAGTTATGCATTCATGCAGAAAAAAAAATTTGAGATAACAATCAAATACCTATAACATTACGATGATAGAGAAACATATTTGGCAAAATTCTGTCCGTCTACTAAACGGTTTGGCCAGTTGTCTTTAAATTTGGAATATAATTTTATTTTGACATTCGACATAGGATTTTTTTAATTTCTTTTTTAGCTGATACTTGCGATATAACCGTCAAGTAAAAGCTTATTTTTGTCAAAAACAGCTCCAAGAATTTTGTATGTAAAAAATCAATGTGCATTCAATTATGGTTAAAAAAAATATGACGGTGGGCTAAGACTGGCACCACCCATAGGAGTTTTTTTTGGTATCGACTTTTCTGAGAACTGGTTAGGTAACCGATTACAACCAAAATTGATATTAAGGAAAATGTAAGTAGCCTAAGTAATCTTACACTAAAATATATTTATATAGGTATATTTAAAAATAACGGCAACATTTAAAATAATGTGCTATACCTTTTTTAAAGCAAAAAGTCTGTTCAATCATATTATTTTTTAAATAAAGAATTTCAGAAAAAAATAAATATATAAAAGGCACGACTGGTTTGCACGTACTTGCTCGTGTGTGCTAATTTGTTTATTTAGGGGCAGGTGTAAGCTTTTGTTTTCTCGATTGAAATTTTTTCATTCAGTAGTAATCGAATAGTTTTTTACTTGCGATTTATAGGGACTATAAGGCAAGTTATCCATTCGTAAAAAAAAATCTAACAATCAAACATGACATTACGATGATAGAGAAGTCAAAAAAGTGGGTAAGGAAATTCCGTCCGTCTGTCTGTTTGTCTGTCTGTCTGTTCGTATCGATATCTACAGCCTAAACAGTTAGGCCGATTTGATTCAAACTTGGTACATAGTATTTTTAGAGTGCTCTACTCGACAGTTTTTGGAATTGGCATTCTAGCTCCAAAACTAACGGTACCTGCCATATAACTTTTAATGAAAAACTTATTTTTCTCGAAAACGGCTCCTACGATTTTGATAAAACTTTTAGAATGCAAAATCTATCTTTTAGTTTAAATGGATTTTTGAGAAAAAGTTTTATAACGGTACCTCCCATATGACCGGTTTTTTTCAAATTAGACTTTCTCGTTAACTAATCGACGGATTTTGATAAAATTTTCAAAATATGTAGTTTTTTATGATTTAAATAATATTGCTTATTAAAATTTTCAAAAACATTTTTTTCTTAATTTTTAATTTTTTTTTAACTTATTTTGTTTTTTGAATATTTTGACAAAGATTTTTTTAATTTTTTCTCCTAGTATAAACTATAGATTTCTTTAAATTGACATACCCAAAAAAATGTATATATATGTTTTCGAAAGTTTTTTCAAAAAACTGGTCGAACGATTTTGAAATGAAAAATTTATAAAATAGAAAACAGCAAGAGAAATAAGATGGCTTACAACATTTTTTCCAAAAAACGTTATGAATAGTTTTTTTTTGATTTCATTAAACAAATAATATTTTCCCCCAAATTTTGTTTTATATTGCTCGGTTGAGCCCTAGCCACTAGTCTAATGAAAGCAAATTTCGTTATTTATATTATTATTTATTTATCGTTATTTATTTTAAAGCATTTTATGATCGTAACAGCATACAGCATACAGAATAAATAATAAGGACGCCTATGATAAACACATAAACATGCAAAAACAACTAACAAATAAAAAAATACTCGATTACCTACTGAATGCAAAAATTTCAATCAAGAAAACAACGCAACTCAAAGGTCATATGGCACTTCCTTTACTTTTAGGCCTACAATTTAAATTTCAATATCCCCTCTGGGGAATGCCAAAATAATCACACACATCAAGTTTAAAGATAATCGCTTAAGCCATTTAGGCTGCAGCTCGTTATACATACCTACTGACAGACAGACAGTCAGTTTTTGTCGATCACTTTTTAAGACTTCTCTATGATCATTATGTCATGTTTCATTGTTATCTAAATTTTTTTTTATATTCACAAATTCTAAACTTTACCTTATAGTCCCTATAATCGCAAGTAAAATTTGAAAAAAACTGTGTAAAATGTCAAAATAACCTTAAGTTCTAAATTTGAAGTCGATTGGCTCATCGGTTTAGGCTATAGTCCAAAATACATCCGTACAGACAGACCTACAGACAGACGGACAGAATTTTGCCAGCAACTCAAATATGTTTCTCTATCATCGTAATGTAATGTTTGATTATTATCACAATTTTTTTATGTTCACGATCCTAAACTTGACTCATAGTCCCTATAATCACAAAGCTACTTGTGCATAAAATTCAACATCAACGATAACGAAGCCAATGAAATGAAAATTCAAAAAATAAAATCATTGTCGATCCTCTTCGTTTTTCACCGTCACCGAGAACAGGATATACACAATACACATACACATGTGCTTATTAAGTTTTCCTTTTTAGTATCTCCCTCACCCTCGCTCACACCATCTACCACACCGACAACCGACCGATCGACCTGAATTTAGCTGAACATTTTATCGAAGATAATATAACAAGTATACCTACGTAAATACACACATTATGTAGGGATGTATGTAGGTACATACCTAAATATCTACCTACCCTCGAAAGTGTTATATGAAAAAAATATAAAACTCAAAATAAACTTATCAACCTGCTTAAACATATATCCCACCCCCCCGACACCATTCATTTTCAAAAGTCGTTTTTCTTCTTTTTTGTCAATCCTTTTAACTAGCCATCTCGTCGCCCTGCTTGTGTGAAGCAATCCAGTTGTGCAAAAAAAAAACTATACTCGCATCGTTGTATATATGTAAACTGCAAACTGCAAAGAGTAAAGTACATGTTCACAGAGTTTCTCTTAGAATTCTCTTTGTTCGACTCGTTCGCCTCTTTCAATTTACCAAGTTAATTTTCCCTAGAGCCGCTTGGAACGCCACCGTCCACCGGTCGTCATGATAGTACTATAGCAGTCTATATACAATGAATTGTGTTTGCACATACAAGATGAATTCATTTGCAGAAAAACCGGTTTTGTGGGCAAGGGAATGGAAACATGCTGTGTACATTGGACTAAAATCTTCAACCAACTTTTGAGTGGATGACCAAAGAGGAAAACTAATACACACACACAATTTAGTACGATTTTGGGTCTACAAGAGGCAAAAGAAATACTAACACATAAGAAAAAAGTTCATCTTTCATGTAGCTATACATTTCTTTCCACCATAGTAATTCATCCCGTGTGAGCTTGAGCGTCTGCTATCGAGAGGTGATAAGTCATCAACCTATTATTGTACATGTAAAAAGTAGGAATTAACACTGCCTACTCCGTTGAGAGCAAATTTCGCACTCATTTTTTACACCTGTTCCTACTTAGGCCCAATGCACCTGGAGCAACTGGATAAAAACTAAACTGGTTGGCAACTCGGGTTACAGACTTTGTTGCGGACTCAGCAGTGACTTGATTCACACACGAGAAAAGCCATCACCAATCGAAATCTCTAGTTCGTTCAGGGTTGTCATGGGTACCGGGAGCATAATGTCATAATAATAATGTGTGTGGGTCACACCAAACTGTCAAAATAAAATAACATATCCGTCAATTTTATGACGTTTTCCACTCTAATTCATTTTTATTTGAGTATCCTAGAAGTCAGTAATTATATAAAATAAATATTTTTCACCTACCGCACCAGTAAACAGGTTGTTTTGTTGTTCGCTAATTTTCGACAAACAAGAAACTGAAATCACTAGGCAACCCGACATGAAAATCAACAGACGACTGGTTACAGACTTTTTGTTTGTGAATCGCCAACAAGTTTGCAACCAGTAGCGTCGTGTGCGTCGTCCCAATTAATTACACAGGTTATGATTCAAAGCAAACTAGTTGCCAAGCTTTTAAGCAAATAAAAACGCCAGGAATGCCAAGAATCGTTGACATAAGAAAGCAAAATATTATTAAAATAATAATTAAAAACGCTGATGGTAGACCATTAACAAACTAAAGGAATAGTCTATGACCTAAGACGATTTCTTTGTGGAATTCCAAAGTTCTGATTAAACCAGTTTGCTTCATAAAACTATGTACATCGTTTATATAAAAACCAAATTTTTCAAATAAATATCCATATAATGAGCTGTCAAAAAGTTTGGAGTTATTAATACCTGCATAAAGCATTGTTTTAGTAAGGGAAACGATGCCATAAGAGCAATTATTTTATGAATAATATATCTTGTTGGTTTTAGTTCGTCGTCCTTTAACATTTTGATGGAAAATATCTAAAGGGTCCGCCATCTAACGTTTTTTTTTTCAACTAGTGCTTATTTCGTGAATGGCAACATTTAGCTCATGTCTGATTTGACAGATAATTAGTCTTGTCCTTCCGCTGAACGAATATGGTTGTGTATACGCTTAAAGAACGCTAGGAAATATTGCGACAAGAAACTGGCATCCTCATCGATAAACCAAAGCAAGAAAATCCAAAAACAGTGCGTACACCCGAGAATATTGCTGCTGTGACAGAAAGTGTGCGTGAAGCGCCATCAACATCAATTCACCGTCGTTCTCAACAGTTGAACATTTCGGAGACATCATTGAGACGAATTGAAAAGCCGATACACCCAAAACGAGTCACTGTTTGGTGCGGATTTTGGTCCAGAGGCATAATTGGGCCATTTTTCTTCGAAAATGAGCAAGGAGTGGCCGTTACAGTCAATGGCGATCGTTATCGGGCCATGTTGAACGAATTTTTGTTCACAAAAATTGAAAAGGAGGATATTGGCAACATTTGGTTTCAACAGGACGGCGCTACGTGCCACACAGCCGAAGCTACACTCGATGTTTTGCGCCTTGTTTTTGAATATCGCATTATCCGCCGCAGAGCTGATGTCGTTTGGCCACCTCGGAGCTGAGATTTGACACCGTTGGACTATTATTTGTGGGGTGCTGTAAAAGATAAGTGTTACGCCAACAAGCCAGAGACAATTGACGCTTTAAAGGACAATATTCGTGAAGCCATTGGTGAAATACAGCTGCACACAATCGATAATGTGCTTAAAAATTGGACCGATCGTGTAGACTACTGCATGGCCACCCCAGCCATTTGAATGAAATTATTTTCCATTATTAACCGGAAGGATTGTACTTTCAAATAAAAAAAGAAATTTGAGAAAATATTCAGTAGTTTTTTTTGTAGCATTTTCAAAAAAAAAGTTATTTGGCGGACCCGTTATTAATGACGGTAATATACTTTTTTTATCAAATTCCTTGGAATAGGATTACTTTTAATGCTCTTCCTGTTGACAAATGTAAGGACTATTTTGAGGAACAGCTTTATATTTCTCGTAAGTGGTACGAATATTTTATTTGTATCATGCCTCATATCGGCTCAAGGTGGTTGCGATTGGAGTAAAAGGTGTAGAGTCTAGCTGGGATAGTTTGTTTTCCAGTGTAAGGCTCTCAAGTCATTCTATTCTTCCGAAAATGACGGGGAGTTGGAGTATACTGACTTTTCCGGAAGTGTTATCTTAATTTCGACAACTCCGGTAGAGAGAGGAGACCCATACCTAGTCTGTGTTGGATACCATGTTTTCAGGAAGAGCCCAATATGTGTGTTTGAATGCTTCCATTGCAATGGCATTGTAAACGTGTTGAAAGCTTGATAGAAACTTATTATTTATTTCTTCTTCAACATTTTTTTCTCGAAATTCCTTGAAAATAAAAATTAAACGAAAATCTCAACATTTAAATTAATCCTTTATCGAAACAATGCATTCTCACAAAGGGTTCAATATAAAAGAAACATCCGAATGCTCTGGAATTTTTGATTCAACTACAATTCCACTCAAATCTAATTGAACATTTCTGCCCTGCCCTCGTCCATAAACCTGCTGCAAGGACATTTTACATGCTTGGCATATCAAACACGTCATCGACTCCGTAGACATAGTATTTGGTAATAGAAAAAGGTTCTAGCATTATTTCTCTTTAAGGATTATTCTCTTTTCAAAATTTAATACTTTCGAGAGAGTCAAAGTGAATCCACACACGTATTTGAATATTAAATTTTTGGATTCTGTCCACTTTTGGGTACCTCCTGCCATGCTTGCTTTATTTTTTTTTTGCTCCACTTGTTCCTCATCAATAATTTAATTTTCCAGCATCAAATTGCGTTTTGGCCCAATGGCAATCGATTGATGATTCGAAGCAACATCCGGGTTTTGTCCAGGCTATCCCGAAACTAATGGATTTTAGGAATTACCTACTAAAATATTAAACAATAACGACACCATGACTAGATCCATAGGCAAATTGAATTTTATCCGGAATCAGGGTACCTTGACGGTCTTTACGGTGTGTGGGTAATTTCCTCATATTTTGCTTCCAAGTAATTGCGATTACCTGACACTGCAGCAGGACCTATCTTTCTCCCGTTTTTCCCTCTTTTTTTATGTTGACTTTTTCTGCTGGTGTATATCTTATGGATGGGTTTTATGGCTTGTAAAAGAATATGACTCTTGGCTTACCTCCCACTCTTTCGCGGTAATTTATTTGTGTGGGGAATTCCGTAGGAAACAATAAAAATATGGCCTCAACAGGATTAATCCATTATTCCCTACTATAGCGTTCACCGTTTTTGTGTATAAAATGGGCTGTTGTTATAGTGGCACTGGTGGTTTTAATCAAATGGAAGCTACTGCCCTCGATATATGTATCTACAATTGCTTGGTCAAAGGGACGTATAGGATGAACCAACAACGACAATATCGGCAGAAAAAAAAACTACTCATTTGGGATACATTTTCATACGAGTTGACCGCAAATGTCCTTTAAATAAAACAATTTATGCGAATAAGGGTTCTCTGGTATTGCCAATGTATTCTGCAATGGACTGAAATACTATAACGAAGAATTAATTCCAGGGGGGACATTTTAAATAAAACCGTTAAATATTCAGAGGGACACTGAAGGACAACTGTGGCAAGCTGGACAACTAAACCGTTTCTTTTTATGGATACTTTATTGGAAAATATTAAAATATGTTAAGCAATGGTATTTTTGTGAAAATGATAAAATTAATTTGCATAATGTCGACTGTCCATCAATCCTTTTGTTGAAGTTAATACATTAACATATTAACCTCCGTGGTTTTTGATTAGCTTTGGATGTTCGACATGACAAATGGTTTTAAAAAATACAAATATTTTCAATGGCATCAAGTTATGATCTTTTATCTTAACAATTAATTAAAAAAATATCTACAGTAGAATTAATTTTTATTTAAACAAAATGATTGCATATTTTCAGGTGCCGAGGTAAATGTTTAACTTAACCATAGTTTCGATCTCTTCTTTCGATATTGTGCTTTTCAATATTTGCCAACATTAAGTAAATATTATCATAAAGATATATAGCTTTAACTACTAGAAATTAAATGAAGACATTACTAACATTATTAACAAAAAAAACCTTTGGCCCGAAAGCTTGATGAAGGGACAAGTAGTAGTATATTTCTGTTTATACGTTGTAAATTGTTTCCACTGTCACTGGCAGATTTCCACTGACATGAGATTACAGCAAGCTAAGGATAGTAAAACTATTTTCATTGAAAAGGTTGTCTCTGAGTTGTTCCTATTAAACAGCAGTAGTACAAGAATAAGGGGGGGGGGGAATTTCTTCGAATTACACCCTAATTCAAACTTACGGGAGTAAAAAAAATTACGGCAACATATTCTGCAATGTCCCAAAAGCAGTACAAATCTTTGGTCATTTGTAAAAAATATTGTTTACTCTTCAGAGAAGGCAAACTTACTCGCCGACCATTTCGCTGCCAGCTCCAAGCCGCCTCACAGCAACGTTGCCCCTCCAGTACTTGAGAATGTAAATTTTTCCATGGGACAGATTTTTTTCCGCACTCGTACAGTAGCAAGATTTATCAGAGATCTCGATATACACAAATCCGCAGACCCGGATGGTATACCCCCGATTCTTCTGAAGAGGTGTTCGTCCACACTGACAAAGCCACTGCGTAAGCTTTTCCATTGCTCCTACTCTTGTGGAATCTTTCCTAGAAGATGGAAAACAGTATTTGTCCAGCCTGTCCCTAAGAAAGGTGACCTATCCTACCGACCCATAGCACTAAGATTCCTTCTTTCTAAGGTCATGAAAACGCTGATTAACCGTCAGCTTAAGGAATATCTCGAAGATCGAAAGCTTCCCCATGACCGTCAGTATGGCTTCCGCAGCAACCGTTCCACTGGTGATCTGATGGCATATCTCACCGAACAGTGGAACAAATCTTTACATCGCTTTGGTGAAAGTAAGATTATTGCTCTTGATATCTCCAAGGCATTTGATAGAGTTTGGCATGAAGCTCTCTTATTGAAAATGCGTGCTTTTGGGATCGATAATACTCTTGTTCATTGGATTAGAAGCTATTTTCTGGACCGTTCAATAAAAGTTGTATTGGACGGATTCAAGTCTGATTCCCACAAAATAAATGCTGGTGTGCCCCAGCGCTCTGTTATGTCTCCGACTCTTTTCCTTATTTTTATAAATGATCTTCTGTCTGTTACTTCTAATCCACTTAACTGTTTTGCTGACGACTCTACCCTCAGCTTTTCATATTCGTTCGATGATTCACGTCCTTCGCCTTCGGACGTACAATTGCAACGGTGCCGTATGTCAAGCTCATTAAACTCCGATTTATACAGCATTGTCAAATGGGGTAATAAGAATCGTGTGGAGTTTAATGCTTCGAAAACTCAATGCTGTCTTCTGTCGTGAAAGCATCGAAGAAACCGAAAAGCTCTCAGTACTCGGTATGTGTGTTTACGTCGACCTCCGTTGGAACGACCATATATTTGAGATCACTAAGAATGCTGCTAAGTGCTTAGGTTTTCTGTATCGGTGTAGACGTACTTTTCCCCATCTGATCTGGCTACAATTTATAAAGCGTTTATACGCCCTAAACTCGAGTATAACTCCCACCTCTGGGCAGGTGCTTCGCAAACATCGCTAACACCTGCTTGATAGAATACAAAATCGAGCATTAAGATTGATAGGAAATAGAACTGCCGCTGAAGCAATTGCCCCTCTCGAAGACCGACGCAATGTTTTATGTCTTTCCTTATTTTATCGTTTCTTTTACAAAAACTGTTCATTTGAAGTAGCCAGTTGCATTCCTCCCCTTAAAAGTTTCTCCCGTAATACTCGTCTCGTAAGGAATGCTCACCAGTTCACCCTTGAGCCCGTGAAATATAGGGATTCTTTTTTTAGCCGAACAACACGAATTTGGCATGGTTTACCCGGCGAGATTTTCCCTTGCCATTTTGATCTGCAAGCATTCAAAACCGATGTTAATCGACACCTCCTACCTTTCCCCTTCCTATGCCCGCGCAGGGAAACAAATAATCCCTGGTGCGCACGTTAATTATATAAAACAAAAATCTTGTGCATGTTCACCAGAAAAAATTAATTATTCATAAGTGTTTGACGTCAAATGGAGTTGTTGGTTTTTATTTTACGAGATCATTTCTTATAAATTTTCATTTTCAATGTAAAGAAATACAAAAATTGCGCACAGAAGTATACAATATTATATAATTTAATAGATAAAAATTAAAATTTGTTTGTTTGTTTTTTTAGTATTTGATGCGCTGTCATATGTTTAGTACATTTTGTTTAGTACGTGTTTCAGAACAGTGCGTCATCATCATCTTCATAGTATTCAATGGGTTGCACGAACTTGTTCTTATGCTAGATAATTGCTTAGTGGTATACATTACATTATGTATTATATTAAAATATAAAATAATTTTTTTTTCGAAAATTCTTTCATTTTTTAATTAGTTTAAGAGTTTTCTTGGAAAAATGCAATAAAATAAAATTGGAAAACTAAATGTATATCGAAGAAAAAAAAATATTGAAAATCGTACGACCAGTTTTTTTAAAGTCGTTTTTTTAAAAAATGTTTAAATTTTTTTTAGTATGTCATTATTAGAAAATCTGTAGCTTTGATCTGGGAAAATTATTTAAAAAAAATTCAATCAACCCGTTTTAAAAATATTGTAAATGTAAAAAAATCGATAAAAAAGTTTTTGAAAATTTTGAGATGTTATATTAATTGAATTATAAATGACTTCCTGTGTGCAAAATTTTATTGAAATCGGAATAATAGTTTACGATAAAACCGCATTTGAAAAAAACGGTTCTATGAGAGGTACCGTTATAGAACAAATTTCGAAAAATTCATTCTAACTAAAAGATGTATTGTTGTAAAAATAGCACCCTGACAGTTTTATCGAAATCCTTAGAGCCGTTTTCGAGAAAATCAAACTGTTTGTTAAAAATTGTATGAAAAATGGAAAATACTCCATACAAAGCGGCCCATCCGTTTAGGCTGTAGAAGTGCGAACAGACAGACAGACAGACAGACGAACGGAACTTCCAGGCCAACTTTTTTCGACTTCTTTATCATCATAATGTCGTGTTTGATTGTTTGATTGATTTTTGCACGAATTTATAACTTACATTATAGTACCTTTAATCGCTAGTAAAAATTACGGTTCTTTTCTTTTTTCCTCCTTGATGTAATGAGTATTAACATCAACTCACATACTCTTAGATCAGTAATCCAATTCCAAATAGAACTGATTATGGTAGATATGAAAAATTTTGAGAGCATTTAATCCCAATTCTGATATTTGTGATTTTAATCAAAGCAAGATTACGGAGATATAGTTTATTGTAAATTTCATTTAGACATGGCCACCAGTTAGGTTTGGAAAGTAAAACAAGGGGAAGGGTATTGAAAAATTACTTATTTTCCATTTAGTAATTTTTACTTGCGATTATAGGTACTATAATACAAGTTATGCATTCGTGCAAAAAATAAATTTGAGATAACAATCAAACATGACATTACGATGATGGAGAAACATTTTTGAGTTACTGGCAAAATTCTGTCCGTCCGTCTGTCTGTCTGGCTGTCTGTCTTTCTGTACGGATGTATAAACGGTTGGGCCAATTGTCTTCAAATTTTGAGCTTTTGGAGTTTTGGAGTTTTTTCAATTTTTTTTTTAGCTCAAAAATTGACGGTACCTGTCATATAACCGTTATGTAAAAGCTTATTATTCTTGAAAACGGCTTCAAGAATTTTTATAAAAAAAAAATTTGTGTACTATTGTAGGTATGCATTATATTTTGGTGAAAAAAAAAATTTAATATGGTGGGCTAAAAACGGTACCTCCCATATAACCGTTTTTTTTTCTTCGACTTTCTCGAAAACTAGTGATCCGATTACAATCAAAATTGATATTCAAGAAGGTGTAGGTAGCCTACGTAATTTTTTTTCAAAAACTCTTTTTTTGTATTTTTAATAATTTAAAAAAAAATTTTTTTTTTGCAAAATCAATATTTTGAAAACGGGTAAGTGAATTTTTTTTTTTTAATTTTGTTTTTAAATGTACGATAGTTTTGTGCTTAAGTTTGTACTCTTCAATTATTTTTTTTAATTTTTTTTTTAAATTGTTTAGAAAAAAACCGTTTTATTTAAAAACGGCGCCTAAAATGTTGAAAAAAAAATTCTCACTTTTTAACATTTCCTAAAGAAATAAAATGGCGTTTAATTTTTTTCGCCCAATACAATTTAATGTACTTTATTCGAACAATCAAAAGTCACAAAAATCGAGTAAATGCTTTGATGTTCACATTAATTTTCTTTAATTTTAGTCTACAATGTGACCGCACATATGAGCAAGTACGTGCGATCCAGTCGTGCAATTTATTTTACTTTTTACATTTTTTTAATTTTTTTTATTTATAATTTTTTTCATTTTTAACTGTGCAGCTACCCAAAGTCACTGAGGAAATTTCTTCAGAGCTCCAGAAATGGCTTAAAAAAATCCCACAATTAATTTCAAAGTTAAAATTTTTTTTTAAATTCTTAAAAACTTGAAATGGACAGATTTACTAATAATTGTTCCAAATCTTTTAGTAATGTCTTGAAAGGTTTTTCACGATGTTTTTTTTAAAGAAATTTCAGCATTTTTTCTTTAAACATTTAATTTTTGAAAGAAAATCAAGGCTAGGAGTCATTTTCAGAAAAGGCAGCATGTTAACTATCTTTCTAATTATAGAGCAATAAAGGATTGAACATATAAATAAACCATAAAGTCAATCCACCAGTCTGAAAAGAGTAGAAGCTAACTTCACTTGGTGCCTTTGCAGACTTTTATTGCAGGTGAACCCAAAACCTATTCTAATCTCCCTCCCGAACAAAAAGGGGGGAATTTAAATCGATAAATTTAAAGAAGTTTCGCTTTCTAGAATAACCAACAAGATGATGGAAATAGAAGTATCAATTGTCCAATGATCCGCCACCCAATTTTAGAGTTCCAACGTCTTAATTCTTGGCGGAGAAATAAGCAGGTAAGAACTCATTGGAAGTCTGAAATTTCGTCAAATCGAGATTGGGTATAGAACTTCGTGAAGAAATCAGGCATTCGAGTTTTATTATTAGGATATCTTCCATAAACTCGAATTTACTACCTTGAAATCATATCGTCATCAAAGGTAGCTTTAATGGCGAAAAATGCAATTTTAAACTTTTGCTTTGCATATTTCGTTTCGATAAACACACTACTCTAACCACTTAAACCATACTCATTTCCACATTTTTAAGTAGAACTCGAGCCTTATAAACCTATTATTGTTGGTAACATAAAACACTCCTTCAGGCTATTAAAAAATACAGACTGTTTCAGTGATTAAAATTCCCTTTGCGCAAAGTAAATAGTACTCAAAGCTTTGCCAGATAAAAATCGCTGATAATGCAGAACAAAAGAAGTACTAATAATTTTATTACAATTTCCATAAGGATATGGAGTCAGAGTAAGAGCTTAAACAAAAACATGCCTCTCCCAGTCCCCTGTCAGCCCACACTGAGAACCTTATGCGCTCACTTTTCTGTGGTAGCTATATACCAAAAAAAAAAAAAAAAAGAAACACATTATACCTAAAAGATTACCTGCCACCTTGTTTTGACAAGCAGATTTTTCCGACAGAAAAACGAAGCAACAAACGTTAAACTTCCGAAGTCAGAAGGAAGGGGCGCCCGCACCAGGCGGCATAAGAGCAAAGATAAAGAATACTTGTAACGAACTTTAATGACTTATTCCTTTATGTGTACCTACATACAAATACACACTTAACAAACGTAATGACATCTACGGAAAAGCAATGGCAGCATAACGGCACAGGATAAAAATACGGCCCATTTGTGACAGATGGGAGGGTTGGGCTCGGAGGGCGCACGGACGAGAGATAATAAAAGACCTACTCACTCAGATGCGCAAGAAAGTTTTGCAACCTTTTTAGTAAAATTAAATAAAATTCCTAAATCTTGCCCCAAGCATTTGGAGCAGCCTGAATGGTGTGGAAGGAGGATGGTGGGGGGGGGGGGGGGGCTTTTGTTGCCTTTGCCTTGTGTCGCTCGCTGCTTTTAATGTTATTTGCTGTGAATGTGATTCATGGGAAATTACGAGCACGGGACAGGATTTATGTTAACTGTTTTTGTGTTGTGCTGGTTGTTGTTGGCGCAGAAATCTGAGCCATAAACAATGGAATCAACAATCTAATTTATTTTTAATTTTTTTCTCTTTTTTTTTCTTCCAAAAATGAGAAAAAAACCTTATTGGCAAAAAGAAAGAAAATCGAAAGGGAACATTCAAAAGGATCGAGAGCTTTAACGCCTCGGGAATTGAATGAGTGATTGAGTACTTTGTAAATCAGATTAGAAAAGGATATCAGGGATCAAAATTTTGATTAGCTTGGAATATAAGGACGCACAGTTTCTTAACTGCTGCGATGGAATATAGGAATATAATAGGAATACGGGCTGTTTCTGATGAGGCCATAAAGTTCCACTGGATTTTTTTTTTTTTTTTTTACATTGGAAGGATAAGGGAATATTTTTTGATGAAGAATAATAAAAAGAAAAAAAACAGTTAACACTCCTAGACCATGTTAGGAATGTAATCCAGAGTTACCACAATGTGAACGTTATGAGTTTTCTTATTTCATTTGTAAAAGTACCCAAAAAAAAATATTTAAGAAAAATTGCGGGCGGCATTGGTGCAGTACAGAGATCGTCAGTTCGATACTCAGGTTCGGAAGCAATATCTCTAACTCCTAGTGCAAGCTGGAGACGTTCGTTGGTCCGCGTCGAATAAAATTTGAAAAATTATTAATAGAACTTCAAAGTTTTTATTCGATTTTCGTGACTTTTGATTGTTTAAAAAAAAAACGTAAACTAGTTTTCAGCGGAATAATTTAAACGCCATTTTATTTCCCTTAAAAATGTGAAAAAGGGTGATTTTTTACTTGCGATTAGGTATAGGTACGCAGAAATAAAAAATTTGGACTAACAATCAAACATGACATTACGATTATGGAGAAACATATTTGAGGTACTGGCAAAATTCTGTCTGTCTGTCTGTCTATCTGTATGGATGTATTTTGGACTGTAGCCTTAACGGTTGGGGCAATCATCTTCAAATTTAGAACTTAAGATTACGGTTCCCAAAGAACCGTTTTTTTTCTTCGACTTTCTCGAAAACTGGTAATCCGATTACAATCAAAATTGATATTAAGGAAGATGTAGGTAGCCTAAGTAATTTCATTTTAAAATATTTTCGAAAACTTTTTTTTTGTATTTTTAATAATTTTTTT
Source organism: Platycheirus rosarum (assembly GCA_963971375.1). NCBI lineage: Eukaryota > Metazoa > Arthropoda > Insecta > Diptera > Syrphidae > Platycheirus > Platycheirus rosarum. The sequence goes on from OZ020508.1 coordinate 1,638,742, forward strand.
GCATTTTTTTTGTTTTAATCAATAATTTTTTTGCATTTTTTTTTGTGTTAATCAATATTTTAAAAACGGTTCAGTGATTTTTTTTTAAATTAAGATTATTTTTGTGACTAAGTTTACATTTTTGAATAATGTTTTTTAATTAAAAAAAAAATCGTTAAAAAATAACCGTTTTTAAAATCACACTTTTTCACATTTCTTAAATTAATAAAATAGCGTTTAAATTATTTCACTTAATACAATTTTACGTACTTTTTCGAAAAAATCACCCTACCCGTTTTTAAAATACTGATTTAAAAAATAAATAAATAATAAAAGAAAAAATCATTCGAATTAATTTTTATGTTACATTACTTTGGCTATTAATATTAATAATTAAAAATAATAGTAAGGGAACACTAAAGTATTTATTCGATTTGTGTTACTTTTGATTATTCGAAAAAAGTACGTAAAATTGTAATTGTAAACGCCATTTTATTAATTTAAGAAATGTGAAAAAGTGTGATTTTTTTTTCAAAATCGTAAGGAAACGGTTATTTTTTAACAACTTCAAAAAAAATAAAAAAAAACAATTCAAACACGCAAACTTAAGAACCCGTTTTCAAATATTGATTTTTCAAAATAAAATAAAAAAAAAAATTAAAAATACAAAAAAAAAAGTTTTTGAAAATATTTTAATGTGAAATTACTTAGGCTACTAACATCTTCCTGAATATCAAATTTAATTGCAATCGGATAACCTGTTCTCAAAAAAGTCGAAGAAAATAAAAAAAAGGTGCAATTGAGGGAATTTTGTTCACCAACATATATACCACACCAACAAAAGTACACTGATTTTTTCCAAAAAAAAAATCCTGGAGGCGTTTTCGAGAAAAATATGCTTTTACTTAACAGTTAAATGACATATACTGTTAATATTTGAGCTAAAAAAAATTAAAGAAAGTCAACTGTAGAATGCCAAAAATTATGTTCAAAAACTTAAGATGATTTGCCCAACCGTTCAGGCTGTAGTCCAAAATACATACGTGCAGACAAATAGACAGACAGACAGAATTTTGCCAGTAACTCAAATATGTTTTTCTACCAACGTAATGTCATGTTTGATTGTTATCTCAAATGTTTTAAGCTGCACGAATGCATAACTTGCATTATAGTACCTATAATCGCAAGAAAATTATTGGGCGTGGCTGGGTCCAATCTATTTGCTCGTATATTGTATCATATCGTAAGCCAAGAATTTTTACGAGAAACGAGTGATATTTAAATAAATTTAGAAAAAAAAATATCCAAGTCGTTATAGGAAGGGCACGTCTTTAATTTGTTAGAGCAGCAGAACAAGAAGTAATCGCTTATAAAGGGTACCATTTTTTATACTGTTATTTAGAGGCCTTTACCCGTTAACCCCTTTTGAGATCAAGAACTTTAAGAGAAGGCTGAATTAGTTAAAAGTACCAAATTTGAAGGTAATCACTTCAGTCGATTAGGCCATTAAGATAAATAACAATTTTTTTTCAATTTACTCTATTATTTTAAGAACAATAGGAAAATATATTTATGTGGGATACCGACAAAATCGTTGACTTATACAAATACAAATGAGCAACGAATAACGTGGGACGGGAAAAAGCGTGCCTTCCATCAATCGTTTCCGCAATTTCGCATCGCACTTAAGAGAGTCATATTTCGTTTTGCAAATCAGTCTTCAAACTCATTTAGTAAAGATCGGTCGCTCTCTAGAGATTAAAAGTAAAACAAAAGTCTTCTATCACAAAAATCAGTTGTTTGGTGTACATCATGTTTCTGCTATTTGAGGGCATGCGAGCATATAAGGCTTATAAGTCGAATTTAGCCTTGAGGCAAACTGTCATGAGTTAAGTTTGTTTGGGTGTTTTAATATTTGGCAATGATGGCAATTCTGCGTGTTGAAACAGCCGCTAAGCCTAAAAGGTCTTGTCTGATAAGATGATTTTTGTTTAGATTCGAATCTTCGGTAAACATTTTCAACGCCCATTAGTGGATATCTGTGTTGCGGCAATTGTCATCTTCAATATTTGCAGACAAGACTACTCCATAGAGAATCAAAATTAAAATACTGGAATCCTTAATAATAAGGATAAGTTTTTCAAGAACTTGATTAATATTTGGAGGATAACTTATGGTATACACAAATACTTTTGGAAAAATCGACCGTTTTCAAAAGCTTACCTAGTTTAAAAGCCCTTAGTTAATGATTTAGACACACTGATTATTATCACTTCGCCTTCAAAATCACTTTTAAACAAAGAAAAAAAAAACTCACAATTCCTTAAGCGCCTCGTGCTCCTAATATATTAACGCACAACAGCTTCCTCTGAAAGGAAGTGATTTATTTTCCAATATATTCTCATATAAAGTGAAAAATTCAAACCAAACCATCTAACCTCAGCTGCCATATTATGTTATAAAAAATATAAAATTACCTTTTACAGCCTCATTACTAAAATATACCATAATTAGGTATGCAAAAACGTTTAACTTAGAGCTGCTATGAGTTAAGCGATAAGAGAAATTGTGCCGATAAAAAAAAAAAAAAAAGAGGAGTAACATTTTTTTGGCACCCTGCTCAAAAAATTCAGCAAAACGCAAAGACTAAGAGAAATATTTTGTCATTAAAGTATCCGAACAGCCAAGGAGCTATGAAAAACAATTTTTGTTTTTATCCTTGGTTCGTACACAAGCTATATATAAGTTCGCTTGGGTGCCTCTATCACCTGGGTCTCCAATGAAATTTCACACCAATAAATCTCCCTCTGAAGGTTACATTAATTCCTTCATCTTCTCTTTTTGGCGTCATCAACAGCAAAGCCACGTTATCGCCCAACAGCTTCCTTGCCACATAGAAAGAAACAACAACCGAACAACAGCAAAAAAGTACAGGGAAGCAAGTAGTTGCCCTGGTGTTTCTAAGCTCAGGAAAATGGAATTAGGTGCATATCCTGCTCAAGGAACAGCAAAGTTTCATTATTGAAGGGATTTTCGGTACAAGCTTGGTTATGGCAACCGAAAATATTAAATTTATTTTATATTCATTGGTGAAATGTTGGGGAAAGCATGACACAAGCACAAGAACGACTAATATTTGTTTTTTTAATTGGTTGAACGTTTAACAGGGAATTTATTTTTTTAAGGAGCTTTTCAATTGAGATTTGAGAAAAAATACGTAAATCCTTTTTCTAGCTCACATGGGCTTTGGATAAAAATGTTGTGAGTGGATCGGTCTAAGCAAATGAACTTAGCTTTAAATTTGGTAAAGTTCATTGAGTATTCTCCAAAATCTGTTTCGAAATATGTAATACATTAAAGGGCTTAAAATAGTGGTAACTAACATGCACTTGTCAAAGAAAAGCTTTTTTTTTCCATAATGTTTAGAAATAATTTCAAACGTAGTTTTACAGAAATGGTCAGCCCTTTAGTTTTCTAAAGAAAGTAAATAATCTCGCCAACAGCAACAGCAGCTTACTGCTGGGCGATGTTCTTGGTCAATCTTATGTTCCTTTGAAGTGCGACGGTTGGCTGATACATTACCGAACCAGTCGTTCCAAATTTGGCCACTAAGGCTACGTGTATGGCGAAGCGTTTTCGCATCGTGCGGCTTTTCGCCCGATCGCTAGCGACATCACTACCAGCGAAAACGCACGCAATCGAGTGTTTATGGCAGAGCTGTTTCGCCTAATTTCATTCGTTTTTTGACAGTCGTAAAGTGAAAACGATGCATGCAAAAATTAGGCGCATATTTTAATATTTTTACATTGTTTATGACCATGTCGAACAAGGGATTCGCTCAACTTATTCAAAAAAAAAATTTATTGTATTATTTCGTCACTCACAGTGTCTTCAGTCGCTTCCAGTCGCTCAATTCGCTTTTCACTTAAATCACCGCGCCATAGACCACTCCATATGTATGCTTATAACTGATCGCTTGGAGCGAATCACGTCGCGTTGCGCGATGCGAATACGCTTCGTCATAAATGTAGCCTAAACGTTAATAATAGCAATATTTAGCAATAAAATATTTATTTATTTATTTAACTATTAAATGCTCATTCCTATGTGTGTGTTGTTAATCTTCAACAATAGAAGGGACCTACAGTTTACCGCCGAGTCCGAACAGCTAGATCAGATGCACTTTTTCGAGAAAAAGAAATTACTCTTGGTGGTTTTGTCAGTTCTTCGCAAGAGGCAGTACCCCGGAAAAAAGGTGGTTATCTAAACATCCTTACACATAAATAAAAATGAAGTGTCTGTTTTTAATATCAAAATAATAGCTTTTTACAAGTTTCATATATGATAGTAGATACGATGCTTATAACAAAAATACAATTTTTAAATTTTTTTTCTGTCTGTCTATCTTTCTGTCTGTTTATTCTGGCTAATCTCGGGAATGGCTGTACCGATTTAGACGGGGCTTTCAATTGTAGATTGCTGATGATCTAGGGAGTAACTTAGGCAGTATAAATTACCGACTAGGTGGCGCTGGGGTCGTGTTTTTTTAATCTCAATTTGTGGACCGATTTTGACGGGACTTTCACAGGCAAAAAACTAATGTTGTAAAGAGTAATTAAGGCTATTTTAATCACCGCTGGGGTCGGGTCACAAGCAGATAGATAATTTTGTAAGAAGTAAATAGGGCCATTCTTATTACAAGGTGGCGCCACGCCGACCGAGGTCATTTTTTTCGAAAATGTATGATATACCCGAGCAACGCCTGGTGGGTAAGCTAGTTTCTAATAAATCAACATAATTACTTGGATTTTTTGACGACATTGATATGATATGCGAAACTAATTGGGCAGTAACTGATGCTTCCACTCCAGAAGTCAGTAACAAGCAAAATGGAACTGATCCAATCTGGTCCAATCCCACCACCGACTTTTTCATAACATGACAATTTATTGATGGTTATAACTTCGTGATAGTCTGTAAATTTGTCAGGGCATTGCTGTAATCACCGGAAACGACATCAGCGCATAAATCGAAAGAAGGGTCACCATTCTAATCTTTGTTTTTTTGAGCATAGTAAGCAATTGATGAACAAAGCCTATCGAAAGGAACCAAGTGAAATTATACTAGGCAGTCTAGAGATTAAGCCCGCTGGAGAGGTATTTTGAACCATGCCGTACGCACCACTCTATGTAGCGCCGCCAAAATAAAGTAAGTAAAATCAAATCACCATGGCAAGGTAAGCGACCGCACATCAAAATGATAAATCTATATTATTAAAATTATTGCGCCCATTTTAGAGTTGTCCTTTACAATCAACTCTACAACGCCGAAAAAAATCTTTCCTCTCTTCTTAATCCTTCTAACTATTTCGGAAAGGTTATGTGGTATTTGTAATGTATTTAAAGCTGAGAAAAATCATTAGAACAAAATATAAAAAAATGGGCACGTACTTGCTCTAACAATTACAATTACATCTTTGACAGAAACAATTAACATTTACGTTAAAATTAAAACAGTTTGAAATTATAAAAAGTATCGAAACCAAAATACTTAACGGTTTTTAGTGAAAGTGAAGTATGCCATCACACATCTTAAGTAACAAAGAATTTAAGAAAAAAGTATTTCGAAAATTGTAGGACCGGTTTTGATAAAATCCTGTTTTTTTATTTTTAGTAGTTGAAAAAATGTTGTTTGTCCTTTTGTTGTGCAGTTTTTTAGAATTTATAAACTTACATCTGATTTTCAATAATTTAATATTTTTTTTTTGATAAGTTTAAAAAAAATATTGAATTTTCAAAAAACTAAATAATTCAAAAATTAATTAAAAATAGAAAAAAAAAACTATTCAAAATTCTTGTATGTAGAATTGATTTTAATACTTAGATCTTTTCAAATACAAAATTTTATTGAAATCCATTGAGCCGTTACTGAGAAAGTCGAAAATTAGAAAAAACCGTTATATGTAAAGTGCAGTTAATAGACTTTTCCGATAAGTTTAATTCGAATTTGCTGATACTAACAAACAAATCTCAAAAAATTTCATCAAAATCGTTGGAGCCGTTTTCGAGAAAAATAAGCTTTTCCTTAATCGATATATGGCAGGCCTAAAAATTAAATTTCAGTTTCCTTTCTGAGGAATTCCAAGAGATACACACATACCAAGTTTGAACGCAATCGCTTAACCCGTTTAGGTCTCAGATCGATATAAACCTGGACAGACAGACAGACAGACAGACGGACATTTCTTGTAAATGACTTTTTTAGGCTTCTCTATGATCGTAATGTCATGTTTATTGTTAACTCGATTTTTTTTATATTCACGAATCCTAAACTTGCCCCAAAGTCCCTATAATCGTAAGTAAAAATACTAATTTTCAAGGCCGGATTATTCACAAAAATTATATAAAAAATAAAAAATCTTCTCCAGACGTTTCAAAGGTCTGATCATTACCTTTAAAATAACATATATAGTTTATCTGGTTAAAGCCTATCACAAGACTTGTGTAGAGCGGTTTTGAGCAATTTTTACGAAACAAGTCAACGAAATGTTGAAATAAAACGAAAACGAAATCAAACATTAAGAAAAGGTTTCAGGGGTTTTGAGGCCAAAATACAATTCTAGAACACGCAATTTAAATTTTTGTAATACATTCACTACGGACTTCAATTAACTGGCATTAATTTGTGCACCGGATATGGCCCGGTACAGTTCATTCGTGTTTACATGTCGTAGGCTGCCTTTAAATCGATGAGCAATTGGTGAATCTCTACTACCTAGCATATAGCTTAAGACCTTCACATAAAACACTAAACAGGATTATTAATTTGTATAGTAAACGATATAGATTTGACAGATGTCAGAAAAACCATATGGCCGACATTGTCCGCAAAATTCCTTTGAATCCTCAGGATGTCCATTTATTACTTTTCTTAAATCCTTCATCAAACAAATCTACAGCTTTCTATAAGCACACTGTTTTTAATCTCTAAATTTTAGCAATTATACTGCCAAAAACAAATAATTGTATAGAGTGACACATTTATGCTGAAAGCGTTTAATACCGAAACCACAATTGCGTTCAACTTGAGCTAACCAAAAATCTCTTGCTTAACTCCATCGTTTCGTCTCCTGGATACCCACCACAATTTCTAATACCAAATTAAAAATATTTCACGTCAACAATCAACTCACAAACATTGCTGAAACAATTCAACAGGAATGTCATTGTTAAGGATTTCAACAGCTAAAAACCCCAAAAGCGCAACTCACATCGATCCAGTATATTTTGAAAACTGCTCCAATGTTTGTTTAAAAAAAAAAAAAAAAAACAATTTCCATTCCACCCGGCCACATCATACATCTATGATTTTATTCCTTTGTTTTTTTTCCCCCCCCCCCCCCCCCAAATCCTGTTCTGGACTTTCCAAACAAACGCGGTCTTTGCCCGCACACATTCATTAAGAATTCATTTACACAAAGCTGTTCTTTTATTTCTATTCTGGGCGCTTCCACGGACAGGGTCAGACGTCAGAGTCTGGTGTCCAGAGCAGAGGTTTCTCACTTTTCACCTGCTGCGGTACAAGCCATAAAGTCAGTTTCAATCGAAAGGACGACGACACGGTGGCAAAAACCAGTGCAGCAGTGTAATCGGAATTAGAGAAGACGATGAAATGTGCTGGACCAGCAGGCACCACACAGCTCCACCATCATCAGCGTCACTGCAAAATACTTAAACACAATCCAATTTGAAAATTTCCCCCAACACACTAATTTATATTTTTTCCCTGTGGGTGGCGCTGGTGCGCGCAATGCTGCCAACTGTAGCGTAAAACCAAAGTATCTAACTTCAGGTGTTGGGTGTACTGCGTGAAATTAAATGCATTTCACTATTTCATAATAACGTTGGCCTTTTTCCTTCGTATTTGGTCCTGGTTCTTGTGCATTGAGTCCAGAGGCCATGGCCCACAGGAAATTTTATGAATTTAATGCACAAAAATACACGGTAATGGCTCCAAGTTTCCACGTTCGTTTTTTATGTGTATACGACCGCAAGGATGTTTAAAATAATATTTTATTTCCTTATGGTCAAATGAAAAGTTGGTAACCGGGGCGGACTGTACACTGATTGCGTGCATTTAAGCTGATACAGTATTTATGTAATATAAGTAAACAAGGATGCGTTTTGCTACAACCCTTGGCCCTAAGGACATTAATTTATTTTTAAGGCAAACAATTCACCACGCTTTTAGTGATGTAATAATTTTGTGGAAAAGACTGTTATTCTGTGTTTAGTCTTGGGGGGGGGGGGGTAGGGCAGAGTTAGCTAATTAATGTGCGGCAAGGAGTTAGCGCTTATTTTGCGGTCAGTTGTCAACCTAGTTCTGGTGCATGATTAATCAAAAGCGAAGGACAAGGTTGCTAATCAATAAATATTCGTTTAAGGAGTGGGTTAGTTAGTAGTTTAACTTTGCTGTTGGACCTTTGCCATCGTTCCGGTGTTGGATTAAATGTGACGGTTCTCGGGGAAATTATGTTTGGGTACTTTAGAAGAAAAGTTTTGATAAGCATGACGTTTTGACTGACTTCGCTTCCGACCGATTAAGAGAAAATAAACTTATTGGAGCTCAATTCAATTAGTCATTATTATGAAATCAAGGAGAAAAAACAAGACGACGACGACGACGATGGCGATGACGAAGGCAATTTTGGGTTAATTTGTTGCCAGGGGTGGAGAAATTTATTTGTCTGTTATTTTATATGTAATATGGAATTAGATACAAACATTTGAATAAATTGTTTACTGTTTACTCAATAAACAATTCACTTATGAGGTTTTATTGTTGGACGACATTTTTGTCAGTTTAATTAAATATTAAATAAGACAAAGCTTTTTTTAACTACGTCAATGTATCAATGTAAATACTTCAGTTGTTATTGGACTTCATTAGGAAATATACGAACATGTATATATGTATGTAACATAGGTTATATTTTTTTATTATTAAGGTACTTTATTGAATCATTAATAAAATTTACAAAACAATGTTTTTTTTTTATAAAGTATATTTGACAACAACATTTTAACATTAAAAGTGCTGATACAAATGTTATAAAAGGAAAATAAAATTTAGAATATTAAAATATTTAAAATTTTTCTTCAATTATTATTGTTCTATACTTAAGAGCAATCTGACAATAAGAAAAAAGTCTACTCCAATCTTCACAATCGTTGAGCACACGTTTTACATCTTTAATCGCCATTACGTTAACTCCATAGTTATTACGTCTTATTTCCTTCAAAATGGGACAGAAGGGACTCCGACTCTGGAATTGAACATCAGATTCTTGCACGTTGAATTTGTGGCCTTTTTCGATTCCGTGAGTTTTAGAGCAAAGTGTTTTTTCATCGAAAAATCATGATTTATTGTATTTCCTAAGTATTTAAATGACTTGACGACTTCCAAATCTTCTCCACCATACTTCCATTTTTCACAGCCTGCCAGTCGAGCTGTTCCTTTTCTAAATACAAGTATTTTTGTTTTTGTTGTATTAATGTGTAGACAATCGTACTTGCAGTAATTTTCCAATTTATTTATCATGAGCTGTAAAGAGCTTGGTGATTTGAAACTTTTGAATATTTGAATTGGAGTAAAACGATAAAACCTCCATTTGATATACAACAAGAATATAACTTAAAACTAAAAATATTTATAATAATATTTAATAAATTCAAAACTGTGTGTGGGTGTGTGTGTGTGTGTGTGTGTGCGTGTGTGTGTGTGTGTGTGTGTGTGTGTGTGTGTGTATATATATATATATACACACAGACACACACACACACACACACACACACACACACACACATATATATATATATATATATATATATATGTGTGTGTGTGTGTGTGTGTGTGTGTGTGTGTGTGTGTGTGTGTGTGTGTGTGTGTGTGTGTGTGTGTTTAGTTGAAGCTCCAGGTAGTGGGCCAAAATCCTTTTTTTCAAACTTTAAAAGGCAAAGCCAAATGACCGTCTATGACGTTCAATTCGTCTATTGCTAGCGGATGAAAATTCTAAGGAAAGAACGGCGGAGGAGGAAGAGCCAGGCGACCAAACTAGTGTTCAGCCTGTCTACGACAACAATAGGAAAAGCAATTTGTTAAAATTAATAAAAGACTTGTTTCTCCAACTTTTCGTTGTGTGATAACACCTTTGCTTTCAATAGACTGCGCTTAGCGCTGGTTTGCTGCGGTCTTTTATACTTTGGCAAGCGGCTTTACATAGAAATTACAATTGCAACATTAATCTCTTTATTAACAAAAAAAAAAAAAAAAAAACTTACTGTTTAGCACTTTTAAGTATTAGTGAAAAAAATGTGCTTTTCAAATTTTGATTTTATACAATCAAAAAAAAAAGTTAATTTGTATTTATTGAATTTATGAGATAAATGAAAATTAAAATACCTTTATAATAAATATAATATAACAAGTCTATTAATAAGTTAGGAGCCTGTAACAATATATAAATAAAAAGATTAAATAATGGTATCGATAAACCGTTAGATAATAACATTTTAATTAAATAACCGATGAAAACATTAATGTACACATACATAAAATAATAAAAATAATAATAAATTAACAATGAAAAATGAAAAAAACAACAATAGTAGAAACAATAACTTATAAATTAATTTGAAGTAAATAATTAAATACATTTAAAAAAAATAAAAAAAATTGTAAAATAAAAAGTAAAAAATTATATAGTACATGTGTCATATTAAATTTCAAAATCAAGTTTTCAGCGAGTTCAAGGCGATTCAAAAATGTTGATAGTTTCTGAATATTCTGTTTTACCATTTCAACATTCACTCTTACATGAAGATCAAAAGTTAAATGATGCCAAGGAAGATAATGCATCATTTTCAAAATCTAGTTTTGAGCTATTTATTTGCAATTTCTTTACGTTACCCTTGGCTACATTTTTCTAAACGGAACAACCATATAACAGAATTGCCAGGAAAATTACTTTATGTATTATTATTTCATTTTCGAGTGTAAGTGAAGATTTTCTGTTAATAAAAGAATACAGCATTTTGGTTGTAATCTTGACTTTTCTTACAGTTTGAGTTATATGCTGGTTGAAAGTTAATTTCGTGTCAAGATAATAGCCGAGATATTCCACTTGACAGTTCCAAGAAACCGCTTAACCTAGGATATGTAATTCAGTGCTTGGAAGATAACAAGCTCTTCGTTTTCTTGTAAAAAAGATGATTTGCATCTTTTCAGTTTGATTTTCCATCGGTTATAATACTGTTCTAATATTCTCAGCAAACTGATGCAAATAAAGTATTGCTGTATCGTCGTAAAAATTTGTTAACACAAGAACATCTCCGAAACTCTTCATAATTTTCACTGTCTGATTTCGAACCAAACTTGTCTCAAACTTAATATTACTTAAATAATAGCTTTTCACACCTTAGTCAGGTTGGCATGGATTACTTGGTTTATTTGAATAAATGCACAATTTAAAAAAAGTGCGTATACGCCACAGTGGACGATTCAGTTTGTTTTTTGTCCTTAGCAAAATAAGCCGTCTCGTTGAATTAATTTAATTCCAAATTCAACTCAGTTCTTCGACAGAGACATCCGGATAGAATATCCAACCATGACGTCATCAGTGACCCCTGATGACAGAATTAAATTCGGTTTTACAAAAAAAACTGCATTAATTTAAGTTCCAATTGATGCAGGTTTTGTCTAATGTCTTATGCATTTTAAGTCAACTAACACTTTGGATCCATTCAAGAAAATTTATTTAATTTAGTCAATTTGGGTCACTGATGACGTCAAAATACAGGAAGGCGCTGTCTTGTAATCTTGTATCATGATACTTAGCGAACATATCCTTTTTTCTACATTCCAGTTGGTTGACATTTCTTTCCAAGATTTATCTCAACTTATTCTATTCACTAATTTCACTAACCTAATTATCGACACTTTTTGTTTGTTGTGGTTTGCGGTATAAAATTTTACTGTAGTAAGAAAACATGTTACTTAAAACATCAATTCCATTCTTATTTTTTCATTATTAATATATATATTAGGTGTTTACTTAGAAAACGATAATTTTTCTTTTTTTTTCTTTTGTACTTACATAGTTCGGTTTGTTTAACAAAAGCAAGCAAAATGTACTTTTGATATTCTAAGAAATTATCGACAAATATCTTGCGCATTTCCCTTTATAATGTTAAATAATTAATCCATTCATAACCTACCTTTACATCCCAATCAGGAGCAAGAACTTGCTATCACTGATTATATTAAATCACTTTTTTCCCTAGCGTCCCCGGATAAATCATAAACTAATGCATAAGACCCAAACTGTGATATATTCCAAGTGTAACCCTCAAGCCTCCCCTGACACATATTTCATTCCAAACAACAACAAGATTCCGATTAACCAGCAAAAGTTATGAAGTGTAATAAAAAAAAAATACATATATCATTGCATTTGGCACACACATTGTTACATACTTGCGCCGCAGAAAACAATGCCATCCCAAAGCAGCCTGTTCTACACTCTCCAGCTCCTCCCGAAACATCAGCAAACATACGTTTGCCGAAAACTTCTCGCTTTATGAGTCACTCGCGACCATAAACTTTCCGTGCAGCCCCCCCAAAACGAATAAACTTGTATCTCGTGTAATCAAAAATAGCATTGGTACTTTTCGACTTGCACAAATACACATATGTATGTGTGTGTGTGTGTTTGTGCTTCCAGGATAATAACGCGAATATACGAGCGAACGTATAAACACCACGTTGCATGAGGAGCTGCTCCGTAGGAAAGAACATAACAGTTCTGCACTAAAATATCAGACTTTTCGCATTTAAATCCTCGGAGAACAAAAGCGAATGAATATTAGTCCCTGGCGTTGCACGAATATCCTTGTATAAGGAAAGATGTGGCATAAGTCGTCCTTGTCGTAAGTTCACAGTGACTATGATTCCAGAACTACAATTTGGTAATTAGTTGCAAGACGCTTCGTTGCCCTCTGAGGATTTTTGTTCTTAGTCCTTTTTTTCAATTGCGGTAATCTTCGGTGGAAGAAAATTCTCCTTTTTACCTAAGTGACCACAAACCCACTTGTTTATCACAAAAGTAAGTCCAACCCACACCCACAAAATCCAACGTCCTCTTGGATCGGGGGGTTGCAAGTTGACACTATTCACGCTCCAGACTGGAGTTACATTTAACCTCACTTAATTTAACTATTTTCCAAAACTAACACAAAGTTTTCACACACATAGCCTCTCTCACACATACTTATCTGTGTGTGTTTCTGTCTACATTATAAGGCTAATGCAATGTTGGAAAATTGGGTAATAAATTCGAGGATATAGTCAAGGCATTCATTTATGTCTTCTTAAACGAGTTCTTTTAGGCACTTGTCCAATTTAATTTTCAGCTTCCATTATACCCTTGGGTAATGTTATGACAACAAATAAATTCCAAATGAAATAAAAGTCCCCACACCATGTTTGGTCTAGAACTAGATGGTCGTGGAGTGTAGGCCCAGATGAGCTGCTGGCAAGCCTTTGCCTCATGTTATGATTATTATTTTATTTAGATATATTCTGGAGTTTGGGGTTAGCTGGCACAGGTCCTTCAACCCAGACTGTGCAGTGCCTCTAAGGGATGACAATTTTGCCAGTGTGTGCGGTTGTGGTAGTTTTGTCTGCAGAACGATGCCCAAAACTTGCAACAAACAATTACACTGAGTGCAGTCGCAGTAAATGGGTGAAAAAAAGGTGTGAACTGCGAGGTGAAAAGGTGCCGAGCTCCCCAACTAACCTACTACTTGTTTCCGGAATTACACTTTTGGAACATGGCACACATAATAAAAATATAGCTGCACTCGTCTCTGACTAGAAATAAAAATGCAAGTGTATGGGACCACTCTAGTTTTGAATTTTGTAACAACCAGTAGCGGACTTGTGTTAAGGATGGAGCGGGCCCGTTACATAAAGCAAACTTTTTTGTGTGAGTGAATTTTGGTTAAGATTAAAGTGTTTTTTTTTTATAATTAACGCGCGCACAAAGGATTATTTGTTTCCCTTTTAATGCAACACACTGCGCGGGCATTAGGAAAATAGGGAGGGGAGAGATAGGAGGTGTCGATTAACATTGGTTTTGAATGTTTGCAAATTGAAATGGCAAGGGAAAATCTCGCCGGGTAAACCATTCCAAAGTCGTGTTGTACGGCTAAAAAAAGAATCTCTATATTTCACGGTACGTCCGAAATTGGGCTCAAGGGTGAACTGATGGGCATTCCTAGCAAGACGAGTATTACGGGCGAAACTTTTATGGGGAGGAATGCAGCTGGCTACCTCGAGTGAACATTGTTTGTAAAAGAAACGATAAAATAAGGAAAGACATGAAACATTGCGTCGGTGTTCGAGAGGGGCAATTGATTCAGTGGCAGTTCTATTTCCTATCAATCTTAACGCTCGATTTTGAATTCTATCAAGCAGGTGAAGCGATGTTTGTGAAGCACCTGCCCAGAGGTGGGAGTTATACTCGAGTTTAGGGCGTATAAACGCTTTATAGATTGTAGCCAGATCAGATGGGGAAAAATACCTCTACACCGATACAGAAAACCTAAGCACTTAGCAGTATTCTTAGCGATTTCAAATATATGGTCGTTCCAACGGAGGTCGTCGTTGACACACATACCGAGTACTGAGAGCTTTTCGGTTTCTTCGATGTAAGTGCCATTCATGGACAATGGCGTTAGGGGTATGTTAAGCTTTAACGACAGAAGACAGCATTGAGTTTTCGAAGCATTAAACTCCACACGATTCCTATTACCCCATTTGACAATGCTGTATAAATCGGAGTTTAATGAGCTTGACATACGGCACCGTTGCAATTGTACGTCCGAAGGGGAAGGACGTGAATTATAGAACGAGTATGAAAAGCTGAGGGTAGAGTCGTCAGCAAAACAGTTAAGTGGAATAGAAGTAACAGACAGAAGATCATTTATAAAAATGAGGAAAAGAGTCGGACACAGAGCAGAGCCCTGGGGCACAGCACCATTTATTTTGTGAGAAGCAGACTTGATACCGTCCAATACAACTTGTATTGAACGGTCCAGAAGATAGCTTCTAATCCGACGAACAAGAGTATTATCGATCCCAAAAGCACGCATTTTCAATAAGAAAACTTCATGCCAAACTCTATCAAATGCCTTGGAGATATCGAGAGCAATAATCTTACTTTCACCAAAGCGATGTAAAGATTTGTTCCACTGTTCGGTGAGATATGCCATCAGATCACCAGTGGAACGGTTGCTGCGGAAGCCACACTGACGGTCATGGAGAAGCTGACGCTTAATCAGTGTTTCCAAGACCTTAGAGAGAAGGGATGTCAGTGCTATGGGTCGGTAGGACGGGGGGGAGGATGGGTCACCTTTTTTAGGGACAGGCTGGACAAATGCTGTTTTCCATCTTCTAGGAAAGATTCCAGAAGAGTAGGAGCGATGGAAAAGCTTACGCAGTGGCTTTGCCAGTGTGGAAGAACACCTCTTCAGAAGAATCGGGGGTAAACCATCCGGGCCAGCGGATTTGTGTATATCGAGATCTTTGAGAACTCTTTTACTGTACGAGTGCGGAAAAAAATCTGTCCCATGGAAAAATTTACATTCTCAAGTACAGGAGGGGCAACGTTGCTTTGAGGCAGCGTGGAGCTGGCAGCGAAATGGGCGGCGAGCAAGTTTGCCTTCTCTGAAGAGTAAACAATTGGTTTGTTATTGTCCATGAGCGTTGGAACCGAAGATGTCGAGGAGATTTTTATATTTTTTTTTTATACAAATGACCAAAAATTTTTACTGCCTTTGGGACACTGCAGAATTTTTGTCATAATTTTTGGTTATGCAAAAATTTGGTTCTTTCAATAACGGAGTTGCATGAGTTTCTTGCTTGTTTGTGCTTTTTCCGATTTTCCTCTGTAGGGTTGGCTTTGTAAGAACAGAAACTTACTTCTTTGAGCCTGATAGCTTCTTTACACTCAGAATTAAACCAGGACTTTTCTTTAGGTTTGATGCTTTTTACTCTGTTAGGAATAAAAGCACGCATCCCTAGAAGAATCACATTTGTTATCATTTCAGCACTGGCATCAATGCACTATCGAGGAAGCATAGTGACCAGTTAAAGTTTCGGAAAAAAATATTCTGGCCGTCCCAGTTGGCTTTCTCGTATTGCCAAACGGTCCTGGTGGGAAGTTTTTCTTTAACTGGATGGGTGGAGGATGGAGAAATTAGCTGAAATGACACAATGATCTGAAGTGCCAAATGGAGAAGTTACACTAATGGTATATTTATCAGGGTGAGAAGTAAAAAACAAATCAAGAGTATGGGCGGCTTGCCCAGCAACATCCGTTATACGCGTTGACACTTACAAAATGAAAATAATCTGAATTCTTTTAAAAAGACTGTTAGTAAACTTTATTCATATGAAATTCTAATAATTTAATTTTAATTATATTATTTAATTTAATTTATAAAATTAATAAAATAATTTAATTGACCGTTTCGAAAGGTTATTACTAATCCAACGAAGAAGAGATTCGTCGAGTCCAAATGCACGCATTTTCGATAAAAGAGCTTGATTACAAACTCTATCAAATGCCTTAGAAATATCAAGTGCAATAATTTTGCTTTCCCCAAAACGATGGAGAGATTGGTTCCACTTTTCGGTGAGATAAACCATCAGATCACCAGTGGACCTGTTGCTACGAAAGCCGTACTGCCGGTCATTAAGAAGCTTTCGTTCCTCGAGATATTTCTTAAAGCTGACGGTTAATCAGCGTTTCCATGACCTTAGAAAGAAAGGACGTTAGTGCAATTGGTCGGTAGTTTGAGGGTGCAGAAGATTCGCCTTTTTTGGGGATAGGCTGGACAAATGCTGTTTTCCATGCACTCGGAAAGAGTCCAGAGGAATAGGACCGATGGAAAAGCTTACGCAAAGGTTTTGCCAGCGTTGAAGAACACCTCTTCAGAACAATAGCGGGGATACAATGCGGGCCAGCGGATTTATTTATGTTGAGATCTTTCAATACTCTTGCGACTGAACGAGTGCGAAAGAAGATTGGTTCCATAAAATCATTTACGCTCTCGAGTACAGGAGGAGTTCTGACACCTGCGGCCAGTGTTGAGTTTGACGCGAGTTGGGCAGCAAGCAGATCTGCTTTTTCTTGAGAACTGACAGCAGGAGTATCGTTGAAGTCGAGCGTAGGAACTGATGATGACGAAGAATTCTTTACTTTTTTTACAAATGACCAAACATTTTTACTGCCTTTTTTTGCCGAATTTTTTGCTCATATAAAAATTTGGTTTTTTGAATATGAACATTGCAGGCCTTTCTAGCTTGCTGAAACTTTTTCCGGTTTTCCTCAGTGATGTTGGCTTTGTAACAACGGAAACTTACATTTCTTAACCTGATAGCCTCTCTACAGCTCGAATCAAACCATGAGTTTTCCTTAGGTTTGATACTCTTCGACCTAAAAGAATTAAATTTGTAACCATGTCTGCGCTATCTATCGCGGAAGCATAGTGACCAGTTAAACGTCCTGAAATAGTTATTAAGGCCATCCCAGTTGGCTTTCTCGTATTGCCAAACGGATCTCCTTGGGTTTTTTTCTTTAACTTAATTGAGTTGGCACGAGAAATTTGCAGAGATGACACAATGGTCAGATGTGCCTAGAGGCGATAAAACAAGAATTGTGCATTTCTCAGGATCGGAGGTAAGAAACAAGAGTATTGGGGGTTTGACCTGCAATGTCAGGAATTCGGGTTGGCTCATCAACGAGCTGAGTAAGATGGTTTAACTCAGCGAAAATCTCAACATACCTTCCTTGGGGTGTTGTCTAGGCAGAAAAGCGAAGCCAACTGGAATTGTGTACATTGAAATCGCCCGTAATAACGATTTCAGTGTTAGGGTAACGATTCATTATATGTGTACATAAAATTGCTCAAGAGAAATAGCTGGATCTTAAAAAGAAAGTGGTGGTAGGATATGAAGTGGTGTCATAACCTTTATCATCGATAATCAAAAAAATTTCCAAACTCCTTATTTCCTTCAAAACCTTCAAGAAATTCACCGAAATCTTTTTTCGGGTTTATATTGATAGCTGTGAATATTTTAACTGACAGTTATGTTTTTTATTAGGAACTTGATCTGGCCTCCCGATCAAACAACCGTTAAATCACTACTCGTGAAGAAATACGTTTAGGATATTTTTATCATTGAGAAAAACAATGCGTCGTCTGCATCCGGAATACAGGATTCAAACTACTATCGGACCAATGGAACAACGATCGAAAGTCAGGTCCCGAAAAAGAACGGCTCAGAGTTGTGAAAGAAGCTGCTACTATTATCTTAGCTGATGATATCCACCGTCTGATCGATTTTTGATTATTTGAATTCTACCATTCCACGATCACTGCAAGTGTTTTCCAAAGAATATTGACAAGTGGAAAAGAAAATCCGAAGCGCTTTCACATGCTGTAATTTCTGCAGTTAGACCTTTTTTGTCAACAATTTTGACCGAAATTACTACACATTTGTACAAGAAGTTCGTCATCTTTGGGTTTCGCAGCGTCCGCCTTACTCTTAAGCTACCCTCTTCCATAAATCTTACCATCGCATCGGCGAAGGTCGTAAGAGAGTTTAGCTACTCTTAAGTTTCAGTAAAAAAAGAGAATACGCGCTTAAAAATGCTGAAATTTAAATGTCGACATTTTACCTTCAGATTCTGATTTACTCTCAATTTAATTTAATTTATGGCAAATTGTTTGAAATTTTGTAATTATTTATTTATTTATTTATTTCAAAAAATAACTTACAAATAAATTTATAAATTATTTAAAATTAAAGACATCAGGGCAACGAAAACCATCAATGTCGTTTTATAATTAGTTTTGGAAGATAAAAAAAACGATTTAAATATGGAATTTAAAAAAAGTTAAATTCTTGGAGTAATCGCTGGCTGTTTATATGTTTTTAATTGTAATTATTTTTACCAATTTTTTCTTATTTCGAACTAAAGGTAATTTAAACGTTTTAAAAAACGACGAGAAATTTGCAAGAAAATTAGCGAAAATAAAAAGACCGTAAGTTTTGCATGTTTTGAATGAAATAATTAATGACATGATTATTTATTCTCTTCTTCCCCCTCTTCTTTTTCATACAAAATTAAAGTTAAAATCAAAAAGATGTCCGGATGGGTGCAAAATTTAAAAAATTACAGAATTTGAAACTTCATATTCAGAATATTCACTATTGTTAATTATTTTAATTTAAATTAACTTTCAATATAAGTTTTTAATATTTGCACTGGCAAAACATTGTTGAAACCAGAACTGGCTGAAACGGCTACATGGAGATGGCAACAGCTGAAGAACCTTTTATACAATTGAAGATAATAGGTCTTCGAATATAGTTTTCAAAGACTCATAGTAACTTCTTCCAATGAAGTTATCGACATTTTCCTACGTGGAACCTAGAAACGGTTAAGGAATAATTAGATTAAAAACACTTAGATTAAAAAATTCAAGCTTGATTTTTTGTATATAGTATAAAATGTTTCCTTCTTAAAACTTTGTATTTATAAGCCGTAGAGAATAATAATAATAATAATACATGGTCATATTTTTTCGTCGACAATAACCATCACATTACTGTGAATGGGCAGCGTTATCGCGCCATAATTACCGATTATTTTTGGTCCAAATTGAAAGATATGAACTTAGACGACATGTGGTTTTAACAGGATGTTGCCACAAGTCACACAGCACACCTTACAATCGATTTATTGAAGAGTAAGTTTAATGAGTGTGTTATCTCAAGAAATGGGCCAGTCGATTGGCCGCCTCGTTTGTGCGATTTAACGCCTCTAGACTATTTTCTTTGGGCCTACGGTAAGCCATTGACAAACCTTCCATTGAACAAACCAAACATTGAACCAAAACACACACCCTAATTAACAAAAACTAATTTTCTTCTCTGGAGGAAGCCAAATATATTTAAATCATATTGGTATTGATATTTAGTGACTTTTCGGATCGATATCACCCCTCCCTCACCCTTTTCACCTATCGACCAGACTAAAATGCTTGAGAAGTAATGAAAGTTTTGCGTTCGGAATGGGAAACAATTTTGAATAAATATTTCTGAAATGTTTAAAAAATGTTTCATTAGACACACCTTAAGATTAGATTAGATTAGATTTTTATTCACATAAAAGAAAATTCAGTTTTTAACAATTTTATGTTTATATCGAATATTACATAGGGCATGGCTTTAATGCCGTCTGCCCGAGTGGTTACTGTCTTGCACAACAAATTTTTAGCCCTGTTTAAAATAATTACAATAATTATAAATTTTTCTGTACCTATTTTTTTTTTTTTTTTTTTAAGGACTTTGAGTTTAGTCAAAACAAATTTAATACTTAATACATTGAATTCAATTATAAATAAAATAATGCCAAAAGGACTTTTTATTCAGTTATAGCAAAATTAACGTTAAAAGAATTTTTTTTTTATTTAAACATTTCAATCATTTAATTTTTTTTTCTTTTTGATGACTTTGAGTTTAGCTAAAACAATCTGATTTGGACCTAAAAACTTTCATTTATTATTTGTAGGCGATATGAAAAAGCATCGGCGCTATATTTTACGAGTTGACTCCAGTTATCACCATTTAGCAAGCTGCAAACCTCTTCTCCTTCAAGGGTTTTTTTTCCGAAGTGGACTCTCCTGAATTCTTTATAAATTGGACATTTACCAAGGAAATGGACTATGTCTTCCCTCTCACGTATATTACACAGGCTGCATTTGATGCTTAAATCCGGTCTATGTGGAAAAAAGTTCAATTGCAAAAGCTCCCCTCTTAGTTTAAATAAAAGACTAATATCTTTGTGCGACATATTTGAGTGGAAATAATTAACTTCCTAAAGATTGTAGTTCAACCTTTTGTAAGATGTCCGTTCCGTTGAAGTTCTAGCTCGTTCGATTAATGAATACCTTTCATTCTCATCTGTGGTCTGAATTATTTCATAAAGCAATTTTTTTGTTTGATCTGCATCTTTTTCTTCTAAATCAAAGGGGAAACCACAATCTGCAGACAGCTCGCGCCAATCTTCGAACCATATTTTTACTTGCGATTTATAGGGACTATAAGGCAAGTTATGCATTCGTAAAAAAAAAAAAATTCTAACAATCAAACATGCCATTACGATGATAGAGAAGTCAAAAAAAGTGGGTCCGGAAATTCCGTCCGTCTGTCTGTCTGTCGGCTCCTACGATTTTGATAAAACTTTCAGAATGATGTTTTCTGTGCAAAATCTATCTTTTAATTTTAATGGATTTTTCAGAAAAAGTTTTATAACGGTACCTCCCATATGACCGGTTTTCTAAAATCAGACTTTCTCGTTAATTTAATAATGAAATTTTCAAAATATGTAGAGCTTTATGATTTAAATAATATTGCTTTTTAAAATTTTCAAAATCATTTTTTTTTTATTTTTAATAATTTTTTAAAAAAAATATTTTGTTTTTTGAATATTTTGAAAACGGATCTATAGATTTTTTTTTTAATTTTTCTCCTAGTATAAACTATATATTTCTTAAAATTGACATACTAAAAAAAATTTTAAAATATGTTTTCGAAAAGTTTTTTCAAAAAAAACATTTTTTTGAAAAAACTGGTCGAACGATTTTGAAATGAAAAATTCATAAAATAGAAAACAGCAAAAGAAATAAGATGGCTTACAACATTTTTTCCAAAAAACGTTATGAGTAGTGTTTTTTTGAATTCATAAATTTTTTTCCCCAACATTTTATTTCATATTGCTCGGCTAAGCCCTAGCCAAGCCATTAGTCAAATAAAAGAAAGTGACAACCTACATTACATACATTACTTACATACTTACGTATTTTAAAGTATTTTTCATCATCATAAAAGCACAGAATAAATAAGGAAGCCTTTGATAAACACACAAAAACAACTAACAAATAAAAAAAACTATTCGATTACTACTGAATGCAAAAATTTCAATCGAGAAAACAAAAGTTTACACCTGCCTATAAATAAACAAAACCACTGTGTTAACTTTTAATATTGTCTCTATACCTACTGGCTTAACAGTAGTTGGAACACGTATCTTAATTTTAGTACCTACCTTCCTTCCAACCTTATTATAGGTTATATATATACCTAAATCCTTTATAAATTCCATTGGTTCCATATTGGGACGTATAAAGGTCCCTTTACCTAGCATTATTGCCATACTGCTGATTCCGACGAATCTTTATGCCAGTTGTTCAAATGTTTCCATACCAAAATGAAAATTTAACTGAAAAAAGTCCTTTGTATCTTTCTATTAGCAAATTATATTATAAACAGTAAGCAGCAAGTGGAAAGATAATACTACACTAAAAAACTGCAAAAGCTAACAATAATACATATTTATGTGTTTATCCCTTTGTCGTGACGCATGTTCGTTCGAGCTTCACCCCAAAACGATTCTAAGGAAGTTGCACGTCATACAAAAAATATTAAAATAAAATCTTTGTCAAAAAGACGCCTGCACTTAAAAAGGATAAGCACATAAGAGCAAGTACGTGCGACCCAGTCGTGCCCTTTATTTTGTTTGATCTGCATCTTTTCCTTCTAAATCAAAGGGGAAAGGGGAAACCACAATCTGCAGACAGCTCGCGCCAATCTTCGAACCATATTTTTTTTATACTGTATTGCATGCATCCATAGTTGTTTTGGCAGCCTAGAGTTGGCCATAGCTCTTCCCATGTTTGAAGTTTTATCGCCGAAATCCAAAAACATTTATAAGATTGGATATATTTTTCAATGATATCATTTTTCATATCAACTATATGCGTTTCAAAAAGAAATATAAATTTAAAAGTGAATAGAAAATTAATAAAGCCTGGAAATATCAATTTATTTTTCAATCCATCCACATTATACGCAACAACATTTAATTCAGAATTTTTTTTTTTTCTTTTATCCGATTTCACCTCACTGCCATACCTGCGCTACTGTCTAGAATTCTGTTCGGTGACGTTGGCTGTTAGAGATCTGTCATTGACATTTCCATGACAATCTTTTTGTATAGAAATTCTCTGCATTTTTTAAAATTGAATAAACATCGTTTTTACTTCCAAACTTAACTACAAAGTTTTTAAAATTTGGGTTCCATGACTTGATTTCATTGATATCTTTTGTGTTTGTCGCGTTTATGTTGCCATTTGATAGCTGTGAACAAATATCAATTACTTGCTGTTTTTGTTCGATCGCGTTATTAACTTCGAGTTTAAAAATCAAGTTTTTTTCCGTATTTTCTTTTTGTATAGCTTCTATATGGTTCTCTAATAAGTTTACTTTAGATTGAAGAGTTTTTATATGTGTTTTGAGTTCGTTATTTTCTTTTTTGATTGCTCCTAAATCTAAGCGAAGTTCATCTATATCTGATTTAGTGGCCAGATCTTGTTGTTTTAGATCAAATAGTTGCATTAGATGTTCTGCCGTCATATCAGCCACTTTTCAATTCAATTTCAATTCGTTTACCTTTTTTTCAGATATTAACCGCTTTGACATTCCTTTTTGCCGTTTGAGAATAAAAAAGACCTTTGTCTCCCGGTTACTTTTAATTCCCCAAATATAAGAATGATTAAGTGTTCACTTGCCTTTTTTATAGACATTTTGTTCCTTAAGCGTTTATGTATGTTTTTGACCACATTTAGTTATTGTTTTTAAACTTTTAAGTTAAATTTTAATATAAATTTCTTGGAGGTAATCAAAGCTAAACCTTACACTTTCGCACCAGTGTTGCCACTCGACACACCTTAAGGAATTTTAAGTATTAATATCCTGGGCAATGTGAAATTCATATTCTTCAAGTCCTTAACCAAGTTTTGGACCTTACAGTCCTTTTAACATAATAGTTTATCGCATATTCCAAATATTTATTTCACTTCCCAAATTTTTTTTTTTTTTTTTTGCCAATTCAACTAAATTTGAATACCTGTTTCACCCACTTAGATAAACTTTTGAAACGCCTTTAGAACCATGTATCTAGGGCCCCTTAAAAAACTCCATCTACTCCTCTCCGTCGTCGTAAACATCAGCGACGCTCATAAAACGAGAAGCATTCCTTCCATTTTGGTTTCCCAAAAACTCCATCATGCACCTTGATGCCTGCACAGGAAGGTGTTTTTTTATTTAGAAATAAGTAGCACAAAAGGGACAAAAAGGACGAAGGTTATGATCGTTAATTCAGTTCTTTTCATCTTTCCCATTGCTCGGTGTGCACTTAACTTGGTGCCCGGTTAGGTATGATTAATGCTGGAGCTGGAACCATCCTTCTTCGACGACTAAAAGCAATTCGTGTGCATGAAGAAAAAGAACATGGCCAAGGGTTACCGAGTAGGGTGGGTGAGGTTCCAGAGGCCAAAAGGATAGTTGCATTTAGCAAACTATCTCTGGTTTTTATTCAATTCATTTGCACACAATGTGTTTTTCACTTAATGAAGCTAACGAAAGCCAGGAAAAATTAAAAAAAAAAAAAAAAGGACGAACAAAGAGTGAATGAGTGGAAAAAAATAACATCATTGCCAACACTGATGACATCCATCCAATTCAAAGCTCAAGATAAGAAAATTACAATTTAATTAATCTAATTGAGACGATATCCTTTTTAATTGTCACTGTGCCAGTATAGGCTAAAGGCCAAGATCATGAAGAACGTTGAGTTTTTTTTTTTTTTTTTTTGTGCCTTAATGAGTCGTGCTGGTGCGACATTGAGGCTCGGTGGGTGGGGTTGCATGCAAAAATGCAAATAGGGGGCGGACGCGCAGAGAGTGGGTTGGACTTTTATTAGAGCAACGTTGGAAAATTAGTGGGAAATTTAATTATGGTGTTAAAGAGAAAGTTTGAGTGGAAAATACGCCTGCTTTTGCAATGCGAAGCCGTCGATTAAGAACGTCCTTATCGCAGCTAACGTGCGACGCGTAAGTAGTTAAATAAAAAAGGTTTGAAAATAGCAAAGATTTATGTGTAAACGAAAAGAAAACATGTTCTTGTTAGGGATTAATAAAATTTAGTAATTAAAAAGAAAAGCAAAAATGGGGGTTTCGAGTAATTATTTTCCAAAACTAAAGTATTATGGAATGATATCAACTCCTATGAAGTCCTGAATTTTGTTTTGGTTCTTAATTGGTGCTTGTAACAAAAAAAAAAAAAGCGTTGCCTATTAAACTTAAGGGTGGAGATTGAAAATGGGTCTATTTTGGTGTTGCCACCAAAACCAAATTCGACAAAGAGCAATCTCCAAAAATGATCAGCCAACTTTGGAAGTGCAGGCGAGGAAAACGTTTTCATTACTGGTGCATCTCCAGGAATGAAGAAGATTTACATTTCTCCAAGGATGGCAGTGGCATAGACCAGGACGCCCGAGGTCTTAGGGTGCGCCACTGAATGGCGCTGGCCAGCAAGCGGGATGTATGGAAGAACTTGTTGAATGAAGCCCGGGCTGGCTGGGTAGTGGTTGTTGCGATAATAATCATGACTAGCTGGACCCGCGGCTTTGCTTGCGTTAGCCTCCGTCCTCAGATACAAAAATCGTATTTTAATTTTTTTAAACATACTAAAGTCACATACCTTTGATTTAAAATAAGAAGTGAAGTAAAAAAATAACAATACCTACGCCATCTGTTTAAGAGTAGAAGTATGCAACAACGCTATGTATGGTGTGGATGTAAAAAAATATACATACATACAAATTTTTGGTAATTTGTAAAAAATATTAAAAACTCCTCAACATCTTCGGTTCCAACGCTCAACGACAATAACAAACCAATTGTTTACTCTTCAGAGAAGGCAAACTTGCTCGCCGCCCATTTCGCTGCCAGCTCCATGCTGCCTCAAAGCAACGTTGCCCCTCCTGTACTTGAGAATGTAAATTTTTCCATGGGACAGATTTTTTTCCGCACTCGTACAGCAGCAAGACTTCTCAAAGATCTCGATATACACAAATCCGCTGGCCCGGATGGTATACCCCCGATTCTTCTGAATCTGGCAAAGCCACTGCGTAAGCTTTTTCATCGCTCCTACTCTTCTGGAATCTTTCCTAGAAGAAAGAAAACATCATTTGCCCAGCCTGTCCCTAAGAAAGGTGACCCATCCTCCCCCTCCTCCTACCGATCCATAGCACTGACATCCCTTCTTACTAAGGTCATGGAAACGCTGATTAACCGTCAGCTTAAGGAATATCTCGAAGATTGAAAGCTTCTCCATGACCGTCAGTACGGCTTCCGCAGCAACCGTTCCACTGGTGATCTGATGGCATATCTCACCGAACAGTGGAACAAATCTTTACATCGCTTTGGTGAAAGTAAGATTATTGCTCTTGATATCTCCAAGGCATTTGATAGAGTTTGGTTAGAAGCTATCTTCTGGACCGTTCAATACAAGTTGTATTGGACTGATTCAAGTCTGATTCTCACAAAATAAATTCTGGTGTGTCCCAGGGCTCTGCTCTGTGTCCGACTCTTTTCCTTATTTTTATAAATGATCTTCTGTCTGTTACTTCTAATCCACTTAACTGTTTTGCTGACGACTCTACCTTCAGCTTTTCATATTCGTTCGATAATTCACGTCCTACGCCTTCAGACGTACAATTGCAACGGTACCGTATGTCAAGCTCATTAAACTCCGATTTATACAGCATTGTCAAATGGGGTAATAGGAATCGTGTGGAGTTTAATGCTTCGAAAACTCAATGCTGTCTTCTGTCGTTAAAGCTAAACATACCCCCAATGCCATTGTCCATGAATGGCACTTACATCGAAGAAACTGAAAAGCTCTCAGTACTCGGTATGTGTGTCAACGACGACCTCCGTTGGAACGACCATATATTTGAAATCGCTAAGAATGCTGCTAAGTGCTTAGGTTTTCTGTATCGGTGTAGAGGTATTTTTCCCCATCTGATCTGGCTACAATCTATAAAGCGTTTATACGCCCTAAACTCGAGTATAACTCCCACCTCTGGGCAGGTGCTTCACAAACATCGCTTCACCTGCTTGATAGAATTCAAAATCGAGCGTTAAGATTGATAGGAAATAGAACTGCCGCTGAAACAATTGCCCCTCTCGAACACCGACGCAATGTTTAATGTCTTCCCTTATTTTATCGTTTCTTTTATAAAAAAATGTTCACTCGAGGTAGCCAGCTGCATTCCTCCCCTTACAAGTTTCGCCCGTAATACTTGTCTTGCTAGGAATGCCCATCAGTTCACCCTTGAGCCCAATTTCGGACGTACCGTGAAATATAGGGATTCTTTTTTTAGCCGTACAACACGACTTTGGAATGGTTTACCCGGCGAGATTTTCCCTTGCCATTTCAATTTGCAAACATTCAAAACCAATGTTAATCGACACCTCCTATCTCTCCCCTCCCTATCTTCCTAATGCCCACGCAGTGTATTACATTAAAAGGGAAACAAATAGTCCCTTGTGCGCGCGTTAATTATAAAAAAAAAAAAAAAACGAAATAAAATCGTCTGCAGCTTCGAAGAGCTTGGCAGCGAGTTTATAAGATTGCAGCTTATTTACTGATATTTTTACTTCAACTGTAACTACGACAATTTTGTTTCAAACTCAAGAACTCAGCCATCGCAGTACTTTTTGTCTCAACAAATTACGATTCTATGACGATAGCTAATAGTTCGAGCTCTCGCGAATCTTGGGTCGGTTCTTCTAGGAGGCTGTATTAGTTTGAACCACAGTTTTTTTATTATTTATCTATGAAAATAATATAAAGAAATATATCATTTTATTCGTACGCTTTTCTTTGTATAAAGTTATGAAATATAATTTAAAAGAAATGCGATTAACTTCTTCCCTTTTCTGACTTTAGTTCATCAAGAAACAACCTAACAAAGCCTCCTCATGAAATTAAATACTCTGTTCAACTTCACTGGACACTTTGACTTCCATCAATCCACTGCCCGACTACTGGGGGCACTGAAAAACCAACAACTAGATTAGTCCTGAGACTCGGACATGGCCTTTTCTGGTTCCGTTTTATTGATGATCATCGAGTGTAAGGGTCAGTCATTGCCATAAATCATTGTGTGTGAGATGGTTGGGTATCCACCCTCTACACACATATGTCTACATTTACCAAAGGATATCACTGGAATCAGCCAGTTTCCACTTGAAGCCGAAGCCTACTCAAGAGAAGGTAATTATTTAACTCTGCACAAACCGATTGATTTTCTTGGTCCAATACATTTTATTTTTGGAAAATGTAACCATTTTTTTTTAGCCATTCCTTTGTTTTTGGTATTTGCGTTCAACAACAAACCAAGACCGAAAATTTAGGGCTTGACTTCAGTTGCATTTCAATTATATACCCACTCTCTCTGTCATGTTCAAAAGGACTCCGACATGGGTCATGAATTGGACATCGGACAGAATGATGAAGACAGCTTAATTTAGCAATTTAATTGCAAAATATTTTGCTTGTTTTTGTTTAGGCCAAATATTGTTGTCTCTGCTGGTCCTCTGGTCTCACCACTATTGCTGTTCCCGGAAATTGTCCCGCTGCAGTTGTAATACAAATGAAAGCAATTGTTTCTATCTGCAATGTTTTTGAAGTTTATGAATTTGAAATTTTCCCGTGCAGCCAACCGGGCCGGGATTAAAATCGCTAACACCATGGTTTCATGGACATTCCTTTAGCCCGGACAGGCTTCCATAGCGAACGTAGTTTTGGGTTCATTTAGAACTTTGCCTTGGAATGGTGTTCATAAAAGATAATTTTTTTGTTTTGTGATTTTGCAATGGCGCGGCCGGCGGCCTCTGCTACAAAAGTTGTGAAACATCGACAAATAAATAAAGTTAGATGCCGTAGCGGAGGAGTGCTACACAAGTGTCCATAAAAAAACCACTTTCAGTGTTTCCGATTTGTTAGAGTGTGTGTGTGTGTGTGTGTGTTAGTGTTTGGGAGGGTTTTTCGTCCTTTTTGTGTTCTTAAAGCAGAATTTATTACAAAAATATGTTTGTGGGGTAGTTTTGTCGGGCATTCGGATGGTTTATGGAAAAGAGACTGTATTAAACAGGAAGTTGAGTTGTCAACGTGACCGGAAACAAAATACTAAAATTTTCTATAAAAGTCAGAAATAAAATGAAAAAGATGAGATGTCCATGTCCATTTTGTGCTTGGCACCTTGGGAAACGTTTCGGTCCGAAACAATTATTTAGAAAGATATCATAAATGAATTTGGAAATAATTTGCTGGGTTTGTTTTATGAAAACATGATTTTATATCCGAATTGGATTTTAAATACAAAAAGGGTTTTTTTTATCCATGAATAAAATGATAAGTAGACTAAAGAAATGTACGCTTCTGGGGCACTAAGGACAACCAAATTGTTAACAAAGAGAGACTATACATGATGCTGGAGAAAATCACCCGATTTCGGGACTTCAAAATTTTCTGTGGAATTTTTTGAAGTCACGGGTGTATTAGAATAAGCCATTCTAACGAAGCGTTCCAATTCTAGTTACTTAATACAATGTTTTAGCAATTGTGTACAACGTATTTTAAGAATTTGTTTCATAAACGCTCGTGACTTAAGGCTTTCGTCTGGACCCCTCGGGACTACCTTAGCTTCAGCCAAAAAGCCCATCATACGGTATGGTGTATGATTCATACAATTGACTTTGGATAATCTTTATTTATTCTGTCCAAAACGATTGAAAATAAAATTAAAATACTGTAAATGCAATATTATACTCTGTTTAATTAGTGTTTTCAGCACAGGGAAGAAGCATATTTGGCTTTCACATTTACTACCGGGTGGCGCAACAATTGCGCTACAATAAGAAATTCAAATAACTTTTTTATTAATCGATGTATCTATTTTTTTTTTATTGGATAGAAAATTAATTTTATTTTAAATAACTAATTGTTTTTAAAGATGATAGACCCAAATGACCTCCACGCTCACCTGGAGGGTGAGGGGCCTCAATTATTCTCTTAATGGACTGCTGCTGGAACCAAATGCTGTTCAATGGAATACGTCTTCGGTGCAGTTCTGGGTAAAAAAAGAGTTGGTTTTCTGCAAAGTTGGTTTACGGAAGATAATTTTACGTGATAACGTTATAAGACAACACCAATATACAGCCCGTTAACTCACACCGACAAACCCTCTCGTTAAATCTCCACACACACACCCCAAAATCTACATCTACTTTCTACTTTTAAAAAAAAACTCCGCCTATTTTGTATTTCTTTTAATCTTCTTGTTCTTTTTGAATTTGAGTGAAATTATATTGGCAATTTGCGCCTGTTCTTTTTCATGTTCGCCTGGTTCTTGGTATGTGTAGCCTGTCATCGATTTTCAAGACGTTATCACGTCAACATCTTTAAATAACGGTTCCCAGTTACTGTTACACCGTTTTCTTCAAACATGCATGGCCCCACAATACCCTTTGAGGAAACTGCGCACCGCAGAGTGACTCGTTCTGGGTGCAGTTTCGTGGATTAAATTCACTCCATATACGGCTGTGGCAGCACTAATATTGTGGGTGTACCTTAAGCCTCGTTATTCGTTAACTTCAGACTGACAACTATATAAAAGAGAAAAGAAATGAGTTAGAATGTTGGTTGGTTGGAACTGGGTGGCAATGCAATTGATCTTGGAAGTGATCATTAAATATTGTAATAATAAATTCAAATTAAGATTAAATAAATATAAAGTGGACTAAAACTAATTAAAATATTACTTGCGTTACATTATCCAAATTGGTGACCTCGATGTGATTTGAACACGCAATCGTTACATCATCCAAACGGAAATTTTGTTTGTTTACATTGCCGTTTAAATCAAAATGGGCCTCATCTTGTCTTCTTCGGCAACAAAATTCAAAACTAACAAGTAAATTCTGAGTGTTTAACTTGCTTATAATTTGGATTTTTTATAGAACCAAGTTTTTTTTTCATCATGAAGTATCCGTTGCAATAACCGCCTGCTAACTGCAATTTGCCCCGATAAGTTTAGAGTCAAAACGCTTGGATTTGCCTGTATTTCCGATGCTACAGCCTGAATGTATCTTGAACCCGAATATTGGGATCTCGATGGTACGGTCTTAATGCGATGCCTCATTAACTCGGGGGATAACCGTCAAACTCGAATAAATTCCCTTTGGATGGAAATGACGTACTGAAAAGCATGGTAGCGCTGCACTGTCTAAATCCTTTTTTCAGTATCCCAAGCATTCATTTTGATAATCCTACTAGTAACCTGTAAAATAAAAAAAATAAACCGATTACTCACACAGAAAAAAAGTTATTGCGGTTTATTTTTATAGCACGATACGTGCGCCACCCTGTGTTATGGATTTTAAAAAGTAGTAGTAGATTTTATAGTAGAATTATAAAATATGTATATGCTCACACAAGCTCTAAGAAAGCTTCAATTATGAAAGCTCCATAGCAAAAACCAAAGGTATTATAATTTCGATCAACGACGAATGGTAACTCTGAATCAATGTTTTTTTTTTCCTCACATCACAGCCGGGGAGTACATGGATTTTTAAAATATTACAAAAACGTTTTCAAAGTAACTCAGGGGTTCTGTTTTTTATTTCAGTGGCAATTTCTTAAGTTGAGTGCTATGCAAACACCAGCAGCTATCAGTGTGTTTGAAAGCTCTCTTCTGTTAGGCCAGTACTGATAAAATTAATTAAACACATAGTATACAATATTCATTCCCAACAAAAAAACTGAATAATAATTATAATCATCAAAAAATTTTGTAAACACACTTTCCGAACAACAAGGGAAAATAAAATAGGGTATAAGAATAAGTGCCTAAATAAATAAATTTATTGGTGCGCCGCCACCTCCTTAAGGAGCCAAAGCCTAGTGACTTCTACTCTTAACATTCCTGTGTGTTTGTTGTTAATCTGCAAGAATGGAAGGGAACTATAATTTACCACCGATTCCGAACGGCTAGATGAGATACTAAAAACTAAAACTAAAATAAACATTCTTTTGTTAAACATTAAAAATTTCCTTTGAGTAATCGCACGATAACCACATCTATGTAAACAGCTTGAAAGCTTAAGACATTACCTTAAAATTGATTATCGGACTACTTTCATATAATTTTATATCATACTAGCTGACCACCAAAAACGTTGTTCTACCATATAAATTATTTATATTATTGAATGTATTGTAAGTGTTTGAATGTTTCAACTATCGATAAAATTGAACTGATGTGATAGGTAAAGTAGAACGATCGTTTATCGATAAAATAGAACGAATGAAACGATTTGTACGAAATTAGTTTGAACTTTATTCTGGCCACAATGGCGGTGCGCATTGACATTCGATAAACAATCTCATCTGTCTAGGCAACAAATAATTCAAAATGTTGGCTTTGATAATGTTTTTTTCAAAAATGTTTAAATGACCAATCGCGTACCTTTGCAATAGCATTGGTGGATTCATATTCCCAAGTAAAATAACTAGTGATCCAACTTTCAGTCGTAGAATGTGGTGTGTCATGTCCGGCAAAACCAACGTTGGATAATTATCAGCTTCGTTAGCATCGCAAATGTACCAACCGATTTGAAAGATAGCAAGTGACCTGGCAAAGACTGTTGTGTCTTGAAGCTTAAATAGTCTACGACCACATTTTTTGATATGCACGCAATTGCGACATGGTCACACGAACATATTCATTATACTGTTGCACTTGTTTATCTGTTCTTTCTGTTCTACTATTTCGCATGTTTGCAATTTATTAGTTCGACTTCATTAGTTTCGTCGAATAAATGTCAAACAAAATTCTGCATATGGTCACCATAAACACATAGCGTACCTACAAAATATACACATAAAATTTCATAAAAATCGGTCGAGTCATTTAGAAGGATTACGACCACAACAATAGGGACACGAGATTTTTAAATATTAGTCAAGTGTTCTTAATCACTATATGCTAAGGCTTAAAACAGTAAAACGGTTATGGAACGTCCTTCTCTGAATATTTTTAACAAAATTTGCTTTTGGCATTTCTATTTTTAGCCAAATGATAATCAAAATAATCAACAACAATATTTCAGGAACGCTCTTAAATTGTTAAAATTAATTCAAATTTATATTGATCCAGTTCAAAAACTCAAAAACCTAATTATCGAAAGCAACACCAATGAAAGCTAATTTACCAACCGCAAACTGTTTTTTAACGACATGCAAACCAAGAACAAGGACAGAACAGCTAACATGGGATAAATGGTAAATCCCTTATCACTCAACGAGGATATCAAAAACAGACGTAATTAAAAAACATCCTGTGAAGCAGGATTCAATGCAAAGTGTCCTTTTTAAATAATGAATCACTTGTTTTTCTTAAGAAATCTCTTGTTATATGGTCAGGCTTTGAGTGAAAATTGAAGTGAAATGGCTTTAAAAATAAATAACTGATATAGATTGGCCAACGAGGGAGTAGGTTCCAATTAGGAATTTAATATGACAATGGAAATAGTGATTTTAATCAGATGAACTCTGCTGTGGTTTGTGGTCTATTCGCATAGACCTGCGACTTAAAAAAAAGTCTAATGTAGTCAAATCACACGATCTCGGTGGCCAGTTCACATCACCTAAACGTGAGATGACCATTCCCTAAAATCGCTCGTGCAGAATATCCAATGTGGCATGAGCTGAGTGGCATTAGGCGCTGTCATATGGGCGAAGCGCGCGGAACGTTGCCCATTTTGATAAAACAATTTTATCATTTGAACGTGTTGTTGAACGCTATGGCCATGGTGATTTGGAAAAACAGATTGAATAAATGCTAACCAATTTGACAGATGTAGCTTCAAGAAGATGGCCGCTATCAACTGTCAAAGTTTGGAAGAACTATATAAACCGTTTATGTTTATTTATACATACATTGCAGAGAAAATGCAATAAAGTACCTATTCGATAACTCAATAAAAAATGGACAATTAAATAAATTAAACTTTATTGGACTGTAATACTGCACACGCTCAATGATTGAAAAAGAATGCTATTTCGATGTTCGTTTTATACCATCACAAAAACAACGCTCCTTCATTGGGAATTTTCCACAGCTGCAGCTGGTAAACAACTTTGTTGCCGATCGCAATTCCCGCTAACTCAGACACTATGAAAAGGGGTGTGGCTTGTGCACTTCCATGTTCATAGTCTGGTATTCAGCTCGATCGTTGGTTGTTGTTATGCTCGTGCCCAAGACATCTGTTGTTGTTTGAATGCTCGTATGTTCGTGAATTGGGTATACGAGAAGTCGTATTTCTCGCTCCCAACCACCGCTAGCCAGACGATGATGATTTTTTCTTCGATGCTCGTGTTGTTTGCTGCTAATGAGGGTAGATTTTCGTTGATTTCTTCTCCGCAACGGAGGTGGTTGTTATTGTAATTTGCGGACCGAAAAGTAGACGTTGCTCTGGTAGCTCTGGTAGCTCTATGGTGAAGTTGCCCATTTTTTCTTATGCGTTCGTGAATAATTGGGCAGTTGCTGTGTTTTTTTTTTTAGTTTATTTTATATTTTTTTTTTGGTTATTTAGTTTATTTGCATGGCGGCCTTTTATCCTTTTAAATATTAAAGGTTAGAAAAGCCATAGCAACGGACTATATAATATAGAAACGTTAATTTACACAAAGTTTTGTACACACGTTGACAGCAATACTGAAAAGTACAAATGAAACCCATTATTATCTTTCAAAAAGAAAAAAATTCCCGAAAGATAGAAAAGCCGTATCAATGATATCACTATTGACTACTTTGCAACGTACATTTACTCATAGCTCGGCTCAAACGTCTGCAAGTATACATTGCCAAAAATAAAATGGCTTAAATGGTATGGATGAAATACAAGCTATAGAACTATTAATTGCAGAATGCTAAACAAGCAATTCTTCAACGAAGCTTACCAGAACAAAGATAAACCTCCATCGTTTAAAACAGGTGTAACTTTCCCAAAATAGCAAGGAAAGTGACATTAATAATGAAAAGAATTATGAGGGCATCTCTGATACGAACTTGGTGGCAAAGTTTTTTGCGGGTGGACTTATCAAATAAGAAACATTGGAAGGTTCTTATAAATTCCTCTCCTTCTAAGCTAATTGTTGGCCAAAAAAAGAAACAATGTGATTCACAGCGCAATTTATTTAAAAACCATCGCAGCTAGGTTTGTC
The DNA here is from genome assembly GCA_963971375.1 of Platycheirus rosarum. Lineage (NCBI taxonomy): Eukaryota > Metazoa > Arthropoda > Insecta > Diptera > Syrphidae > Platycheirus > Platycheirus rosarum. The sequence continues at coordinate 1,674,052 of OZ020508.1, forward strand.
TCAAACTTCATATTATAAAGATTTTTGTAAAAATCAAAGTAATTCTTTACCTTAGATTGATTGCGCTACAGTCCGAACTAACACAAATTACTCTAGCCAGCTGCCAGTTCAGTCCCTAGCTTCCAGTTTTGAACTTACATCCTCCAACATAAGTGTCGGCCTAACTCTTTGAAGCCATCCCTCCGGTGTGGAATCGAAGATTTTTGAGGCCAGAGCATTATTGTCCATCCGTTCTATATGACCCATAACCAACAATTATTTAAAACCAATTAGTAATATTGTTACCCTTTTGTCCACAAAAAATTGAACCCAAGCGATGTCTGATAAATGTCCCTACTTAGGTCAACAAATTATTGAATATTGAAAATTCATTAATTCCATATAACCAAAATACACTGCAATAAATGTCAGTTGCAAAAACAAATCCACAATAAGCCATTAGTAAGCACACAAAAAACTGCATTACACTATCGGGCTTATCCATATCACATAAAAATAAAAAAATTATGGATAACTTTATTAAACAACTTTTAAATAAAAAAAAAATCAATATCATCCGTATGGCACACCAGAACCGCTGCTGTCCAATTACATTTGCATTACAACTATCGGTTTCCTAATTGAACTTTAAATATAAATAAGTCGTTTACCTCTGATTGGGATTACTTGCGACATCTGTTGCAAATCAAATGCACTTAATCGCGTGCGCTTGAAAAAGAGCTGAAATCATATTTTATGGCCAAAGGAGGAAAATGTGCGTATAAATTGCCCAGGATTCTCAATAAATTGGCAACTTCCGCAACAACGCTAGAGTGAAATCACTAAAGTTTGGAGAAACAAACAAGATGAGTTAAGTGTAATTTAGCTATGGGGAAAACTTGAATATAGTTGCATTAGAGTTGGGAAAGCCTTAAAGTTGTCCCACACCTATTCGTAGACCCCCTCCAAATAAACAAAGCCAATAAATTTCAATACGCTTAAAGTGATTTTCGAGCTCAATTATTCTTACCCGTATAGTGCAGTGTTGTAGGTCCTGGTTGTTAGACATGGTTGCCAATTGACTTTTTTGTTTGCTAAATGTTGTCGAACGTGTGTATTTTAAGCAACATGTTTTTTTGAATAAAAATGTTTTTTTTTTTTCATTTTTTTTAATTGTAAAAATAAAGTTGGTTGTCTGTAAAGTCAGTTTACGGCCGATAATTTTACGTGATAACGTCATAAGAAAACATTGATGACACCAACACCAACATAGAGCCCGTTTACTCACATCATATACATTTCCACTTATCACGAAAAAAAATGTATTACTAAGTACTAAATCTAGTACCAAATCTAGAAAAAAATAGAGTACTGCTAAATTCTATTACTAAGTACTAAAAATCTAACACCAAAAATACTATTGTACTAACAACCTAGTACCAATCGGCACCAGTTTTATATTTAACTAGCGGTACCCAGTGTGCTTACTACGCCCTAGAAAGAACATGTTTTAATGTTAAATGCGAAAATAATGCTAGCGGGACCTGGACCAAGCATTCACAGGAACGTTTCCTGGACAAAAATATATTTACCCTGTAAATTTCATTAAAAGCCGTTGGGCAGATCAGGAGTACATACTCGACATACATTCTGGTGCTCAGAATACGCTGGCGATCGATTTTTGTCACAATTCAGGCCCGATACACAATTGCGTCATTTTGACGCGGCGGCGCGGCGCCCCAGCGATGACGCTTTTGCGTCTTACGGTACTCACAAATAAATAGAGTGGTGCACACACTAGTCAGATGCCACCGCCTCATTTGTGAGTAATGTAAGACGCAAAATCGTCACCGCAAGTGTGCACCGAGCCTCAGAGTCAGCAAAAAAATTACCCACAAACCCTCTAGTAAAATCCACACACACACACACACACACACACCATTATCTACATCTACTTTCTACTCCGCCATTTTGTATTTCTTTTTCTCTTCTTGTACTTTTTGAATTTGAGTGGAATTATTTTGGGAATTTAAAAAAATGATAATTGGAATATAATTCTTAGGGAAACACACTCGTAAATTTTTTTTTTTTTTTTTTTTTTTTTGTTACGGTTCAACTTTATTACCACGTCTACAACAGTACGCTTTACAATCATAACTGACTTCATTTGCGTTCATCCCGTGTTTAAATTAAAAATATATATGTATGTAAACAATAAATATTTAATAGTGTGGTGAATCTAAGTACTTGCACCAACAGCTCCCAGTACATTTAACTGCATATTTTATATTTTTTTTTCTTTCGGCAAAATAATTAAGTAAAGCACTGCAAGCGGCAGCAGATAGGTGTTTTCTTGCTAGCCCAGAGATCTTGAGTGCGATTCTCAGCCTGCATTGCATTTTTTTTTTTGAAAACTTCTGGTGCAAGCTTCAATATAGCCATGCTGACAGCGAGACTCTCAGCGAAATTTATGGCATCTACCCGATTTCTTGTAGAAAATTAAAAACGAGAAACCACCTACATATTGACTGATACTTACTAAAGTTTTGCAATAAATAAAACGACCAGTTAAAAAAATAACACAAACCTGGCAACCATATTTGGCTACCTTTCATGCATCTCTTTCCCTTTGATATATCATAGCGCATACATAAATTTTTCGGTACACCATTCCGGCTGCTGGAAAAACTTTTGCACTTCCATGATGGCCCAGTGCTACAGTTTATTGCTATTTTCGAACTTTTAGGGAGGATTCCCAATGATGGCTGTGCCACTGCGGTTGTGGGGCCTTTTGAGTATCGACGAACTCACCTATATGGATACATATATACAAACCAACGCACCGTCACCGCTACCGTTATCCAGCTACCGCACATATAGAGTAATGGCAGTTAATGGAGTAATAAAATTTCCCAGAACACACACACCATACTTGTTTAGGCTGCATCCAGGACACCTAAAACATACAAACATGGTTACATTAGATTAACCATTTAGGCTAGGAGTGTGCGGGTGGGTGGGATAAAGTTTGACTTGCAAGACCTGGGACAAAGTTTTACCGGTGATTTCACATCTGCGGATCTCGCATGGTGCTCCTCTCTGGGCTCCGGCTCGAAGCTCCTTCAATTTTACGACCTCCATTTTATATGGCATCCGCCTCCTAATAGAAAAAAAATTTAAGTTTGTTCGTACTTAACCAAAAAATAAATGAGAATCTGTAGGTGTGTTTCTTGTTTGAACTTTTTACGATTACGTTACCGTAATTGACAATAATAGACCCACGCAGTATGTACCAGATGCATAAGCGACACTTTTGTCTTTGCGGTCGCATAAAATTTGTATTTTACGATCTTAAATGGAAATCCAGTTCCAGTTCACTTGGGATCCATTTATTGGCTAGATTGTCAAACTGAAAGTAAACCTTCACTTAAGCTGGAAGAAAAACAAAGCGAAACTTTCCACTCAGGTGAAATTCGAATATCTAGAGATGACCAGGAGGAATGAGGAAAAAGGATTTTTTCTAACACTTGGTTGGATTTTACTTTCACTTACGTGACCATTTGCGTTCAATTATGTACGACAATATTTATGAGAACGATTAACCGAGAATAGAATGGATTGGCACTATTTTTAATATCAGTCCCACCTTTTTATGTATACATGGTCAGGATCATTTGTTATTGTTGAGGCAAATCGTAAGTTTTCCCTTGTAATTTGTTCAAGTGCTTTGTATCAAATTTATAAATTTATCTTGGGCCTCTAAGACGTTAGACCAACTTTGGGAATAATTTATGAGCTCAAAGTTTTGTGGTTATTAATATCGGAAAAATACTTGCAGGCTAAAGAATACTTCATATGTTTTATGAAAAAATATAAGAAACTTACTCTTATCTGCCTTTAATAATTTTAGCTAAAGAAACAAGCTCATGAGAAAGATTTGACATGTTATAGACTTATCAAAATTATTATACCATTCCAAGTGTTTTTTAACAAAATAAAAATGAAAATATAAAGAAATATTTCAAAAATCGTTGGACCATAAGAAACCCTAGCTGCTTGATTTAGCAACAGTCATACTAAGCAAATAACTTGGTAAGTCTATATCAAATATCAGTGCTTAGACAGTGGTTAGACATTCACGTTACGGCTGATCTTGCAAAATACCAGGAACTTCGATTTTCATCGGTTTCACAGCGAGTTATATAGGGTGCCCCAACAAGAGCGCCTGATTCAATTTTAAAGAAAAACTAAGCAACATAAAGAACAATAGTTCCGATTAATCGTGAAATCAGGCAAATGGCCAACACCAAACCTCTGGTTTGTGAAGTAACAGACAGAACATCTACATGATTCGTCGCCTTAGTATTGAAGTGCCGTAAGCGCCAGATTGCGTTTTTTGAACTGGGTATGTAGTCTTATTTTTTTTGGGGGGGGGGGGCGCTCTTTTCAAATCTGTAATCCGTTTTTGTCTAATTCTTTTCATTGCTGAGATATTTAGAATAGTTTTGAAGTATATCCATCAAAACCATCAAGTTCACGTATTGTTTTGACGTAAACACCAAATTTTGGCATTTACGTCAAATTTGTCATGCAATTTACGAAAAAAATTTTGTTTGAGAATTGTTTTGACGTAAGTCGGATGGTCTTGCAACGTAAGTCATCAGAAATCAAATGCTCGTTCAGTATTGACTTGAGGTATGTGTATACAAATTGCAGTTCAAGGCTTAGAAATCGTATGCACATACGAGAATCTGGAAAGGAGTACCAGAGCGCTGAAGGGAAAATTAACCCAAAGAACAAAATCTTGGAACCATGTAAGCACACTTGCTTTTATTTATGCACGAAAAAATTTACTTATGAAAATAGAGAAAAGATACATAATTCCTTCTGGAGCTTACCGGACAGTGAAAAGCCAGCATTTTATTGCAAATTTATTTATTTATTTATTTATTTATTTACATCAATTAGAGATAATTAAATCTTCAATTAGACTAAAAAAAAAAAAACAGGAGATAAATAGGTATAACATTTAACATCTAACAAAATAACATTAAGTATTTAATACAACAATTGTGTAAACATAATTTGATTAATCAATTTGAAAAGAACAAAAGTAAATTATTTTTTAGAATGTATCTGGATTTATGAAAGTTAAAATCAATATAATTTGAAATGAGATTAGTTTCTCTGACACAACGAGTTATTGGTTCATTACGAGCATAGTTTACTCTGTGTTCCTTTTCTCGGAATAGACAACGTTCTCTTATCTGACGCGACGGAGCATACAAATCAATCAATGACAAAAGCATAGGGCATTTGATATGATGTGACAAAATATCACTTATGAACATTACAGACATCATTTTTCTTCTATTTTCGAGGGATTGAACTCCAAGAAGTTTACATCTAGTTGAGTATGACGGGATTTCGATGTTCCAACCTAATTTCTGGATTGTATACCTTGTAAATTTTCTTTGGATCATTTATATTCTGTTTGAATAAATATTGTAGTAAGGATTCCAAATCACGCAGCAGTATTCTAAGTTAGACCTAACATAGGCATTATAAAGAGATTTAAGGGTAAAAGGGTCCTTGAAGTCTTTGGTATTACGTTTAATAAACCCTAGCATTGAACAAGATTTAGCTACAATAAATTCTATGTGCTTGATAAAACTTAGTTTTGAATCAAATATTACACCAAGATCTTTTTTCTCCAAAACTCTTTCAAGAACAAACGTGTCAACTGTGTAATCAAATGTAATTTTTGAAAAATTGCGACAAAAAGAAAAAATTTGACATTTTTTAACGTTCAAGAATAATTGGTTGGTTGAACACCATTCTGTCAACTTATGGAGATCGTCTTGTAAAAGAATACAATCATTTAAAGATTTAATGCATCTGAAAAACTTCAAATCATCTGCAAATAGAAGCTTACTGGAGTTCAAGAAGATATCAGCCATATCATTTATAAAGATTAGGAAAAGAAGGGGGCCAAGATGGCTACCTTGGGGGACACCCGAGGTTACTACAATTGGATTTGACAGCAACTGATCTATACAAACAAACTGTATACGACCCTTTAGATAGGATTCTAACTATTCCAACATGTTAGAGTGAAAACCAAATAGTTTCAAATTTTTAATCAAAATACTATGACTGACTCTATCAAAAGCCTTCGCAAAATCAGTATAAATAACATCAATTTTGGTACCCTTCTTCGAGTTTATTTAAGATGAAAATGGAGAAAATTGAAAGATTGGTGGTTGTGGATCTACCTGCAACAAAGCCATGTTGAAATGGTGAAATATGCTCCTTAAGAAGAAATGTCAATTTTTCACATATAATTTTCTCAAAAAGTTTCGGAATAGTCGATAGTTTACAAATAGGACGATAGTTGGTTACTTCCTGCTTTGGACCAGTCTTATGAATTGGAGGTAAAAATGATTTTTTCCAAACTGAAAGGAATTCACCACTCACAAGAGAGGTGTTGAAAATGTAAAAAAGGGGAACAGATATAGCAGGTGCACATTTTTTTAAAATAATTGGTGGAATTTCGTCAGGACCTGGCTTACAATCACTATTTAAGCTCAATAGACCTTCTTCGATTTCGGATAAATTAATCTCTAACTGACTAATGTCAACCTTATAATTTAAATTATTTAAATCAGCTCTTCTTAAATGATCTACATTAAATTTCGTATAGTTTGATTCAAAATAATGGGCAAACGAATTACAAATATTAGGAAGATCCGAAAAAGTTGACCGAAGGTATTTCATACTACTAGGAATACCAGTGGACATTTGTTTACTTTTAATAAATGACCAAAAACATTTTCCATTTGTTTTTATGTTCGATTCAATTGTAAAAGAAGTTCCAATAAAGCGAAGGCGAGGAAATGTTTCTACAATAAAAAAAAAAAAAAACAAAGTTTCCATTTTCATATGGAAATCGGCGAGAGGATTCATCAAGTCTGCAAAAAATTGTTCTTAAATACGCTATGTATAAATGAAAAAAGAATTTATTACTACTTTAGTAATTTAAATAAAAAACGGCTGTCAAAATCCTTCCAAAAAAGGAAAAAAATGTTAAAAAGTTTACTCCACCAACTAAAATTAACGAAGTACATGACCAGATTAAAAGCTTCCCAACAGTAGACTCCCATTATTGCAGGGCAAGTTCGACCCGAAAATATTTATTTAGCCACCTTAACATCACAAAAATGTACAACTTGTATAGAGAGCTTACAAACAACCCGGTTAAAGAAAATATGTACCGGAAGGAATTTAATAACGCATTCAATCTGTCATTTTATAAGCCCAAAAAGCAAAAGCAAAAGATATTTCAACATATTCTGAAATTGCTGAATTTAATAGACACAGGGATGAAAAAATATCCGTGAAAGCTGAGAGAGACCTGGACAGAAATAGTTTAGACCCAAAAAACTTAATAATAAGTTTTGATTTCGCACCCGGATATAGAAGTACTGACACTTTGGAGTGATTCTTGTGTGCCTCAAAACAGGAATAAGATTATGACAACTGCATTAATGTATTTTCTCCACAATTCGCCTAACTTAAAAACAATCTTCCAAAAATTTTCTGTTCCTGGCCATTCCCTTATTCAAGAGGTAGACTCAGTACATAGTGTCATAGACAATCACATCAAAAACATTGAAGTTCACAGTCCTTTGTCACTATTCATCATCATCATCATCATCATCATCGGCGCAACAACTGGGATCCGGTCCGGGCCTCCTTCAACAAATTCTTCCATACATCCCGATTGCTGGACGACGTCATCCAATTGCGCTCCCCAAGGCTTCGGGCGTCCTGGTCTACGCCATCCTTCCAACGTACGAAAGGTCTGCCACGTTGTCTACTACCATAAAAAGTACCGCAAAAGACTTTCCGAGTTGGTTCCTCTTCGCTCATGCGAGCTAGGTGTCCAGCCCACCGGAGTCTACCGAGTTTTATTTTTTCAACAACATCTGCTTCGAGATAGATTTCATACAATTCATGATTGTATCATCTCCGGAATCGTCCTTCCTCACACACGGGGCCAACAATTCTCCGTAAGACTTTTCTCTCGAACGCGGATAATAGATCAGAGTGCCTTTGTGTAAGCACACAAGACTCGGATCCGTATGTGAGTACTGGTTGTACAGCTGCAGTTTGGTTTTTATGGTAAGGTTTCTGGATTTAAAGAGCCTTGACAGACTATAGTAGGTTTTGTTAGATTTCAGCAGCCGCCCGCGTATTTCTTCCTCCATATTGTTATCGGCTGCTACTTTTGACTCAAGATAGTTAAAGGACTGCACTACTTCAAGTTCGTGCTGCGCTACCCTGATGGTTGTACCAACATTTCACGCAGACGTTGCCGCCATGTACTTACTCTTTCCTTCATTTATGTGCAGCCCCAGGTATTTTGCCGCTTGCTCGACCTGGGTAAAGGAGTCTTGTACAGCTTGTTGGCTTCTGCCGATGATGTCGATGTCGTCTGCGTTAGCCAGTATCTGGCTGGACTTGGTGACGATAGTCCCTCTTGTTGACGTGCCAGAGTCACGGATTGCCTTCTCCAACGCCAGGTTGAAGAGGATGCAAGCTAGACCATCCCCTTGTCGGAGTCCCTTAAAGATGTTGATTGGTCTGGATAGCAAACCGGCTACTTTTACTTGGCTTGTGATGTTGGTCATGGTCAGCCTACATCGTCGTGTCAATTTATTTGGGATGCCGAATTCTCTCATGGCCTTATAAAGTTCTACTCTGGCTATGCTATCGTAGGCGGCTTTAAAGTCTATAAAGAGATGGTATGTTGGGATATTAAATTCCAGACTTTTTTCCATCACCTGCCTAAGGGTAAACATCTGATCAATTGTTGATTTGCCTGGTATAAAACCACATTGATATTTTCCGATTATGGTATTAGCGTATGGGGCTATCCGTTCTTGCAGGTTAGAGGAGAATATCTTATAGGATGTATTCAACAATGTTATACCCCTATAGTTGCTGCATTTTGTGATATCTACCTTCTTATGTATGGGACATATGATGCCTTTTCGACAGTCTTCTGGCATCTCTTTGTGTTCCCATACGTGTACTATGATTTCATGAATTGCTTGATATAGTGTTGGCCCTCCATGTTTGATCAGCTCGGCATACCATCGGCTCCTGAGGCCTTATTATTTTTGAGCCGATTAATCGCCTGTTTTATCTTCTCAATGCTTGGTAGCTGCAGCATGAGATCTTCTTCTTGAAATGTTGGAGTCTCAATTTCTTCCGTGAGCTGACCGTTCAGCAGTTCATTAAAGTACACTTTCCATGGCTCCAGAATGCCTTTAGGATCGGTGATCAGATTACCCTCTCCGTCTTTACAATATGTACAGCGTGGTGTGTATTGCGACATGTTTCTGACGGATTGGTCCGCACCAGGCGCGGAAATTCTCGCTCTCTATTTCTTTCCATTTCACAGACAATGTTTTTTTCCCAGGCTGCCTTTTATCGTCTGTGAAGTCTTTTTTCTATTCTTCTGAGCTCGCGTTATATGAGACTGTTGCATTCTTACGTTCAGACACTAGTTTGCATTCATCATCAAACCAGTCGCTCCGATCTCTGCGACTACTGCCTAAGATGGTATCAGCAGTACTAATGACTTTGTTCTTAAGGCGTGACCATTTTTTCTCTACGCCCGGCATTCTGTCCCCAGGACTTACTCTTCCCTCATCGAGCTCTCCGAGGGCGAGCCTTAGTGCGCGACTGTATTGGTTGCTTTTGCATTCATCGCGTAGAGCAGCTGTGTTGATTCGAGCCTGAACAGCGGATGCAATACTTCTTCGCATAGCAATCCGCCCTCGGAAAACCAACGAGATAGTGGTCCGAGTCGATGTTGGCACCTCGATACGTTCGTATCGTCCTCAGGCTCGAGTAGTGGCGGCGATCTATCAACACGTGGTCAATTTGGTTATGAGTGACTCCATCAGCCGATACCCAAGTGACTTTGTGGATATCCTTACGCGGGAGGCTGGTACTCGCAACGATCAATTTTGTTGATGCTGCTGTTGTCATTAGTGTTCTCATGCAAACTATGGGATCCTATGTACTGCCTGAATACTGGCTCCCTACCTAATTTTGCGTTGAAGTCACCAAGGATGATTTAAACGTCATACCTTGGGCAGGTATTGAGGGTCCTCTCTACAAGTTTGTAGTAGGAATCTTTTTCTTCTTCTTCGGACTCCTCAGTAGGTGCGTGAACGTTTATGAGGCTGATGTTATTGAATTTGCCTCGCACGCGAAGGGTGCATAGCCTTTCATTTATTGCGTTAAAGCCGATGACGGTAGGCATCATTTTTTGGCTGACTAGGAAGCCTACCCCGAGCACATGGTGTTTTGAGTGACCGCTAAAATATATGTCGTATTCTTTTTTCTGCATAACACCATTCCCTGGCCATCTCACTTCCTGAAGTGCTGTTATATCAGCTTTATACATGGCCAGGACATCAGCTAGCTGTTGTGCAGCTCGAGCTCTATAGAGCGTTCTGACGTTCCATGAGAAAATTCTTAAATCGTTTAGCCGTTGTCGTTGCTTGGTTCGTCGTTGAGAAATCAGTATATTTCCGAGGCTTGTTGTCGGGTTCTGAGTAATATTTTTTACGGGAGAGGTTACTAGCCCCTCGCCAACCCTAAGGAAGTGCTTGGAATTTTTGCTAATTTGTGTACAAAAATATACACAAATCATTGCCCGGGGACCACCACGTGGAGGTAAAGCAAGCCGCGGGTCCCCTTTGTCACTATTCAGACAACTCAAGAACATGAACTACCCAAAAACAACTTTGAAATTGATTCAAATGCAAGCTGATGATTTCAAAGCATATTCTGCAAAAGCAGGTCACTTTAAACAATTTCTCTTAAATACGAAAAGCATATCCAAAGAAAAAATTGAAGATATAAAAAGTCTTTTCCCTTTTATGTCTTCCGAAGATAAATTATACTACGAAGCTTTATTTAAATTATGTATTTTAATTATGTAAACATACTAGTAATAATTAATTTATTTATTAATTGAGAACGTTCTTTTTTTGTTAAGTTTTAATTCCAAAAGTGCTATTTTATTTTCTCGTACCTTTAAGAAAACAAAGTACAAAAATTTTATGAAGTCACTAATTTTAAGTTTATTTTAAATTTTCCTGGGTTTTTATCTTAAACTTGAAGTGAATATCCTTTTCAAAAGACTGTATGTAGAAGAAAAAGTTGCGAAGCGACCAATAGCCTCGGAAAAGGACGGATTTACTGTTGACGACCCGGAAAAACGAATCAAGGACAACGACCTTCGGATATGCACGTGGAATGTTAGAACTCTTAACAGACCACGTGCATCCAAACAACTAGCGGAGGCCCTAGACTGCTACAGAGCAGGAACTACTACCATCCAGAAAGTGCGATGGAATGGGCTGGGCAAAAGGAGGATGAAAAACTGTGACGTGTACTACGGTGATTGTGCAAGAAGACCACAGCGTTTATTTGGGTGCGGATTCGTCATAAGCGGTAGACTTAGGCAAGAAGTCTTGGGCTTTCGACACGTTAGTGAGCAACTTGTGACAATCCGTATCAAGGCTAAATTCGCCAACATTAGCCTAATATGCGCTCATGCCCCTACAGAGGACAAAGATGACGCCACCAAGGATGACTTCTATGAGCTCCTCGACAAAACATATGAGCAATGCCCTAAATTTGAGGAACAATGCCCTCTTTTGTGGCCCTTTCCATCGAACTGAATATGGCCAAAATGAACCAATTACTAAAATGATTAGAACAGTAAACAATTCCAACATTTTTGATTTAAACCTCTCAAAATCCTCTCTCAAACTAGCTCTTCAATCTTAATCTTCCTCTTTTTATCCTCATCTTTTTTCTTCACCTTAGCTTTAAGATTTAATTGTTATCTAGTTTTAAGATATTATGTGCTTGTACTAAGCGGAATAAATAAATATTTAACGAATATGCAAGTTGATAAATAAACAAAAACATGTTTTAAAAATATCAAGTTATTATATTTATTTTATCCAGGAATTAAATTTCATTGCAATCGCGAGTTAGCTGCTTTGTTTCATTTTATTACAATTCTAACTTCTTTGCTCTTTCTCTTCCTCTTACGCTCTCTTAATTTACTTTACTGCAATTGAAGTAGATATATATATATATAGAATAGTTTTTAAAAAAAGTTTAAACGCCTTTTTAATTATTTTAAAAATGTGAAAAACTGTAATTTTTAAAAACGTTAAAAAAAACGTTTTTTTAAACAACTTTTTTCAAAAATTCCAAAAAAAAATTCAAAAATGCAAACATAAGCAGTTAAAAGACCTTCATGTAAAAACCGACCGTTTGTTTTTATTCCATTTTCTCGAAAACTGTTTAACCGATTTATTAAAAAAAAAATGCATGTTCAGGAAGACGCGTATGTCGCCAAAGTAAATTTAAATTAAAATATTTTCGAAAAAAATCTGTTTTAATACATATATTTTTCTTTTTTTTGAAAAATCAATATTTTGAAAACGAGTTAGTGGATTTTTTTTAAATATTGTTTTTAAATTTAAGCTATTCTTGTGCTTAACTATCATTCTTGATATATTTATTTTTTAATCTAAACAAAAATCTTAAAAGAAAACTGTTTTATTCGAAAACGGTTAGTAAGATTTCGAAAAAAAACACACTTTTTGACATTTTTTTAAGAAATAAAATGGCGTTTAAATTATTCATCTTAAGACTATTTTACATATTTTCTTCGAACAATCACGTCGCAAAAAATGAATAAAAACATTGAAGTTCCCTATTTTTACTTCCGATTATTGGTACTTTAATGCAAGTTATGCATTCGTGCAGGTTAAAAATGTTGAGATAGCAATCAAACATGACATTACGATGATAGAAAACAATTTTTCAGTTGCTGGCGAATTTCTGTCCGTCTGTCTGTCTGTCTATCTGTCTGTCTGTACGGATGTATTTTGGACTGCAGCCTAAACGGTTGTTCCAATCGTCTTCAGATTTAGAACTTAAAGTTATTTTGACATTTTACAGAGGAGTTTTTTCCATTTTTTTTAGCTCAAAAATTAACAGTTCCTGTCATATAACCGTTTATTTTTCTCGAAAACCGCTCCAAGAAATCAGTGTACTATTGTAGGTAAGCATTATATTTTGATGGAAAAAAATTAATACGGTGGGCTAAAAACGGTACCTCCCATAGGACCGTTTCTTTTTCTTCGACTTTCTCGAAAACTGATGATCCGAATACTATCAACATTGATATTCAAGAAGATGTAGATAGTATTATTATTAGTAATTTCGCATTAAAAAAAAATCACACTTTTTCTTGAAGAAATAAAGTGGCGTTTAAATTATTTCACTCAATACAATTTAACGTACTTTATTCGAACAATCAAAAGTCACATAAATCAAATAAATGCTTTGATCTTAACTTTAATCTTTTTAAATTTTATTCTACAATGTCACCGCACATATGAGCAATTTCGTGCGATCCAGTCGTGCAATTTATTTTATTAAATGTATAAAATTGTGATTTGAGGGAGATCCTACTTATATTATAATTGTGAATATTTGTATGTTTGGATGTTTGGATGTTTGTTCCCTTATCACGCTTCAACGGCTTAACGGATTTGGATAAAATTTGGTAGATAGGTGGATAATGTGCTGGATTGAACCATAGGCTACTTTGTATCCAGAAAAAAATAACGGTTCCTGTAGGAGAGTCTTTAATGAGAGGATTCACTACACCATAAAGAAATATGGAGATATGGAGGAATAAGGATACAGAGATAAAGAGTTATAGAGATTTAGATACAGAGATTTAGTTAAATATTAAGATAGTTTTAATTTAGTTTAAGAATGTACCGTTAGCATTTAACGTTTTCAAATAAATAAAGAGATATGAAGATACAGAGACAGAGAGACACAGACGAAGTCGCGGATAGAAACTAGTAATAAAATAAATACAAATTCTAAGAAAGAAAACAAATAAAGTGAAAGATAATATAATTGAAAAAGAAATATATAATAATTTCTCCTTTTTCATTGCAAATATGATACAATCCCGGTCTGTTTAACTATGAAATGACAAATTTTATTTTTCACAACCAAATCATCCCGTGAAGAACTCCGCAATTTTGGGACTAATTTTGTATCAAACAACCATATGTATCAGAGGCAAGTGATAGGGGACCGATCCATTTTACGACAGTTTTTAATGTTTTATTAATCAATATTGGTTAATAAAACTTCTAATGCATTATTAACAATAAATTAATCTTACAAAAGCTGCAGCATTTTTCTTTTAGTACCTTCTAGTACATATTGTTACATGAATTTATCACAATGAGCTTGGGAATCGCATTAAGTGAGCTCATGAAATGATAAACTGAAAAGTCTCTGTGAAAAGTAAAATTGTAACATTTTAATTATTTCACATTTTCAGAGATCGGGATCGACCCCCAGGACATATGCATAACATTTTTTATATGATAGACACATTTGTGGGGCGCCACACACAAAAATTAGTACCTTATTCAAGTAAATTAGCTTTAGGTAGGAGCTTCTGCTATCTTTACAGCGTAATATATATAAGCTTTTATAAATATAGTTTGGTGCACCATAGGGTCGGAAATTTTTGATATGATGTTTGGGATACCCGGTAGATAGCGACAAAAAACCCCACAACCACGCCCCCTCTGCCCCTTCTCGATCAGGTAAAAATGTTTGAAATTCGGCAATTTTTTACTATAACTCCTTTCTGGTGAATATTAACGAAAATGACTCAATATGGCAACTTGTATAAATAAAATTTCCGACAACCAAATAGAAAGAAGCAATGAAGCAGCCCAAAATGTCCAAATTGTGTTAGGTTCGAAAAAGTATACCTTTTTTCAAAGCGCTATATCTCAGTAATAAATTGACCTAAAAAAAAACCGTCTCGTTAAATCCACACACACACACCCCAATATCTACATCTACTTTCTACTTTAACAAAACTCCGCCTATTTTGAATTTCTTTTTCTCTTCTTGTAGTTTTTGAATTTAAGTGGAATTATTTTGGAATTTACGCCTGTTCTTTTTCATGTTCGCCTAGTGGTTGCGATCGATTTTGGTTGAAAGAACAGCAGTACAGCTGCGTGCGTCACTTTTCTTATCAGCATTATCAGCATGAGTTTTATCAGCATGAGTCATGTTATTTCGTATGTGTAGCCTGTCATCGATTTACAAAACGTTATCACGTCAAAAAGTATGAGGGCACTTTTTATAGATAATTGCAAACTTTACAGAAGTATAAAAAATGTTCGTCTGATACGAAAGAAAAATGTATTATTATTATAACTATAGTAACATAGTTCGCAGTTTATTATACCTACATACATATTCTGATGTTTTTTAAGGAATTTAAGTCGATTGATAATTACTTTATCTGTATTAGTGCTTTTAATTTGCTAAACCAAAATCAAGTAATTTTGATATTGTGTAGGGGGCCCCAAATGCCAAGAGGCCCTGGCCCTCTTAGTCCGGTCCTGTGAGTAGAGTATTTGTGAGTTTTGAGACGGAAGCAGCGAAGATGGGTTCAGCAGTCAATCCTCAATAAGGGCAAAACCAAAACCAAAAACGTCTTGGACCAAACCTCACTAAAGGCAACTATTTTGTCTACCTGAGCTCCACTGTACACACTCCAGCAAGATAGCACCTTCTTGCATTTTGACGTCATCAGTGACCCTTATTTGCTAAATTAACTGTTAGAAAAGTCCATCAGGTTACCCTTCATCACACCTTCGGGAGTTCTGTCGAATACTAAAGGGTGTTTTTCTTAGAAGTTTTGGCGGAGAATGTTAAGAGAACAGACGTGCTTTTAATTCGCTCCTTATATTCAATTATTTAATAACCAGTGACATTAAAATAAATTTAAAATCAAAGTCGTTAATTCAAATAAAATAATCTCATCTTATTTTCTGAGTCCATTTGTCTTCAAATAAGTGACAAAACACCAATTAAACTATACTAAATAATTATTTAATTTCTGTGAAGTTTCCTTCATTTGTTCGCTATGTCTAACGCTACCACTCGCCGACAGGCATTAGAGCTTAAAGAGAAAAAAATAGTTGCCTCTTCTTCTAATGCAAACAATTCATCATCACCAGCAGTTAATACGAAAATAAAATCAAATTTGCCACCAAAGAAAGTTTCTGAAAAAAAAATACACTTTCTGACAAATTTCGAGATTTCGAAACAGATTTAGCCAAAAAGTTTAAATCCTTGCTTATCGAATTTAAAAGTAATTTTAATAAAAAAATAAGTGATGCCTTATCCGTTCTTGAAACCAGAATACTACAATTTGAGGGCGACATTTCTGTGCTACGCAATGACAACCAGAGACTTAAAGAGGCGCTCTCTGATTTGCATAGAAAAGATCGGCTATGTGACGTGATTGTTCGTGGAATACCATTGAAGCCTAACAGGCCGACTCCACACGATATAATTTCTCTCAGGATCTTCAACATGAGATGAAATATCCAATGGAGTCGCGTTGTTTCGGAGTCGCGTTGTTTCGGAGTCGCGTTGTTTCGGAGTCGCGTTGTTTCGGAGTCGCGTTGTTTCGGAATCGCGTTGTTTCGGAGTCGCGTTGTTTCGGAGTCTGTTGGGATGTTAGACATCTCTCTCCGCGGTTCTATCTTGACATCAATGTCTTGATAACAATTTGACGTTTGTGTTTTTTCTTTCTTTTTTTAGGGTTCATCTCATTATTTTTTGTCTCTCATGCGGGTTTGTTTGTTTGCAGTGAAAAGCCTGAATACAGTATTTTTATTAGTTTATGTGTATTAACAAGAGTAAATAAGACAACATCTATATTTTTTTAATGGAATAAATGTTTTAAAATGATAAAATTAACAAATATAAGAAGAAGAATTTCTATCTATTGACTTTTGTCAGAGATACAAACACATTCGCCTCTCTTGCTTTAATGAAATATCAAGACATGAATTTCCCAGCGAAGAAAAAAGAAAATGGTCTGATATTTATGTCAGAGATATAATACAGATATCATGTGGAGTCGGCCTGTAATGAACGACCAGCTGATGTGGCAAAGGCCATCGCTTCTAAATTACACCACCAAATCTCACCACACTTTGATGCCTTTCGGCTTAAAACGAAATCAACGGATGGTAATTGTCCTCTACTTATCAGACTCTCTTCCAATATGGAGCAAAGTGCATTGCTTTCTGACTTTAGATCGAACGGTGGTCTGACTGTTGAACAGCTAGAGAACCAACATCATATTTCTGATATCAACAACACCACTACAAGAAGAAACACCACTCGCATCTACACAAATGAGAGCTTAACTCAAGAGAACAGCTCCCTGTTATGTAATGCTCTTCAACTACGGAGAGAAGGCCTACTTTTTTCGGCAAGAACCCGCAATGGTCATGTTTACATCAGAAAAACTAAAGATGACACGTAGGTGAAAATTGAACCAACAACAAAACTGCTTTAATCACTTTGATATTCCCCACCTTTGTCGTTAACCGATCTGGAGCATTTTCACCATAGCTGCGTTTATGTATAAGTATGTTATCTATCTATATTAGTAAAACAAAACATTGTATTTTCTTTATCATCACCATTCTCTTTTTTATTTTAATTTTTTTTTATATCTTTATTTTATCATCTTCTCATCTTTCTATAAATTCCTGCTAGTCTTTTTTTTCTCGCTATTTCTTTTTTTCATACATCCTTATAAATTCTTCATAATTCTTTTTGTTTCTACTCAGAATTCATACAAGACTTATTTAAATTATTATCTATTATCACTCAATTTCAATATTTATTTTTTGTTGTTTTTATAATTTTTTTTCTTCTCCTTGTACGCGTTGCCGTCGTTGATGGATAGTGTGGGTGGTGAAGTTTGTGTTCGGTCAGTCATGA
Organism: Platycheirus rosarum; assembly: GCA_963971375.1. Lineage (NCBI taxonomy): Eukaryota > Metazoa > Arthropoda > Insecta > Diptera > Syrphidae > Platycheirus > Platycheirus rosarum. The sequence continues at coordinate 1,692,001 of OZ020508.1, forward strand.
AAATACTATCGAATGCTTGCGAGGGTCTTAAAATATGTTATCTTAATGCTCGAAGTTTGAACTTAGCAAAGTTGGACTATTTAAGATTTCTTTTACATGATTTAAGGATTGAATTGATTTGCGTTACTGAAACGTGGTTGGGTTCAGGATCAGAAAACACAAATGCAGCTAGTATTAATCAATTTGTATAATATTCGCAATATAGAGTTACTACAACAAAAGGTGGAGGAGTTGCGGTATACTGTAGATCATCTTTAAAGTCAAGAATACTAAAAAAGTCTGATAGCAGTGAAGTAGAATATCTTTTAATAGAAGTAAGCGATGGTAATATAAAAATGCCTTGTTGGTGTAGCTTACAATCCTAAGCGATTTTACTCTCCAGAACCTTTATTTTTGGCTTTACATGACTTTACCGCGATTTATGAACATATTATAATATGTGGTGACCTAAACGCGGATCTTTTAAAATATGACACCAAAGCTCATCAATTGTTAGATTTTACTGCTTCATCCGGATTATCCATTGTTAACTCTTATCCTACACGTTTTGCTCCGAATGCTCTCCCAAGGTTTCAAATCGATCATACATCTTATTTCAAGATCAACTCTCTCTTGCGGGCGTTTCTGATCATGATTTATTGTTTTGTACCTACAATGTTGACTTGTCTCGTTCTCTGTTACCATCATATTTCCAGAGAGATTTTAGAGATTTTGAATCTATTGACAATAATGCTTTGCACATAGACGCAAGCCTTGTACCATGAGACTGTTTCTATAAATTGGATATTAATAATAAAGTCAATCACTTACAAACATTATTGTCAGACCTTTTTGACAGACATGTTCCTATAAAAACTGTAGAAATTCGTAATAAAAACTGTCCTTGGTTTTCAATCTGGCAATACTTTTTTCGGAGTTGGTCTTTTTGACAGCTGTCACTTGAGTGGAGAGTGCCTGTATTTCTCTCCAATTTTGAAGTACAGAACTTTTAAACAAATGTTCAACGCTACATCCTTTAAAATCATTTCTTTTCTTAACGCTCCGGCTGTGTTTTATCGACATTATAAGGGTAGACACATAACCTCAAAACATATGCATATTCCAAATATCAATACTTAACCTGGTTGACTTTCCTCTTAAAATGCTTTAAACCTTCCATTATTCTAAAAAAAAAAATCCAATAATTAATAAAAATGTTTTTTCTGTGTCGACTTTCCCATAATAAAATTAAACAACCCCAGATGATGGCTTCCAGATAAAAAAAAATTAAATTGGTCCATCACATACCAACTTCCATCAAAAGTCCTGACATCGCTTTACATCGGCGACCCATTGATAGAACGGCGGCGATGCGAGGTCCTGTGGCAGAATCAGAGGAGGCTGCAAAACGTACACACAATGTTGCTTAATTCAATTTCGACACCACATGACCTCCTGGGGCAAACAGGACCAAAAGGTCCCCACCACGCTTCGGTGGCGATATAATTGAATGATCAGACTTTTTTTTTATACAAATATCAAGTTTAAACCTTCACTGGTAGACTAATCTACTGTTGACACACATATCCGTGCTAAATTGAATTTTGGTGTGCGTGCCTCCGCATCAAATTCATAATCCCAGAATTTTCACATAAATTAAGCACCAGGACCAGGCACGAGTAATAATAATTGCTTCCCTAACCGCACGGTGCTCAATAACAATAATTATAACTATTTTGACCGAGAAGTATGGAACGGTCTTCAGTCCTGGTCTTCCACGTGTACACATGCAATCGAACCGAATTACCAAATTCTAATTGATTGGAAGCCGTGTCCCAACACACAAATAAAAACTCCTATTTCATCCCCAATATATGCATTGTTGCGGCTACCGGAAACTAATGGAGACTGAGAGGAACCACCAAATAATTAAAAATAAAGTTACCGCTCCATTAATGCGCCCAGGCACGCACGCAGCCCGTTTACCTTGATTTGACGGCATATCGGGGGGATGAAGCACCCCACCATCCCTGTAAGCCAATCGAAGGCTTACGCTACCTCACGTTTAAAATGTTCATTGTGCAAATTAAAATAACCTCCGTAACGTCGAACGGGAATAGGATTGGGAGACTTAGGGGCAAACCGTCCTCCTGATTGCCTATCGTATGTGAATTCATCTTTAGTGCCTGATGATGGCCCCCTCTGCCTTCGGCTAGGTCGGGTGCTGGAAATTTCGGTGAGGACAATTATTTACTTTTTCCCTGGTTAGCAGGAACATAAAGCTGGGGCAGGTGGGTACTTTTTTCAGCTTTCGCCGCAGTTTCTCTCTCTTAATTAAAGCTTAACTGCGGGAAATCTAGTCCGGTAGACAAATTGGACGCGAAAGTCCTGGTAGACTACCTAAGCCCACCTACCCTGCCACCCAGCAAATCCAGGTGATGGTCTTGCGGTGAAGTTGAGACGGAGAATGTTTTTATTACATTCACGAAGGGGTTGGGGGGCTGACTGACCGACCTACTGCAGAAAGGAACTTATAACAGTAGTTGCAGCGAATTTGTATGTAAAAAGGTGGATCCTGTGTAACTCGCTATCTCTGAGTCAGGAGCTTGTTATCCTTCACATTAGGTGTTCCGTTTTGTTGGTTTTGTGTTGTTCGTCCCCTTTGTTTCGCAGACGGTGGGGGAGCATTTAATGAATTAAGAGGTTAGCTATATAAGTTGTTTTCTGCTGAACGAGATTGCGAAATGGGCTTGGGTTTGGGATTGTAATAGCAAAACCATCGAGCGCACAGGAGCTGAAGATAAACTTTTAACAGTGTTGCCAGATAACTGAGGTTGTAAATCAACTTGAATGAGTAATGAAGAAAGGCATTGTGTGGTATTTATCCCTTCCGAACAAAGATAGAGGGTTGAGCTCCCCGAAGAAGTTTTACCTTAATGTAAGAAGCATTTCATAAGATTTAAATGAATTAAAATAGCCCCACAGAACCATGGCAATGGAGAGTCTTGGATTAAAAAAAAAAAAGTGTTAAGCTTACAAATTATTCTGTCACACCGCCTGGGGCTGGAAAAAAATGATACAGACAGTTATTGAATTGTTTCAACGGCCATGTTGGAAATATTGAAAACAAACGAACATGTTCATTGCAAACCGTTGAAAAGGATGTCTCTGGCTAAAACAGAATGCATGGGCTGTCAGAGCTGGAGTCGCCTCTGACACGGGTTGATTTTTTTTTTTCAATTCGGTTTGACTGTTTTTTTAATTGTTTCGCATGAAGTGAGACACTATGTCAAGTGACGTTTTTAATTAACTCACATTGGCAAATTAAAAGACTCCAGCAGGTTGATTAATACATGAAGGGAAATTTGTTGGTTTGAGAGTTGGAAAAAGTCAAATTAACTGTGTTTTAACTGAATGTTGGAAAAATACACGTGAATTTTTACGAAGTCACTTGCGATCTGCTCACGTCATTCATACGCAGAGACTTGTCAGAAAATTCTTCAACTGTGTACTCGCTGGAGGAACATTGTGTAAGGGAACTTCAACTGTCAAGCAGTTGGGTGATGATTGAAGGTTTTTTTTTTTTTTGCATAATTTGCATACTTGGGTTTATTTAATGAAGTCGTATTCAGTGTGCAGGGAAATTAATATATTATGAGAAGGATTTTGCAAAAAAAAAAAAAAAATATTTTATTATGAAGAAAATTTCTCGTAAAAAAGATTATTTCTTGGAAAGGCATTTGAATTGCGACAATGAAATCATTACAATTATTTTCTGGTAAGGATTTTTCTTAAGAAGTTGTCACATTCATTGTTCTGAATTTACATATAAATAATAAAAAAAAATAACCTTTTAGTCATGAACAGTTGATTTTTAATGCTGCATCACAAATGTAAACATTGATTTTTACTTGCGATTATAGGGACTATAAGGTGAGTTTAGGATTCGTGAATTAAAAAAAAATTGAGATAACAATCAAACATGACATTAAGATCATAGAGAAGTCTAAAAAAGTGATCGAGAAAAAATGCCTGTCTGTCTGTCTGTCTGTCTGTATGTCTGTTTGTCTGTCTGTCAGTATGTATAACGAGCTGCAGCCTAAACGGCTCAAGCGATTATCTTCAAACTTGGTGTGTGTGATTATTTCGGCATTCCCCAGAGGGGAAATTGTAATTTTATGTTTAGGCCTAAAAATAACGGTACCTGCCATATGACCGTTTAGGAATATCTTATTTTTCTCGAAAACGGCTACAACGATTTTAATGAAAATTTTTGAGAATTTCTCTGTTGGTATTGGCTATTATTTGTAATATATGTATATATATACGGTAAAAGTCTATTAACGGGACCTTTCATGTAACGGTTTTTTTAATTTTTGGCTTTCTCGTCACGGCTTTTTGGATTTCTGTCAAAATTTATATTTAAGAAGATCTAGCTAGCCAAATTAATTCTGCATATCAAAATGTTCAATAACTTTTTTTTTCTAAATAAAATTAATATTTGATTTTTTTTTTTGAAAAATCAACATTTTGAAAACTAATCAAAAAAATAATTTTAAATTTTAAAGCCACATGTATATTAATAAATTCTAAAAAACTGCATACCAAAATCTAAAAAATATTTTTTTTTTAAATTAATGAATTTTATCAAAACCGGTCCTACAATTTTCGAAATACATTTTTCCTTTGTTATTTAAGACATGTGATGGCATACTTCATTTTTACTAAAAACCGTTAAGTATTGTGGTTTTTAATACTTTTTATAAGTTCAAACTGTGTTATTTTCAGCGTAAATGTTAATTGTTACTGTCAAAGATCTTGCTTTCCAATGTATTTATGCACATAAGAGCAAGTATGTGCGACCCAGTCGTGCCGATTTTTTGTTCATAATTTGTTGTCTTTGAAATGTTTGTTGTTTGGGTAGGGAATATGTGATATTGGCCACGACCACGCCCGGTCGCTAGATTGTCAATTCGTGTAGTGCGGCTAAAGAATGAGTCTCTATACTTAACAAGGGCGTCCGAAATTAGGCTCAAGGGTAAATCTATGAGCATTCCTAGCGGTATGAGTATTACGGGGAAAACTGTTTAAGAGGAGGAATGCAACTGGCTATTTCGCTGGAGCATTCTTTATAAAATAGGCGATAGAATAAGGAGAAACAAGAAACATTGCGACGATGTTCTAGTGAAAAAAATGTTTCTGTTATATCCTTATCCCCTATCATTTTCAATGCATTTTTCTGGATTTTATCCAGGAAACGCAAGTGAGTAACAGGGACACCTGCCCAAATATGAGAATTGTACTCAAGCTTCGGGCGAATGTACGCTTTATAAGTATAGTAGCCAGATCTTAGGGGGAGAAGTACTTCTTGCAAAAAAAAAAAACTTAAATATTTCGCAACATTTTTGGCGATATCATATAAGTGTTCATTCCACAGAAGGTGGTTTGTGATACACATACCTAGAACGCAAAGCTGTTCAGTTTCCTCGATGAAAGTACCACTCATGGATAGTGGCATGGGGGTAGGTTATGCTTTAAGGACAGAAGGCAGCATTGAGTTTTTGAAACATTAAATTCCACACAATTAATATTTCCCCATTGAACAATGCTGGCCAGATCGGAAATTAATGAACTAATCATACGTTGCCGTTGCAGTTCCACATCCGAAGAACAGGGAAGTGAATGCGGAAACGAGTATGAGAAGCCTAGGTTACTGTCATCAGCAAAACAATTTAATGGATTAGAAGTCTTAGATAAGAGATCACTGATATAAATAAGGAATAGTGTCGGAGACAGAACTGAGCCTTGGGGAACACCAGCATTTATTTTGTGACTATCAGACCGGAAGCCATCCAAAACAACGCGAATTGAACGTTCCGAAAGCTAATTTCTAATCCATCGATTAAGAGGTTCACCGATTCCAGATGCACGCATTTTCAACAAAAGAGTTTGATGCCAAACTCTATCAAATGATTTTGAAATATCAAGTGCAATAATATGACTTTCTCCAAAACGATTTAAAGATTGATTCCACTGTTCGGTGAGATATACAATTACAATCATATCACCAATGGACCTATTGCTACGAAAACCGTATTGCCGGTCATTAAAAAGTTTCCGGGTCTCTAGATATTTCTTATGGAAAGAAGGGATGTAAGTGCAATTGGTCGGTAGTTAGAGGGAGATGAAGATACGCCTTTTTTAGGTATGGGCTGGACAAATGTAGTTTTCCATCCTCTTGGATAGAGGCCTGTAGAATACGACAGATGGAAAAGCTTACACAGTGCTTTTGCCAGCGTGGAAGCACACCTCTTCAGAACTTTAGGGGAAATACTATTCGGGCCAGCGGATTTGTGAATATCGAGATCCTTAAGAACTCTTGCAACTGTACGAGCTTGAAAAAAGATTTGTCCCATAAAACCATTTACGTTATCAAGAATTAGCTGCAAACAATGTTGCAAATAAATCAGCTTTCGCTTGGGAGTTGACCACAGAACCACAGACGAAGTGGAGTTATGTATGTTTTTTACGAAGGACCAAAAATTTGAACTTCCTTTAGGACATGTTAATATTTTTTGCCTTGAATTTTGTTCGTGTAAAAATTTTGTTCTTTGAATTACGGGCATTGCAGGTCTTTCTGGCTTGTTTAACCTTTTTTTTTGATTTTCCTCAGAAAGGTTGGCTTTAAAATATCGGAAACTTACTTCTCTCATCCTGATAGCCTCTTTACAATTTGAGTCAAATCAAGAATTTACTTTTGGTTTGATACTTTTTAGTCACTTGGAATAAATGTTCTCATACCAAGGAGAATAATATTTGTAATCATATCGGCATTACAATCTATGTACGTCACTACCAAGGAAGCATAGTATAAGTTATAAAAGAAATTGTTTAAACCTTCCCACTTGACTTACTCGTAACGCCATACGGTTCTTTTTGGGAAGTTTCCTTTAACCTTTCAGGTGGAGCACGAGAAATTTACCGATATGATACAGTGGTCCGACGTTCCCAGAGGCGAAAGTACATTGATGGTATACTTATTAGGATGAGATGTAAGAAAAAAGTCCAAGGTGTATGCGGAGTGACCTGCAATGTCAGGTATTCTTGTTGGCTCGTCAACAAGCTGCGTCAAGTTGTTTAGCTCTGCGAAGATCTCGGTGTACCTTCCTTCGGGTGTGTTCTGGCCAGGCTAGCGAAGCCACGTAGAATTATAAACATTTAAATCACCCGTAATAACGATTTCAGTGTGGGGGTAATTAGAAACAATTCTTTGGATAGATCCAGACAGCGCAGCGCATCGAAATAGTCATAGGTCGAATTACTGTCCAGATTTGGACTTCTATATAAAGGGTTGTCCAATAAGGATTTGACAACTTTTTTTTAAATAAAACGCAAACCATTTGAGATATTCCAAAAACATTATTATCAGCTTGAAGTACAATCAAGACATTTATGAATGAAACTCGACTGCGTTCATATGGCCACCACGGGAACGTTTGCAGCGGTCGATTCGTTGGACCCAATTTTCGATGACTCGGCCACACATTTCGGCCGAAACGGCCGCTATTCCACGTTCAATGTTGGCTCTGAGCTCTTACTAGCCCCAAAGAAAATAGTTTAGAGGCGATAAATCGCATGGACGAGGCGGCCAATCGACTGGCCCATTTCTTGAGATAACACGCTCATTAAACTTACTCTTCAATAAATCGATTGTAAGGTGGGCTGTGTGGCTTGTGGCACCATCCTGTTGAAACCACATGTCGTCTAAGTCCATATCTTTCAATTCGGGCCACAAATAATCGAATATCATGGCGCGATAACGATGAACGAAAAAATATGGTCCAATAACGCCGCCAGCATGCAAACCGCACCAAACAGTTATTTTTTGTGGATGAAATGGTGATTCATGAAGCAAATGTGGATTTTCACCCGACCAATAACGCATATTTTTCTTATTGACGAAGCCATTGAGCCAAAAATGAGCTTCGCCACTTAACTGGGCGAACACAATGCAAAAACGAAGCTGGAATACGGAGCAGCATGCGTATTAGCTGTCAAACGAGGACGTACGTCCCAGCTTGCAACTGCCCACAATGGCGCTGTGCAGTTTTTTGACATAAGTCAGATATCAGCCCATTTATTATAATACCTTGTTTACATCGCTTCTTTGTTTCTTCTTTTTTTGGCACAAAAACAAATTTAATGAAAATTTAAAAAAATGTTAGGGTTGAGTTTTGGCAGTTCTCGTTCGCGAAAGAAAATGCTAGCATGTCCACACAATGGCCGTCGCGCATGTACACTGCTTCTCTCCCCTTAAAACTACTCCTACACCAGGAAGAACTAGTCTCGTGTGCGGAGGCCCAATCATATTTTTCGTTTGTGGTAATGGATAATTTTTGAAACAACGCAGTTTATATAGAAATATGAAAGTATTGGAAATTGCGATAATCAAGATCAAGACCATGAAGGTTCTCTTTTTTCGGTTTTTTTCTGTGCTAGAATTCCAACTAGATAGGTTTCCTTTCAAAATTTGAAAAAAAAAACAGCCAGCCATTCTTCATATGTCTTCTCATCGGGAAGAAGAGTAGCCCAGAAATTTCAGGATACCTTTGGATTTTTTCGCTGTTTCCATATGTTCTACAATCAACTTTTAAAGTTCTTATTTTTAGACCATGTCAAACATTTTCTTTTTCAAACGAGAAACATCAAAGCTCATCCCTTAAAATATCGTTACTTCTTTCCCCTGCTGATATACACCTTTTACAATTTTTGTAAAAATAAGAATGAAAAAAACTACCTAAAATAGGAATTATGTAAACGTACCTTATCAAAGATCTTTCAAAAAGAAAGCACCACTATTGTGTTCCATTTGTTTCTTTGTGAAATGTCAAAAAACTGCACGTCTTTATTAAAAGTTAACCAAGTGCCTGTCCATACGGTGATTGTTGAGTGCACTCACGGCACAACAGCTGTGTCCATATTGTGTTGTGATAACTTATGTACTATTGCTCAAGTGTGACAAGGAAAAATAATAATAAAATATTCTTGGCTCTTTCACACCTACAAACTCAATAATAGAAAAACGGAACAATATAGAAATGGAACTGTACTATCCGCAGAAAATTCAGTTCGGTTCATGAGTATTTACACCCTTCGCCACTTTACCCTTCACTATGTGCCTGGCCACATTGACGGAAGCGCGCAATTGCATCACTGCAAACTCGGGTCTGCACACTGAGATAAACTGACACGAGAGGAACGTCTGAAAAGTAAAACACAGCTTTTCTCTAAAAAGAAAGGTTGTTTCTGTGCTAAGAATCTATTCCCAAAAGTGTTTTATATGTGTTTTGTTTGATAAGCTTATATTTCTAAATATTTTTTTAAGGTCTATCTATGCGCATATAAATAAATAAATAAATTTATTGGCGCGACAGCTCCTTAAGGAGCCAAGACCTAGTGACTTATACTCTCAACCATTCCTGTGTGTGTGTTGTTACTCTGCAAGAATGGAAGGGACCTACAGTTTACCGCCGAGTCCGAACGGCTACATGAGATGCACTTTTTCGAGACAAATTTTACTCTTGAAGGTTTTGTCAGTTCCTCGCAAGAGGCAGTACCCCAGAAAAAAAGGTGGTTATGAGCTGGATTTGAACCCAGGTTCTTTCGCTTAGCAGTCCGACACACTAACCACTAAGCCACGGGGCACGGGCGCATATATTTTTTTTAATTAGTAAAAGCACTCAAATCAATACAATTCAAGTGAAGCGTATGAACCTTCCATCACGGTGATAAAATGCAAATGAATGTATCTGTAAAAAATGAAACGACATGAGAAGGAAACTTGAGTCACAGAGTTTTAAAATAAATTATGAGATTCCTGCAGATTTTGGATTCTTTAGCCCATCTCTTTCCTTCTTATTAATAATCATTCCTTCTCTTTTACATTTTGATTCAAGCATGTGCGCTTCCGTCAATGTGGCCAGGCAGTATTGCAGCTCCGTCTGCAGCTGCGTCCCATTGTGTTCGCAACATTGAATTTCTGTATATTCAACATTTTTGACATCTGTTCCAGTTCCTGCTCCGTCTTCCGTTCCAGCTCATTGTGTTCAGCCAGTAAGCTGTTTGTACGATGAAATTCAACAATTAAACGCTCTTAAATTTGCGGTCACCGACTCCGAATTTCGGTAGAAAATTTTTATAATTTGCAGACGTTGTCCGCTCGTGTTCTTTTCCATGATGAAAATGTTGAGTTTACTGAATAAATTGCTAATGGCATTTCGATGATTAGTCAAGGGATGCGTTCACAAATTAAATTTAAAGTTGTCAAGTCTCTATTGGAAAACCCATTATAAAATATGTGTGTATTATGTACCACATGAAATTAAAGTCTGTGTTTACACATTGACCATATTGTGGAAGAAGCTGGTAACCAACATCATTCCTGACGTAAACCATGGTAGGGAAAGGATAATGGCACTAAACTGTACCCATGTAGGATGAATTCCAAATGATCAGAATGTTCACCTATCAGTGCCAAAACAGCTGGCCTGTATTTCGCAGTGTGGACTTATGCAGCACAGAAATTCTTTCTATTGGTATTGCAATTTTCGAGTCTCGATTGCAAATGTTGTTTTGCTAAAATCTAAACTGTCTTAAGGCGAAGTAAAATGGAAAAATTGTGAACGGATTCAGGATCATAACAATCGTCAGTTACAGAAGAAGAAATCTGGGCTCAAATCCATAGGCTTCCCTATCCAGCATTTGAAGTTCAAATCTTGCAAAATACAACTTTTTTTCTTAATAAGCCTTATACCAAAGCTTATTGGGCTTTTTTTTGTATTAAATGTTCACAGGAAACTATTCGAAACCGCTGTTTTACTGGCTGTTAATTTTTCAATGAACATCAAAACCACATACAAAGTTTTCAGTGTTAATTATAATACGAACAACAACTTGTAAAAGTGTTAACACTTATACGCGTATGAAACACACTGACTCTATTGGATGATTAATAAATCAAAACCGCACGTAGGTATGAGCAATGTTAAAAAAAAAAAAATAATTGGACATCCTGTCACCGTGACAAGCTATAAAAGCAAATAAAATAAAGTGCACCACTGGGTCGCACGAACTTGCACTAATGTGCGACAGTGGTTTTTGGTGCTTGAGATTTTTGAAAACAAAGAAGAAAAATCATTTAAAATTTTGTTAATCACTTAAAAATCACTAGTTTTTTGGAAAAAATGAAGCAAGCCATTTAATTTCTTTTACAGTTTTGAATTTTAAGGAAACATTTTTGCAAAATCGTTAGACAAGTTTTTTTAATAAACAGTTTTTTGAAAAACTTTTCGAAAACATATCCCAATTTTTTTGAGTATGCCAACAGCTGTTAGTTATTATTACAAACCAATTTTTTTTTTATTTTTAACAAACCGTTTTTGAAAAAAAAAACAAAAATTAAAAAAAAACTAAAAAAAATTCTTTAATTTTTTTAATTAATTTAATTATTTTTTTTTCGGAAAAATTTAGTATTCAATAAAATTTGAAAACTAAATGTCTATCGAGGAAAAAAATATTGAAAATCGCTCGACCAGTTTTTTTAAAAAGTCGTTTTTTTTAAATTTTTCGAATAAATATTTAAAAAAAATTTATTATGTCATTATGTCATCTGGAAAAATTATTTAAAAAAATTCAATCAGTTTTTAGAAAATTTTAAAAAAATTGAATTCGAAAATTTTGAAATGCAGTATTCATTGAATTATAAATTATTGAAATCGGAATAATGGTTTACGATAAAACTGAATTTGAAAAAACCGGTTATATGAGAGGTCCCGTTATAGAACAAATTTCGAAAAAATTATTCCAACTGAAAGATGTATTGTTGTAAAATAATAGCAGCCTGGAAGTTTTATCAAAATCCGTTATCAAAAGCCGTTTTCGAACTTTTTGTTAAAGATTGTGTGGCAGGTACCGTTATTTTTCGATCTGGAGCAAAAATGAAAAACACCCCTCGAGATAATACCTAATAAATACTTAGTATCGTGGTGACCCGTGGCTTAGTGATTAGTGCGTCGGACTGCTAAGCGAATGAGCCTGGGTTCGAATCCAGCTCATAGCCATCTTCTACTGCCTCTTGCGAGGAACTGACAAAACCTCCTAGAGTAAAATCTGTCTCGAAAAAGTGCATCTCGTGTAGCCGTTCGGACTCGGCGGTAAACTTTAGGTCCCTTGCATTCTTGCAGATTAACAACACACACACAGGAATGGTTGAGAGTATAAGTCACTAGGCCTTGGCTCCTTAAGGAGCTGTCGCGCCAATAAATTTATTTATTTATTTTAAATACTAAGTGTCTAGTCTGAAGCAAATCGGCCCATCCGTTAAGGCTGTAGAGGTTGTGAACAGTCAGACAGACGGACCGAATTTCCGGACCCACTTTTTTCGACTTCTCTATTATCGTAATGTCATGTTTGATTGTTAGATTTTTTTTCCACTAATCCATTACTTGCATTATAGTACCTATAATCGCAAGTAAAAAACAGTTGTAACCGGGAAGAATGACATCATAGTCCGCCTCTCGAAGCTCCACGTAGTATAGTAGGGTTGTCTATCGGTTGATGTTAACAAAGTGGATAACACCACTTGAACTCTCGCGGGACTCACTGTATGTTAATCAAACAATCAGACTTCAACTGTTTAAAATTTACCCCAAAAAAAATGCATAAAACATAAAAACGCATGAGTAATTGTAAAGTTAATGATTATTATTAATCATTTTGAATATGGAACTTCGTTCATAAATTTCAATTTGTCCTTGCTGCTGATAGCTTCTCGCTTCGTGCTGCGCCTAATGGCTGCATTATTTTTTTTTTTTTTGGTAAGAGCCGTGCGTATGTCCTTATATATTATAATACTCAGGTCTAGGACGCTGGGGAAATTAACATTTTGCCATAAGCTAACGAATGTTGATGCCTTTTTAGCCGCTCTTTATAATAAATGTGATGTGTTTTGCATGTAAATGTAATGCTGTTGCCGTCCTACACACTCACACATGGCCATACGACCGAGTAATTCGGAAATTTTAATTAAAAGCATATTTTTTAATATTTACCAAAACAGATTAAGAAGGGTGGTGTTCGTGGAGACAAAGGTGGGTATTCGAATCTACCTAACAGAATGCAGGCGTGAGATACAAACTCTTAAATTTTTATGTCATCGTGATGGTCATACTTTGGCATTATGTTGCTGTGTCGCTATCTTCAATTGGAAAGGGTGAAGCCACCATTACCACCAACTCCTGTATAAATAATGAGGAATGTTATTTGAACTGCAGTCCAATAGCCTTCGAAAACATTTCCCGGGTGCCAGGACTGGGACTGCAATAGACGGCTCTTGCTTTGTCGCTTTGATGCGATGCCTTGGTGATGGCGAATGCGGAATCCTTGGTGACATCCATATGGACTGCCGAGGACAGCGATGCATAGGATGCATAGAACGCTGGCCAGTTCCGGGACAAAACAGGACACTATGGATGACGGGTCATTTGATGATGTAGCAATTTTGCTGGAGCGCCGCAACTTTACCAGCAGCAATCGTCAAGCATTCCAAGCATGCATTGGCATTTGTTCGTCGAATATAAGGGAATTCCGTGTTGCTGTTGGTGGTTTTGGCTGTTGGCTCTTTCGAATGTGTGGTAGGCATTTTTGGGGTCGAAAAACAGGGAATTTCGAAAATAAATGAGTGCGTTTGTGTATATGAGCGTGCCTTGGATTGGAACGCTTTCCCTGTGACATTAAAGCGAAATTAATTGAAACAAATAGCTGCAACTGTTCAATTTGAATTGGATTTAAGGGATTCCAACCGCATGTGTGATGGAAAACCTCTCGATGACAGAAAAAGCCACCTGGGATATGGAGGGGGATGCCATAAAGGGGTTTCTCGTTCGTATACATATATAATATGTTCAACTATGTGTTCTGCCTCGAGGATTGTTGGTCTGCGGGTTCTTTTGCAAATGCATTCCAGTGCGTAAATATTATTTAAATTGCATTGGTATTACGCGTTCGGCAATTAACACAAATTAAGCGCAATTTCCGTACAAGGGAAATCCGAATTACCGAACTTTCTGGAAAATGTTTCACTTAATGAGGCTTGACAAACCGATGGTTATGACGATTCCAGCCATTCGTAATGACTTCCGATTCATGCCGATGCTGGCTTTATTATACTATCCTTCTACTCTAGTGCTGATATGGGAATGCTTTTTGTTGGCTGTTGGATTAGCGGGGGTGTAAGATGGTAATCCCCATGGAACAGTGGGATATTTGCACCAAATTGGCTGCAATATTAAGCAGATCCCGTGAGGAACAACATTCTGCTGGCAGCTACTGATTCACAGCAATTATTGGATTCGTTTAATTCCCAGAGCAGTGTCAAAACGCGGACGAGTATTGTGTAAAGATAATGCACTTCTGTATGGGTAGATGCATCTGCTTGCCGTATGGGAACAAAAGCTATTTCTTTTTATTTGATGTAATTGCTTAAATGTTGTAAATACCCGACAGCGCTGTAAACACCCATGGAAAACTGGGATATTATCGAATTTGTAAATGTTTTGGCCTTTCAATATTATATTTTGGGTTTTAAAATGGAATTTAAATTTAAATTCGATTTTTAATTATAACTTAAATCGCTTTAAATTGAAGTAGATTTTACAATTAATATTGGCAATATATTATAAAACGATGTTTAAATTAGCTAGCAACTCAATATACTTTGATATTCAGCTCTTGTAAAAGGCGCCTAATTGGTCCCACATAATTTTTCTTTGCAGCGGAAAATTGAAGAACCTTAAAATGAACAATAATAGCTTTGTTCGTCTACTCCCTATAACAGACTATTTTGAACAATTTTACACAAATGTTGTTCGTTTACTTACATTCTCCAAAGTTTTCGTGAGAAGAGAGATGTTGCGAGAGAGCAAAACATTTCCCCTTAATTCCCTATTTTAAACCAAAAAAATTCTTGGGAAGAAATGTGAGTTGTGTCAAACTCAAAAGTACATTTAAAATTCGACGTTTTGTGAAGTCTTCGTATTTGAAGAATTTTAAATTAAAAAAAATTGTAAAGTTAAATCCAAAGTAAATAATAAAATGACCTAACAATGGCCAGCTCCACGCTGCCGCATAGCAACGTTGCCCCTCCTGTACTTGAGAATGTAAATTTTTCCATGGGACAGATTTTTTTCCGCACTCGTACAGTAGCAAGAGTTCTCAAAGATCTCGATATACACAAATCCGCTGGCCCGGATGGTATACCCCCGATTCTTCTGAAGAGGTGTTCTTCCACACTGGCAAAGCCACTGCGTAAGCTCTTCCATCGCTCCTACTCTTCTGGAATCTTTCCTAGAAGATGGAAAACAGCATTTGTCCAGCCTGTCCCTAAGAAAGGTGACCCATCCTCCCCCTCCTCCTACCGACCCATAGCACTGACATCCCTTCTTTCTAAGGTCATGGAAACACTGATTAACCGTCAGCTTAAGGAATATCTCGAAGATCGTAAGCTTCTCCATGACCGTCAGTATGGCTTCCGCAGCAACCGTTCCACTGGTGATCTGATGGCATGTCTCACCGAACAGTGGAACAAATCTTTACATCGCTTTGGTGAAAGTAAGATTATTGCTCTTGATATCTCCAAGGCATTTGATAGAGTTTGGCATGAAGCTCTCTTATCGAAAATGCGTGCTTTTGGGATCGATAATACTCTTGTTCGTTGGATTAGAAGCTATCTTCTGGACCGTTCAATACAAGTTGTATTGGACGGATTCAAGTCTGATTCCCATAAAATAAATGCTGGTGTGCCCCAGAGCTCTGTTCTGTCTCCGACTCTTTTCCTCATTTTATAAATGATCTTCTGTCTGTTACTTCTAATTCACTTAACTGTTTTGCTGACGACTCTACCCTCAGCTTTTCATATTCGTTCGATAATTCACGTCCTTCGCCTTCGGACGTACAATTGCAACGGTGCCGTATGTCAAGCTCATTAAACTCCGATTTATACAGCATTGTCAAATGGGGTAATAGGAATCGTGTGGAGTTTAATGCTTCGAAAACTCAATGCTGTCTTCTGTCGTTAAAGCTTAACATACCCCTAACGCCATTGTCCATGAATGGCACTTACATCGAAGAAACCGAAAAGCTCTCAGTACTCGGTATGTGTGTCAACGACGACCTCCGTTGGAACGACCATATATTTGAAATCGCTAAGAATACTGCTAAGTGCTTAGGTTTTCTGTATCGGTGTAAGAAATATTTTTCCCATCAGATCTGGCTACAATTTATAAAGCGTTTATACGCCCTAAACTGAAGTATAACTCCCACCTGTGGGCAGGTGCTTCACAAAGATCGCTTAACCTGCTTGATAGAATACAAAATCGAGCGTTAAGATTGATAGGAAATAGAACTGCCGCTGAAACAATTGCTCCTCTCGAACACCGACGCAATGTTTCATGTCTTTCCTTAATTTATCGTTTCTTTTATAAAAAATGTTCACTCGAGGTAGCCAGCTGCATTCCTCCCCTTAAAAGTTTCGCCCGTAATACTCGTCTTGCTAGGAATGCCTATCAGTTCACCCTTGAGCCCAATTTCGGACGTACCGTGAAATATAGGGATTCTTTTTTTAGCCGTACAACACGACTTTGGAATGGTTTACCCGGCGAGATTTTCCCTTGCCATTTCAATTTGCAAACATTCAAAACCAATGTTAATCGGCACCTCCTATCTCTCCCCTCCCTATCTTCCTAATGCTCGCGCAGTGTGTTACATTAAAAGGGAAACAAATAGTCCCTTGTGCGCGCGTTAATTATAAAAAAAAAAAAAAAAAAATAGTTTCCATTAAAATTTTGATTTCATCTGCACTTAATTGATCCATTTCGTTTAGTTAAATTTTAATTTTTTGACGTTTAAAAATGTTCCCTATTTTGATCCACAAAGCGTTCTTTTAGTTTTGAGCGAATTTTATTATTTTCTGAGAGTTTTCATCCCCATCATTCAAAGTTTGACAGTTTTACAAAAACAACCCAAAAAGAAGACGAACGGACCTAATAGTAACGTGACAACTCTTTCTTTTTTATTTTTAAAAATTCAATTTAATACAATACTTTCAAGGAAGGCGTGACAGCTTTTTAAGGAGTCAAGCCTTTTAAGTTATAACTAATGCTCTCAAACAATTCTCTTCTGTACCAGAGAGACCAACAAGCCACGTTTATCGCAGAACCCGAACCAGCAAAAACCATTTTTGGTGACAACGAGACAAGAACACAAACACAACCACTTCGTTCGGCGTCTGATATTCAACTACCTTTTGTGTTTTGTCAATGTTTGTTTGATTATAAATGTGATACATGAAGGTAAAAATAAAAGACGAAAAAGTAATAAAGCTAATGATCGGTTTTAGGATTTTTTTTGTGCATACAACTAAAGTGTTTGAGGGTGGTGGTTAGAAAAATTAACTTAAATTTATAACAGCCACCATTTATAAATTAAAGCGACGTTTCAGTTTCACAATGCCAATTACTTGTGAATATTCGATTTTTTTTTAGAAAAAAAAATTTTTAAAATGGAGTTGCAATTATCTCAAAATATGGAAACCAAGTCGCGGGAGCAGTATTTGGAATATACCTCGCATCAAAAATGTTACACTTTTAAAATCTTTTACTTAAAATCTCAAATAACAAAATCTCGCGTTTACATTTCTACGAATTCTATAATTTTTGTAAAGAATTCAGTTAAATTGGGAATATTAAAAAAACTTGATGGTGACGTTCAAATAGATTAATTTCTGTGACATGAGATTAAAATTAAATGCTCATCCCGCACCTTTTGCTCTCCCTTTGAAAAGCTTGACAAAGTAGCTACTTAACTCTACCAATTGTAATCTTCTCTAAAATCACCAACGACAGTGACAAAACTTACGTGTAAATCATTGTTAAAAATGATATGGTTTCCAGAAAAGGGTTTCCGTTTTTCATAATAAACAAAAAGTTAAGAGCAATAACTTTGGTCCTCAAAACTAAAAAAAAAAAAAAAAAAAAAAAAAAAAAACTAAAGGAAACACAAACTGTTTAAAGTGTCCATTTTTCCAAACATCCAGGCACATGAAGAAAAAAGGGTTCACCATAAAACAAAGGTTGTCACATGGATTCCATATTACTTCAGTTCATCGAAGGACGCCGAACACTATATGGCAAAGGACAGTCATATTACATGTGATTACATCCAAGTAGTTCCCATCAGATATTCACAAAAAACAAATGACGCAGATAAGGTGGACCTTTTTCTATTAAAAGGAGTCTAAACACAAAGGCGTCCAATGTATAGGAAGGAACACCAAACAGAGAATTGACTTTTTATGTGCCGAAATTTTGAATAGCCCCCTCAGCCTTGGGGGATCATCAATCGGATTTCAATTTATCATTTGGGACAAGGGTAGATTAGTCCATGCCCGAACCACACACCTTTATCCAAGAATGTTTCGAATCGCACGCATTATTAGTCTGCAAACGTGCTTCCCACTAGAGGACCTTTTTTTTACACTGAAAATATTAGGTGTGGGAACATCTCATCAATCTTGAGGCTTTAGGCTTGTTGCTTGTGATTATGTCACATGCTCTAGCATGTGAAAAATGATGGGGTTCACCATGAGGTCTGAGGGGAACGGGTTAAGCTCTCAATGGCGCTTCTGCTGTGGGGAGCAAATGGAGTGCATTACTTCCACTTACTATTGGCAATAAATATTTCCTTCTACAACAAAGGAGAAAATGAAAAGTGTTGTATGAACTGTGTGTTTCACTTTTGCCCGCCAAAATGAGAAATGTATCCGAGGTGCGAGGAACAACTATAACAACAAATGACAGAAACAACTTCATTTTTACACTTTTATAGGTATAGAGATATCATGTGGTCCGCTTTCGGTGCGCCTTCTTCGTCATCAAGCATTTGGGAAGTACCTAGAATAGAGAATCATGCAAGGAAGCCGTTCAAGTGCATATTTCACATTTTTTCCTCGCCAGTTCCACTCATTCGTGTCTCAATGAATGCATATCTGCAGCTACTAACCACTCACACACTTGTAGTTCAGCTCTAAACAAACTTTGGAATCGAATGGCATACACATCAATCCAAGTGACATTGGCAAGAGAGGAAAACATTTTCAGGAATTTCTTTGATTTTTCCTTTCAAAAGGATGACAAATGTAGTGTTCGTCGCCGGCCGTCTCTTCAGTATAAAGGACAGGGTTTGATCTATACGTGCACTTCGGCACTATGTCAAACTGGAAGAGACCCGAACTCCCGTAGGCAAATATATATCGCCATCAACATCGCCATCGTTGGATCCAATCTATCAATCAGCTCTCGTCAGCACCTCCAAGAGTTATGACCAGTTGAAGCATTGATCGATGGCTGGGAGGGCGTTGGGCGCTGGATGACAAAAACTAAATACTCGGATACACCACAACTGCACTTCTGATGGAGTAGGGTTGCCTTGAGAGGTGTTTTGTGGCATCATGGATGTAAAAAATAATTTTTAAATACAGTTTTCATTAATTCTTTAAAAAAATTATTAAAACTATTCTTCTATAGTTTCACCAATACCAAATGGATAGATTGAAATAGTTCACAAGGCGTGAACAAGCAAATCACGTTTTAACTTGCATGTTACGAAATTTTGGAAAATTTGGAAAGCATCCAGTAAGCGAAGAGTGATGGGAAGATAATGATGTTAAACGAAGAATATTAAGGACTGTCAAACAATTGATGCGCTTTTGGCAAAACTGCAAAACTGCGAGGATTGGGAAAGTAGTTTTTCATAGTGACAAACATGTGGCTCGTAAATATGTGTATCAACTTTAAAAAGATCCGACCCAGAAGCATGGAGTCTCAAGAGTCCAATGAGGATTATGCTTAATCCAAAAACGACAATTCTGCTTTTTTACAAACCCGTTAAGCCAGAAATGAACCTCATCGCTGAGAATGATTTGACGATAAAATCTGGTTCAACTTCCAATTGATTCTTAGCCCATTCACCGAACACACGACGCTATAATTCTTGCACTAGTTGGATCTTCTATAGATGTACACCAAGATTTCTCCCCAAAATTTTCCAGGACGGGCAGAGACCGAGTTGCTGATAATGGATTCGAACTCGGATCAATAAATTCGGGTCCTCCTGCCACACTCACTTTTACCGTAAGCTTACGAAATGCTTTATAAGTTTTGGCTAACAGAGCGCGATTTTCTTAGAATATTTTTTTACGGATTGTAAACGCTGTTCTGGTGTAAATCTGAACGGGTATTTGCCAAGTATACTAAAACGATAAATCAAATACACTTCATTAGAATAAAAGCTAGTTTGACAGTTATCCCCATAAGAAGTTTTATACCTACCTCTAAGTAAAACACCATTTCGAATAACGTCAGTTAACAACATATTGTACGATCATCTTCTAAATTTTTCTTTGATTAATTTTTTTTTTAAATAATTTTTGACGTCATAACGTCTTATAACTCGATGACAGGCTACACGTACGAAATAACATGACTCTCATGCTGATAATACTCATGCCGATAATAATAATTTCCAAAATAATTCCACTCAATATCAAAAAGCGCAAAGCGCAATAAGAGAAGAATAAATACAAAATAGGCGGAGTTTTGTTAAAGTAGAAAATAGATGTAATAAAAGTGTGTGTGTGTGTGGATTTAACGAAAGGGTTTGTGGGTGTGAGTTAATGGGCTGTATGTTGGTGTTGCTGCATCAATGTTTTCTTATGACGTTATCACGTAAAATTATCGTCCGTAAACCGACTTTACAGACAACCAACTCTTTTTTTCACTTATTTCTATTATTTTTATATTATAGAATTATTACAGGAATCATAAACGACGGACAATATTTATATATAAACTTTTACCGAGGAACTAGTTAATTGGAGAATAGGTTTTTTTTTCAAAAAAAAATTAAAAATTAAACAAAATAGCTTATGCATGGTTTTGGAGAATTTATATAATTTTTTTGTAATATGGACTTCCTCTATTTTAGTTATAGTAAATATTATCTATCATTTAACTTAGGCTTAGAGATGGCTAGTCTTCTAACTAGCTGAAAAACAAGGAACAGTAGACTAATCCTTCAAATGTTTACTACAGAATTTTCAGATCTTACTATCGCCATGAATGACCTGATATTACTTAATTGAGATAATGTGTTGACAGATTTTTTTAAGCTACAAAAGAAATGCGGAAACTAATAAATATCAACAAAAATCTTAATTCAGTTAAAAACAGAAATAAAAACATAACAAAAAATTATAAATCGAAATAGATTAAGTTAATTGTTGAACCCGAATTTGGTTTTTGCTTATTAATACTTGAATTGCACATTTGATGAAAGTTTTAAATTTATTTTCTAAATAACACAGTGCTGTGCAAAAAATTATTATTTAAAATTTTAAAACAACGGATTTGTAATTTAAATAAATTGCACGACTGGATCGCACGTACTTGCTCATATGTGCGATCACATAGTCGAATAAATTTAAAAAATGCACGACTGGGTCGCACGAACGTGTTCTTATGTTAGATATTTGCTTAGTGGCTGCATATGTATGTATACAAACGGTGTTTTTTAGACGTGTGGTTTTCAAGAAGAAATAAAACGCATATAGTTTAATCTTATGGCCAAGAATGTAGCTTTATTATAAAGATAAGGGTTTGCATTGCCAGCCGCGGCTGGATCGAATAAATTCCAGCAAAGGACCAATTTTGTGAAAATCGGGATCGGTGGCACTTGATGGTCGTTCGGGTTCAATTCCTGCACGAGTTGAATTTTGTAAGCCTGCAAACAAAGATCTTTCCGCAAAATCTTCCATAAAGTGGATGGGCACATCTCCAATTGTTGCGCGCGATGGCGGATGGACTCATTCGGGTCTTCTTCGATGCTCTGCTCCACCGAAACGAACCATTATTTTTTTAAAAAATTTGCACAATTTGCAAACTTGTTCGGGAGTAAGTCTATTCATAATGAAATGGCAGACCAAACTTTGCATAAATCAAATGACAGCTGTCAAAAAGACCAACTCCGATAGAAGTATTGCCAGATTGAAAACCACACGTCTATTAAAATAAAAAAATATTTTTTTTTAGAAAACTCTTTCATTTTTTTAATTAGCTCAAAAGTTTTCTCGGAAAAACTAAGTATGCAGTAAGATTTGAAAACTTAATGACTATCAAGGAAAAAAAATATTGAAAATCGTTCGAGCAGTTTTTTTTAAAAATATCGAAAAAATATTTAAATTTTTTTTCTAGTGTGTCATTATAAGGAAATCTGTAGTTTTCATCTGGGAAAATTATTTAATCCAATCAACCCATTTTCACTCATTTTTTTTAGAAAATTTTAAAAAATCGAAAAAAAGTTTTTGAAAATTTTGAAATGCAATATTAATTGAATTATAAATGACTTCCTGTTTGCAAAATTTTATTAAAATCGGGATATTAGTTTACGATTAAACCGCATTTGAAAAAAACCGGTTATATGAGAGGTACCGTTATAGAACAAATTTCAAAAAAAAACGTTCTAACTGAAATATGTATTGTTATAAAAAGTTTTAACTAAATCGTTAGAGCCGTTTTTGAGAAATTTTTTTTGTTAAAAATTGTATGGCAGGTACCGTTATTTATCGACCTAGAGCAAAAATGAAAAACTCCCCCCGAGATACTACCTAATAAATACTAACTACCAAGTTCGAAGCAAATCGATCTATCCGTTTAGGCTGTAGAGGCGCGAACAGACAGACAGACGGACGGAATTTCCGGACCCACTTTTTTCAACTTCTCTATTATCGTAATGTCATGTTTGATTGTTAGATTTTTTTTTGCACGAATCCATAACTTGCATTTTAGTACCTAAATCGCAAGTAAAAATGGGCACGACTGGGTCACACGTACTTTCTCTTATGTGCTTAATCGTATTTTAAGGCAAGATCTTTGATCGAAACAGATAACATTTACGTAAATAAATGACACTATCTGAACTTAAAAAAGTGCCAAAACCACAACCCTTAACGGTTTTTAGTAAAAACGGAGTATGCCATCAAACGTCTTGTATTATAACGAATTTATGAAAAAAAAGTATTTCGAAATTGTTGGATGGATTTTGATAAAATCCTGTTTTTGTATTTTTGGTTTTTTTTAATTTTTTTTTTAAGTTTGGTATGCAGTTTCTTAGAGTTTATTAATATACATGTGATTAAAAAAATTAAAATATTTTTTTTTATTAGTTTTAAAAATATTAATTTTTCAAAAAAAAAAAATCAAAAATTTATTTTAATTGGAAAAAAGTTATTCAAAAGGTTAATATGCAGAATTAATTTAGCTACTTAGATCTTCTCAAATATAAATTTTGACAGAAATCCAAAGAGCCGTTACCGAGAAAGCCAAAAAATAAAAAAAACCGTTACATGAAAGGTACCGTTAATAGACTTTTCCCGTAAATTTCGTTCTGATCAAATGATAGCCAATACCCACCTAAAAATTCTCAAAAATTTTCACAAAAATTGTTTGATCCGTTTTCGAGAAAAATAATTAGCGTTATTTTTTGGCTTAAAATAACATTTCAATTTCCCCTCTGAGGAATGCCAAAAGAATCACACACAACAAATTTTAAGGTAATCGCTTAAGCCGTTTAGGTTGCAGCTCGTTATACATACTGACAAACGTCAGACAGACAGACAAATTAAAGTCCCTATAATCGCAAGTAAAAATGTCAAGTAGAACCTACCTTCTGGGAAGCTCCATGACTAATAAAGAGCGTTTCCATGTAATCGAAGAAAAAAATATTTTACCTTTTTATCTTTTTATCGTTCCAAAGTTATGGTGTTTCACCCAAAATAATAAAAAATTGTTTGCATTTTTTTTGTTTCAAACATAATATCGGAAACAAATAGATTGTTTCATCAATTTTTCTGCACAGCACTGTATGATCATATATACCCCAAAAAATTCGCCAGTAAATGTCGGAAGAAGAAACTCATAGCTGTTATCTTAATAGCTTTTATTTTTTGCTTAATCTGCTGCTAAGCCATTTTCAGACATTTTATTACTCAACTTTGAACTCAATTACAGTCCCTTATCGTATGTCTTGTTTGACCACCGCAGAATCTTTGTTTCTGATGTCTTTTTTTTTGCTTCATTAAAATAAAGAGGCAACCCTAAAGAAAATCTACACAACACACTTGAGCACTACTCACTGTCTTTACGACTCATAACAGCCCTACTTCAACTCCTCAGCCCTCACACCAATCCATCTCAGATAACGAGATTGCACTCGGTACGGAGGTAGCTAGAGTCTGGCTTCTGATAGATGAGCACAAGCTAGTTAGCTATTGACTTTACCCTCGCGTGGACATAAATCGCTTTTAAGAACTCTCATTATACCAACGTTCCCATAAATAGTAGCTACCTTCCTCAGCTCAAGGGATACATACGCGGCCATACTTCCGGGGGTGTTCAAGGGTTCGCGAATGTCAACTAAGTGATTCGGTCTAATTGAATTAATCGGTCATCGGCCATGGCGAAGGGACAAGAGGATCAAGAATCACTCATCGTAAAGGGCTCCACAGAAAGTTTAAATGTGAGTTTCAGTGATTAAAAAAAAAAACAAAAATTAAACATCCGAACCTTTGGGACTTTTAATGCATCTTCACCAGAGTGTTCACCTAAGAATTTGTATCTTTGTACATTAAGTCAACATTAACCCTGAATAAATCATTCCTCTTGATCCAAAAGTCATTACAAAAATCTAGATGAGTATGGAACGTTGATAAGACGATAGTCGCGGTAAATGTGGTTGCCGCGGCATCCGTCAATCCCCTGAAAGTATCTGAAAAAGGGAATCTCCTATTTCATTCCAAAGACTTGTGGTTTTTGGTGCGTTGGGTTCTTTTTCATGAAGTCTGCCAGTGCTTTTTTGATGTATTGAGCTCCAGTAAACGAAAAGGTTTATTAAAGTAATGCTTGGTGTAGATTTGGGATGTGATTTTATTTGATTTCAAATGAAGAAATAAAAGGAATGTATTTACATGTTTTTATCTTTTGTGGCTGCGTAGATGTCGCTGGGTTACGATAGCGACCGCTGAATACCAAGAGTCAATATTTGACGAAGCTATCAGTTGTTGGAGATTGAAAGGGGATTGTTTTCATTCAGGGGTGATTATCAAGACCACACTGTGTTTAGTGGTGATGATTCTGTGAATTCATTTTCCTGGTGAGGTGACGTTTTTTTTTGAAGAAAAATTGCTTAATTCTTAGATCGATTTCCCAATGGCAATGACAATCGTATAGTTTTATTTGTTAACTTGAATCTGTAATGCTAAACGTGTAGATAACACATTTATTTAAATTAACAACAACAAATGGCGGCGCTTGCAATTACTAGACGGTAACTTGACAGTGGAGCCAAGCGAGATGTGATATAAACATCACGCATGACTGGACCGCACGCAAAACTCATTCAAGCTTTTAGCATTTAGAAATTCCTTGAGTCAATGTTTTTTAATTAGTTCGATTTTTTTCTGGAAGTTTATTCGCTTTTATTGGACATTTGTATTTTAATATTGATTTTTATCTTTTTAGGATTCGTGAATATTAGCAAAATTGAGATAACATGACCTTACGATAATAGAGAAGTCTAAGAAAGTGATCGACAAAAAATTTCTGTCTGTCTGCCTGTCTGTTGTCTGTCTGTCAGTATGCATAATGAGTTGCAGCCTAAACGGCTTAAGCGATTATATTTAAATTTGGTGTATGTGATTCTTTTGGCATTCCCCAGAGGGCAAATTGAAATTTAATTTTTTAGGCTTAAAAATAACGGTAAATGCCATATAACCGTTTAGGAAAAGGTTATTTTTTCTCGAAAACGGCTTCAACAATTTTGATGAAATTTTTTGAGAATTTTTTGTTGGTATTGGCTATCATTTGATTTAGAACCAAATTTAGGGGAAAGTCTATTAACGGTACCTTTCAAATGACGGGGTTTTTTTAAATTTTTGGCTGGCTCGGTAACGGCTCCATAGATTTCTGTCCAATTTTATATTTGAAGAGATCTAGAAGGCCAAATTCATGCTGCATATCAACATTTTGAATAAGTTTTTTTTCTAATAAAAATTAATTTTAGAATTTTTTTTTTTGAAAAATCAATATTTTTAAAACTAATCAAAAAAAATTATTTTAAATTTTATAATGACATGTATATATTACTACTTACTTAGGTGGCGCTACAGTTCGGGACGAACCTGGGCCTCAACCAACATGCCTCTCCAGCCAGCTCGGTCTTTGGCTAGCTGCCTCCAGTTTTGCACTCCAAGTTGGTTGAGGTCGTCCTCCACTTGAGCGCGCCACCTAAGGCGAGGTCTTCCTTGACTGCGTCTACCCTCTGGGATGGAATCGAAGATCCTGCGAGCCGGAGCATTGTGGTCCATTCTCTCTACATGACCTAGCCATCTTAAACGTGATATGCGTATTTTTTTGACCAGGTCAATGTCGCTGTACAGCTCGTATAGTTCTTGGTTGATCCGAGGTACACAAAGTCCCTAACTACCTCAAAGTTGTACCTGTCTATTCTGATGTTTTGTCCAATCCGCCGGTGTTGTGTGTCCCTTTTTGTGGACAGCAGGTACTTCGTTTTGGCCTCATTGACTGCTAGTCCCATCTTAGCCGCTTCAGCTTCAATGCTAGCAAACGTTCCAGTGACAGCTCGCCGAGGTCTGCCAATGATGTCTATGTCGTCAGCGTATGCTAGCAATTGCACCGACTTGAATAAAATTGTCCCACTACAATTGACTTGCGAGTTTCTTATAATTTTTTCAAGTATTAAGTTGAAGAAATCGCACGATAACGCATCACCTTGTCGGAATTCTTTTTTGACGTCAAAAGCTTCTGTGAGGTCAGAACCAACCTTGACAGAGCAGCGAGAGTTCTCCATCGTCATCCTGCACAGTCGGACGAGTTTTGTGGGAATGCCAAAACCTGACATGGCTCTGTATAGCTCGTCTCTAGAAATGCTATCGTACGCGGCTTTAAAATCAATAAAGAGGTGGTGAGTATCGTTTTGGAATTCTTGGGTAGTTTCCAGGATCTGCCGTAGCGTGAAGATTTGATCGATTGTGGACTTTCCTGGTCTGAAACCACACTGATAGGGGCCAATCAGGTTGCTGACGAAAGGTTTCAGGCGTTCACATAGTACGGCAGAGAGTATCTTATTGTAGGCGATATTCAGGAGACTAATTCCTCTATAGTTGGCGCAGTTTAGAGGGCCTCCTTTCTTGTGGATCGGGCAAACGATGCTGAGGTTCCATTCATCAGGCATACTTTCTTCTGACCAAACTGTAGAGATGAGTTGGTGTATGCACACCACCAGGTCATCTCCGGCCGCTTTAAAAAGTTCGGCGGGTAGTCCGTCGGGTCCAGCGGCTTTGTTGTTTTTTTAGTTTAGATATTGCTATCCTTACTTCATTTTGGTCAGGTGGACGGAAGTTTTGTCTGTCATCATCCATGTTGAATGGTTCATTCTGCCTGACAGCGGGATGAACCATCCCAACCCAACAAGCCATCTCTGATGTTTCGTGTAGGCTATGTTTTCCGACAGTCCTACCAGTCTAGGGCTTCCGCTAGTTGTTTGGATGCACGTGATCTGTTAAGAGTTCTAACATTCCACGTGCATATCCGAAGGTCGTTGTCCTTGATTCGTTTTTCCGGGTCGTCAACAGTAAATCCGTCCTTTTCCGAGGCTATTGGTCGCTTCGCAACTTTTTCTTTTTTCCATGGCAGGATTGTTAACCCCACGCACAACCCCCAACCTGGAGGGCCAAGTCCTTCGTTGGATTCCTTGGACAAAAGGAACCGGAGAATCCGGAGTCAGTAACCCACTTCCGGGATATGAGCGATGCCGTTGGCCCATTAAGGGCACATCAGCCACCATCTCTATTCCAATGCCCTGACTTGCATTAAATTGTCCCAATGACCTTATCTCCAAATACATCGAAGTAGCTCATTAGGGCGTCTGCTTCGTTGACTGTTGACGCCACCGTTGGTCCAATTGGTTGGGCTCATCCGCCGTACGTCCTCTTTCTGAGGGGCTCGTGCAAGACTTCTGCGAATCGATCAGAACAGTCATTAAAGCAGAGCATTATAGTGTTGCTATTTTTTCTGTGTTCAACACTCGCGCTTATAAGTTTAGCAGGAATGTCCGGATGGACAGACCAGTACCCGGTGGTTACCGCGGGGAGGTAAAATAAGCACAATTGATGTGTACGATATAGTTGCAGCGACTGTGCATCACCAGTTTGATACCTTTCAGTGCCTACCCTATTCATACAGCACCCAACCACCCATGTATATATTAATAAACTCTAAAAAACTGCATACCAAAATTAAATAAAAAAAAATATTAAAACAACTAAAAATAAAAAACAGGATTTTATCAAAATTAAAATTAAAAAAAAAAATTACTAAAAACCGTTAATTATTGCGGTTTTGATAGTTTTTATAAGTTTAAACTGTGTTATTTTTAACACGTTCGTTTTGTCAAAGATCTTGCCGTCCAATGTAATTAGGCACATAAGAGCAAGTACGTGCGACCCATCCGTGCCCATTTTTTTCTGTTGTTGACGTGGTTTTACCTGTAGGCCGCCTAACCCACGAATTTGTTACCTGAAAGAAATTTACAAGTAAATTATTTTTTTTCTTTTTGTTGATGGTAACGCAAAGGTCAAGGCTTTGGTCTTCCGGGTTTCAAGAAATTGATTGTATCGTCATCATCAAGCAACTCTCGTATTTGAGTGACTTTTTTTTACAAGTTTCGCCGCTGTAGTTTACACACAAAACAGAACACTTGAGTCCTCCCTTACGACATCCGCACATTTTTCCATAATTTTTTTGGGAATTTGCAGGAAATGATTTTAAGCAACGATTTGGGGGCGAGGTCAGCAGTAGTGGTTATGGGCTCTAACACGTGTTGGGTGTTTTCCAGCCCCACTCCGTGGCACTTATTTTGTTTTCCAGCCACTTGTAGATTCTTCCTATATGTTGTTCTGCCGCTGCTGAGGTAGGTGGAGGCTGCGAAAGATTAAATTTTGTTTTGTATATGGATTTAGTGGAACACTTGAACCGAAGTTTGTCTATTTCTCATATCGACTGCCACTAAACAAAGGAACTAAAATGCGTTCTCTATCAGCATTTTGTTCTCTAAAGAAGTTTAAATCTTTTCCTTATTCTGGATTCTTCAAAATGATATTAAATAATTTGTTTTTCCGATATTATATATTGAAGACGTGTCGTGTCGCATCCACTGCGTTCTTTTATTTTTCGACGCGAAAAAAAGCGCTACGCCGTCTTAAATGTTTTAAAATTGAATCACAAAACTCACTAGCAAAAAATTATAGTCATTTAACTAGACACTAAACCTTATTTAGTGTGAATCTAGGTTGAAATACATATATATGAAAACATCAGCTTGTTTCACACTAAGTTTTTGATAATGTCGGCTTTATTTGTCTATAGTTTTGGGCTACTGTTTTTAACTTTCGAAACATGACGTCGCGTCGTTTGTTTAATTGAAACTTGGTTTTTACCACTGAATCCACGCTTTCCGCACAAAATAAGCAACAATTTTAAAAGCGAAAATTATACTTACCTGTGTTTCAACCTGTATTGATGATGGGAATGGTAATTACCGAGTTTCAAGGCTTCGCTATTAGTTTCGAGACTCTTTTATCTGCAACCTAAGTGCATTTCAATATTTTCTTCTGATCGAAGCATACGCTCATTTTCTTCATCAGCTCTTAAAACGCTTGCTGATAAAAGCGACTGAACACCACGATTTTTCACCGACAAAACATTTTCGTTTAAGACTTCTCCACACAGAAAACAATTAACCATTATTATTATTTTAGTTTATTTCTTATTTAGCTTTAAAATATCAAAGAAGTACGTATACTTCACCCGCTTAACTTTGAAATAAACTAAATAATTTCGTCACTCTGTGGAATGCGGGCGTAAATTTAAAATATTATAATTAATTAGGGCCACAAGCAAATATTCCTAAAACTTGTTGAAACAACATCTAAGTATATAATTATATAATTATGAATGATACTAGAAAGATTACTGTATTGAAAAATAGACGGGAGAAGGGAGGGAGGTCAAAATGGTAAGTGATTTTTGTGTCGTGTATTCAAATGTTCGTGGTTTAAGAAAGAATTTCTTTCACCTGTACGTCTACACTGTTCAACACAGGCCAGCTGTTTTGGCATTAAGTGAAACTCAGGTTGGAGCAAATACTGATTTATCAGAATTTGCTCTACATGGGTATAGCTTGGTGCCATTACTCTTTTCTCATCATGGTCTCGTGGTCTATGTTAGGAATGATATTGCTTGCCAGAGCCTTCCCCAATATGGGCAATGTTCCAACACGGACTTTAACTTCTTATGGCTCAAATTCACTGTCCGAAAGCATGTCATTCATTATTGTTTTATTTACAGGAGTCCAAATCTTGACAGTAATTCGACTTGTAACGAGTTTGATGCACTGTCTGATTCCATCTCGAAAATTGTTTCCCTTTGTCCTCGTACTGAAATCGTTATTGCGGGCGATTTCAATGTACACAATTCCAACTGGCTCCGCTATTCTGGTCAGACAACACCCGAAGGAAGGTATGTCGAGCTCTTTGCCGGGTTACATCACCTTACCCAACTGATCGATGTGCCAACGCGTATACCGGATGTTGCTGGGCAAGCCGCCCATACTCTTGACTTGTTTCTTACTTCTCACCCTGATAAATATACCATTAGTGTAACTTCTCCATTTGGCACTTCAGACCATTGTATCATTTCAGCTAATTTCTCATCCCCCACCAATCCAGTTAAAGAAAAACTTCCCACCAGGACCGTTTGGCAATACGAGAAAGCCAACTGGGACGGCCTGAATTTCTTTTTCCGAAACTTTAACTGGTCACTATGCTTCCTCGATAGTGACATTGATGCCAGTGCTCAAATGATCACAAATGTGATTCTTCTAGGGATGCGTGCTTTTATTCCTAATAGAGTCAAAAGCATCAAACCTAAAGAAAAGTCTTGGTTTAATTCTGAGTGTAAAGAAGCTATCAGGCTCAAAGAAGTAAGTTTCCGATCTTACAAAGCCAACCCTACAGAGGAAAATCGGAAAAAGCACAAACAAGCAAGGAACTCATGCAACTCCGTTATAGAAAGAACCAAATTTTTGCATGACCAAAAATTACGGCAAAAAATTCTGCAGTGTCCCAAAGGCAGTAAAAATTGTTGGTCATTTGTAAAAAATATAAAAAACTCCTCGACATCTTCGCACTCGTACAGTAGCAAGAGTTCTCAAAGATCTCGATATACACAAATCCGCTGGCCCGGATGGTATACCCCCGATTCTTCTGATGTGGTGTTCTTCCACACTGGCAAAGCCACTGCGTAAGCTTTTCCATCGCTCCTATTCTTCTGGAATCTTTCCTAGAAGATGGAAAACAGCATTTCTCCAGCCTGTCCCTAAGAAAGGTGACCCATCCTCCCCCTCCTCCTACCGACCCATAGCACTGACATCCCTTCTTTCTAAGGTCATGGAAACACTGATTAACCGTCAACTTAAGGAATATCTCGAAGATCGTAAGCTTCTCCATGACCGTCAGTATGGCTTCCGCAGCAACCGTTCCACTGGTGATCTGATGGCATATCTCACCGAACAGTGGAACAAATCTTTACATCGCTTTGGTGAAAGTAAGATTATTGCTCTTGATATCTCCAAGGCATTTGATAGAGTTTGGCATGAAGCTCTCTTATCGAAAATGCGTGCTTTTGGGATCGATAATACTCTTGTTCGTTGGATTAGAAGCTATCTCCTGGACCGTTCAATACAAGTTGTATTGGACGGATTCAAGTCTGATTCCCATAAAATAAATGCTGGTGTGCCCCAGGGCACTGTTCTGTCTCCGACTCTTTTCCTCATTTTTATAAATGATCTTCTGTCTGTTACTTCTAATCCACTTAACTGTTTTGCTGACGACTCTACCCTCAGCTTTTCATATTCGTTCGATAATTCACGTCCTTCGCCTTCGGACGTACAATTGCAACGGTGCCGTATGTCAAGCTCATTAAACTCCGATTTATACAGCATTGTCAAATGGGGTAATAGAAATCGTGTGGAGTTTAATGCTTCGAAAACTCAATGCTGTCTTCTGTCGTTAAAGCTAAACATTCCCCCAATGCCATTGTCCATGAATGGCACTTACATCGAAGAAACCGAAAAGCTCTCAGTACTCGGTATGTGTGTCAACGACAATCTCCGTTGGAACGACCATATATTTGAGATCGCTAAGAATGCTGCAAAGTGCTTAGGTTTTCTGTATCGGTGTAAGAAGTATTTTTCCCCATCTGATCTGG
The DNA here is from genome assembly GCA_963971375.1 of Platycheirus rosarum. Classification (NCBI taxonomy): domain Eukaryota; kingdom Metazoa; phylum Arthropoda; class Insecta; order Diptera; family Syrphidae; genus Platycheirus; species Platycheirus rosarum. The sequence goes on from OZ020508.1 coordinate 1,724,490, forward strand.
CTACAATTTATAAAGCGTTTATACGCCCTAAACTCGAGTATAACTCCCACCTCTGGGCAGGTGCTTCGCAAACATCGCTTCACCTGCTTGATAGAATACAAAATCGAGCGTTAAGATTGATAGGAAATAGAACTGCCGCTGAAACAATTGCCCCACTCGTACACCGACGCAATGTTTCATGTCTTTCCTTATTTTATCGTTTCTTTTACAAAAAATGTTCACTCGAAGTAGCTAGTTGCATTCCTCCCCTTAAAAGTTTCGCCCGTAATACTCGTCTTGCTAGGAATGCCTATCAGTTCACCCTTGAGCCCAATTTCGGACGTACCGTGAAATATAGGGATTCTTTTTTTAGCCGTACAACACGACTTTGGAATGGTTTACCCGGCGAGATTTTCCCTTGCCATTTTGATCTGCAAACATTCAAAACCAATGTTAATCGGCACCTCCTATCTCTCCCCTCCCTATCTTCCTAATGCTCGCGCAGTGTGTTACATTAAAAGGGAAACAAATAGTCCCTTGTGCGCGCGTTAATTATAAAAAAAAAAAAAAAAAAAAAAAAAAAAAAAAAAGAGTTTTCCGTAATGTCTCGGAAACGATAACTTACTTATATGAAAAAAATGTGGCAATAAAAATTGTAGAGAATTTTATTTTCTACAAGCCATGCCTGTTAATAATCAAAATTGGTCAAAAACCAATTGTTCATTAATTTCAAAATGGCGATTAAAGCTCCCGCAGGATTTTTCCCGAAAATCGATATTTAGACTACTAATGATCCCCGCCAACAAACTATATAAGAGAAAACTATACGAGTAAATATTTTCATGATCCCAGAAGGGGGTCACAAGCCCCAAAACAGTTTTTCGTTAAAAAAATATTAAGACTAGCGTTGTAGAAAATTTAATTTGCTACAAGTTTTACCTTTATTATTTTTGTCAAATCAAAAATGGCGAAGTTATTTACCAAAATAAAATGTTCATTAAATTCAAAATGGCGGCTGAAGCTCCAAGGCGATTTTCCGAAATTTAGACTACTAATGACCGTTCCCCTCCCCAAAAGAACTGTAAAAGAAAATTGTACGAATTAATTTTCATGATGATCTTACTAGTTTCATTTTTCTTTAAATGTAATTTAAGCTTCTTCATTTCTTTCTAAATAGGCTTCAATGACGTTTAGTGGCATTACATGGAAACTTATAGGGCCCCATGGCTTAGTGGTTAGTGTGTTGCATTGCTAAGCAAACGGTCGGGGTTCGACTTCCGTCAAAGCCACCTTTTAACTTCCGAGTATAGGTGCTATAAGGGAAGTTCAGAATTCGTGAATATAAAAAAATTGAAATAACAATCAAGGATGACATTACGATCATAGAGAAGAGTAAGATAGTTAGTGAAATAAAATGTCTGTTTGTCTGTCCGTATTATAACGAGCTGCAGCCTAAACGGCTTAAGCGACTACCTTCAAATTTTGGTATTTATGATTCTTTTGGCATTTTTCAGAGCGGTTTTTTAACATTTATTTGTAGGGCTAAGAATAACGGCACCTGTCATATAACTGTTAAGAAAAAGCTTTTCTCGACAACTGCTCCAACGAATTTGATGAACATTTTTGAAAATATTTTTGTTAAAACCAAATTTACCGGAAAAGTCTAATAGAAGTATCTTTCATGTAACGGTTTTTTTCATTTTCAATTTTCTCGGTAAGGGCTCATTTCATTTCATTTATATTTGAAAAAAAATCTAGATTGACAAATTAATTCTGCAAATCAAAATTTTGATTGATTTTTTGTCTATTTCTTATTATTTTTTTGAAATTTTATTTTTGAAAATTCTATGTTTTTAAGATTAATCATTAAAATTACTATTAACTTAATTATCAAGGCCTAGTGATTTATACTCTCAACCATTCCAGTGTGTTTGTGTCTGCAAGAATGGAAGGGGCCTACAATTTACCACCGAGTCCGGTGATCTCGAGTCATGTCAAACAAAGGACTTGGACGCACACCTGTGGGAAAGTTTTAAGGTGTTTAGGAGTATCGTTAGACATAGATTTGATAGCAGAGAAATGAGTCTACTCACAAAATATTATGTTGTAGATTTAATTGGCCTTTTACTTCTTTCCCATACTCCATTGAAGGGTTCTCAGCAGTATTTTCCTTTGATACATATATTGCAAATCAAGAAGCCTGAACGTGCCCAGTTCCAAATACAATTTCATTTCTAGTCACTTCTTCCAATTCATTTATATTCCACAGTTTTCTCTGGTCTCCAAAAGAATATGCACATATTTCTCCAATTTCTTCGCCAATAGGTCTTCCTCATCTTTTTGTGAATAAAAAATTTTCTTAACTAGATGGTCACATATCATCCTGAATCTGGTTCAAATGACAAAAGTTGCTTTTACTTGCGATTATAGGTACTATAATGCAAGTTATGCATTCGTGCAGATTAAAAAATTTGAGATAACAATCAAACATGACATTACGATGATAGAGAAACATATTTGAGTTACTGGCAAAATTCTGTCCGTCTGTCTGTCTGTTCGGATGTATTTTGGACTGCAGCCTTAACGGTTGCCCCAATCGTCTTCAAATTTTGAACTTAAGGTTATTTTAACATTCTACAGAGGACTTTTTTCAATTTTTTTTTAGCTCAAAAATTAACGGTACCTGTCATATAACCGTTAAAAGCTTATTTTTCTCGAAAAAAGGCTCCAAGAATTTTTATAAAAAAAATCAGTGTACTACTGTAAGTATGCATTATATTTTGGTGAAAAAAAATTTAATACGGTGGGCTAAAAACGGTACCTCCCATAGGACCGGTTTTTTTTTCTTCGACTTTCTCGAAAACTGGAGATCCGATTACAATCGAAATTGATATTTAAGAAGATGTAGATAGTCTGAGTAATTTTGCGTTAATTTTTTTTCGAAAACTTTTTTTTTTGTATTTTTAATTTTTTTAATTTTTTTTTTTTTGAAAAATCAATATTTTGAAAACGGGTAGGTGAATTTTTTTTAAATTTTGTTTTTAAATGAACGTTATGTTTGTGCTTAAGTTTGTATTCTTGAATTATTTTTTTTAATTTTTTAAAAAAAAGTTGTTAAAAAAACCGTTTTATTTAAAAACGGCTCCTACAATTTTGAAAAAAAAAATTCACACTTTTTTATATTTCCTAAAGAAATAAAATCGCGTTTAAATTATTTCACCCAATACATTTTAACGTACGTTATTCGAACAATCAAAAGTCACAAAAATCGAATAAATGCTTTGATGTTCACTTTAATTTTTTTAATTTTATTCTACAATGTGACCGCACATATGAGCAAGTACGTGCGATCCAGTCGTGCAATTTATTTTTGAACCCTGCAGCTTACTTTGAAATTACCGTGCCTTCCACAATCGTGACGTTATTCTGACGTTTTCGTATATCTGACGTTTACTTTACAAAATGTAATATCGTATTAAAACGATTATAATACCGAATAGGCTCACATACTTTATGAAAGGCTGTTTGTTCTATGAAATTTCATGAAAAACATGTATTTTTTTTAAGAAACTTCAAATATATTAGAATAAACAGAAGAAACATAAATGCTAAAAATATTTAACAAGACCATCTGGTAAAATGTCAGCAAAAATCTTATAAAAGTTACATTTCCTTCAGGTTTATGATCATACCATACCATAAATAAGATAGAAAAAAATCACTTTAATTGGTTTAATTACCAAAATGCCCAACAATTTTAATCAAGACCAAATATCTCAGAGTTCCCATTCCCAAACGCATATTGGTTACGCTGCCGTTTATAAGCCTGGTGTTAATTTTTAATAGTAACCAATAAAAAAATCTTAGTTTGCAATAAGATCCTACCCTTCCGTTTAACCGAAAATTTGCAATTAAAAATCAAAACTCATTTTGTAAATAGCCTTGGATCTTTTCCCAACCATCAATGTGCAGAAATCTCCGAAATCCACACTCACTACTACCGATTCCCGTTTCTGGCTTCACCATCCTAAACTGTTTTCCTTTTCCGGCTATAATCCCCAAGATCTTATAAAATTATCACAAAATTAAAAATTCCACGACTCCATCCATCTGGTCATCTTTTGGGCATCTGGCCCATCACCGTTGTTGTTTTGTTTTTCTTTTTTCTTAAATATTAAAGCTATTATCATATCTCTTCCCCTTGATTTAAGGAGTTAGCAACATCATCAGCTTTCCCTCTGCCAGCCATTTCTTTTTTTGTTTGGTTTGATATTTTTAATATCCGAAAACGGGGCGCAATGTCCTATATTCCGCACACTTTACAATGCAAAAAAAAAAAAAAGAAAGAAAACAAAGAACTCAACCGGAAACTTTGGCTTTGTGTTGGATGGCGTTATCCCCAATCGACAGGTCAATAACTTCATCAACCTTATCTGGGTAACCTTTCGTTTGTATGGAACCAGGGATGAAAGCCCACATTCTGCCCCTTGTTGAACTTAAAACAGCAACAGAGTTTCTTAGCGTAAACAATTTTACCGCAATTGTACGATTTCCTTCTTCACTTCAAAGGATATTTAGGAAAAAAAAAATAAGGAAAAACAAGGACATGTCATTTCCATCGACGGACGACTTGGGAATCGCCGAGGTCAAAAATGCCGCCCCAAAAAAGGGGTGGCAACACTCCAGAGGCAACTCTTGGATTCAAGGCGAATTTTCACACTTGGAAGGACTTTTATGACGAAATATTACTTTCAGGGGCGACAGTCTGGATAAATTTAAAACAAATATTCTTCAGACACACAAAGCCGCGTCGCCTCCGTCGTCGTCTTCTAAAGGGACTCGTAGGAGCCAAATTTACAAAACAAAAATCCCTTAAGAGGCTGCTTAAGAAAATGTTTTAATTGGAAAATCGCATTTCCATGGATTAAGTCAACGAGGCGGTGCGGTGGGTGGGAAAGTCCCAGAACGGGCGGGCGCAATACGAAAATAAAACGTTATTAGCACTTTAATAGGATTAACCATATTTCAAAACATCCTTTATGCTGGAGCTCTTCCAAGCTATCTTCTTATGCACGTAAATGTCAGACATCAAAATGTAATCTGGACTCCAGTTACATATAAAGAGATCTGCTGGAGAGATTTTTATCTTTTACTTTCATTCGTGACATTTTTGCACTTCTCACCGTGGAACTCGCAGTCACAGCGCCAGGTCCAACAAATACCTTACCTGGCAGAGGTATTTTCTGGAGCAGACCCATTCGATTCGATTTGCTGTTATTATTATAGAAATCGGATCGAATTTCAGAATTCTCTGCTGCGCTGTCGTTGGATTCCTCATCGGTTTTATCGCCTTGTCATGATATGTGATTATTGCTGCACCGATGCGCTAGCTTGCATCTGGATGTGGGCGGGGGGAAATTTATTGCACTAATATTTTTTATTTTTTTAGGTGAATCATGTGGAATAAAATGAAAGGTGATTCAATAATAATAACACGTCTGATCGAATGATGTTTAAGGGACAAAAACCGTCTATAATGGAATGATTTTTCGGATTTTTTTAGGCTTTAGGATTTTCTTGCATTTCACAACGTCGGATTACATACTACTTACTACCAATTAAAATAGCCTCATGGCTCAGCAGTATGCCAGAAGACATACTATTTCAGATTCAATGGAGAAACATTTTAATTACACTACTTGCTACCCCAAAATTGATTCTCGGGATTATGGGATAAGTATCGTGGTTCGTAGATGAATAAGGTTAACAAAATCTATCTGAGGATTTCTTCTTATTCTTGAGAATAATTTGATACACAATCCACAAATTTATCGTATGGCAGGATTAAATAACATTCGTAGTTTTTTTATTTCTAGCCCAACTTAAAGCGTCCCAGATATTCATTAAGACATTCTAAAGGCAGTAGTATTTTTGTCTATAGGTTTCTATCTAAAGGAATAGAAACCTGTCATCTCCCTCAAATACTCAAACTACCAAACAATTGAACTTGCATCCCATGATCATGGTATATATCTTAAGAAACGAAAACTTCCTAATGACTGGCAATTCGAATTTTTAGCAATAGTTTGACCCAATTCACTAGGCCATTCTACTTCGCAGCTCTCTTTAATTTTTTTTCTGCTCATCTCTTTAATTTTGAAAGATACACACAATCACGTTCCAGCGATGGACTTTCTTTACATGAGATATGATCATGACTTATCATTCACTTTTCAAAAAAAAAAGTATTTCATCTCTGGCATTGTACTCAATTAATCTCTTCCGCACCCTTTTTATTCTCTTAAATACTCTCTCTGCGCAACATACCATTAGCCAAGTGATTTGGTTCAAGCAAAATATCTCACCGAACATTTAAACCAATCTTAACATCTACTTTTTCATCTTCTCGACAATTGTTACGATCTCGACTGGGATAACAAGTCTCTCACTTCTTTGTTTCGCCTTATGGGTTCACCTGTGGGGTTCGGCGGGATGTACTCAGAAAATGTCACCAGGCTTCCAGGTAATGGATTGCTCAACGTCTGAGGCGGCCAACTTAATGCTGCTGTCGTTTGCATTTGTTTGATCCAGGAGTTTTTCGCCTGCTTTTGCTATTGGCTTTTGAGCAGAGTTGTAGGGCATCTTTCTACATTTCAGATTCAGCTTAGTTGATCATGTTATATTTTGTGCAAGATGGTGGTCGTTATGTTTAAGCTTTCTTGGATTTTGTTGCTTCTTATTCGCACTCCTTTTGTCTTGTGAAGTGTCTTTATTTCAGCTGCCTTCAATTTACTTTTATGTGAACCGTATTTAAGTGCTGGACTTACAACTGTCGAGTAGGGCTTGAACCAATTCACTTGGCCATTCTACCGCTCAGAGTTCTCTTCAAATTGTCTGCTCATGTCATTAATTTTGAAAGATACACACAATCACGTTCCAGCAATGGTCTTTGTGACGTGAGGTATGATCGTGGCTTAGTGTGCAGTTTTTAAAAAAGTATATCATCTCTGGTAATGTACTCATTAAATCTCTTGCTCAACATTTTTGTTCTCTTGAATCCTCTCTCGGCGCAACCGACCGTTGGCTAAGTGATTTTTTTCAAGCTATACAGCTTTTCTTTCACTCTTTGGTGATCCCTGCGTGACATCTTACTTTTTCTTTGGCGCCTTCGTTTACATTATTATTTCCATTATTATCCACACGTAGATTTCCGGAACTTCGCGTTGCCTTAGTAGTCCAGTCATTACGTCGGAAAAAAGAGCATATCGCGAAAGTGAAAAATTGAGAGATTGAAATTGTCGTCCAAGAGGTAAAGAATTATCGGCTTACTTGCTGACTTTGTGGAGTGCTACGAGACGTAATTTTGGTCCAAAATGAAAAACTTAAAAAACATATTGTAGGTATTAAAACGCTCTACAAATTTTATTTGGAACACTTTTTTGATATCTATCGGCAGAAAAAAGAAAACTGAAAAAAAACAAATCTTAATCTCTCAATTTTTCACTTTCGCGCTCTATATCTCAACAACGATCAACATTAGGTAAAAAATGTATATGACTTTATTGTAGAGCATATAAAAAGGAACATAAAAAATATATAGGCACAATTTTCGTATCTCAACTTAGAGCCGAGTTATTGGGAAAAAAAACAAATTTAGCTCTTTTTCCAAGATGGCGGCGGAAGCTCATAGGAAATCTTAGTCGAAAATTTAAGCTTTTTTGAGCCCCCTCTACAACATATCCAAAAATCAGATTTTTCCCTTCACTTGCATTTTCAAATGTATATAATGACTGGACTATAGGGCAAACCATATCGGACAGCCATATGATACCCGTTTAACGAGTTTCGTATATCACGTTGATAAGTTTAGAGATAAGAATCGTAAGCCATCTAGAATCAGTGGCTCCCATATTATACAGAACTACAGAGAAAATCTCTTCTGACCTAATCGCTTTTCTATTTTTGACGTGATAACGTCTTATAAATCGATGACAGGCGTACGTGTACGAAATAATATGACTTATGCTGATAAGACTCATGACTGATGCTGTGGCGATACTGTGGTTCTTTCAACCAAAATTTATCGCAAGCTCCAGGCGAACATGAAAAAGGAAAGGCGCAAATTTCCAAAACATGTCCACTCAAATTCAAAAAGAACAAAAAGAGAAAAAGAAATACAAAATAGGCGGAGTTTTATAAAAGTAGAAAGTAGATGTAATAATACGGTGCGACTATGTAAATATAAAGAGAGGGTTTGTGGGTGTGAGTTGGGTGGATTGAATTTTCTCAGATGAAAACTACAGATTGCCTTATAATGACATACTAGAAAAAAATTTAAAATATTTTGTCGAAAGTTTAAAAAAAAAACGACTTTTAAGGAAAACTGGTCGAACGATTTTCAAAATTTGTTTTTCTTCGATAGACATTTAGTTTTCAAATTTTATTGCATACTTTGTTTTTCCAAGAAAACTCTGAAACTAATTAAAAAAAAATAAAAGATTTTCTAAAAAAAAATATTTTTTTATTTTAATAGACGTGTGGTTTTCAATCTGGCAATACTTCTTGCGGAGTCTTTTTGAAAGCTGTCACTTGATTTATGCTCAGTTTGGTTTGCCATTTCATAATGAATAGAAATAATGGTTCGTTTCGGTGGAGCAGAGCATCGAAGAAGACCCGAATGAGTCCATCCACCATCGCGTGCAACAATTGGAGATGTGCCCATCCACTTTATGGAAGATTTTGCAGGCTTACAAAATCCAACTCATGCAAGAATTGAAGCCGAACGACCATCAAGCGCGTCACACGTGAATGGGCCAAAAACAAGATAGCCACCGATCCCGATTTTCACAAAATTGGGCCTCGGCTGGAATTTATTCGATCCAGCCGCGGCGGCCACTTCCCCGACATCATTTTTAAAACTTAATGCAAACCCTTTTCTTTATAATCAAGCTTAATTCTTGGCCATAACATTAAACTATATGCGTTTTATTTCTTCTTGAAAACCACACGTCTAAAAAAACACCCTCTATATACATACATATGCAGCCACTAAACAATAATCTAACATAAGAACAAGTTCGTGCGACCCAGTCGTGCATTTTCTGTAATTTATTCGACGATGTGACCGCACATATGAGCAAGTACGTTGCGATCCAGTCGTGCAATTTATTTATCTATGTTATGAAAGGGGCATGTTTACCAAGCTTTGAAAGCTAATTTTTTCCAGTTATCACTGTATAGGCTTCATCATTTTACCACCATCTTTCTTTGTCGCATTTGTAGTGTCCTTTGGAAGTTCATAGCGGTGATTTCGGCAAGTCCGTGGCAAAGAGTACCACGTGGTTTGTACTATGCACTCCAAACTTAAAACCGCTTTGGTGAACGTGAGATTATAGCGCTCGATATTTTAAAAAACCTTTGAAAGAGTTTGGCATCAAACTCTCTTATCGAAAATGCGTGCTTTGGTATCTATGGTAATCGATGGGTTAGGAATTACCATTCGGACTATTCAACTCCCGTTATTTGTATCCGTTTCCAGTCTAATAATCACAACATATATGCTGGTGTGCCCCAAGGCTCGGTTTTTTCTCCGACACTTCTTCCTCATTTTCATTAATGATCTTTTGTTTAATCCACTAATTTATACCCTTAGCTTCTTCCATTTGTTTCCCTGTTCATCGGGTGTTGAACTTGCAACGGCATCAAATGATTAGTCTTTTAATTCTGATATATTACGTGCTCCTATTACGCATTAAATGCAGAGGAATGCATTAAAAACTATAGGTAATTGGAGCTTTACAGATCCATAGTGAACATTTTCGTGTCTCTCTTCATTCTATCGCTATTTCTATAAGCAATGCTCCAGCGAAATAGTCAGATGCATTCCTCATCCACTTACGAAAATTCCCCGTACTATTCGGATCACTAGGAATGCCCTTCAATGTACCCTTGACTCGAATTTCGGAGGCACTGTTAAGTATATAAACTGAAACTCATTCTATAGCCGCACTACGTGAATGTTTGAATGTGGAACGCTTTAACCGGCTCGATTATTCCCTTTCATTACACCTTACAGACAGAGAATTCTTCAAACACCTGGAATGCGACTCTCTCAGTGTGCCAAATAAAAAAAGGAAATAGTTATGGCCCCTATATGGAACCCAGTGGGACACCTTTAAGGGTACAAGAGGAAATTTAGACGAGGAACCGTTTATCTCTTAAACAACAACATTACTCAACGTCCAAGACCCATTTTATCTCTGATCGACTCTTTACAAGATGCTCCGTGACCAAGACTGTCTACAGACTTGAGCACAGGAATGATGCGGATGCACACACTCTTATGTTAACTTTTTTAGTAATAAAAAATATATTTTTCTAGACTAATCTTATACCGGCTGAACAAACCTCTATAAACCCGGGTATTGGTAAGAACTATGGAACAGTTACCAGACCGACGGAGAATCTCACATACTCGTGGTATAATTTGGATGTTTTTGGTGCTGTCCATCAGCCTGGGCCGGGATTCAAGTATATGGTTAACCGGGTGAAGGGCCTGTTTTGCAACGAACGACACATTCCAGCGCCAAGGAAGCATCTTCTAAAAAATGGTAAGCCCCGCTGTGGTATTAAGTTTTGAGCCTTTAACTAGCTCAGATTGTATTTATAGTTTCTGGCATCGCATATCCCGGTGAGCTATTGGCCGTTCTTGGAAGTTCTGGTGCTGGTAAAACTACACTTCTCAATGCCCTTGCATTTCGTTCTTCCATTGGTGTTCAAATATCACCCTCAAGCACACGAATGCTAAACGGCTACGCTGTAGATGCCACTGAGATGCAAGCCCGCTGTGCCTACGTTCAGCAGGATGACCTTTTCATCGGTTCCTTAACAGCCAGAGAGCATTTAATCTTCCAAGCAATGCTACGAATGCCCCGGAACACACCATACCGCCAGAAGATTCAACGTGTGGAGCAGGTTATCCAAGACCTCTCATTGGGGAAGTGTCAAAACACAATCATCGGAGTTCCAGGCAGGGTAAAGGGTCTGTCTGGAGGTGAGAGGAAGCGTTTGGCATTTGCATCGGAAGCTCTCACAGATCCTCCATTGCTGCTTTGTGATGAACCAACTTCCGGGTTGGATTCGTTTATGGCCCACAGTGTGGTACAAGTATTGAAGAAACTATCGCAAAAGGGGAAAACCGTTATTCTCACCATCCATCAGCCTTCGTCCGAGTTATTTGAATTGTTTGACAAGATTCTTCTCATGGCTGAAGGAAGAGTGGCGTTTTTGGGGACTCCAAATGAAGCAGCTGACTTTTTCGCGTAGTAAGTATAAGAAAAGCTAGTAGGAGTTTTTCAAAACGTCCAATAAACAACAATTTTTCCAGCTTGGGAGCACAATGTCCAACAAATTATAATCCTGCTGATTACTATGTCCAAGTGTTAGCCGTTATGCCTGGCAAGGAACAGGAATCAAAGGAAAGAATTGCCAAAATCTGTGACAACTTCGCAGTTGGAAGGTATGTTTCTTGCTGTCTCCACATGGACTCATTAAGAAGATTTGAAATTTAAAGAGTATCGAGGGAAATGGAACAGACTTTTCAAAAGATGGCTGTCAAGGCAAATGGATTCCCACTTGATGAAGACTCAAATCACCCGTACAACGCCACATGGTTTACTCAGTTCCGGGCTGTTCTGTGGCGGTCCTGGTTGACAGTGCTTAAGGAACCTTTACTCGTTAAAGTCCGTCTTATTCAGACTACTGTGAGTTGAAATCAACTAAACTGAGGCTTTTTTTCTAAGACCATTTCATCTTCTTTCAGATGGTTGCTGTATTAATTGGTCTTATATTTTTGGGTCAGCAGTTGACACAAGATGGCGTTATGAACATTAATGGAGCTATATTTCTTTTCCTTACGAATATGACATTTCAAAACGTTTTCGCAACCATAAATGTAAGTAAACGGGGTCAAAATTCCTGATACTATTTATATCTTCCAGGTCTTCACTTCGGAACTGCCGGTGTTCATGAGAGAAGCTCGAAGTCGTTTATACCGTTGCGACACTTACTTCTTGGGGAAAACACTGGCTGAGTTGCCACTCTTCCTCACAGTGCCTTTTGTGTTTACATCAATTGCCTATCCTCTGATCGGGCTTCGAGCTGGATTAAATCACTACCTGGTGGCTCTAGCCATTGTCACTTTAATTGCCAACGTTTCCACTTCATTTGGATATCTGATTTCATGCGTTAGTTCTTCCACATCAATGGCTCTCTCTGTTGGAGCACCAGTCATCATTCCATTTTTGTTGTTCGGTGGGTTCTTCTTGAACTCCGGATCGGTACCGGTGTACTTTAAGTGGCTTTCGTATCTCTCATGGTTCCGCTATGGGAACGAAGGACTCCTCATCAATCAATGGTCTGATGTGCAGGCGGGAGAAATCGCTTGTACTAAATCGAACACTACGTGCCCCAGTTCCGGCCGAGTGATCTTGGAGACTTTGAACTTCTCTGAAACTGATTTGCCACTTGATTTTCTTGGTCTAATTTTATTGATTCTGGGATTCAGAATAACGGCATATATGGCCTTGGTTATGAAAACAAAACGAAAGGAATAATAATATTTGTTGTTACTTTTTCTTTTAATATTTATATTATTATTGTAAGAGTGTAATTTGTTTATTAAATAATTATATAATTTAAATTTAAGTATGGTGTTGTCTTTGATGTTGAGGTTGGAAATATCTTCGGAAATCTTAACGAAAAGGTTTTAGTTTCGACCGTGCTTTCTTCTTAAACGACTTGAACGATTTTTATGAAACAATTTATTTGGCATATTTGACATTCCAATAATTATTTATCTTCTTAACATTTAAGATCAATTTATGTCAATTTGTGTCAAAACCGAATGAAAAGTTACCTTCCGATATGTCAAATGGAAACGTTTAAGACCCAACCATAATAAAAGAATTGGAACGTACGTTGCCGTACGAAACAGTGCGAATACATGTGATTTGTATGTATAACCAACCCGAAATGACTTTGATAAAGTTTCGTTCAGTTTTATTTCTGAAAAATGTTTGACTTAAAAGGCTAACTTTAATGGTCGAAAGCTAGTGTCAAAACCGACTGAAACGTTCCAATCCGTTTGTCAAATGAGCACGTCTACCCATAATGGACGGAATGCCGCGGAAGTATATGTCATATATTCTTCATTACAAACGCCATTAGAAACCAGCTGTCAAGTTTGCGTCCGTTAAATGCGCTCGCTAGCGCAGTTTACGACCGTAAGTAAAACTCATCGAAGCTTGACGAAACGGAGCATTCCGCCATTAAGGGCACAAGATACGAAGAACTTGTTCTCGCTCATTTACGGACGGGCCCGTCCAATGTAGTTCAGCCTTAAGTCTGCTTTTACACGCGTTGACTGTTAAGTCACGGCTCACATAAGTGCAAAAGTGATAGCAAATTCGAAAAGTTAAGGAGAAAAATATTTTGTCCAGTGAGTCGAGCGTTTTTTTTTTTCATTGACTTTTTTGAAGCTTTTCTTGTCTCTTCTTCTTTTCACCATTGTGTTGCTCCATTATGTTTTCGGTGCTTGTAGAGTCGGTTTCGCTGTGAACGATTTCTATCATATTATTATATTTTTCCTTGGAAAAAATATTTGTTGAACTGAACAGAGAATACGACACAAGTGAGCACTTCGAGGGCAAAAGACTATTATTTTATTATTATTAATTGCTTCGTGTCAAAAATAAAAAAAATACCCACCTTCTGAACAGGGCCGTACTTAAGGCCCCTAGGCACTTGGGATTTTTTTGGGGCCCTTCCTGCATATCACAAACGTCATATCAAAAATTCACAACTACCCGACCATTTGTAGGGTTAACCTCTACATCATTGAAATGGTGTTTGACTGTGGTGCCTTCTGGTGCACCAAACTGTTAAAATAGCAAAGGCCCTCTCCACGCAAATTTACATGAATAAGGCAGTTTATTTTATCTTCTCGCAAAAGCATTATCACTGATTATGTATTGGGGGTCAATTCCCGATCTGCGAAACTGGGAAATAATTAAAATGTTATCATTTAAGTTTTCACAGAGACTTTTCATTTTATCATTTCATGAACTCGCTTAGTGATGATGATTTGGGATGATTTGTTTGTGAAAAATGATTTATGATTGCGAACATTTTTTCACGTTTGTTTTCACTTTTTCACAGATCGAGAATCGTATTGAGAGTGAAGACCTGATAAAATGTATCATTTCATAGTTAAACAGACCGGGAATCGACCCCCTGAACTCCGCGATCCGGTATGCGAAGCGAACAAATTGCCAAATAATGTTTAATTCTGAAGTTTGTGTTTCACTGCATTTGTAAAACATCAAATGGGATTCAAATAAATTTGTTTTGAATTTCATTTATTTATAAACATGGTGGATACAATTATGGATTATATCATAATTGCAATGAAAAAAAGAGAAATTATTATATATTTCTATTTCAACTATATTATCTTTGTGACTCCTGTAACTCTTCCGTCAACCAAACTTCACAAATTCGTGCAGTCGTTAAGGCATGGAAGCATATTAATAGCCTTGCAAAAATGCAGTATTTTACATTTAAGCCTCTCCCACAGGAACCGTTCTTTTTTTTCTGGGTAAAAAGTATCCGATGTCTCAATCCAGTGTATTATCCAGCTATCTACCAAATTTTATACAAATCCGTTAAGCCGTTGAGGCGTGATTAGGGAACAAACATCTAAACATCCAAACATACAAACATTTACATTAATAATATAAATAGGATGATCTTCCTCAAATCACGATTTCATACATTTAATAAAAAAAATATCGTTTCACGATATTGTATTTTAATCTGCGTCCATTTCTGCGTGCTTCTAGTTTTAATTCTGACTAAAAGAACAGAACCGATTTTCTCTCTTTTCAGAACAAGAGTACTGTCATTAATTGCCAAACGAACACTTTCAGAAGCATTCGGGATGCTTACGGACTGTTCTGGATGACAAAATAAAACCATATAAGTCCGCCATTATAAATTTTTCTAAAGAAGAATATTTATTTAATATTTTTAGGAGAAGAATATTTAAATAATAATTAATTTGTTATTGTTTAAAATTATCAATTATTTAAAAAAGATAATTTGGATAACAAATGAAATACAAACGAATGCACGGTTCTCACAAATCCTTTTATTTTTACTTCCTGGCATTTCTTGTTGCAGTTCACAGTTGTTCAGATTACGGCCCCTGAAGCTGGCCGGGCCCCAAGGCTCTAGCCTTGTTAGCCTAGGCGGAAATACGGCCATCGGCCATGCTTCTGAAGCAGAATGAAAGAGCCAGAGGAGAGAGGAATGTCAAATTTGAGTCAAGCCATCAGTCAAGGAAAAAAGTTGAAAGTGTAAAAGCGCGAAACTCACGAAAGAAAACAACAAAGAGAACTTCGAAAAAAGTCAAGACTGGGCGGTCTATGTATAAAAGCACACCAACCACGCCATAACCTCAAATTTTTTACATGCGATTAAAGGTACTATAAGGCAAATTATGGATTCGTCCAAAGAGAATCTAACAATCAAACATGACATTACGGTGATAGAGAATTCGAAAAAAATAGGGCCCGGAAATTCCGTCTGGGTCGAAAAATAACGGTACCTGCCATACAATCTTTAACAAAAAGTTTGATATTCTCAAAAACGGCTCTAACAATTTTGATAAAATTTTCAGGGTGCTATTTTTTTACAACAATACATCTTTCAAATAGAATGAATTTTTCGAAATTTACCTCTCATAGAACCGGTTTTTTTCAAATGCGGTTTTATCGTAAACCACTTTCCCGATTTCAATAAAATTTTGAGTACATGAAGTCATTTATAATTCAATTAGTATTGCATTTCAAAACTTTTCAACAAAATTTTTTTTTGATTTTTTTAAATTTTCTAAAAAAAAAATGGTGGTGAAATATTTTGAAAATGGGTTGATTGATTGAAAACTATAGATTTTCTTATGACATACTAAAATAAAATTATTTTTTGAAAAGTTTAAAAAAAACGACTTTTTAAAAAAAACTGGTCGAACGATTTTAATATTGTTTTCCTCGATAGACATTTAGTTTCCAAATTTTATTGCATACTTAGATTTGCCGAGAAAACTCTTAAACTAATAAAAAAAAAATTAAAGTATTTTCGAAAAAAATAAAAACCGTTCCTACGATTTTTATGAAAAATAAAATGTCGTTTAAATTTTCCGCTGAAGTTCATGCGACCCAGTTGTGCATTTAATTAATTTTTGAAAGAAGTTGTTAAATAAAAACCGCTTTATTTAAAAACCGTTCCTACGATTTTTATGAAAAATAAAAAATATCGTTTAAATTTTCCGCTGAAAACTATTTTACGTATTTTTTTGTAACAATCAAAAGTCCGAAAAATCGAATACAAAATTTAAAGTTCCTTTAATATTTTTCCAACTTTATTTGAAGCTGTGACCGCACATTCGAGCAAGTACGTGCGATCCAGTCAATGCATATTGATTCAGTAAATTTCTTACTGATGAGCGGAACAGACAAAAAATGGATCAAAGTTCACAGAACACTGAACGAAATATTCCATATTTTAGTGAATTGACAATCAAATGTCAGTAAAATTAACAAATGCTTTGAAACAAATAATATTTACGGTTCGTTTGACGCTAAATGATTTTTTTTACTGATGGCTTTTACTGATCGCTATAACTGGGCCCTTTGCTATTCTCAGCTACTTATTTATGCGTTGACATTCGATTGAAAAGAAAATTAATTTTGTTAATTGACTAGTTTTCGAAAATATAATTTTTTAAATTATTTTTAAATAAATACTGTTCGTTTGAATCTTCCGAAAAGGTCAGCAACTTTATTCTACTACAATTATTTTAACAACAGAAAAACATTTTCCAACATTTTCATAAATAAAACAAATGTTTTTTTTTTATCAATATCGTTTATTTTGTTCAAATTTCAAATATTTTCCTTCGTCTTTTTGAATTGAACTATAAATATTAACAAATTCACCTCATTTCCAACAAAATATACATATGGTACTGCTCTTGCGCACTACGAACACACCCAATCGGACGGTGTTTTTTCACCACATCGGTGCGCACAAGTCAGAAAACAACCAAACGTCAACTGTCAAAATCAACATTTCAACAAACAGCCAGGTGTTGGTGTTCCAAAGTGCGCGAATTAAATAATTTCCCCCTCTTCGCAGCCGGTTTAGACATCTTTTGATTAAAAAAAAGTTGAAATAGTTTAAACAATACCATTAGCTAGTAAGTTATCGATAAAGCGTCATCTCGCTAGCCGATTTCCATCGCACGGAAGCGAAACTTTAATCCAAGTCACAGTGTACATAGTCCGGTACATTAATTGTAGAAAAAAACTTTCAGATTTGTAATAAAAAGTAAAAAAAATTGTTATTTGATTCAAACTTCATAAAAGGCTTCAAGTTCCCTAACTAGTCTCCTCGAATCACCTTTGTTTTTTTCTTATTTTGTGACGCAACTACGCATTTGTTAGAGCGCGACGACGTCGAGCGCGAGTGAATCGAGAAACGACCTTCAAATTGTGTTTTTTTTTTCGGTTAGAAGAAGCTTGCAAATCTGGCTCACCAAACCAAATCACCACCATGAATATAGATATCCTTGTCCAGGAATGGGAAGAGCTCACCGCCGAGTATTACGAACTTGAGGTAAGTTCCCAGACAGACAAACATCGAAGTCGCCACAATTAAACTTAATTAATAATTGACCCTCTTCCAGGAGTGCAACCGCAAGTACATCCAATTGCTGGACCAGGTCCAGACCTACCAGCAGAAGTGCTTCAACGAGATCAAGCATCAGCGATATCGGATGACACAGATTTCTGCCTCGATTAAAGAGTAAGTACAAAGCCAATTTAGAATTTGCACTCAAATAATACGCCGGAAGGGGTAAAGCTGCTAAATGGAGTGATATTTTCCAAATAAAATGTTGCCCGCTTGTTTGGAAAATCGAAATGCCGCGTATGGCGCTTATAATTTGCAAGAACCCACCACCTTTCTGCCATAGATTTGCAATTATTTTGTTATAACTTATCAGCTTTCACTTCGATTAAACGTAATAAAATTTCGGCGTTGGGCAGCAGACGAACCTGCCACATGTCGAAATGTGTTTTTTTTTTTTTGGAATTATATAATTTTCATTGGCTGCCAGAGCGGCGATAACGTTTTTTGGTTGCGGTGGTAGTTCGAAGTTGTTATGACACGAAAACTTTCTTTTAAATTTCTGGGTTGCGGAGTTGTGCTGTCGATGGAACTGTTGAATATTAATATCTGAGTCACACGTAGCTCGGGGGTACCACAAGTCCACGACCGCGGTTATAAATAAAGAGCTTTGGGTTGTTGTTTGCGTTTTGGTTATGTTAGCATAATCAGACATTTGGGGTTCGGTTTGAGTTTTTTTTTTCTAAAATCAAGGCTTGCTTCGGTGTTTTATTGCGCATAATCAATGGAAGTGTTTATCAGGTTTTGATAGTCCTTGAGACAAGTATGGAAGCAAATTTGTTTAATTCTGAGCTTCAACTTATCAACATATGTGTTGACTCTACGGATTTAGCGCGGCGAAAATTTCGATGACCTTGTGCGTACGCTTATAGCAGTGTTTCGTTCTTTTTTTAGAATTAATTTTAGATAACTGAAGTGGGTCAACTGCATGACAGCCAAGCAAGTGGAGCGAAAAAAACATCGGGAAACCCTGACACGTGGAGATGAACTGAAACCATCTGAGTTTCTATGTTTGGATCTTAAATTGATCTAATCCCCAATCAAACCCAACTAAGAAAATCTCTTAACTCGGAAAGAAGTCACGTTGCGGTTAATGCGCACCACAACTCTGGCACTTCTATGCTTTGTCCCGAAGCTCCACCTGCGGGGTTGCTGGGTTGACTTAGGAAAACGTTGGGAGGCTTACCGATTGTGGATTGTCCCATACCTGAGGCCAAGTAAAAGCCGATGTCGTTGCAATTGTCTAATCCAGTAGTTCTCGCGCCTCACTTTCAATTAGTTCAAAAGATCGAAACACCCTATGCACAAGGGCTGTCACAAAATTCAACTCTAACCACTATTACCCTAAAGTTTTTTCTTTGATTCTTGAGAGACAAGTAGACTAATTTGAAAAAAACTGACCAACCTTGAGTCTAGAGTTCGATCGACACGCTTTTCGTTAGGGAAATGGACTATACTCTGACCAGTACAATGCCTATGGAATAGCTTAATAGTCAGAATATCTACTGACTACTGAGATTGAAAACTCAACCACTGACTTACCATTAATTGTTGTTGCAAACAACACTCTTCACACAAGCAATTTTTTTTTGTGTTGCCACATCTTACTTAGGGGCGTTAAATTTCGGGAGGAACTAGGGCCTCAACCAACATACCTCTCCAGCCAGCTTGGTCTTTGGCTAACTGCCTCCAGTTTCGCACTCCAAGTTGGTTGAGGTCATCCTCCACTTGAGCGCCTAAGGCGAGGTCTTCCTTGACTGCGTCTACCCTCTGGGATGGAATCGAAGATCCTGCGAGCCGGAGGATTGTGGTCCATTCGCTCTACATGACCTAGCCATCTTAAACGTGATATGCGTATTTTTTTGACCAGGTCAATGTCGCTGTACAGCTCGTTTAGTTCTTGGTTGAACCTTCTCCTCCAAAGCCCGTTAACGCAGATAGGGCCAAAAATCCTCCGAAGAATCTTACGCTCGAAACGACTAAGGATATCTTCATCCGCTTTAGACAGACTTCATGCCTCGGCGCCATAGAGCAGGACTGGGATGATTAAGGTCTTATATAGAGTCTCCTTTGTTTTTTGAGAGAGGGCTTTGCTACTCACTTGCCTTCCTAGCCCATTGAAACAGCGATTGGCAAGAGTAATTCTTCGCTTTATTTCTGACGAGATGTTGTCAGATGTTATAGCGGATTCGAGGTAAACAAAGTCGCTAACTTCCTCAAAGTTGTACCTGAGCAGCGAGAGTTCTCCATCGTCATCCTGCACAGTCGGACGAGTTTTGTGGGGATGTTAAAACCTGACATGGCTCTGTATAGCTCGTCTCTATAAATGCTATCGTACGTGTGGGCTTAAAATCGATAAAGAGGTGGTGGGTATCGATTTGGAATTCTTAGGTAGTTTTCAGGATCTGCCGTAGCATGAACATTTGATCGATTGTGGACTTTTCTGGTCTGAAACCACACTGATAGGGGCCAATCAGGTTGCTAACGAAAGGTTTCAGGCGTTCACATAGTACGGCAGAGAGGATCTTGTAGGCCATAAACTTATTCCTCTATAGTTGGCGCAGTTTAGAGAGTCTCATTTCTTGTGGATTGGGCAAACGATGCTGAGGTTCCATTCATCACGCATACTTTCTTCTGACCAAACTGTAGAGATGAGTTGGTGTATGCACTCCACCAGGTCATCTCCGGCCGCTTTAAAAAGTTCGGCGGGTAGTTCTTCGGGTGCTGCAGTTTGTTGTTTTTTAGTTTAGATATTGTTATCCTTACTTCATTTTGGTCAGGTGGACGGTTTGAATGGTTCATTCTGCTTGACAGCGGGATTTTGGCCTTCATCGCCGTTTAACAGCCTGCAGAAATGGTCCTTCCATGTACTCAGCACCGACTGTGACTCTACTACGAGGTTTCCATTCCTATCTACAGGCTTCTGTGCGGGTTTTTTTCCTTGGCAAGTTCTTTTTACCCGTTGGTAGAACTTCCGTACGTTGTTCCTGGAGTAGCATCTCTCAATATCTTCGACCGCGCGCTTCTCATACTCTCTCTTTTTCTTTTGGAGAAGCCGGTGTTCTTCCCGTCTTTTTTCTGCTCGTAGAGTTCGCTAGCAGCTCTCGTCCTTCTTTGCATGGGCCTGCCTGCATTCGTCATCGAACCAGATCTTTCGTGGTGGTGGTCTGGTGAAACCTAGCACATCAGTTGCGGCATCTCTGATGGCTTGTTGTATGACTAATTCGCAGCCAAATAAACGCTGTGGTCTTCTTGCACAATCACCGTAGTACACGTCACAGTTTTTCATCCACCTTTAGCCCGGCCCATTCCATCGCACTTCCTGGATGGCAGTAATTCCAGCTCTGTAGCAGTCTAGGGCCCCCGCTAGTTGTTTTGCTGCACGTGATCTGTTAATTGTGTGTGTTAAATGTGTGAATGCCTTTAGGCGTTAACACAATACGGTAGAAAAGATCTGGCGATGTTGAAGTTTGGTGCAGTTCAGAGAGTGTCCTATTTTAAGGATCGGGCAAATTATGCAGATATTCCATTCTAAACATATCTTGCTTACGAGTTGGTGGCTAGCCAAGTCATCGCCTGCAACTTTGAAAACCTCGGCAGCTAGGCCATCGGCTCCGGCGGCTTTGTTGCTCTTAAGCTTAGATATATGTAGCTCTAGCTAGCTTTACTTCATCCAGATGTGGTGGGCGGAATTGTTGATCTACTTCGCCCAGATAAAATGGACCATTCTCAGCATCGACTGCGATTCCACTACGATGTTCCCTTGATCGTCTTTGCAAGCTTCGGTTTGTACTCTGTAGCCTTAACCGTTTCTTTTTACCTATTGGTAAAACTTTCGAACTTAATTTCTGCAATAACAGCTCTACATTTCCTCGATCGCACGCTTCTCATGATCCCTTTTTTTTTCTTCCTGAGAAGCCGGTTTTCTTCTTTCCTCTTCTGCTCGTAGAGCGCACGGCAGTTTTGGTTCTTCTCTGCGCCCAATTTGCATTGGTTTGTAAAATCAGAAGCTTTATCGGGGCTTGTTCGATGAGCTCGATGGTGTGAGAAGCTGAGTGCGTCTAAATTTATTAATTTTTTTTATTGGATTAGACAAAAAAAAACCAAAGCAATATACCAAGCGAACTTAGTTGCCTTCTCATAGCGAGTTTCATTCAAGAAAAGATTTGCTCTTTAAGTCAAAAAGATTTGATGTGATGCACACATGCATGTAAATAGTCTTTTCGGTCAAACGTCAGATGGAAAATGTTTTGTTATTTGGTTTGGACTTGTGCCAGCCCTGCTTAGTAAACCTCACAAGTATTCGGCAAAGAAACAAATTAACAATACAAATGTTTATGAAGTAAGAAAATACCAAAATGGCATTTTTGTTGTATCAAGTGTGGCATTCTTGCAGATTTTTTTTTTTATAATTAACGCGCGCACAAGGGATTATGTGTTTCCCTTTTAATGTAGAACACACTGCGCGGACATTACGAAGATAGGGAGGGGAGAGATAGGAGGTGCCGATTAACATTGGTTTTGAATGTAACTAGATCAAAATGGCAAGGGAAAATCCCGCCGGTTAAACTATTCCAAATTCGTGTTGTTCGGCTAAAAAAAGAATCCCTATATTTCACGGTACGTCCGAAATTTGGCTCCAGGTTGAACTGATGAGCATTCCTTGCGGGACGAGTATTACGGGAGAAACTTTTAAGGGGAGGAATGCAACTGGCTACTTCGAGTGAACATTTTTTGTAAAAGAAACGATAAAATAAGGAAAGACATAAAACATTGCGTCGGTGTTCGCGAGGGGCAATTGTTTCAGCGGCAGTTCTATTTCCTATCAATCTTAACGCTCGATTTTGTATTCTATCAAGCAGGTGGAGCGATGTTTGCGAAGCACCTGCCTAGAGGTGGGAGTTATACTCGAGTTTAGGGCGTATAAACGCTTTATAAATTGTAGCCAGATCAGATGGGGAAAAGTACGTCTACACCGATACAGAAAACCTAAGCAATTAGCAGCATTCTTAGTTATCTCAAGTATATGGTCATTTCAACGGAGGTCGTCCTTGACACACATACCGAGAACTGAGAGCTTTTCGGTTTCTTCGATGCTTTCACGACAGAAGACAGCATTGAGTTTTCGAAGCATTAAACTCCACACGATTCCTATTACCCCATTTGACAATGCTGTATAAATCGGAGTTTAATGAGCTTGACATACGGCACCGTTGCAATTGTACGTCCGAAGGCGAAGGACGTGAATTATCGAACGAATATGAAAAGCTGTGGGTAGAGTCGTCAGCAAAACAGTTAAGTGGATTAGAAATAAGAGACAGAAGATCATTTATAAAAATCAAGAAAAGAGTCGGAGACAGAACAGAGCCCTGGGGCACACCAGCATTTATTTTGTGCGAATCAGACTTGAATCCGTCCAATACAACTTGTATTGAACGGTCAAGAAGATAGCTTCTAATCCAACGAACAAGAGTTTCATCGATCCCAAAAGCACGCATTTTCGATAAGAGAGCTTCATGCCAAACTCTATCAAATGCCTTGGAGATATCAAGAGCAATAATCTTACTTTCACCAAAGCGATGTGAAGATTTATTCCACTGTTCGGTGAGATATGGCATCAGATCAGCAGTGGAACGGTTGCTGCGGATGCCGTACTGACGGTCATGGAGAAGCTTTCGATCTTCGAGATATTCCTTAAGCTGACGGTTAATCAGTGTTTCCATGACTTTAGAAAGAAGGGATGTCAGTGCTATGGGTCGGTAGGAAAAGGGGGAGGATGGGTCACCTTTCTTAGGGACTGGACAAATGCTGTTTTCCATCTTCTAATGTAGAACACACTGCGCGGACATTACGAAGATAGGGAGGGGAGAGATAGGAGGTGCCGATTAACATTGGTTTTGAATGTAACTAGATCAAAATGGCAAGGGAAAATCCCGCCGGTTAAACTATTCCAAATTCGTGTTGTTCGGCTAAAAAAAGAATCCCTATATTTCACGGTACGTCCGAAATTTGGCTCCAGGTTGAACTGATGAGCATTCCTTGCGGGACGAGTATTACGGGAGAAACTTTTAAGGGGAGGAATGCAACTGGCTACTTCGAGTGAACATTTTTTGTAAAAGAAACGATAAAATAAGGAAAGACATAAAACATTGCGTCGGTGTTCGCGAGGGGCAATTGTTTCAGCGGCAGTTCTATTTCCTATCAATCTTAACGCTCGATTTTGTATTCTATCAAGCAGGTGGAGCGATGTTTGCGAAGCACCTGCCTAGAGGTGGGAGTTATACTCGAGTTTAGGGCGTATAAACGCTTTATAAATTGTAGCCAGATCAGATGGGGAAAAGTACGTCTACACCGATACAGAAAACCTAAGCAATTAGCAGCATTCTTAGTTATCTCAAGTATATGGTCATTTCAACGGAGGTCGTCCTTGACACACATACCGAGAACTGAGAGCTTTTCGGTTTCTTCGATGCTTTCACGACAGAAGACAGCATTGAGTTTTCGAAGCATTAAACTCCACACGATTCCTATTACCCCATTTGACAATGCTGTATAAATCGGAGTTTAATGAGCTTGACATACGGCACCGTTGCAATTGTACGTCCGAAGGCGAAGGACGTGAATTATCGAACGAATATGAAAAGCTGTGGGTAGAGTCGTCAGCAAAACAGTTAAGTGGATTAGAAATAAGAGACAGAAGATCATTTATAAAAATCAAGAAAAGAGTCGGAGACAGAACAGAGCCCTGGGGCACACCAGCATTTATTTTGTGCGAATCAGACTTGAATCCGTCCAATACAACTTGTATTGAACGGTCAAGAAGATAGCTTCTAATCCAACGAACAAGAGTTTCATCGATCCCAAAAGCACGCATTTTCGATAAGAGAGCTTCATGCCAAACTCTATCAAATGCCTTGGAGATATCAAGAGCAATAATCTTACTTTCACCAAAGCGATGTGAAGATTTATTCCACTGTTCGGTGAGATATGGCATCAGATCAGCAGTGGAACGGTTGCTGCGGATGCCGTACTGACGGTCATGGAGAAGCTTTCGATCTTCGAGATATTCCTTAAGCTGACGGTTAATCAGCGTTTCCATGACTTTAGAAAGAAGGGATGTCAGTGCTATGGGTCGGTAGGGGGAGGATGGGTCACCTTTCTTAGGGACAGGCTGGACAAATGCTGTTTTCCATCTTCTAGGAAAGATTCCAGAAGAGTAGGAGCGATGGAAAAGCTTACGCAGTGGCTTTGCCAGTGTGGAAGAACACCTCTTCAGAAGAATCGGGGGTATACCATCCGGGCCAGCGGATTTGTGTATATCGAGATCTTTGAGAACTCTTTCTACTGTACGAGTGCGGAGGGGCAACGTTGCTTTGAGGCAGCGTGGAGCTGGCAGCAAAATGGGCGGCGAGCAAGTTTGCCTTCTCTGAAGAGTAAACAATTGGTTTGTTATTGTCGATGAGCGTTGGGACCGAAGATGTTGAGGAGTTTTTAATATTTTTTTACAAATGACCAAAAATTTTTACTGCCTTTGGGACACTGCAGAATTTTTTGCCGTAATTTTTGGTCATGCAAAAATTTGGTTCTTTCAATAACGGAGTTGCATGAGTTTCTTGCTTGTTTGTGCTTTTTCCGATTTTCCTCTGTAGGGTTGTAACAACACGCATTGGAATGGTTGAACATATAAGTCACTAGGCATTGGCTCTTTCAGCCAATACTACATCATATAAATGATTAAACAAACAAATTATTATTCAACAAAATTTGAATGAAAGTGAAGGTTGCAGTGAATTAAATGACAAATTTATTGATATAAGGACAGTTCATTGCTCTATTTCGTTACTTAAGTAGACCGGTGTGGTCAGGTTACTCTCTGTTTGAGGCGAGCTTTATTTGCTCGGCCCCCGCTTTAGGCCGTTCTCGGGCTGAAAAACAAAAACGCCTTTTATTTAGCACTAGCGGGCCCGGTAGACGTCGTCCGGTCTTTCTTTAAATTCTTTTTATTTTTACACGCAAACTTTGATAAGTTTAACGCTTTTTTTTTTTTTTTTAAAGTCCTCCGTTGAGGTGTAGTTTAAGGTACACCCGTACAGACAGACAGAATTTTGCCACTAACTCAAATATGTTTCTCTGTCGCAATAATGTCATGTTTGATTGTTATCTCAATTTGTAATCTCTACGACCTATTACCTGTAATCCAAGTAAAAATTAAAAAAAATTGTTGTGGCATTAATAAAGTGGTTATTATCTTAAACAAACACTTAAAAATCCATTTTTTACTACTTTCTTACTTACAACTCTACAAAGAGCGGAAAAAGTGAAGGGCCAGCTCATTTTTTTTGTAAACTTATTTCAAATAATTGAATACAAAGTCGAAGACAAAAGCAACGCGACTGTAAACAAATGTTTACATAAATAGGTATAAGTGAGATATGTAAATAAAAACATTAACCAAATGCATAAAATGAATTATACAATCGTTTCGTTAGTTAGTAGTAGAGTTATCTTTGTATGACATCACAGTGCTAAATACGACGATTCAATTTAATGCTTGTAAATACTTAAGGTTTTTGCAAAGCCCTTTAATTTGACATGAATACCCACTTGATGTCGACAATTTTATTGCATGACAACTTTCGAAATATGCCACAAAACTCCACTTAAAAGAAAACGATGTGTTTTGTTTTACAAATTAAGTTGATTAATCTAAAACAATGCAACAACAATAAATATGCATCTCAGTGTATCAACGATATGAGTCAATTCAAGGGTCTCGTTGTAAACATGAAACCAATGAGATGACAACTTCTACTAAGCGCATTTGTTTAAAGTAAGCTTGATCGGGACTTTGAACTTGACGTCGAATCTTGGCCTCCAAAAGCACACACTGCCGCACTGCCCCGGCATGATCCTAGCTAAATGTTTTCCATGTGAACTTTACTTTCTGCTCAAGACTGATATCAGAGTCTGTAATTCGAATAAAGACATTATCAATGCACTTTCATGACGAATCATAATGACGAATTAATATTTATTGTTTTGATTTTTTTTTACAAGTAGACTGATACCTAGGTAGTTAAAAAAAAAAAAAAAAAATATCATTGAATAGTGTTGTTAACGATTTGCCTAGTATTTAAGTAGACGATGCGTTATTCCAAAATTATTGAACAATAATGTTTGAAAAAAACAATCTATTCATCTATAAAATACACACATAGGGGTGTCTTCGGCCCCCAAGAGCATTGGAACTAAAAACGTTAACTTAGTTTATTATTAAATCAGTATTTTACATACTATGATCAGTTTCTCTACAATCAATGTTAAGTAAGTTGTTACTTAGCTATCTAGTTCTAGTACTAGTAGATATGTAGTTGTTAGCTTTCAACTAAGAATTAAAAACGAAAGGCAAGCTTATATCATAGAGTAGAGGAATAAAAAGGAGATCGATCGTTGTGTAATGTGCGATCGCTTATGAAAATAAATTGCAAGACTGGATCGCACATAAAGGGTTTTCCAATAAGGACTTGACAACTTTTTTTTTAAATAATACGCAATCCATATGAGATATTCAAAAAAAAAAATTATTATCAGCTTGAAGTACAATCAAAACATTTATGAATGGAATTAGACTTCGTTCAGGCCACCCGGGGCACGTTTGCACCGGTCGATTCGTTGGACCCAATTTTCGATGACTCGGCCACGTCTTTCGGCCGAAACGGCAGCTATTTCACGTTCAATGTTGGCTCTGAGTTCTGACTTAACGTAGCCCCAAAGCAAATAGTTTAGAGGCGATAAATCGCACGAACGTGGCGACCAATCGACTGGTTCATTTCTTGAGATCACACGCTCATCAAACTTACTCTGCAATAAATCGATTGTAAGGTGTGCTGTGTGGCTTGTGGCACCATCCTGTTGAAAGCACATATCGTCCAAGTCCATATCTTCCAATTCGGGCCAAAAATAATCGGTAATCATTCACAATAACGCGACGATCTTTATCGTCGACGAAAAAATAATGCCCATTAACGCCGCCGGCATGCAAACCGCACCAAACAGTTATTTTTTGTGGATGAAGTGGGTGATTCATGAAGCAAATGTGGATTTTCCAATAACGCATATTTTGCTCATTGACGAACCCATTGAGCCAAGAATGAGCTCTGTCACTGAAGATGATGAAATTCAACAATTCAACGCTCTCAAAGTTGCGGTCACCAATTTTTTTTATAATTTGCAGACGTTGCTCGTTCATGTACTTTGCCATGATGAAAATGTTGAGTTTAATGAATAAATTTACAATGACAGTTTGATGATTAGTGAAAAGGTGCGTTCACAAATTAAATTCAGTTGTCAAAATTGAAAGGGTGGCTAAAAACTAATCACCTGCATCAGAACTTCCAGCGATAAGTTCTCGCATTCCGGATGGATTTTCTCTTTAAAAGTCTGAAGCTTGTTTACATAACCCTGTGGCTTCAAATTCAAAGTCTGGAGCGGTAAAATCGCGTGCAAATCACTAAAGCCAGAGATTGGACGACCCGGAAATGCTTCTTTCGAATATCGGGCGTTCTTTAGGACTATAGTGTTCCATGGCTTAATGTCGTGTATTCTGTATACATTTTGTGTGCATCAAAAAATTGAAAACGAAATTGACATTTGGCGCTATTTGCAAAAGTTAAAGCTTCTTTCAATGGGGTGATTTCTTTTGCGCCCCACTGTAAGAAATATAGTTTTCAGCGGAAACAATTAAACGCCATTTTATTTCTTTAAGAAATGTGAATAAGTACTATTTTTGTTTTTATATCGAAGGCACAAATCGAGAACGCTAACTCAAGCAAATCAATTTAAAAAAAAAAAATTGATGAAAACCATTAAGCAATTTTCAAAATATTAATTTTTCAAAAAACATTGTAATTATTAAAAATACAAAAAAAAAAAAACATTTTTCGAATAAAAAATTCAATGCGAAATTACTATACTTTATCAACATCTTCCTAAGTATCAATTTTCATTGTAATCGGTTAACCAGTTCTCAAGAAAGTCGGAGAAAAAAAACGAGGTAAGTACCGTTTTTAGCCCCTTCTTTAAATTTCTTTTCACAAAACATAATCCACACCTACAAAATTACATGTTTTTTTTTACTTGCGATTATAGGTACTACTAGTACTCGTGTATACCATACATTTTCGAAAAAACGACCCCAGCGTGGCGCCATCTAGTAATAAAAATAACTTTAGTTGCTTCTTACAAAATTAGCTATGTGCTTGTGAATCGATCCCATGGGTGATTAAAAAATCCTTAATTACTCCTTACAACATCAGTTATCTGCCTGTAAAAGACTAGCACCACCATGGAGCCGTTCCCGAGATTAGCCGGAACAAACAGACAAAATATTTGAAAAAATGTGTTCTTGAAGTATGCATCTTGAAAAAGCAGTTATTTTGAAATTAAAAACAGACACTTCATTTTTAGTTATGTGTATAGATACAAAAAATTTGAGATAACAATCAAACCTGACATTAAGATCGTAAAGAAGCATAAAAAAGTTATTGAGAAAAAATGTCTGTCCGTCAGTCTGTCTGTCTGTATGTGTGTTGATCTACAGCCCAAACGGCTAAAGTAATTACCTTTAAATTTGATATGTGTGGTTCTTTTGGCATTCCTCAGAGGTAAAATCGAAATTTTATTTTTTAGGCCTAAAAATAACGGTAACCTGCCATATAATCGTTTAGGAAAAACTTATTTTTCCCGAAAAAGGCTCCAAGGATTTTCATGACATTTTTTGAGATTTGTTTTGTAGCTATTAGCTATCATTTTATCAGAACCAAATTTACGGAAAAAGTCTATTAACGGTAACTTCCATATAACGTTTTTTTTTTTAATATTCGGCGTTTTCGATAACGGCTTATTGGATTTCAGTATAATATTATACATATTTTAAAAGATCTATAAAGCTAAATGAATTCTGCGTACCAATATTTTGAATAATTAAATTTTTGTATTTGAAATAAATTTTTTTTATTTTTTTTTCGAAAATTCAATATTTTTAAAATTATTCAAAAAAAATTATAATCAGTTATTAATAAACTCTAAAAAACTACATACCAAACTACATACAAAAAAAAATTCAAACAAAATAAAAAACAGGATTTTATCAAAACCGGTCCTACAATTTTCGAAATACATTTTTCATAAATTCTTTATTATTTAAGAAGTGTGATGGCGTACTTCATTTTTACTAAAAACCGTTAAGTATTGTGGGTTTGATACTTTTTATTAGGTCAAACTGTGCTATTTTTAACGTAAATGTTACTTGTTTCTGTCAAAGATAATGTTTTTAATGTAATTAGGCACACAAGAGCGAGTACGTGCGACCCAGTCGTGACCATTTTTTTATTCGAAAATTCAATATTTTTAAAAATAAAAAAAAAATGATTAAAAAATTAATAAGCAGTTATTAATAAATTCTAAAAACTACATTCCAAAATCTCAAAAAATAAAATAAAAAACAGGATTTTATCAAAATCCGTCCTACAGTTTTTGAAATATTTTTTTCGTAAATTCAATAATATTTATGACGTGTGATGGCGTACTCCATTTTCACTAAAAACCGTTAATTGTTGTGATTTTGGCACTTTTTATAGGTTCATACCGTGTGATATTTCTAAGTAAATGTTACTTGTTCCTGTAAAAGATCTTGCCTCCCAATGTGATTAGGCACATAAGAGCAAATACGTGTGACCCTGTCGTTCCGGTTTTTTTTTTAGTTCTTGGAGCCGTTTTGTTATCTTCAGAAAGAAAAAAAATACGGACCATGAAAATCTTATTCTTTAAAACGGTTCGGCTTAACTTTTAAATCGTTGGATCTACCATTTATATCGAACTCACAATATCTCTGTCAGCTATCAAATACCTTGAAAAGAAAATTCTTTTGATTAAGAAAAAACTCTTCTTCTCTTTCAATTAAGACATGGTTATGGTCTGCAAAGTTTGCAAAATGTTGGTCAAAATCAACTCTCAAACTGCCTGATAACGTCGAGAACACAGAAATGTTTTAGTTTTTCAGTTTACAGTTGGTAAAAAATGCAAACAAAAATCGAAAAAAAACTCCTTTTGACTATCACATCACAACGTTTTGATGACGTATTTCAGTTTCAATTTCGCCGTAAAACCTGATAGCATTCTTTGATTTTATATTTTTCCATCATACTCAGTACTTTTTTGTGTCCGAATATTCGCAACAGCTTCTATGCATATACATAGAATGTTGAATGAATATTTAGACACATATCTAGACCGAGTCCATATTCCCGCAGACGTTATCTCATGTAATCGATATTGGCATAATATATCGATAACAAAATCACAACCTTGACTTGTAACACTCATTTCTTTTGTTTTGGTACTAAGTAAATAGCTGTGTGGCTGTCTTTTATGGAAACATAAAAAAAATCCATTTTTATTAAATCCAAAATACACGGAGTTATGTTCAGACACAAAATATAATCTCCATAGTGCTCAGACAAAAACCATTCTACGTTGGTTACAACAATGGTGTTGGCCGTGACCATGGCAAAGACTCAAAGTACGCCATCTCAGTGTTATGCTTGTATCTTACCTTGTAACGTTCATTAAAAATTACTTCGTCTACACTTTAATCGTAATTGGTTTCACTTTAATTGCTAAGTTAAGCAAAAATTTGCTGTAAAAAAACTTTAATTTAAGTTACAAGGTCGGTGGGTCGGTCGCAATATAGGTAACTTGGGCATTTTTAATTTTTAGTGTGTTCGGTTACACCGTTTATATCTGACGTTAGTTAACACAGATAATCATATTTTATATAAAATCATATTCATGATTATGATGATACTTATCTACTTATTTATATATTTTACATGCTATAATTTTTTTTTTTTTAATTGGCAGTAATAGGTACGTGTTATCTTTTCATGACTCGGCTACAAAGTCGAATCGATTTACTTCATATCTAATAGATAGATAATGAGTGTAGACTTCCGGATTATATTTTTACTTGCGATTTATAGGGACTATAAGGCAAGTTATGCATTCGTAAAAAAAAAAAAA
Source organism: Platycheirus rosarum (assembly GCA_963971375.1). NCBI lineage: Eukaryota > Metazoa > Arthropoda > Insecta > Diptera > Syrphidae > Platycheirus > Platycheirus rosarum. Next base: position 1,756,356 of record OZ020508.1, read on the forward strand.
TTCTAACAATCAAACATGCCATTACGATGATAGAGAAGTCAAAAAAGTGGGTCCGGAAATTCCGTCCGTCTGTCTGTCTGTCTGTCTGTCTGTCCGTATCGATATCTACAGCCTAAACGGTTGGGCCGATATGATTCAAACTTGGTATATAGTATTTTTAGAGTGCTCTACCCGACAGTTTTTGGAATTGGCATTCTAGCTCCAAAACTAACGGTACCTGCCATATAACTTTTATTGAAAAACTTATTTTTCTCGAAAACGGCTCCTACGATTTTGATAAAACTTTCAGAATGATGTTTTCTGTGCAAAATCTATCTTTTAATTTTAATGGATTTTTCAGAAAAAGTTTTATAACGGTACCTCCCATATGACCGGTTTTTTTTAAATCAGACTTTCTCGTTAACTAATTGACGGATTTTGATGAAATTTTCAAAATATGTAGTGTTTTATGATTTAAATAATATTGCTTATCAAAATTTTCAAAAACATTTTTTTTTTAAATTTTAATATTTTTTTAAAAAAAATATTTTGTTTTTTGAATATTTTGAAAACGGATCTATAGATTTTTTTTTAAATTTTTCTCCTAGTATAAACTATAGATTTCTTAAAATTGACATACTAAAAAAAAATTTAAAATATGTTTTCGAAAAGTTTTTCAAAAAAAACATCTTTTTGAAAAAACTGGTCGAACGATTTTGAAGTGAAAAATTCATAAAATAGAAAACAGCAAAAGAAATAAGATGGCTTACAACATTTTTTCCAAAAAACGTTATGAATAGTGTTTTTTTGATTTCATAAAATTTTTTCCCCAACATTTTATTTCATATTGCTCGGCTAAGCCCTAGCCATTAGTCAAATAAAAGAAAGTGACAACCTACATTACATACATACTTACGTATTTTAAAGTATTTTTCATCATCATAAAAGCACAGAATAAATAAGGAAGCCTTTGATAAACACACAAAAACAACTAACAAATAAAAAAAACTATTCGATTACTACTGAATGCAAAAATTTCAATCGAGAAAACAAAAGTTTACACATTCCTATAAATAAACAAAACCACTGTGTTAACTTTTAATATTGTCTCTATACCTACTGGCTTAACAGTAGTTGGAACACGTATCTTAATTTTAGTACCTACCTTCCTTCCAACCTTATTATAGGTACCTAAATCCTTTATAAATTCCATTGGTCCCATATTGGGACGTATAAAGGTCCCTTTACCTAGCATTATTGCCATACTGCTGATTCCGACGAATCTTTATGCCAGTTGTTCAAATTTTTCCATACCAAAATGAAAATTTAACTGAAAAAAGTCCTTTGTATCTTTCTATTAGCAAATTATATTATAAACAGTAAACAGCAAGTGGAAAGTTAATACTACACTAAAAAACTGCAAAAGCTAACAATCCTATATATTTATGTGTTTATCCCTTTGTCGTGACGCATGTTCGTTCGAGCTTCACCCCAAAACGATTCTAAGGAAGTTGCACGTCATACAAAAAATATTAAAATAAAATCTTTGTCAAAAAGACGCCTGCACTTAAAAAGGATTAGCACATAAGAGCAAGTACGTGCGACCCAGTCGTGCCTTTTATTTTTATTGCAAAAATCTAGAAGTCTGCAAAAAAACTTTTTCGAAATGAATGGTTTTTGGACTCTGTCATAGTTGTTGTTGTTGGTTACTTTCTAGATAAGTAAATAGAAAAACGTCAGACAAAGAGCTGTCAGCAGCGTATAAAAAAAAAATTAATCTTGATTTTCATATTCTCACTAATAGGACTTTCCATTGGAAAAAAAATCAATTTATTTTTGATCTAGATCTGTCGAAACACAAATTTCCCCCGTTTTTGCGTTCCATTGGGGAAAATGGGCACGACTGGGTCGCACGTACTTGCTCTTATGTGCCTAATTTCATTAGAAAGCAATATCTTTGATAGAAACAAGTAAAATTTATTTTGAAAATAACACAGTTATTGACAATTTTGATATGCAGAATTAATTTGGATACTTAGTTTTTCTCAAATATGAAATTTGACAGAAATCCAAAGAGCCGTTACCGGGAAAGCCCAAAAATAAAAAAAGCGTTATATGAAAGGTACCGTTAATTGACTTTTCCCGTAAATTTGGTTCTATACAGATGATAGCCAATACGAGCAAAAAAATTCTCAAAAATTTTCATCAAAATCGTTGGAGCCGTTTTCGAGGTCATATGGCAGGTACCGATATTTTTGGGGCTTCAAATAAAATTTCAATTTCCCCTCTGGGGAATGCCAAAATAATCACACACGCCAAGTTTGAAGATAATCGCTTAAGCCGTTTAGGCTGCAGCTCGTCATACATACTGACAGACAGACAGACATTTTTTCTCGATCACTTTTTTAGACTTCTCTATGATCGCAATGTCATGTTTCATTGTTATCTAAATTTTTTTTTATATCCACGAATCCTAAACTTGCCTTATAGTTAAAGTCCCTCTAGTCGCAAGTAAAAATTGGTGTTTTATTTTTGATCTGAGATCAATTTTTCAGATCTGGATTTTTCGGTAGATTTACCCCTCCTTTCACTAATGCCAGTAGAATTTAATTAAAGCTGTCAATTTGACAAGTGTGTTTTTGTTCTGTAATTAATTTCGATTGTTAATAAAATAAAAATAAAAATAATTAATAGAATATAAATAAAAAATATAAAATAGTTAGTAAAATTGTTAATCTTTAAATAAATAATCAATGGAAGCATGGAATCTGTTTTAAGTGAATAAATAGATTGATCCATCTATTCATCTTTCATCATCATCTTTCTCTTTGGAATCAACAACCAAGTGATAAAAAATCCTATAAGTTTCTGCAAGTTTTACTTCAAAGGAAAAAAGTTACTGAAGTCTATTCAGTAAAAATTGTCAGTACAAGGCTTATCGGCTAGCTTGTGTACATTATCACGACACTGAATTGATAAAACTTTAACTTGTAAAGAAAAAGATACAAAGCCACTGGCAAACGTACATGAATTCTGTGTATCTCTTAAAAAAAAAAACTCTTAAACTCCACCATTACCGATCACCATCAACTCACTTCTATCTACCCTTTCTGGGTGAATTGAAAAAAGGTATTGCACCAACAGAGTTACCTTTGCCAATTCAAAACACTACTATAGCTTTTTCATTGGTTTTTTAACATTTTGGGCTTTCGGTTTTGGAGCTTTGTCGAACTTGTGTACTAATAGTACTTATAGTTGGAAAATCTTTACAATGCAGTTAAATTTTGTTGGCTTTTGGTACTTTAGTAGATAGAAATAATTTTCTCGAAGTTTGCAAGTGCATTATGTGATCATATTAATTCGGAAAAGTATTTCTGAGTAATATTTTGTTTTAATAAAAATGATGTAGTATTGTGATTAATAAAAATAAATATATAGTACTAGCACAGCCCGACACGCGTTGCTGTGGCTTATTTAATTTGCAATAAAACAATATTGAGTCCATTAATTGAGATAAAAACAATCATATGCCTCAAATAGAATAATAGAAAATTTCATGAAAATCGTTTCAGTGTGACATGAGATTTTTATATATAAAGATAGCAAATTCACCCGGCGTTGCTCGGGTTTAAAATACATTTTCTGGATCCAAACATCAGCGCTATTAATCGCACCGATTAGAAACTTCCAGGCTACCAGCTTACCATGTTAATACACACAAAGAAGTTTTTTAAAAATCGGTCATGCCATTTCAATTTAATATGGTCGATATTATACGAATTGTAAATGTATAGGAAAAACCTCTTTTTCCAATAATTCCTGCCGTGTGTCAACTATCGGGTCAGAATTTTGCTAAAGGCTTTTTTATTATTATTTGAATAAAAAAAAAGTGACCCCAGCGCCACCTAGGGATAGGGATAATGGTTTTGGGAAAAACTCAGCGTAACCTGGTGTATAGTTAAAATAGTGTTAGTTATTCTTTAAAACCCTAGCTATCTCCCTGTGATGTGAAATTCCCGTCAAAATTAAAGCAGCTTTTCCCGAGAAACGCTTTCTTTTTTGATAAACAATTTTTTTTTTAATTTTTAATTAAATAAATAAATCTTTGAAATATATTTAAATGCGAACGAAAACCTTAACGGAAAAACACTTTATCAGATTGAAAAACTGGATAAAAAAACTTCAACTTCCGCAGGACTGATTTTCAATTTTTTTGTTTGAAACATCTACAAATGGTAGCAAAAATTGCAAGCACCTCCTAGGCGAGGTGCTAGTAACCTCTCCCGTAAAAGAATATTACTCAGAACCCGACAACAAGGCTCGGAAATATACTGATTTCTCAACGACGAACCAAGCAATGACAACGGCTAAACGATTTAGGAATTTTCTCATGGAACGTCAGAACGCTCTATAGAGCTCGAGCTGCACAACAGCTAGCTGACGTCCAAGCCATGTATAAAGCTGACATAACAGCACTTCAGGAAGTGAGATGGCCAGGGAATGGTGTTTTGCAGAAAAAAGAATACTACATATATTTTAGCGGTCACTCAAAACACCATGTGCTCGGGGTAGGCTTCCTAGTCAGCCAAAAAATGAAGGCCTACCGTCATCGGCTTTAACGCAATAAATGAAAGGCTATGCACCCTTCGCGTGCGAGGCAAATTCAATAACATCAGCCTCATAAACGTTCACGCACCTACTGAGGAGTCCGAAGAAGAAGAAAAAGATTCCTACTACGAACTTGTAGAGAGGACCCTCAATGCCTGCCCAAGGTTCGACGTTAAAATCATACTTGGTGACTTCAAAGCAAAATTAGGTAGGGAGCCAGTGTTCAGGCAGTACATAGGATCCCATAGTTTGCATGAGAACACTAATGACAACGGACTACGAGTCATAGAAATGGCAGCATCAACAAAATTGGTCGTTGCGAGTACCAGTATCGGCTGATGGAGTCAGTCGTAACCAAATTGACCACGTGTTGATAGATCGCCGCCACTACTCGAGCCTGAGGACGATACGAGGTGCCAACATCGACTCGGACCACTATCTCGTTGGTATGGTGTTCCGAGGCCGGATTGCTATGCGAAGAAGTATTGCATCCGCTGGTCAGGCTCGAATCAACCCGGCTGCCCTACGCGATTAATGCAAAAGCAACCAATACAGTCGCGCAAGTTATAAACACTCAACTGTACCTCAAACTTTCTGTGGGGGAACGTATAATCTCTGGTATATGCTCATAAACCAGCAACGACTGGTCATTAAGAAGCCAACATTTGACGCCCTATTGACGAAATAAGACAGGGTATGCTCGAAAAAGTTCTATAGTTACATTATGGACACCCTGTCTACAATGTACGTATATTTGTTTTTTTGAATACACGCCATACATTGGGTTGTTTCGTATTTCTACTCTAAAACAGATGGCGTAGGTATTGTAACATTTTATTTTAAGCTACATTAACACCGTGTCTCCACGAGCTATATTTTATAGAGAAATACAATGATACACAGAAATGCAGCGTATGCAGGTATGATGCATACAAATCGCCATCTTAGTATTTCCTGACGTCACTATCATATTTTATTTCTTTAGTGAAGACTTTATGTTAACATTGAAGATTAAATGAAAAGTACTTATGTCACGTATATTTAAAAAATTTAAATACTTGAAGAATCTAACTGCATTCCTCCCTTTAGAAATTCCACATTAAATCGTAAATTCTGTTAATATAATTATAACAGTAACAATTAAAATAAATTAATTTAATTTATACCTTTACAACATTTTGGTTGCATTATAAACTAGAGTTAAGTTAATTGTTTTAGGTTTTAAACAGACGAACCACCAAACCATATGCTTCACCCCATAACGAATTTATCTGAACAACAAACACTTAAATTAAGATTAAAATGCAAATAGTTTAGCTTTATTCGAGCACTTCAAACATATTTATTACGAGTATTTGGTGTAAAACCTAATGCCAAACATAAACTTACACATTACTCACTCTAGCTGGAGCAGCAACAGCAAGAGTGCGTCATGGTTTATGGGCCTAATTTGGCGAAAACGACAAAATCAAAATTGGATTTAAATTGTTTGGAGGTTTGTTGGAATTTTATTAACACTCATGTTGCCTGGAATTTTATGGATTTAGTTTATGAACACAACATACCAACACAACTACTCTGCTCGAACACACAAAAACATATCACGTAGCGCATGTTATTTTAAGGTTTCATTACCTTTTTACGGGTTAATTATTAACTTGAACACACTGAACCGGGGTATATGGATATACGTGGGAGTACATCCCACTGGTGTCCATGCCCAGATTGTTCCGTGTCCACAGATTTAACATTTCCACATATGTTATACACAACGTTCGTGATGTTTTTATTTCATTTGTCTTGTTTAATACGCACGATGTCCTTTCAGCAGTTTTTTTTTTGGAGACAGTCCTTGCACAATTAATGACCACCGCACGACATTGTGTGCAAACAATGCGGAGGATCAACTCTGGTATATCGGAAGTTGAAGAAATGGAAACTTTATGAATACAGATTTAAATTTTCGCATTTGTATGTACAAGGACTCTGAACTTTTGTTCAATCAAAAATCAATCAACTTCTCGATTGGTTTTTAAAGTTTTTTCATTTCGGTGTTGGAAATTTCGAATTCATTTTAGCTGGCGAATAGTGTGATTTCCAAAAATAATGAATTCTCAAATAAAATACATATAACTCTTAAATAGTGAAACAAATCAAACAATTCCAAACATTTTTCCAAGTCCTTTAAACCGACAGGGTTACTTTCAGAGTTATTGACAGAAACCATTTCACTTAACCGCCAAATCCATAGCAGACAATTTCAAACTGTCCTGCTTTTGCACTAATCAAAGCACAGGTAAGAGAAAATTCGGATCCATCAGAATTTAACCTCCCTGGATATAGTTTATTGCCTCTATTTAAATTCAAACGCCATTTTATTTCTTTAATAAATGTTTTTTTTTTCAAAATCGTATGAGCGGTTTTTAAATAAAACGATTTTATTTTAATAACCTTTTCCAAAAATTAAAAAAAAAATAATTTAAGAATGCAAACTTAAGCAGAAAAATAATCTACATTTAAAAACAAAATTTAAAAAAAAATCCATCTACGCGTTTTTAAAATATTGATTTTTGAAAAAAAAATTAAGAAAATTATTAAAAATGCAAAAAAAAAGTTTTTGAAAATATTTTAAAATAAAATTATTTAGGCTACCAACATCTTTCCGAATATCAATTTTGATTGAAATCGGATGACCAGTTTTCGAGAAAGTCGAAGAAAAAATAAATTGCACGACTGGATCGCACGTACTTGCTCATATGTGCGGTCACATCGTCTAATAATTTTAAAAAATGCACTAATGGGTCGCACGAACTTGGTCTTATGTTAGATAATTGCTTAGTGGCTGCATATGTATGTATATAAAGGGGGGTTTTTTTTAGACGTGTGGTTTTCAAGAAGAAATAAAACGCATATAGTTTAATGCTATGGCCAAAAATTTAGCTTGATTATAAAGAAAAGGGTTTGCATTATGTTTTAAAAATGATGTCGGGGAAGTGGCCGCCGCGGCTGGCTCGAATAAATTCCAGCCGAGGCCCAATTTTGTGAAAATCGGGATCGGTGGCCATCTCGTTTTGGGTCCATTCACCGAACTTGTGACGCGCTTGATGGTGGTTCGGCTTTAATTCTTGTACGAGTTGGATTCTGTAAGCCTGCAAACCAAGATCCTTCCGAAAAATCTTCCATAAAGTGGATGGGCACATCTCCAATTGTTGCGCGCGATGGCGGATGGACTCATTCGGGTCTTCTTCCATACCCTGCTCCACCGAAACGAACCATTATTTTGGTAATAAATTTGCACAATTTGTAAACTTGTTCAGGAGTTAGTCTATTTATTGTGAAATGACAAACCAAACTGAGCATAAATCAAGTGACAGCTGTCAAAAAGACCAACTCCGAAAAAAGTATTTCCAGATTGAAAACCACACGTCTATTAAAATAAAAAAATATTTTTTTTTTAGAAAATTCTTTGATTTTTTTAATTAATTTAAGAATTTTCTCGGAAAAATTAAGTATGCAATAAAATTTGAAAACTAAATGTCTATCGAGGAACAAAAAAATATTGAAAATCGTTCGACTAGTTTTTTTAAAAAATCGTTTTTTTTTTGAAAAACTACTAAAAAATATTTTAAATTTTTTCTAGTATGTCATTATAAAGAAATCTGTAGTTTTCATCTGGGAAAATTATTTAAAAAAATTTAATAAACCCATTTTCAAAATATTTCGAAAACCAATTTTTTTTGAAAATTTTAAAAAATCGAAAAAAAACTTTTTGAAAATTTTGAAATATTAATTTCTGTGTGCAAAATTTTATTGAAACCGGGATAATAGTTTACGATAAAACCGCATTTGAAAAAAAACAGTTATATAAGAGGTACCGTTATAGAGCAAAATTCAAAAAATTCGTTCTAACTGAAATATGTATTGTTGTACAAAAATAGCATCCTGAAAGTTTTATCAAAATCGTTAGAGTCGTTTTTGAGAAAATCAAACTTTTTGCTAAAAATAGTATGGCGGGTACCGTTATTTTTCTACCTAGAGCAAAAATGAAAAACACCCCCGAGATACTACCAAATAAATACTAAATACCAAGTTTGAAGCAAATCGGCCTATCCGTTTAAGCTGTAGAGGCGCGAACAGACAGACAGACAGACGGACGGAATTTCCGGACCCACTTTTTTCAACTTCTCTATTATCGTAATGTCATGTTTGACTGTTAGATTTTTTTGCACGAATCCATAAGTTGCATTATAGTACCTATAATCGCAAGTAAAAACGGTTCTATGGAAGGTACCATTTTTAGCCCACCATCTTCAATTGTGTTTTCCCTAAAACATAACCTACACCTGCAATGATACACAGATTTCTTGTTCATAAAAATTCTTGGACGGTTATATGACAGATACCGTTAATATTTTGAGCTAATTTTTTTTCAAAGTCCTCCGTAGAATGTCAAAATAACTTAATGTTCCAAATTTGAAGAAGATTGGCCAAACCGTTTTCAATATACATCCGTACAGACGGACAGACAGACAGACACAATTTTGCCAGTAACTCAAATATGTTTCTCTATCATCGTAATGTCATGTCTGATTGTTAATTTTTTTTACGAATGCATAACTTGCCTTCGCAAGTAAAAAAATGGGCCCGACTGGGTCGCATTTACTTGCTCTTATATGCCAAATTACATTAGAAAGCAAAATCTTTGACAGAAACAAGTAACATTTACGTTGAAAATAACACAGTTTGAATATATAAAATGTATCAAAACCATAATACTTAACAGTTTTTAGTAAAAATGAAGTCCGCCATCACACGTCTTAAATAACGAAGAATATATGAAAAAATTATTTGGAAAATTGTAGGACCGGTTTTGATAAAATCCTGTTTTTTTATTTTTAGTTTCCTGAATTTTTTTTATTTTTTAAATTTTGGTATGCAGTTTTTTATAGTTTATTAATATACATGTGATTATAACATTTAAAATAATTTTTTTTGATTAGTTTTAAAAATATTGATTTTTCAAAAAAAAAAAATTAAAAAAATAATTTTAATATGAAAAAAAAGTTATTAAAAATTTTGATATGCAAAATTAATTGGACTACCTAGATCTTCGCAAATATAAAATTTGACAGAAATCCAAAGAGCCGTTACCGAGAAAGCCAAAAAAATAAAAAAAAAACCGTTACATGAAAGGAACCGTTAATAGACTTTTTCCGTAAATTCGGTTCTGATCAAATGATAGCCAATACCAACAAAAAAATTCACAAAAAATTTCATCTAAATCGTTGGAGCCGTTTTCGAGAAAAATAAGATTTCCCTAAACGGTCATATGGCAGATACCGTTATTCTTAGGCCTAAAAATAAAATTTCAATTTACCCTCTAGGGAATGCCAAAAGAATATCACACACAAGTCGTTTAAGCTGCAGCTCGTTATACATACTGACAGACAGACAGACATTTCTTGCCACTAACTTTTTTAGACTTCTCTATGATCGTAATGTCATGTTTGATTGTTATCTCATTTTTTTATATTCACGAATTAAAGTAAAAAGGGATGAAATCATCACTGTCAATATTTCTGCCATTAAAACTAAAAACGCCAAAAAGTGACGGCAATTCAATACCACCATTTTTAATATGTCCTCACGCTAAATGGTACGTATGTAGACTTGGTTCCCCATGCCCTGCCAACTAAAATTTACTTAACTCAAAGGTTAATGTATTTCGAAATAAAAGCCGTAGGACTTAGACGTAACGAAATTCTAAAAACACGCACGCATGGTTCCCAATCTTCGGCAGATATTTATTATTTATGACCCGAAATCGGAATCAAAATATCAAAGGTCTTAGTGAATGCCACCCAACATCCACTTTCCAAAAGTCAAGCATTCAAATCAATCATCTTCCAGAATGCCAGGTTCATACTACCCGTCCAACTTATATCGAGTAAGACAAATAGAATGCTACTAATAATAGGCCTTATCTCCTCCAATCCTAGAGAATAATACGTGATGTGATTACAAACATCCCAGAACAGGTAAGCAAATTCTCCGGTTTCTCCGGCATTGCACTATCAATCTTCACTAAACTAAGGCTATTAGTGAATTAACTTTAAGTATACAAAAGCTATTCAATATGAACGAAACACAGTATCTTTGTATGTTTACTATACTGTACTATTGTGTTAAAAAAAAAATCTATTTTTATATCTCGTTGAATGGGTTTGAAAGCATAAAAGCAATTGTATTCGGTTGAAAGCTTCAAACTTGAATGGAAGCATTTGGCCTTGGGCCTGGTATCGAGAAAGTATAGTTCGGATAGGATAAGATGGAAAATACTAAATTCCTAAATAAAAACTACCAAGGTACTTGCATTGTGTCCTTAACTTATATTTTTGTAATGTGCTCATCAAATTAATTAGTTTTAATATAACAGATTTAAATTGATTGCATTTTTTTTCAATTAATTATACACTTCACCCTGAGAGCCGACTAAATATTAAACTTGCAATAAATTACCCACAAAAAATGGCGATTAATGCAAGCCCTCTGTCTTCTCCAAATTTTTTTGGATTGTTTGAAGGCAGAATGTGCTTCGCTATATTGCTCAGCTTCAATATAGTTCTGTGCTAGATTATTATAGAGCGCTCCCCCTTTCTACGTTTCTTTTAAAGTCATTGCAATCAAATTTGTTGATTGAATAGAATTTAAAAAAAGCATTTCTTAAAGTTTCGATCCATTAGGCTGTGCCTTATAAATAAATTGCACAACTGGATCGCAATGATGGGTGATATAATTTAAACGCCATTTTATGTCTTTAGGAAATGTAAAAAAGTGTGATTTTTTTTTCAAAATCGTAGGAGCCGTTTTCAAATAAAACGGGTTTTTTAACAACTTTTTTTTTTAAATTAAAAAAAAATAATACAAGAATACAAACTTAAGCACAAAAATGACGTACATTTAAAAACAAAATTTAAAAAAAAATTCACTTACCCTTTTTTCAAAATATTGATTTTTTCAAAAAAATATTTTTTTTTATTTATTAAAAATACAAAAAAAAAATCGAAAAAAATGAATGCAAAATTACTTAGGCTACCTACATCTTCTTGAATATCAATTTTGATTGTAATCGGATTACCAGTTTTCGAGAAAGTCGAAGAAAAAAACCGGTCGTGTGGGAGGTACCGTTTTTAGCCCACCATATTAATTTTTATTCCATCAAAATATAATGCATAATTACCTACATACCTACACTGATTTTTTTAAATAAAAATTCTTGGAGCCGTTTCCGAGAAAAATAAGCTTTACACAACGGTTATATGACAAGTACCGTTAATTTTTGAGCTAAAAAAAAATGAAAAAAACTCCTCTGTAGATTGTCAAAATAACCTTAAATTCAAAACTTGAAGACGATTGGCCTAACTGTTTAGGCTGCAGTCCAAAATACATCCGTACAGACAGACAGACAGACGGACAGAATTTTGCCAGTAACTCAAAAATGTTTCTCTATATCGTAATGTCATGTTTGATTGTTATCTCAAATTTTTTTATATTCACGAATCCTAAACTTGCCTTATAGTCCCTATAATCGCAAGTAAAAAATAAGAGCATAGGACTTCGTGCGAAATATCAAATCTATACTTACAAAATGAGAATGTGGAACAGCTCCTGAGATTTTTTTCTTAAATGAGTACTGGGATGTTCAGTACTGGGACTACTCCCACATATGTATATGTTGCACGTTGAAACTGGACTTCCGCCGATGTTCCTCTCAACCAAAAATAGTAGATAGCGGTACATGCCATCGCCAAAAAACACTGCATGCTTTGGAAAATGGGAAGAGCTTGCGGAGAGTACAGGATGTCTGCTTAATCTTTGGGAGTTGAACCCTCATAAGTTTTTTTTTCCCTTATAATGTTAAAAACACTGCGCGAGCATAGGAAGGGTAGGGAGGGAGGGGGGATCGGTGTCGATTAACATTGGTTTAGAATGCATTCGCAAATTGTAATGGCAAGGAAAATCTCACCGGGTGAACTATTCCAAATTCGTGTTGTTCGGCTAAAAAAAAGAATCTTTATATTTCACGGTATGTCCGAAATTGGGCTCAAGAATAAACTGATGAGCATTCCTTGCGAGACGAGTATTACGGGAGTAACTTTTAAGGGGAGGAATGCAGCTGGCTACTTCGAGTGAACATTTTTTATAAAACAAAAATAAGGAAAGACATGAAATATTGCATCGGTGTTCGAGAGGGGTAATTGTTTCAGCGGCAATACTATTTCCTATCAATCTTAACGCTCGATTTTGCATTCTATCAAGGAGGTGAAGCGATGTTCGCGTTGCGAAGCACCTGCCCAGATGTGGGAGTTATACTCGAGTTTAGGGCGTATAAACGCTTTATAAATTGTAGCCAGATCTGATGGGGAAAAGTACGCCAATACAGAAAGCCTAAGCACTTAGCAGCATTCTTAGCGATCTCAAATATATGGTCGTTCCAACGGAGGTCGTCGTTGACACACATACCGAGTACTGAGAGCTCTTCGGTTGCCAAAGCATTAAACTCCACACGATTTCTATTACCCCATTTGACAATGCTGTGTAAATCCGAGTTTAATGAACGTATCATAAAATACCGTTGCGATTACATGTCCGTAGTCAAAAGACGTGAATCGCCGAACGAATTTGAAAAGCTGAGGGTAGAGTCGTCAGCAAAACAGTTAAGTGGATTAGAAATAAGAGACAGAAGATCATTTATAAAAATGAGGAAAAGAGTCGGAGACAGAGCAGAGTCCTGGGGCACACCAGAATTTATTTTGTGAGAATCAGACTTGAATCCGTCCAATACAACTTGTATTGAACGGTCCAGAAGATAGCTTCTAATCCAACGAACAAGAGTATTATCGATCCCAAAAGCACGCATTTTCGATAAGAGAGCTTCATGCCAAACTCTATCAAATGCCTTGGAGATATCAAGAGCAATAATCTTACTTTCACCAAAGCGATGTAAAGATTTGTTCCACTGTTCGGTGAGATATGCCATCAGATCACCAGTGGAACGGTTGCTGCGGAAGCCATACTGACGGTCATGGAGAAGCTTTCGATCTTCGAGATATTCCTTAAGCTGACGGTTAATCAGCGTTTCCATGCCCTTAGAAAGAGTGGACAAAAAGGATAAAAGCTGTTTTCCATCTTCTAGGAAAGATTCCAGAAGAGTAGGAGCGATGGAAAAGCTTACGCGTGGCTTTGCCAGTGTAGGGGATATACCATCCGTACCAGCGGATTTGTGTGTATCGAAATCTTTGAGAACTCTTGCTACTGTACGAGTGAAAAAATTTGCATTCTCAAGTACAGGAGGGCCAACGTTGCTGTAAAGCAGCGTAGAGCTAGCAGCGAAATGTGCTGCGAGCAAGTTTGCCTTCTCTGAAGAGTAGACAATAGATTTGTCATTACCGATGAACGTTGGAACCGAAACCGAAGATGTTGAGGAGTTTTTAATATTTTTTTACAAATGACCAAAAATCTTTACTGCCTTTGGGACATTGCAGAATTTTTTGCCGTAATTTTTGGTCATGCAAAAATTTGATTCTTTCAATAACGGAGTTACATGAGTTCCTTGCTTGTTTGTGCTTTTTCCGATTTTCCCCTGTAGGGTTGGCTTTGTAGGATCGGAAACTTACTTCTTTGAGTCGGATAGCTTCTTTACACTCAGAATTAAACCACGACTTTTCTTTAGGATTGATACTGTTTACTCTGTTAGGAATACAAATAAGCATCCCTAGAAGAATCACATTTGAGGACATTTCAGCACTAGCATCAATGTCACTATCGAGGAAGCATGGTGACCAGTTGAAGTTACGAAACAATTTATTCAGGCTGTCCCAGTTGACTTTCTCGTATTGCTAAACGGTCCTGGTGGGAATTTTTTCTTTAATTGGATGAGTGGAGCAAAGAGCTCGACATACCTTCCTTCGGGTTTTGTCTGACCAGAATAGCGAAGCCAATTGGAATTGTGTACATTGAAATAGCCCGCAATAATGGTTTCAGTGCGAGGACAAAGGGAACAAATTTTCGAGATGTAATCAGACAGCGCATCAAACTCCTCACAAGTCGAATAACTGTCGAGTTGTTTTTTTTCCATGGCCGGGAAGTTGTACCCCGACGGCAGAACCCCCAACCTGGAGGACCCAGGTCCTTACTATGACTCCAAGGACGAAGAGCTGGATAAACCGCTACTTATAGGCCTGAGCACCGAAAACTTCGTAGTAGCCCATATAAGGTGTTCACTAAGTAGTTCAGCCTGACTGGCACTGTAGACGCCACCGTTGATTCCATCTAGAGAATTCTTCCCCTGCCGGCTGGATCCAAGGATTAGTGCCTTAGTGGTAAAACTCTTCCCTCCTCTCGTTTGCTGCCCTTCTAAAGGGGTTGGAACCCAATCTCCACTTGAGGAGATTCACCACGTGGAAATGAGAGTAAGAGCTGATAGACAGATGTCGATTGTACGATGTATGTAGGTGCTTGTACCCTCTTGGGACACATGTCTACCCTTTGAACATCAAATGCAGATTTCCTTCTTGGAACTTTTGAACCTGCCTATTGGCCAATTGGCTTTTCAGTCCGGGGTCTACCTGAGCCTCAACTAACATGCTTGTCCAGCTAGCTGGGTCCATTGCTAGATGACACCAGTTTGGTTACCTCTGTCTCGCTATATACTCCTTACAGCTTTTTGTTTTATTTCTTTCCCTTAAGAAATTGGTTTTCATCGTTCAGTAGCGCTGCCAATTGACAGTGACCGCCTAACCAACGTTGCTCTAAAAAAAGAAATGATCAATAATGCCGCCATCCCAAAACCACACCAAACGGTAACTTTTTGAGGATACACCATCACCTGGTGAACCTAGTGTATACTGGTGTCGCGCCTCGTCAAAGTCATTCTGCACGGACGAACTAGTTTGGTAGAAACTCCAATTCTGGGCACTGCTCTATAAATGCCAAACCAAAATACCAAACACCTACATTTATGTCCTCATTTCTTGATGGATGTACAGAAATTTGGACTTCAAAACATTTTCTCTTCCAGACATTTATCAAAACCTGAAATCTAACCTATTTTCTATTGTAAATCCTTCATAAATATTGCTTTTTGGTGAAAAAGCCAGTCCAGTGCTGCCAAGAGGTTAATCCCAAACACACAACACCTCATGCATAAATTTAAATTATTTATTTATTATTAACCATCTGAAAGTTTGCAAAGATCAATGAAAACATCCGATAGATTCATGTCCTTAAGTTCCAACAATTCACCTCCATTTAAACTGGAATTTGAAACCGGAAACAATAAAGCGTTTAGATGCCCTCCAATCATCTGTCGCCTAGCGGTAATTAAAGTTCTCAACTCTATTACGATACAACGGACCAAAGAAGCAACGCAAAGTTGTCGTTGCCGTTGCCGTTGCCATTGCCACCGTACTTCAATTCCATTATACTTTAACTTAAATCCATCCTAAAAGAGTTTGTGTATCCTTTTACAGATGCAAAGCAGCACAAAGCGAAGAGGAGAAGGAGAAAGTCGCCGAACTAAACAAGAACACCCTCAAGCGCAAGGCCCAACTCCATGATATCGAGCAGTCCCTACCAAGAAAGTCCGGATTCTATTTAAAAGTAAGTTTTTCTTTGCCACCATCCCACGGGTGTCTCCAACTTGTTCTTCTTGCTTCAGCAACCAAAAAAAAAAAAAAATAGTTTTCCTTATCTCTTAAACATCCACCACTCACTCACTCTTATTCTTCCTTACAGATTATCCTGGGCGATGTAAACGTATCAATACTGAACAGAAACGATAAAGTTCGCTACAAAGACGACTATGAAAAGTTTAAATTAATACTCAACGTAATAGGACTGATAATGGCGTTTCTTAATTTAATATTCAACTACAGGTGAGTTGAGTGGTGCGGCGAAGGGCGCGCACAAGCGATAGGTGCACCTTGATTAAATTCCACTTAATATCCTCTCACAAAGGGCCCTGGAATTAGCATTTATCTTCCTGCTGGTTTGGTATTATTGCACACTCACAATACGTGAGTCGATTCTGAAAGTGAATGGATCCCGGATTAAGGGTTGGTGGCGAGCACATCATTTCATTTCGACAGTGGCTGCTGGAGTGTTGCTGGTCTGGCCGCAGAGTGAGCCATGGCAATTGTTCCGGACGCAGTTCTTGTATTTCAATGCGTATATAAGTAAGTTGAGTGCCAGTAGCGTTGATTGCAGCTTAAGTTGGTACATGATTTGAAAACTTAAAACTCTCCTCGTAGGCATGGTCCAATATTTACAATTCGGCTATCAGAAAGGGTTGCTGTACCGCTTAAAGGCTCTTGGTGAACGGCATAACATGGACATCACAATCGAGGGCTTCCACTCGTGGATGTGGCGTGGTTTGAGTTTTCTTATTCCGTTCCTGCTCATTGGATACTTGTACCAGGCCTACAATGCATGGAAACTATATCAGCTATCATTCCATCCGGACGCAACATGGCAGGTATAAGTCTTGAGTCAATATGGTTTGTGTGCAATGTTTGGATTTCACTTGTCGTCATCCAATCTCGACTAGGTTCCGGTGATGTGTGCGCTGTTCAGCATACTTTTCATGGGCAATATGACAACAATTCTAATGATTGTGCCACAAAAGCTCAAGGAACGAGCAAAGGAGAACTACCGGCTGCGCAGCATAGGAAAATCATTGAAGTTGGAAAAGAAAATCACGGTACTTATACGTTATATGCTACAAAATTCCATAGAATTTTTCATTTCATTTTTTTCTTTGCAGGCTGAACATGCTATACCAAATGAAAATCCAAGTAATGGCAGTCCCAACAAGGAAAAACCAGTAGAAGAAGTACCTACCACAACCATATCAGCATCCGAAGAGACCGATAAAACCAAGTAAACTATAGGTGTCGTTGTATTAAAATATTTTCATTGGAAAAACAGAAAACTAATACTTATCCATAATTTATTGAAAGTCCTACTTTCGGCTTGATAACCTTTAAGTAGTTAAATTTTGTTTTGTATCATTCTGCGAGTTTTGTGAATTCTACATATATAAAAATATATATATAATTATGGTAAGAAGTTGTAATAATTATTAGAATTGATTTCCTTGTTCCTGTCACATCACACATAAATACAATTAAAACAATAGTTTAGTATACCACAAATAGTAAACAACAGGGAATGCATTTTTGTAAATGAAATAAATACATGAAATAGTAAATAGATAAAAAAAAAAACACAAAATAATTTAATAGACTTGTTGTGCATACTTTTTTTTTGAGTGTGTACATTATTTTTGATTTATTTTTCAATATTTATATGTAATTGTGTATGTGCGTGTGCTTGTCTAAATAGCTGTCTCACACAACTAGAATAATATGTCAATAAAATTGATATCAATCAATCATTTGTAGAATTAAATTTGTTTTGTTATTTCAATCGGATGACTCCTTACGCTGTTCCGTCAGGGTCAGCAAGGTCACCGACATCTTTGATGTCAAAAAAGGATTTAGACAAGGCGATGCGGTTCAACATCTCACTTGAAAGAACATGGTAAAACTTTCCTGTTACGGGGGTGTGCCGGGGGCGGATATTTACAAAATTGGAAGAACACAGCTTGATGTTAGTAGGTGAGTATGAGGACGGAAGCGGCAAAGATGAGCTTAGAAATCAATGGCGGAAAACACCCAACTCGAACTACTAATCCTTTAACATTTTATATGAGACATGATAAGTGTTTTTGAATGTTTGCATACTTTCAGGAGGATTATTTCTATTCCTTGTTTTTTCTTCTTTTTTCTAATAGCGAGTTTCATTCAAATTTGAAAGATCTGCTCTCAAAATCGAGATTTGATCTTTTCAATGAAACTTGTTTCAGGATTTAATTGTAGTGTTGGTAAATGGTTGACACACTTCCTTTGTCATTTGCTTCAAGGATGTACCATCGTTTTTAAAAATATCGATGTTATGATAATGATATCGATGTCTTTCCGATGTTAAAAAAATGTTCCTCATCATTGAACTTAAAAGTTATTAACTGAACAGCCTGATGTTAATAAAAGGATCTTTTTTTGAGTTAAAATAGGAATAATAACAAAATAAAAAATAAACAATAACTAAATTTTTAATTCTGAACTTGGTGTTGCATTGTATTTGTAAAACATCAAATGCGATTCATATAAATTTATTTTGAATTTCATTTATTCTTAAACAAGGCGAATGCAAATGCGTGGGATAATGTTCTATTTGCAACGCAATAAGGGGAAATTATTTGCAATGATAGAAAATTATAAATCCTTAATTATTGTAGCTTAAGTCATATTCCACTATCAATTCTACTTTCTTCCACTTTATTTCCTTTATTTCTTTATTTTACTTTACACCCTCAAATAAACAATCAAAATTCATAAATTTAATAAAGAATGATATTTCATGATTTAGAATATTTAACATCGTCCAAGTGTGCGTGCTTTCAGTTTTGATTCCGACTACGAAAACAGAATCGATTTTCTCTTCTTTTCAGAAATTCATTAATTGCCAAACGAATACTTTTAGAAGCATTTGAAATGCTTCCGTACTGTTCTGGACGACCAAACAAAAATGAATGATTAAGAGTAAAAAACTACAGACAATTATATTTGCCTGTCCACCAAGATCGATGTTTTTTATGAACGATATATGTTTATCGATTTTTAAAAACATCGATGTATCACTTGGATCTGCATCCCTATACGCACTGAGTGCACACTCTCACGCCCCAGGTTTTTGGTCGGTGCTTTGTATATACACTGCCTAGAAAATGTATATACAATGGTCGGTGTAAGAAATCAGTGCGGTCAAAATTCAAATCAACAAATTTTATTTTACAAATTTGGAGTGCAATATCTGATAAATATAAGATATTTTGTAGGTTATTTTGCAATTTTTAAGTTATTTTTGTGATTTAAGATAAAATGCCGAGATATACTCTATCTGATGGAAATGGAAAAACTGTAGACTTTGTAAAGAAAATTAATACATAAATGAAATGTCAAAAACTAAAACTGTTGCACTGAGCTGTTCGATCAATCAAACCCCGAGCAGAAACACAGTTTTTTGACAGCTAAACCAAATGCACTGACATTCCCCAGTGCGCACTGGCGCGGGGAACATCGAACAAACCTTTTTCTTGAATGAAACTCGCTTTAAGGGGCCAGTTATAGCTATCATTGAAACAAATCATTGGAATTTTTTTGGGTCCAGTTATAGCAATCATTGAAATTTTCTGTCATTGGAAAAATTTTCCTGGTTGAAATACACACGAACATTTTTTTCGGATACAAATCTGTCATTGGAACTGAACGAAATTGGTACTCAAATCAGTGGAACGAGTTGTTCCATATTCTGTCAAAAAACAATCAGCTGACACGAAAAACGAATTTGCATCAGGAAAACAGATAAATACATTTTTAGTAAAAAAATATTTGTGCAAATTCATTTGTTCTTATGGAAAAAAATTCTTCGTATCATTTGTTATCGATTGGTATATCATTTGTGTTACTTATCAAAGGAAAACATATAAAAAAATCGGTTTAAAGTTTTTCAATGATGCATTTCAATAGCTTTGTTCGATGTCTGCCCTGGGGCGCACTGGTGTACACTGGATTCGCACTGAGGTGTTTTATGTGACACTTTTTTCGCCCCAGTGTTTTTGCACTGTGTTCGATGTCAACCCCGAGCACGCACTGAGTGCACACTCTCACGCCCCAGGTTTTTGGTCGGTGTAAGAAATCAGTGCTGTCAAAATTCAAATCAGCTGTTGGTGCTTGGTGGTAGAAGTTTAAAAGAAATTTTATTTTACAAACCTAATGATAGCTATAACTGGCCCCTAAGTATTGGCTATAGTTTTATCAAAAACAACGACTCTCGGTAGTTTTTTTTTTCTATTTATTTGTTTGAAATATTTTTTTTTGAATTTTCTTTTTTTTAAATTAATCAATACATCTTTTTTTTACATTTTACGATCAGCTGCTCTTGGCACATCATAAGTTCAGATCGTTTTATTTTTCTATCGCAATCAAAGATATTGTCTTCCAGTGTGACTAGGCATTTAAGAGCAAGTACGATCTAGGTAGTCGTGCCCTTGCATACCTGTAAATCGCACTTGCTGTACAGGACAATCGACATCGGACGGAAATTGCTTCCCTTCACAAAGATTGCATCGAGGCCGACTGGAGTAGAGGTTTTTAACTGATGAGTCGAGGTTTTGCCTGTGCTCACCAAATAGATTGGGTTAGGTTGGACGGAGTGATGATTCGTTAGCTGAATCTCGGATCTCAAGGATCCATTGTGGTCCCCAGGAGTAGGAGGAACGAACAAGGTGCGGAGTAAGTAAGTAAACCGTCCGAAAATGTTGATGAATTTCAGAATGTTTTTAAGTGGATCGTTTGAAACGTCGCCCAGTTCGTCGAAGAAGCATTCTCCGAGGGCTGTTTTCCTGGGCTGGGGCAGTCACAAAAGAAGTGATATGAGCCCACTTCTGCATCATAGTCTTGACTCCCTCTGCATAAGTCTGATGTTCTAATGCCTATTCTACTCATGTGGGCCCCCATTGAGTTGTGACCCGAAAGGACGCCAACCAGAAGGGACAGTTGAGGTCTACCTAGCTTCTTTTTTTTTTAACCACGTGTCTGTGAGGCACATTGCCTTTTTAGAATGCAACACGACGTTGCACGACACTAGTTAGAAGAATTAGAAAGATAGGAAAGAATTTTTTTTCGGCACTTAAATCTCAACGGACGGCTCTAGCTTGCACTAGGAGTTAGAAAAATGTCTTCTCAACCTGAGTATCGAACTGACGAAATGCGGGTATGTATCCTGTATTTTTTTTTTAGATGTTTGACCAAGAACTTCTTGAGCCATCTTTCGTTTGCGGCTTTGAGGAAATCCTCGTGAGTTCTTTTCTTATTTTCCAGTACCATGTACCCAGGGTACGTTTGGGCTTGTATCCATGGATATGGATGAACCAATTTTCGCCAGTTCATCAGCCCTTTCATTTCCGTGAATGTTACAGTGTCCGGGGGGTTTGTTTCATTGATTTGCCGCAGATGATTGCGACAGCGCTCAATCAGCTTGGACTTGGAGACGATTGACGATATAGTCGCCTGGCTGTCTATGAAAACATCAATATATTTTTTCTCATGGTTAAAAGAATAAGGGTGCTTTGTAGCTTCGCCTTCACCTACTGCGAGTACTTCTGCCTGAAAAACACTACTAAAGCTTGGCAGTTTTATAGATTTATTTATTGGTGGTTTTATCGAGAAGATACCATACCAGGCCCTACCTCTTCCGTTTTAGAACTTGTCAAGGGCACGCCACCAAACCAAACATGCGTTTGTCAGAATTGGCTTGATGATGGTTCCGCCATGGTGTGGTCGAGATTTTCTATACGCGGAATAACTGAGAACTGAGTTCTGCAATGTGAAAGGATCGATAAACTCCAGTTATTACATTAACAACATTCTGGAGGAATATTTGGTTCCATTCGCACACTTAATTGGTGATAAATTCTTGCTGATGCCCATGCCAGACAATGCTAGACCATACGTTGCTAGGTGCATTACCGACTACTCACAAGGAGTGGAAATCGATGTGATGGCTTGACCTGCGATGAGGGCGGATATGAATATGGGACCTGCCCTTGCAGGAACACTAAGAAGGCTGATATTGCTCTGGTCGAGGAATAGGATAATTTGAACGAAACTATCGTTGCAAACCTTATCAAAGCCAGATGGATTTTTAGCTCTTTTTTTTTAGATGGATACAATGTTGATCTTACTAATATGCGTGTTGGGTTCACCAGGAAGATATCCAGAAACGTTCGCATGTCACGCAGTTTTTGAGCAATTCGTTGTTTTAGGTAAATTAAATGCTTATGGATTAACAACTGCTTGTGTGTGCCAAAAGCTTAAGGTTTTCGAAATGGAACATTTAATGCAATTAATTATCGTAAGAATAGGCTTGTTTAATTGTGATATCACAGAAAGTGAATTCATAGGATCGGGTATTCCCCAAAAGA
The DNA here is from genome assembly GCA_963971375.1 of Platycheirus rosarum. Lineage (NCBI taxonomy): Eukaryota > Metazoa > Arthropoda > Insecta > Diptera > Syrphidae > Platycheirus > Platycheirus rosarum. Next base: position 1,779,049 of record OZ020508.1, read on the forward strand.
ACTTACAGACTAAAAAGTATTAGTAACTTGAGTAATTGTTCACGGATTTATGAAAAAGCCTTTTGAACGAAATGGTCGGAGTGGTGAAGAAACTTGTGATTGGGGTAATATGGTCCAGGTGGGTAAACCATTTTGCCATCTCCTACGAAAACAGTTCCTTCGTTACAGAATTAAAAAAACTTTTTTTTTAATTACAATGTTAAGGACATAATTATTTCTACGTAACAATTATCAGTTCACTTTTCCTCCACAGTGTACCTATTGCTATGTGCTTGAATATCTAATAAGGGAAAAATAAGGAGAAAAAATCTGAAAATGAATCGTTGTGGAATATTTTTATTAATATATGCTTGATTTCGTATATAATTAATGTAACTCACCTTATTCGTGGTCAGATCGGTCGGGTTGGAGCTCGGAGAACCACAGAGCCTTTTAATGGCACTTCGAACTGCGAGTACAAAAATTAACTGATGTGTTCAATAAAATATAAAATACCCAAATTAAGTTACGACGACGCGACCGGGGCAATACACTTTATTAGTGCCGTTACACCATCGCAAAATTTACTTCATTCAAATTGCCTCCCATTTACAATATATTTCTTTCTCTTTATTAAAATCGTGCTCCAAGCAGATCTCCCCCTTTTAAATTTAACAAGGATTCATCCTCACCATCAATAGCAACGTGCGGCAAGCGAGGCAAGGACATATTCTGACGCTTTCAAAGAGTAAAGCAAACGTAATACATAAGTGTGTACAGTACAATTTTCAAGGATGTTATAAAAATTCTTGTACACTTGACAGACAAAAAAAAAAATAAAATAAGGAAGAGACATTCCATTTGAAGGGGGTGAATTCCATCTCCGTTTAATTTGCCGGTTTTAGTGCGAAAATAGAATTTTTTTTGTTGCAAGAATGTGCGAATTCTTGAGTGGCAGGGGTAGGGTTATTTACATTTATAAAGAAGGAAATCAAGCGGCGCCGCTGGGAAATTGAAACAGTCGTCGCTGTTAGAGTGAAGGCGAGCTTAACAGATTGTTGGCAACAATATTGAAGGATGTTAACTTCATTTGTGCCATTAAAAAATAAGTACGCATAGAGATACAGTTACATATAAGTACGTAGATACACGCAAGAAAGTTAACATAGTCCACGGAATTAGCTGGCACTGGCAATATGTTATCCCTTAGAAAATGTGGGTTTATGTGGGTCTTCTCAAGCAGCAAAATAATATGATGACAGTCTCGGCTAAAAAAATGTGTCGCTTATTAATAACAAAACCCAATAAAGATATTAATATGGATTACTTAAGCGAATCGCCTTTACAATCCAACCCCGATTTTAAGTCGCATAGAAGCCATTTCACGACAAGCTGCCCAGTGCCGACAATACATCACCAATGGGAATGAACTGTCAGTTAAAAGTGAATAAACAGATCTATACTTATTTGTTACTTATAGCGAGTTTCATTCAAGAAAAGATTTGCTCTTTCTGTCAAAAGATTTGATATTTGCAAGAAATAGAGCAAATCTAGATCAAATCTCAACACAAAAGATTTGATCTCTGATGGATTGGAAGATTTGATCTGAATGCACACATACATGTAAATAATCTTGTCTGTCAATGTCAATAGGGATGCATTCATGTTTTCAAAAATCGATGTATCATAAACATCGATGAAACCTACTTAAACATTAAAATATCGTTCTTGGTGAACGGTAATAGTGTCATGTTGTTGCGGTGAATTTTACCACAACAAGTTTCACCAACCCATTTTCCTTTATTAACATTTTATTTCCAATTCCTTTCTGTTGTGGCTCCAAAATGCTTCAAGAGTACAGTAGAAACCTGGACCATCAGCCAGAGGACTGCTGTTTTAGTATTTTGGAAAAGCAACCAATCTAGGTTCCATCGATAAACGTGAGACAGCGGGTCCACAGCATTCATTGTGAGACGGAAGGTCCACTATTCGAGCGATTGTTCGAGAGAAGTTCGAAAAAGAGGAAAAGACATGATGAATATAACCCATGTCCAACAATGTGTGAATTATAATCACACCAATGTAAATTTAGTATGGCCGAGTGCCCACCATAAAGTGTCTGACATTAAAGTAAGATCACAATGCGACGCGTTTCCCTTTTTAATTTATCTGCGCGAAGGTCTACGGATTTCAAATAATTAATTTCTCTGGAAATCCCACCATTTTAGTTGGAAATGGTGATAGTTTTGTCCAACAAGAATATTTGTCTCAAAGTACTTAGTTTGGGCCGGTTTGGGCTGGGGACTTTGCGCGTAGTTTCGTAATTTTTCACTTGCTTTTTTTTATATAATGGAATTGACGGTAGAAGGCTGAACACGTCCACTGAGCCAATGGGGATCGTATCCTCAACGCATGTGATCGCGTGCAATGGTTGTTTCACTGCTCTCGGTCGCACTTCTTAGCCTATGAGGGCAGGATGCGGCTGTATGACCGAGACAAGAACACCACCACGCAAAGATCAGAAGAGGATGGCCATATGGTCGTGGTAAAAGTGGACTAGCGAAGCCCTCCATTTTGGGACTTTGAGATAAGCCTTGAAAAGATTTCGAAGTAGAAAAAAAAAGTAAAGTGAAAAATTATTGCAAAAAGAGAAATTTCGAAAATTCTTATACGATTGATTGGAAGATAGCTTTGGAGAAAATTCAGAGTTGGTATATCTGAAACTAGAGTTTACAACAGTAGGAGAGGAATATCCTTGTTGGAGGAACAAGAGGAACGAGAGATTTGGATATTCGCAAAGCTAAGTATTTTTGTGTCTGGTTGGGGCCAGAAATTTTTAGCTGGTTGTGTTGTAGTTAGTTAAGTTAAATTCGTTTTGTTTTGTGACCCTGTGTGGGGCAAAACTATATTCGTTTAGGCCTTCGCTGCCCAATCGTTTCTCTCCCAAGATTGTGGGACTCGTGACCCCTTTTTGTCCTTTTGGTACCGTATGAACTTCAGGATCTTTAGCTTATCGTTTACCATTGTGATTTTTCTTTGTGTCGTTTTGTCACAAACTATTGTTAGTATTTGGCATTTACCTTAATTTCTTTTTTTTTTTATTTCGATAATTGGCCTTCTGCTAATATTGAAAAACAATTGTTCCTTGTTTTGTTGTCGAAAAGATTCTGGGTTTTAGTCCAGGTTTCCCAGACAAACCAATACATTTTCTAACAAATAAAATAATTCAACTTCCACTTTGGAATATAACTCTTGTGTTTACCTTCAATATTTTGAAGACCTTTTTCAGATCCCTATTGGTAAGGCAAACTACCATTAAAGTTTCCTGGCGCCCATTCATATATCAGTACGCTCCTGTACTTTTATATACATTCAGGTATTTAATACCATTTGATATTAATTCAATCTTTTTTTGGTTTTATTAATCGAGCGCGATTTATGAAAAGGAAAACGTAGGGATCTCAAATTTAGTTAGGGAAATTTCGTGCCAGTTTTGTGTTATCAATAAAAATGCTGGTTCACAAGCTTAAGGTAAAGGTATTGCTTATGCGTATCGATAACAAACTGGTATTGTATTTAAATGTGTTATTTTGTGGTTAGGCAATCGTGATATTTTCTGTGTAGTTTCTTACTAATAATCACATTGTTGATTATATAATTTTAATTTGGTCGTCCAGAACGCGTATTGCGAAACTGTAGGTATATCAGCACAGATTCCCATGTTCTGTGCTTAACTACATACTGCTTAACAAATTAAGAATTATTTCACAGCAAACTAGCAGGTAGCTAGTAGGTAACATTTTTATTTCACTGGGGCAAGTTTAGGTACGTCAAAATATCATATTGACGTAACTATATACTGCTTAGCGAATTATATATAAAAACTAGCGGGCCCGGCAGTCGTCGTCCTGCCTTTGTTCAAATTCTTTTCATTTAAATTTAATCCTTTCGATGCGTTTTTTGCATATACAATGTATCGTTTCCACATATTGTTGTCAATTGTTCAGAAAATCAAATTTTATGACCATCCAAAAGCAGCGCCACCTACTGGGTCCAATTGTGGATCTAAACCATTCTCAGATCCCCTTGAACACACACAAAAAATTTCATCAAAATCGGTCCAGTCGTTTAAGAGAAGTTCAGTGACATACACACTCACAGAAGAATTATATATATATAAAAATGTGTATGTCTATTCTATGAGGGTATATCTTTTCCATTGCGTTTATCGTTACTATGCCGTTATTTTTATGCTTAACAACAAATTTGAAGATATGTCCCACTTTGTTAAGTGTTAGTATGAAGAAGGTATGGGGGCTCACTATAGGATTTGGAGAAGGTGCAAAGTTGGGTATGTGTAACGTTTCTTTTTGATTTAAAGAACTTTTGAATAAACCCAATCCTGCACATACTCCAAATCTTATAGTCAGCCCAAGCAGGAGGGTTGCAGGGGGGCAGCATGACCCCCCATACCTACCTCATACTGATTTGGAGATAAAATCTCAAAAAATCTTACCCAAACCCTCTGTGCTTTACAGTCACACAAGAGAAGCAACGCAAGCAGCAAACAACTCGAATCTCATTAGGGGGAAGTGGTCACCCTTCGTACACGGTCACCCTTCGTACAGTGAGCATAAAATTAAAACTAAACGGTATTCAAACACGTGCTTACTAATGTGCATAGACATAGTAGGCGCCGAGCTGCTCAATAAGTTTTAAATCATAAGTGCAACAGGTGCGGTCGCGACAAGACGTTTAATGTTTATCAGTGCTCTGAGTAATTTTTTTGTGTACGTTTGATATAATATTGTGAGTAAGTTTTGTATGTTTTTTGGCTAAATAGTGATGAAGAATTGTTGATAAAAGTGTTAAATTTGTGTTTTAATTATAAATACTGCAAAATCTCATTACAGTTTTTGAGAAATCGGATTTTGTGTATTGTGTACAGGTTGGGGAGCATTCGTACAGTCAAACATGGGGCACATTCGTACGCGTACGAATGCTCCCCATTACATTTTTTTGAGCAGGTTACAATCTAATCACGAAATTACATTTTTTTAATGAAATTTAATCCTTTAAAATAAGTTTTTCGCATTCTAAAGTAAATTGAGGTTGGTATTTTATATAAGTAGGTAATAATTTCTTTCAGAATCATGGTGCGAACATATAAGAAAAAAGGTGAACGAAACGAAGAAGTTGAAGAGGCATCCGTTAAATTAGCAGTTAACGAAGTAGTGGAAAGGACTTTGTCTTTTAGAAAAGCGGCATTAAAATACAACCTTAAAAAATCAACATTGCAAAGCAGAGTGCAGAAATATAGAAAAGCCCTTTCTGATGATAAACCTTCACGAAATTTTCACTCTAAGTTTACAAGCCTACAAGTATTTTCATTGCAAGAGGAGGAGCATTTAAATGAGTATATTATTAATTGCTGCAAAATGCATTACGGAGTCACAACGCAACAAATTCGGAAACTCGCATTTGAATATGCAAAAGCCTTAAATTTGAAATACCCAACGAAATGGGATGACAACCAAATGGCTGGTCTAGATTGGTTACGCAAATATAGAGAACGGAATCCTAATCTTAGCTTGCGAAAGCCTGAGAACACAAGTACTGCACGTTCATTCGCATTTAACAAAACGGCTGTTGCAGAGTTTTATAAGAACTTGGCTGAAGTTCTTGCACGACATATTTTTTCCTCGGACAGAATTTTCAACTTTGACGAGACAGGGGTGTCAACTGTCCTGGAAACACCCAAAGTTTTGGCACCAAAAACACAAAGGCAAGTAAGGCAGATTGTCTCCGCTGAGAGGGGCGAACTGGTAACTTTTGGCGCCATTATTTCTGCAAGCGGAAACACAATCCCCCCACTATTCGTATTCCCACGTGTGCATTACAAGGATCATTTCCTCGATGGCTCACCCGAAGGAAGCATCGGGGCTGCGAACAGGAGTGGATGGATTAATTCAGACATATTTGTAAGTGTGCTAAAGCATATTCAAAAGCACACTCTTAGCTCAAAAGAACATCCGATCCTATTGCTATGCGATAATCATGAAAGCCACATCAGCCTACAAGCCATTATGTTTGCTCGAGCTAATGGTATGACTTTTTTGACTTTTCCTCCACACACAAGCCATCGCTTGCAGCTTGGATGTTGGAGTTTTTGGTCCGTTTAAGTCTAAGTTGAAAATAGCGTTTAATAACTGGCACATGATGAATCCAGGAAAAACAATCAGCATATACACTATTCCCAAACTCGTTAAATTGGCATTTTTAGAATCTTTTACTGCGAAGAATATTATAAGTGGATTTTCTAAGCCAGGTATATGGCCATTTAATGAAATGGCTTTTAGCGATACAGACTTTGCTCCAATTGAAGTTTTGTCTTCGAATACTTTGAACAATATTCCACCGAACCCAGAAACAAATTCTGTTGTATTAGAACCACAAACTTCTTTATCTTCTCCAGTGACTAATAGAAATTTACAGAATCCGCTTGTTCGTTCCAATGATGCTTCTGATTTCTCACCCACATCCTTGCTCCAAGGTCTTCATGAACTTATCGAAGAATCTTTTTCAACCACCTAATTCTACAGCTATCACACAACCCGAGGCTCAGGCTACATTTTGCAACTCATCTACATCTTCTGCAGCTCAGACTCCATCTATAACAACAACATATGTTCCTATAACACCAGAAGCCATAAGACCGTATCCGAAAATCGTAAGAAGCAAGAAAACCAACAAAGGAAGAAAACCTGGCAAATCGCGCATTTATACAGATACTCCTGAGAAAAATGAACTCGAAGAAAGGCTTAGACAAAAAGAAATAAAAAAAGAAGAGCAGGAAAAAAAGCAAAAGCTAAAGTTATTAAACGTAATTTGGCCGAGGTTATTTCCACTCAAAAGAAAAAGAAAATACATCGCCGTTTAATGTTTCATATCTACGAAAGAAACCAGGATTATCAATGTCTTTCGTCTTTCCCGAAGTAGAAGACATTCATACTCTATTTATTATTGACGTCGCAATGATCCTGCCTGATCCTGAACCAAGGCCACATTGCACAGCAAGGACATCAAAACTTTTTACTTTTTCAACCGACCTTAGTCATTTCAATATTGAATACGTTTTACGATCTCATTATATGAATTTATATTTCACTAAGAATTAAGTATTTTTGTTTGTTTTTGTTTTTTTCAGTTTTTGTTAAAGAAGAGTTTATTTATTTATTTATTTTTGTTATATTTAAATGATTCAAAATGAATTACCTATACTTAAAAAAAATAAAGATCTCATACTTTCATAATATAAACAAACTTTGAGTTCTTTTTTTTAAGCAGAATTAGAGGTTACAATGGGTCAAGTTGAATCAATAATAAGTATGTTAATGTTTTAAACACGGTATTTGGTATTTGACAAATAAAAAGGAAGCCAAATTAACTTTTTAAATATCCTGTATGAATCCTCCCCACGTCGTACGAATGTGCCCCATGTGCTGTACGAAGGTACCCCACGGGTGGGGAGGATTCGTACAAAAATCTTATCCCATTAAAATGGCTATAACTATTTAAGCCTTTGACTTAGCAGTGTAAGTTTTTTTCGTAAAGTGTAATAATATATATTTTATAGATACAGTCCATTAACTCGAAGCTGCAGTGAGTAAATAAATAACTAAAAAATAAAAAGTAAAAACTGTACGAAGGGTGACCACTTCCCCCTAATGTTTCTGGAGTCACAAGTAATTTGCTCTAACTTTTGTGAGCAAAATGTATACTGACTCATACGATGCTCTGATTCAGTATACATTCTGCTTTTCATTTCATTGAGCAAAATGTTGTGTTTTAGCGCTCTCGAAATCTGTGCTGATATACAGTTTGGCAATACGCGTCCAGAACAGTCCAGAATTGTTCTGATTGCTTCTGAAAGTGTTCGTAAGGCAATTAATGACAGTTTTTTTCCTGAATCGATTCTTTTCTCGTAGTTAGAATCAAAACCAGAAACACGCACATAGACACAGTTTAAAATTCAAAATCGTGAAATTTAATTTCTTTATTAAATTTATGAAATTATGATTGTTCATTTGAAGGAGATAGTAACAAAATAAACACAAATTCTAAGAAAGAAAGAAAGAAAGAAAACAAAGTTAAAGAAAATATATTTGAAATGGAATTGATAGTGGAATATCACTTAAGCTACTACAACTAATTATTTTCATACCGTTGCAATTAATGTCTCCTTTTTCACTGTAAAGATGAAACTTTAATTAAAATTTGTTTTCGCCATCTTTAAAAATTAATGAAATTTAAAACAAATTAATTTGAATCGCATTTCATGTTCACAAATTGAATGAAACATAAACTTCAGAATTAAAAATGGCTGGTTTGTTGTCTGTCTAATTAATTGTTTTAAAGTTCAATTCGGAGGAATAAATGAAATGTAAATAATCTATTATGTATTAAAAAATCAGTTCACAAACATTTTTCTTAAACATCCGTCCCTATAAAGTAAGTAAAGTAAATTCATTTATTATTATTTGTTTTCAATACATTTACAATTTTTTTTTTTAATGAATATTAAAGCTTTGGTATTACCGTCAGCTCGGTTGGTAAAATAAAATAAAATACAAAATTGAACCTTTTAAGCTAATTCTTTGTTAAATGTTTAAGCATATTCTGATAGCAGTAGCATCCTATAGGTGTAACTAACTTTAAGAAAATTGGCAAGATTTATCCAGTCTGCTCCATTTAGTAAGTCTATTGTTTCCTGCATTGAAAGTGTACGTTTTCCGAAGTATGTTATTCTCTGTTGCTTGAAAATGGAAACAGTCTTCCTTCGCTTTATGATTGCAAAGATCACAGAATTGATTAAAACCTCCATTATACGGACTACCATTTAAATAAAGGACCTCACTTCTTGCTTTAAATATTAACGAAATATCTTTGAAGTGTAGAGAGTCTCGAAAATAATTTTTGTCACATAGATTGAAATTTAGTTGGCTGTATAAAATCCTGCTTTCTGACTGACATGCTTTTTCGATCAGCTGATTTCGTACATTATCTTCCGTTTTTTGGATCATTTTGTAAAGCTGCTCCTTTAAGAAAAGAATATTGTTGGGGTTAATCTGCAAATTTTCTCCACAAGCCTCACCAATATTTTCCCATTTGCCCAACCACCAGTCTTTGTTCCTTATTTCATAAAGCAGCATAATTTTATTCAAACGATTTTCTCTTTGTCCGCAAACTTTAATTATGTAGTCAGCTTGCAACTTTAGCGTAGTTGTATATAACTTCGGCAAACCAGTTTCTAGATATATAGCATATGTAGGTACAGTGTTAGGAAGACTGAATATTTTTTTGACGAAATTTCTCTGCAGCTTCTCAATTTCTTCGTATTCATTCATACCCCAGACTTGCGCAGCATAACATAGAGTAGACTTTACGACTGAGTTGAAAATAGCGTATTTTGTTGAAAGGTTTATGTGTTGGTTTGTAAAAAATTTCCTCCATGTAAGATTTATAAGGCTTTGCGAGACGTTGGCTTTTTCCGCTAGGTGTTTTTCGAAGTTCAGTGTTGGGTTAAGCTTTATTCCCAGATATTTATATTCCTTCGTTACTTCCAAATATCTTTCATTAAGCATCCAGTTATATCTTACTTCACCTCGAGTAGTTCGTGAGAAAACCATAACTTTCGACTTTTCTGTGTTTATAACAAGACCCCATTTTGAACAATATTCTGCAAGTCTATTTATCATTAGTTGCAGATTTTCTGGCGTCTCAGAAAGTATCAACAGATCATCGGCATATAACAACACGTTAATAATGGTATTTGCAATTCGGATTCCACCGGGGAGATGATTAACGATATCGTTTATGAATAAAGAAAATAGTAAAGCGCTGAGAGGACATCCTTGTTTAACTCCAGTATCAGTTTTAAAAGCTTCAGAATAAAGTGCACCATCCCAAACTGCAGCTTCCGTATCGGTATACATATTTCTAATAAGTTTGAGAAATCTCGTGGAAACTCCAAGTTGCGACAGCTTGTATAGCAATGCATTCCTATTCACCAGATCAAATGCGGATTTGAAGTCTATAAATAAAGCATAAACCTTCTTATTTCTAGCACGAAACGCTTGTACTATTGATGAAAGAGTAAATATGTGATCGACTGTTGAGAAATTTTTTCTAAATCCAGCTTGGAAGTCTGTGAGGATGTTGTTCAAATCAATCCACCTTTCGAGTCTTACAGCAAGTACTCCGCAAAATATTTTTGCTATAACGTTCATAAAAGATATTCCTCTATAATTTTCCACTGCATTTAAAGAACCTTTCTTATGGATTGGAAAAATAACAGACTTCTTAAACGTAGAGGGTATTTCAGCATTCATGAGGATCTTGTTAAAAAATGAAACCAGATAGTTATGCACTTGGAGAAGCATATTTAAAAAATTCATATGGTATGCCATCTTCTCCCGGCGCTTTCCCGTCTTTTGCGTTACGTAAAACAGAGTGAATTTCAGAAACCGATATTTCAGAGTCCAATATGTCATCACAAGTAAGTGGTTCAGCATATGAAAAGTTTAAGGATTGATTATTTTGCAGAAGATTTTTGAAATATATAGAGAGATCATCTGCAGAGACACTTGAGCCAATCATGTGGTTTGAGCCATTTATCTCTTTTGCCATATTCCAAAATTGTTGTGTGTTCTTGGTTTGACCAAGCGCTTGAGCTTGCATTGTTTCATAGTTTACTTTCTTAGTGGCACAGAGGATTTTATACTTTACATTGCATTCGAAGTACCATTTTCGTAGTTCTTCACTAGGAGAGATCCGAAATGCATTTAAAAGAGCAAATGATTTATTCCTTGCATTAAAACACTCTCTGTCAAACCATTTCTGCTTAAATGATTTTGCTATATTCAGATTACAATTTTTCGTAGAGTTTCTTATAAAATCCGTTATTTGATTTGAAAGAGCATTAGCTGACTCGTTTAGCGTAAAAGGAATTCTTGAAATAAGATTGTCCAACGAGTGATGAAATGTTTGCAGATTTAAGTTTCCCCATTTGAGTCTTGGAATTAAATTAATATGTCTCTGTTGCGGTTCACTTTCGGATTTCCATTCAACCACTAACGGCATGTGATCAGAAAATTGTTTGTTCAAAACTTGGAATTTAGAAATGAGATTAATCCATTCATAGTTAATGGCGCAGTAATCGTTTACAGAATTTCCTTGACCTCCGATAAACGTGTATTGACCCTCAAGATCTCCTTCTGTACAGCCATTTAAAATAATACTGTCAAACATTTGTTACATTTCGAGAAGCTGTTTTCCATTTTGGTTGCAGACAATATCTTTGGACGTTCTATTGTTATTCGCTTTGATAAGTGTATTGTTGTTAATATTTATTAATGTTTTGACTTGGTTGCAGCTAATTCTTGCATTCAGATCGCCGATCAACATAACACTTTTACTGGCTAGGGAAGACATAACGCTACTCAATCTATTAAAATCCTCGGTCCACTTATTACAATTGACATAAAAGGGTACAATAAACATATCATTTCTTTTTAAGAGTTTCAGTACAACAGTGTTTTCATATTCTACAAAATCGTAGTGTTTAAGTTTCGAAGATTGTATCCCATACAAGCATCCACCACTAGCGCGTCCTCTTAAAGATGTTTTGATTGCTGGGATCCAGAATAATTTAAATCCATTAAAGTATTTGTTGAATTTACTTGAATTTTCTATGGTGATATGAGTTTCAAATAGAAAAAAAATTTCAAAAGTTTTGATAAAATTAAAAAAATCTAAAAACATGATCTTATTATTCAGACCAGATATATTATAGGACAATATTTTACAAAGACTAATACTATGCGAGCTGACGGCGTCTAAACCTCAAAGTCTAACCACACTCCTATTTTCTTGCTGAAGTGGCATCCCTGGCCTGCCATCAAATTTTGTTGATCTACTCCATTCATTCCGATTTTGACGTCCTTTTGACATACTCCTGAAATTTTTGACAGCTTCGAAGTTTATGTTTCCAAACATTTGTTGAAGTTCATATTCTCCATCATTTTGGTTACATTTAAGATTATTATTATTATCTAAATAAAATATTTTGTTTTCTATTAAAAGTGTGTTATTTTTTATTTTAATTACTGTGTCTGACTTATTAGTTTTGATTATTTTTCTATATTGAAGGAGTATTCGATGTTTCTGTTGCATGCGTTTGGACAAATCACGTTGCAGAAAAACACCTGTGTTCTTTAGTTTTGGTGCATTTTTCAGCATTTGCAAGGCAATCTCATTGGAGCCGGTGTTAATTTTAAATATTACAACTATGTAGTGTTGTTTACACTTACGAGTGACAGAACGTATCTTTTCTTCTGGATTTTCTTGCGCATCTTTGTTCGGAATAGAGATAATGATGTTCTTGCCTTTCAATTCTCGACTTTGCGACTCAAGTTCTTCTTCTAGCAAATTACATCTTTCTTCGAAATGTTGAACTTTTTTTGTTAAATCTTCGTTCTGTTTTCGGAGATGATTCATTTCTATGTTGAGCTTGCTCAAGTCTTCCTTAGTGGCCAAGTTTGCAGTAGCCAATGCAAGTTCTGTATGGAGTGAAGAATCAATGATTGTTTTGATTTTGTGCAGGTCTGCTGAGGATATGGACATCTTTTCGTGTTTAAAAATTTTAGACGTACTTTTGTTTTTTGAGAGATGTATATTCTCTTCAGGAGAAGTTTCGCCGAGTTTACGTTTATTGTCAGTCATGTGACTTCGATCGCAAATAAAATTTTAGTTTTTCTGAGTCTTTTATGCCAATTTTACCTTTTTAAATCGTAGATATTTAATTTTAAATTCAAATTAAATTAATAAGGACACTTTTTTAAAAAATACACTGTTTTTAGCTAACTTTTTAAACAATATTATAAGAGCGATAAATAAGTTCAACTTTTCACTTTTAGAGCAGAGTTGCCAACCCATCCGTCCCTATATCATCATAATAAATCAATTTCGATGTTAAAACATCGATGTTTTTATGAACGAAATGTCAGACAGAGGAAGTGTGTCAGTCATTCAACAATACTACAATTAAATCCTGAAACAAGTTTTTTGAATGAAACTCGCTATTAGTTAAAAGTGAGTCAGCAGATCTGGATTTATTTGTTACTTAGTTTAAGAGTCAAATGTCTAACTTTCAGTCAAAGTATTGAACGAACTGTACCCGAACTACCTGAAGTGGGAACTTTTTCAAGGTGAATCTACTCCGATTTTGCAAAATTTTTTAGCCTCATTGTTGTCTGTATAACTTATACCATATAGAATAAAAACCCATTTCAATAAATCAATACTGATATACCCTTTCATATTACAAATGTACCTATTTCTTTGACGAATATCGTTTGCATACGCACACAAAGTATTCAAGAGGAGTTGAATAAGGCAGGGCTTGGAATATTATATCTGTGCTGTGACAGAGAGTCCCCTTTGAATCGATTCGGACACGATGCGCTGATGAGATGATGGGGTCAGGTGGGCGACTGACTTCGACTTTGACTATCCTTTAATCAAATTTCAAATTAACGTAAATGATGAGTGGTATTAACGTTTTGCAAATAAACGATTTCGACGAAGACGAGGACGACGACAAAGTTGTCGATGGCAAGTTACTTAATCAAAAGGCGTCTTACTTCTCACCTGATCCAAACGAGTGAAACGATCAAAGGAATTTCACAATAAAATTGAAAATATCCTGTAGCTGTTCTTGAAAAGTTTTTCTGGTTTGATGGCCTTTTATTAGGTTGCCAAGCTGCCCACTTAACTCTTAAATCACCAGTCAATTTGCAACGTCCTATCCACCAGCTCTGCATGCTGTGAGGATGAAGATGAAGAGGGTGCTACTTTGGCAACAACCAACAATGTCAAGTAGAGTTTTTGATTGATGTGGTAAAGTGCTAAGCACCAAGTAAAGGAGGATTAAATGGTAAGCAATTTAATGTTTTTTTTTTTTTTTAGAAAAATTAATTATAAATTGTTTTAAGTATTTATTCATCTATTACTTTAGAGTAACATTAAGGGATATAAGACTAGTTCAACCGTTCTGTACTGTATTGGCGATCTATTGACAAACAAAAGTTCTGAATGTTCGATGATATAACAGACTCATTAATTTTTTTTTTAAGCCAAATTTTTGAGTACAGTACAGGCAGAATAAATATGGACAATCTTTTACTTTTAACATATATGAAGACATTCCTGAGATTCTTTAACAGATTCTTACACTTTTTTCGTACGTTGACAAAATTCATTACATTTTTTTAGACGAGCTTATAGCACCATCAGTGCACTGACATGGGTCATCGTGTCATGGCTAGCTACAGTGACTATCAAACGAATGGCTATAACCTGTCATTGTTGTCCCAAAATGTAATGAACGTCAACGTGATTTTTGTGTCTCATTGTCAGGGCAATGACATGCAAAACAATGACTATTAAACAACGTGACAACTCTCAAACAGCTGATAGTTAACGGTGAGCTAAAACTGGAATGACACTAGTCATTTTTAGCTATGACGATCACTCGGCGTCAATTAATTGAGTCATTGTAACCTGGTTTACCTACATTTTTGGTACTGCAGTTTTTTTTTTTTTAATATTCTGTTTTGGTTTTCATCGTCATCGCCAGCTACATTTCTTACGTTCGGGGTTGCAGACCTTTTTGCTTTAATAGTTCAAAAGTGATATTCGATAGGTTATTTTACAAATTTGTTTGTAATAAAAGAGCGCAGTTTCTATGAAAGGAATGGAAATTATCAGGATAATTAAGATCAGTGTACATCAACGTACATGTCCGTCCAAATGGCGAAACATATGAGAAGCAGAATCATGTAAACTAGGTCTAAATATATCGAAAAACGATCGTTGATCAAAGTCGCAATTTTTGACGTGATAACGTCTTATAAATCGAAGAGATGCTACCCACACGAAATAACATGACTCATGCTGATAAGACTTATCACTCGTGCTAACCGCGAAACTGTGTTTCTTTCAACCAAAATCGATCGCAAGCACCAGGCGAACATGAAAAAAAAACAGACGCAAATTCCCAAAATAATTCCACTCAATTTCAAAAAGAACAAGAAGAGAAAAGAAATACAAAATAGGCGGAGTTTTGTTAAAGCAGAAAGTAGATATACATATTGGATGATGTGTGTGTGGATTTAACGAGCGGATTTGTGGGTGTGAATTAACGGACTGTATGTTTTTGTTGCTGCCATCAATGTTTTCTTATGACATGACGTTATCACGTAAAATTATCATCCGTAAACCAACTTTACAGACAAACAACTCTTTTTTGGGTGTAGTTTAAAAAATTAAAATGGAAGAGGTTGTAGACCTTTCTGATTTTATAGCAGAAAAATACATTCATTGCATATATTGTTCATTTTTTCGAACCTATAACCCAATTGATAACAATTTCTTTCAAAACGTGCTACATTTGCTTAAATTTGCTACAAATTGGTTCTTTTTTATTTTTTTTATTTATTGTTTTTAATTTTAAAAGTTCTTATTTTTAGTCCGTGGCTTACAAGGTCTTTGAGGCTTTTTAGGGTTAAACTTTGACGTTTCACGTTTGGCGTCGTTTGAATATAATAATTCCGGGAACGAGCTAAAAAATATTTTTTAAAATTGAAAACAATTCCCAAACATGTTTTTTTTTTTAGTGGCAATACATATTTTTTTCTTGATTTTATTAAAATTTTGCAAATTTCTTTGAAATAAATATTTTGTTCATCATCTGGCCGGCCGTCAACTCGTATTTTGGGTATACGAAATTGTAAGTCCCATAACATCACCAAAGCTATTGAATAAAAGGGCGTTCAAGTCTGAATGCCCAACAATGACAGCAATGCAGAATTGCAGAAATTCCAAAATTGCAAAATAATGACTATCACACAACGTAAAACTTTTAAGACAGACAACTACGTCATAGTGACGTCAGTGTCAGCGCAATGACACATTTGAAGGACCGTCTAATACTAGCATAACTGAACAATAAGAGGCTCGTCGACTGACTAAGCCGAGGCACTTAACTACTTAAATCTGAAGGTGGGTAAGGATTTTAAATATTTTGAAGAAGAGTTTTAAAACGATGTTCAAAGTAATAAGCATGTGTCCCCAAGAAGGTACCATCACCCGTATGTTTTAGTGCCTAGTACCTAAACTGGATATTGGTTTTCAATCAAACGATAGAGGGGGGAGGAACGCTACCATTAAGGTAGCTAGTTGTGCATTCAGGAAGCAGAGGAACAATTCTTTAGACGGAATCAACAGTGGCGTCTACAGTTCCGTTCAGTGTAAACTACTTTGTTCAGAGCTCGATCATATAAAGAGCGGTTTATCCGGCTCCTTTTCCTTAGACTTATATTAAGGACCTGGTCTTCCAGGTTTGGGGTCGTTCCATCGGCTACATAAAATTCTCGTCCAGGACTCGTATACGGATGGATTCACTGATGACGAACCTAGCAAACGAAATAAGGGCAATGAATGACACTTCATTTGTTAGTTCTTAAAAGAAAGCTGCATGGTTAGCTTACTATGAAAAGCAATTTGTTTGAAACTAGCTTTTGTCTAACATATACCAAACAAAAGCCAATCGTCCTCCTCAGACCGTTTGCACTTACCTCCTTTCTTTCAAAGGTGATGAAAAAGCTCATGAAATATCTCGAAGAACGAAGGCCTCTTAATGACTGGCTTTCGTAGCAAGAGATCCTCTGCTGATAATGGCTTATATCCGAAGATGTAAGAAATCATTTTACCCTTTTGATCTGGCTACTATGTACAAAACGTACATCCGTCCAAGACTAGAATATAGCTCCCATATCTGGGCGGGTGCACCACCTTCATCTCCTTCAATTACCATAAATTTGTCATCCAAGCTGGGTGAAGGTCGTTGTATACTTGAATCGGACTTGGATTTTTATATTCATGAATCCTGAATATAGTTATAGTGCCTATAATTGTAAGTAAAAGTCCTTAGCGGTCTCATACTGTCGGTCTGGTCGGTCAGCGCTAATCGCCAAAGCGAGAGCGGAAATGCTTTCTTTAGAATTACGGTTGTGGATGTGGCTAGTGTGCGCTGTTGCTCCATCCGGCCCAAATTCATCCAATTGAAGGGGGGAAAGTCGTTGAGCATAGTCCTGGTCCAAGTTTCAACAAAAATTATGATTCTTCCGTCATAAATAGCACACCGCAGTAAATTTGAGCGTTTGAATTGGCTTTTCCGGTTATAAGTGGGTTTTTGATGTCCCAGGTGCAAAAATTTGGCTTATTTACATAACGGAAAAGATGGTAATGGGCCTCATCATCATGGTCAATAGCCAGTATTATACTGGCCTGCACTTGGGAGGGGGACATCTTTAGGGATCTCTATGTACCGCCGGGTAGTTGCCACTTGCATGGCAAGTCGTCTTGTCTATATTCCGGAGTCTTCTTCCACCAGTTGGTGCCGAACGGCCTGGAAATCTGCTACGAAATTCAAGCTGAGCCAATTCTATAGACGAATATTGTTGCGCAGAAAAAAACGGTAACTATAACTCCGCGTCTTTTATAAGTATAGCATTTAATGGCTTATTGATGTATATTCTGTCCCTGTTAACTTCACAAATGTCAAAACAGAATTGATATCTGCCGCCAATTGCAAACGTTATAGGGTCTTCCAATAGGGTGATTACTTTACCTTGTATGCACTTAGTATGTTATTCTAACAGTTTGGTACAGTAATGTAACTTTAGAAAACTCCAAACTTGTAATGGTGGCGGCGGTGGCGGCGGTGGCGGCGGTTTTATGTTCTTTCAAAAATAAAATAAATAAATAAAACACATACATAAATTTACTACTTAATACTTTAATAGCCTATTCACACCAAGTTCGTTTTCTAAAACGAGTAGAGCGTTCACACCGAACATTTACTCGTTTTTGTTTGACATTTCAATTGTTATGACAATAGCCAAACAAAAACATACATAACAACCTAACTTTTATTTTTTGCCACTTATTCGCTCCGTTTGCACACCGAAGAAGCACTTCAGAAAAAATAAATATATCATTCAAACACGTACTGATTTAAAAACAAAATATTTTGTTGAATTAAACACTATTCACACATCACAAAATCGCACAGAAACGCCACCGCCTTCACCAAATAATTATGGACATGCTTTCAACTTCCTGATAAGGCTGGTTCATTTTTGGCACACAGAAGCCCTCGTTCGAGCTTCATCAAGGGCTTTTTGCATTTCTTCTCTTCCATTTTCTGTTAATAAAAAGTAATATAAAGTTAAACTAAGCATTTGCTAAAAAGTAACTTACCGTTGCTAAGAATTTTCCAAAATTATTTACATATTTTTTGACAACAAACAACCAGCTGTTTTAAAGACCTATTCACAATCATACCAATTTCTCTTGACATAAAGATCTGTTTGACTGGTTCATCTTTGTATCGCAACTCGTTTTCAATTCGTTTTATCGAAAACGAATCGCTTATGAAAATCGTAGGGGAAAACGAGTCGTTGTTAGTATTCGTTTTGAGGAAAACGAGTAAAATGTCGTTTATGGTTTGGTGTGAATAGACTATAATTTATATTATGTAGTTTCATTGTTATGCAAAATAAAACGATAATGCACAATGTGTTAAGTTTGTTAAAAACAAACTCAAACTTCAATCCTCAAACTCAAAGCGAAAACCGAAAAAGCAAATGTCTGAGAACTGAAACTAAATGTCTATATGATTTGATATGAGGCTTGGCTCGGTTTGGCTTCTCTAGGCTTGTTTTAAGCTCGTTTCCAAATTGTATTTTACGTCCGTTCTGTCGATCGCGGCTGACTCTTTCTGACTGACTGCAACATTTTCTTGAATGTAGGCAGATGCGAATGTTGGAATTGAAACTTGTTATTTTGTGTACCATGGTTTTGTCTTGCTCTAACAAAATTGTCTTATCTTAAATAACAAAAAAGAAATTATTTTAGAACATTAAAAAAGCTTCGTTTGAACTTCTAGAAGTTTAGTTTTTATGATACATTTTTGCTATATTATTTTGAATTCTTAAAACAGCATTACATTTTCCTTGTCAGAATGATCAAACCTTTCCAAGAACTAAAAGCAAATCAAGTTCTACTTAATTCAAAGGTTACACGTCTCAGACAACCTCTAGGCACTTCGACGAAAATCCTTTTTTACTCGATTTCACAATAGCAATGGCAACCACATTCTTCCGAAAAAAAAACGATTCTAACCTTCAAATAAAATGAACGTCGCGTCGTCCTTGTAAAAAGTCAAATTATTCAATTTTAATGCAAATACTGTCCTTCAAGAAAAGCCTGGAATCTCTGCATTAAATTGATATCTGCTGTATCCTTTATTGTTACTCGTGTTCCTTATTGCCAAGTGATTATGGTCCTTCCAACACAATAGCCTATATTTATTCATTTTTCGAAGACCATTTCGATTGTCTGAAGCTTTCAGACACCATGTCCCCTAATACGCCTTTGCACACAAATGCTAATTAATCACCCATTATACGCATAACGCTCCACAGTGTACACTACATAAATAAATGTTGCCTGAATAATAGAAAAACATTAGTGTGGCCTTTAGGCAAAGTGCCATTACTCAAAGAAATTATATTCAGGACGAATGATCATCCGCCATGGCAGTCAGGACTTCCCACTTACATACTAATAGACTACGCTCCGTCATTCTTTTTGCTCGCTTCCCGTTCACTCCCACCGACATGACACAAAAACAAACATTACGCATATTTGCTGATTCATGATTGGCCACTTAGATGGCAATAAATTCCAAGTGGATGGCATATCCTTCAACTAGAATTCAATGAAACCCGTCTGACGTATATGAGTCTTGCATTCCTTTTGACAATCAACGTGAACAAAATCTGGAAAAAAAGCCAAAACTTTTACGATCATTGTAGTTTTATGGGCCAAAAGACGGATATGGACATTCGGTATAATGACCATAGAACAGTCCCCCCTTCCCCTTGACAACTTTGAAAGGCAACAGGACTCTTTTTTTTTTATTATTTGTGGATTTCGCCATTAGAGCCCAATAAATAATCTGTCGTGCTCAACAAATATTCTAAAGGGGATCAGTTTGCGTCCCTACTTTTATGACTCTCAAATTGTCTTTCCATAGAAATCTAGCTGCGGCCCTGAATAAATTTGTGGAAAAAGGGTTTGGTGGTCGGTGATGGCGGAACAAAATGATTACAAATGCCGGGTCATTGAAGGAAGCATTATTTCTTATTCATTTTGTTTAAATGGTATTGTGGACTGGGGACAAAGGACGGATACAAAGGAACAGGACGAACAAAAAATAACAATTTCGTTGACAATGGATTTTCAAAATTTGAATAAAAAGAAGTATCCATGGCATAGTCCCATAATGCTAGAACCATTACTTTATGGTTACGCGGTAAGTGGTGTACACGCTTTTACAAGGACGGGTGGTGTTGAACGTCATGAGCACGGAGGGGCATAAAGAGCAAATGTGCATTGGGAAGGACTTTTTCGTGTGGGAATTAGGACGTGAGGAGAATATAATAGTTTTGTGTACAGCATTTTGTACAACCTACTCATGGGACATTTCAGCATTCAGATTATATTGCTTCTAGATTTGCAAAAGCAGAAGCGGCTAAAAAAATAGGTCCCATGTCCCGGGAAAGGTGTGAATCATTTTTACACTGAAAAAAAGAAATCTTTTTACTTAAAATCCTGTTAGCACTCAAAAAGTCTGGATCAAGATAGAATGAATGAATCGCAAAGAACGTATCCAATCTAACTGGCTGAACACGGAGTACGGAACAGCTGTCAAATTTGTCGTACGTACCAATTTCAATCGGAACACAATGCATGTACAGTAACTTTGACATTTAAATTCAAAAATGGATGGAATACCAAAAACAAATGATAAAAAAGAGAAGAAACTCTTATACAACGAATTGAAATATCATTAAGAAGAATGGAATGATCTGGTGTTATTTCAGGTTTACTAAATAAAAGGGTTTGGGAGGGACAGACGTACGAAAGATTGTTCTCTCTTTCATAATTTCTCTCTGCATGAGATAAAATGTCAAATTTACTGTACGTAAAAGTTAAAAGTTAACCAACCTTTCCGTATGCGTATTGCAGTTCCGTCGTCATTGTGTTCAGCGAGTAAATGAAACTCAAGGTTTAATTCTAGATTCAGTCAGATATAAAGTCAACAGGTCGAGAGAACCACTGTTCTGAGGCCAATGATGGGACTGAGCAAAACCCGGTAAAGTTGTAGTTATCTAGAAAAACTGGAATACCCACATTTATGCCCGATATCCTTGCAAAGTTCTGATTACATTATGGTTAATCTCGGTTTAAATAAATTTTATAACTCCGGATGAGTTCTAACCCATTGCTTCAGAGATTTTGAAGAATTTACAACTTGGTTTTGGTTTACGGTTTAAGGTAGAAATCAGAAATTGTCAGAACCCCATAATTTGGGCGCTCATCTTTCCCTTATCATGTTCTTGTGTGGTGATACATAATTTTATTCAGAAATCGATTGCATTTTTCACTGGTCAGCCTCATAATGATGATTGTTTCGTATTGGAAAACTTATTAGGAAAAATATTTAGTTTGATATAATTTTTTTCCAACTCTTTAACGTTATCAAAAGAAGGTTCTTCAATATTTTTCAATTGGTGGCCTTTGAATTCATTTACAAAACTACGCTGAAAACTGCTGAAAAAACGAAAGAAACCAACAAGCTTCTCCAGTTTTGCACATGAAGTTGATTTAAGTCCTTTTTGACTTGCGTGGGCCACCTAATCTTGGGTCTTCCTCTGTTGTGCCGTTTCTCCTGTGTGGAATTTAAGATTTTCGAATCATTGATGTCCATCCACTCTATATCAACCAGCCTTGACTGGGTCTGCGTGTCGCTGTACAGCCCGTACAGTAAATATTTTTTAAATTCCATTCATGGGGTATGCTTTCTTCTAACCATACATTGTTATGAGTTGTAGCAAAAACTTCTTTACTTAACGCTAGACAAAAATTAACAAAACCAGCTTACATATCAAGAACAACCAAGCAAGCAAGCAATTTTCGTAATTTTATATTGTTTTGTGTTTCGTTTTTTTTTTATTTTGTTACTGGCTGACCCGGAAAACGTTGTACTGTCATATTTAAAATAAATAGCTTACATATCAACTTAACTAACTGGCCCTTAAGAACAACCACAGGAAAAAATTTTCATAATTTGATATTGTTTTGTGTTTCTTTTTTATGTTACTACTAGCTGACCCGGAAAACGTTGTACTGCCATAAAATTATTCCTTTTTCAAGCTAATGTTATACAAATGTTTATTAATTGATTCCATCAATTTATTCACAGCTTCCATGTTTATATAAATAGATAATTTATTTAAAATTTACATTTTTTTCACAATCGAAGTAAATTACAGAGCAAAAACACACTTGTCAAACTGACAACTCTAAATTTTACTGGTATTAGTTAAAAAAAAGGGTAAATCAGATCAAAATGTAACGCAAAAACTGTAAAAATCTGTGTTTTGGCAATTTTTGCTCATAAATAACAAATTCAGAGAAATGTCAAATTGATGCGACATCTGTCAATCAACAACATAAATAATTTCATTCTGTTTACAAAAGAAATTTACTAAAATCTTGATTAAGAAATTATTGTTGGAGATAGGAGGGTGAAAATTTGGTATTATCAATATTTATTGATACGAAGTCTAAAAAAAAATACAAAAAAAAATTGTCAAAAAATAGAAAAAAAAAATTGTCTGCATTTGGACACCATAACCACCTATCGGTATAAAATATACTTTACGGCCTATTCTCGTACTTACCAAGCATACATGCAAAATTTCATAAAAATCGGTCAAGCCGTTTCGGAGGAGTACAAACACCCTGACACGAATTTTTTATATATTAGAATTATTTTATAAAATAATTATAAATATTTATCTTGTGGGTACTAAGCCCGAAGATTTGCCCATTGGTGGAGGTCATCCCAATGTGACCTTGAATAAATTTAATTAAAAACTATCTGTCCTGTAAATATTGACCACGTTGGCGTTGTACAGAACCATTTTGGGTTAGTAGTGTTTTAACTCTGATTCCGATTTTCTGTGAAGAGTCCAAGGCAAGTACAGAATCTATTCCAAGATGGTGACACATTAAACTCCACAGGGCATTCATAGGCACTCATCAGTCTAATGAAGGCCATGTAGCAAATAACCTTTGCTACATGCTGTCAAGACGGCTGCTGTAGAACAACCGTCTTTGTAAGGCAAAAGCTTCCCAGGCCTGGGCAAGTGCAGCATCTACAATTGCCTCCTGATCTATTCAGATACTTTACCCCACTTTTACCAGCGGATGTCCAGCGATCAATAGCTTGCGTCAGTGCTGTCTCGTATCCCTAGAAGGGCTGGGCAAAAGGGTTTTAAACCGGAAAGCTTCACTATAGCTTTATTGATACTTTGGTATTTTAGAGTTCTAGGGAGTAACTTAGGCTATTTGAATACTACCGACTAGTTGAAAGTTTTTAATTATGGACCGATTTTAAGGGGGACTTTCACAGGCAGATAGCTGATAGGAGTAGGTAAGGCTATTTTAATTACCACTAGGTGGCGTGGTTTTTTTTTTGAAAATTCTTATTTATGCTCCGTTAAGGGCAGATAGTTAATGTTGTAAGGAGTAACAAAGGCTATTTTTATTAAACCCTGGAACGGTTGTTTTACAAGCAAATAGTTATTTTGTAAGAAGTAACTAAGGCTATTTGGATTAATAGATGGTGCCTCGCAGAGCCGGGGACGTTTTTTTCAAAAATGTATGGTGTACCCCAGCAACGCTGGGTTGGTAAGCTAGTTATTAGAAATACAGTGGACTCTCCCTAAGTCGGTGAATTGTAGTTCTCTTCTATTCTTGCAGATTAACAACACACACACAGGAATGGTTGAGAGTATAAGTCATTAGGCCTTGGCCTTAAGGAGCTGTTGAGCCTCTTAATTTATTTATTTTATTAACATAACGTTACTTAAACAAAAATTGTAATTTTTGATTGGATCACCACAGGTGGAGTGTTTGTTTTTATAAAAACTAGAAAATACTCTAGATTTAAAAAAAACACATTTGAACTTCATCCGGTACTAGATCAGTCAATTCTATTGCAGATTGCCAGATTAAAATCGCTTTTTCAATTTCAGTTTTTTTCCTGGCATTTCTAAGTTAACCATAGCGGGTTCTTCTTCTTCATCTTTACTTTCATTATTTCCTCCAAAACAGACTCATTGTCAGGTACTTCGGTAGCCATGATTCCGTTTAAATTCGACTTATGGAATGAAAAAAATGATGAAGAATCGAGAGTATGTGGTCGAGTTAGAGAGAATTTCGACTTAGAGAATGTTTTTTGTATGGAAATCTGAGGGGCGAACAATTTCGAGTTAGTGAGAAATTCGACTTAGAGAAAGTTCGACTTATGGAGAGTCCACTGTATGTATATTCATTTATTAATTTTATTAAAAACGTAAAGTGCGGGCAAGCAAGTTACAATCTAGTGGCACTAAAAACAAAACTAACACATTTCTAACACAGTTCTAGTTAGGTGTGAGTGAAGTTAGTTGTGCTTCAAAAAAATAATGTTTCTTTCGTTTTTGTGTGGCAACAATTTTAGTACGCTTTTCTCGTTATATTTAATCGCTCTATGCCTCGACTTTCGTTAATCGAATCAATAACTTTCTTTTATTCAAATAATTAAAAATATTTCTTTCACAAAATATCAAATTTATTTGTATTGCATTTACACTGTGGCGTATACGTAACATAAGTATTTACTTTATAATGGGGTTTTATAGTAAGGATTTGTCAAGCTATTTTTTAAAACTCATACCATTTCAGATATCTCGAATATACATAAGTAGTAGTAGTAATATTTTTATTTGCAATAAATCAGTACAAAAGGTGTTGTAACTGCACATTTTACAATACAGTGATTTGACATGTAAAGTCTTGCATCTGAAACATTATTTTTATTATTATGAAGAATATATTTGGGATACATTTTTTTTTGAAGGAAAAGCAAAGAAAAAACCTCCAATTTAAATTAGGTTATGTAAAAAAAAAGAAATATATATATATAAAAAATCAATGAAACAACAATAATAAATAAAAAAATAAACAATTAAATACATAAACAAATTAATTAATTACAAAGTCATTTAAGTCATAAATACAAATAAATATATAGATAAACAATGAAAACAACAATCATAAATAAATAAATAAATAAATAAATAAATGAATAAATAATTAAATAAATATTTAAATAAATAAATAAATAAATAAATAAATACGTAAATAATTAATAAAAATAAATAAATAAATAAATAAATATTAAAAATAAATAAATGAATAAATAGCTTAAATGAAAAACATAACAAGTATTTATCACAGGTAATTAATCTGGTGAACAAGAGGGTTGTCAGTGTTATTACATCTGTAAATAAAGTTTTTTTTTTCAAGTCTGTGCAGTTACTAGCATACGCTGACGACATAGACATCATTGGCAGAACTCGGCGAGCTGTCACTGGAGCGTTTGCTAGTATTGAAGCGAAGCGGCTAAGATAGGTCTTGCAGTCAATGAGGCCAAAACGAAGTACCTGCTGTCCACAAAAAGGGACACACAACACCGGCGGATTGGACAAAACATCACAACAGACAGGTACAACTTTGAGGTAGTTAGGGACATTGTGTACCTCGGATCCGCTATAACATCTGACAACAACATCTCGTCAGAAATAAAGCGAATGGACAACTATGTTCCGGCTCGCAGGATCTTCGATTCAATCCCAGAGGGTAGACGCAGTCAAGGAAGACCTCGCCTTAGGTGGCGCGCCAAAGTAGAGGACGACCTCAACCAACTTGGAGTGCAAAACTGGAGGCAGCTAGCCAAAGACCGAGCTGGCTGGAGAGGCATGTTGGTTGAGGCCCAGGTCCGTCCCGAAGTGTAGCGCCCCCTAAGTAAGTAAGTAAGTAAATAAAGTTTGCTTCGAGCTTATTTATTCGTTCAGAAATCAATTCAACATTAGTTTCTCGGTGAAGATCACAGTTTAATAGCTATATTAATTTTCTTTATAGTATTATTAATATGAATAAGTTTTGTGTTAAGATGTATCAGATATTTTACAGAATTTTCCAAACCTATGTTTTTACCATTTATTTCAATGGATTGGTTTCTGGGAAGATAAGAAGACTTTCTTTTTCTTGAAAAAAAATAACCTGGAATTTGTCAGCGTTTAACTTTATTTTCCATTTTTTGAAATAATTTTTTAATATTTCAACAGATTGCATTAAATTCCTCTCAATGTTGAGAGCAAGTTCATCTGAAGAGTATATTGCTGTGTCATCAGCGAAAATAGCAAATTCACAGTGAGGGATGGTTAGGAAATCTGAAGTGTACAAATTGTATAAAATAGGGCTTAGTACAGAGCCTTGAGG
Source organism: Platycheirus rosarum (assembly GCA_963971375.1). NCBI lineage: Eukaryota > Metazoa > Arthropoda > Insecta > Diptera > Syrphidae > Platycheirus > Platycheirus rosarum. The sequence goes on from OZ020508.1 coordinate 1,805,614, forward strand.
GACACCAAAATTGAACCTAACTATTGACGAAACACTGTTATTGACATGAACACTAAAAAATCTGTTAGAAAGAAAACTCTGGACAATTTTGCACAAATACAACGGAATTTTAAATTTAATAATTTTATAAATTATTCCCTTGTGCCACACGGAATCAAAAGCTTATTCAATATCTAAAAGAATCATGCCAGTTGATTTTCAAGCAACATTACTTTGTAAGGAATTTACTCCGTGTTCGTTTGTAGTGATAGTCCTAGGCATTTTCGATGAAAGACCCCACATTTTGGCTAAACGGCCGCTATCTCTCATTTAGTATTGGCTCTGAGCTAGTTTAAAGCCAGCGGCTTTTAAGCGCAGATTTGACGGAACACCTGGAATGAAAAAAAGTTTAGAGTTGTTACATAATTCAATGTAGGCTAATCGGCTAATCGGCAAGACCATTTTTCGATATAATTAGATGAACGATAAACCGCCAGCGTCGCGCGCCGTGTGCCTAGTGGTACCAATTTGTTTAAACCACATGTCATTAATGTCCTGTCAATTCAATGGTAGCGATACCCAAAACGTGATAGTAATATACATCAACAAAAAAAGGCTCAATGGCACCAGCGACATGAATACTACGTAATACTGTATATTTCGGACTGTAAATTGTTAAAAAACAAATAAATAAAACGCACGATTTTTAGAATCGCGAAACCAAACTCTAAAACCCGACTATTACCAACGTTTTATTATCATTCTATTATTGTTCTGTACCGGCATTTCTATACAATATTTTATTCTATACGTTCTTGTATTGAATTTTTCTGTACAATCTTTTGTTCTCTACGTTTTATACTCGACCGACATGCGCTTACCTACGTCTTGAATGTACGGATTCGTGAATGGAACTTACTCTCTCAAAGGAAAAAGAGAACCTTTACTAATATAATCACAAACAAAAATGGCAGACATTATTTAATACAGATACAAATACAAATACGTTAACATTCTTTCATCAAGACACATACCTGGAAGCAGATGTTGTTGAAAAATTAAAGCTTGGTAGACTCCGGCATGCTGGGCAACTAGCTCGCAAAATCGAAGAGGAACCAGCTCAGAAACAGGGAACTGCGATGAGTAGCTCGAATTGTGAGCCACTCAAAAGATTCGTGCCTTTATGCAGTATTTCAATACATTCCATTTCACCCAAGGCAATACACTCACTGTATTCGCTAAAATCGAACGAGCCGAGCCCGAGCTCACATTCGTTTAAACGGCAGTGATTCGTTTTCTGCGCACGCGAATGTGCCTGAATACTGCATTAGGCAGTGAATATTTCGAGTGGCTCACAAATTTTCGAGTGGCTCGCAAATTTCGTGATTCGCTTCAATGCTTTATGTGTAGTAATATGTATATTCTGTACTCCGTAAAACTAAAAAGGGTGTCATTTTAGCAAATAATGCAAAATCAATTGAAACTGAGCGTAGATTGGAGTAGAAAATATGTACCTAAAAAAATATAAATAATATATTATATATATTAATGACAACGCACTTAGTAGGCCTGTGTGCGAAAAACTGGAAATCGAAAAAAGTGCTATTTTGTGCAAAGGGAAATTAATTAATTAAAATTGGATGAAGTTATAAGAAAATATATTATTATGTTCAAGATTGTGTAGGTACCTACTACCTACCTACGTTGATTTAGTGTTGATGCAATTATTGTAGAATATAAACATCGCAGTTATACTTAATTTAAAAAAGTTTTATTATTGGTTTATCGAAAGCATAGCAAATTTATGAATGAGGATGGCTGTGGACAATGTCTTTAATCATGGAACGCCTACTTCCGCAGTTCAAAAATAAAAGAAACCACAAATTTTGAGGCTGAACTCAGGTCAAAAACTATTTACCTACTTTAACCCGTTGTACGCTTCCTCAATAAAACAAAGGTCTTTTGGATTGTGACTTCAAAAATACTTTTAATTTATGGTGGTCCAGGTAGGTTGATCTGGAGGGTATTTTAAGGTAAGTTATTTATTAAATGCATTGGCTTATGATTTATTAACATCTATTTATAATGGTGAATGAGTAGTTAAGGGCGCAATTGCTTTCAATTCCTATTATTTAAGAAAACAAAGCAAGCGAACAAGTGTGATCTGATCTGTACGGTGTTGATTAAAAAAAAAATTGAAAATGGAAAACGAAATAGTTAACAAAATTGCGAGTGGTGTTTTTAAAACAACAACAAAAAGGAAAGGAAGGAGCAAGATATGGGACACATTTGCAGAAGTCTTGGATGAAGAAGGTGTATTTATCGAGGATGTCGTTTACTGCCGTGCATGTAATTGAGTATTGAAATATAACGGAAGGAAAACATCGAATTTAGTACGTCACAAATGCTTCAGCAGAAAAAGGACTGATTCCTCATCAATACATCTTGGATCAGAAGAAAAATAAAAGGCACGACTGGGTCGCACGTACTTGCTCCTGTGTGCTAATCCTTTTTATGTACAGGCGTCTTTTTGACAAAGATTTAATTTTAATGTTTTTTTTTGACGTGCAACTTCTTTAGAATCGTTGTGGTTTGAAGCTCGAACGAACATCCGTCACGATAAAGGGATAAACACATAAATATATAGGATTGTTAGCTTTTGGAGTTTTTTAGTGTATTATCTTTCCACTTGCTGCTTACTGTTTATAATATAATTTGCTAATAGAAAGATATAAACGACTTTTTCCAGTTAAATTTTCATTTTAGTATGGAAAAATTTGAACAACTGGCATAAAGATTCGTCGGAATCAGCAGTATGGCAATAATGCTAGGCAAAGGGACCATTATACGTCCCAATATGGGACCAATGGAATTTATAAAGGATTTAGGTACCTATAATAAGGTTGGAAGGAAGGTAGGTACTAAAATTAAGATACGTGTTCCAACTACTGTTAAGCCAGTAGGTATAGAGACAATATTAAAAGTTAACACAGTGGTTTTGTTTATTTATAGGAAGGTGTAAACTTTTGTTTTCTCGATTGAAATTTTTGCATTCAGTAGTAATCGAATAGTTTTTTTTATTTGTTAGTTGTTTTTGTGTGTTTATCAAAGGCTTCCTTATTTATTCTGTGCTTTTATGATGATGAAAAATACTTTAAAATACGTAAGTATGTATGTAATGTAGGTTGTCACTTTCTTTTATTTGACTAATGGCTTGGCTAGGGCTTAGCCGAGCAATATGAAATAAAATGTTGGGGAAAAAAATTTATAAATTCAAAAAAACACTATTCATAACGTTTTTTGGAAAAAATGTTGTAAGCCATCTTATTTCTTTTGCTGTTTTCTATTTTATGAATTTTTCATTTCAAAATCGTTCGACCAGTGAAAAAATGTTTTTTTTGAAAAACTTTTCGAAAACATATTTTAAAATTTTTTTTAGTATGTCAATTTTAAGAAATCTATAGTTTATATAGGAGAAAAAATTAAAAAAAAATCTACAGATCCGTTTTCAAAATATTCAAAAAACAAAATAATTTTTTAAGAAACATATTAAAAATTAAAAAAAAATGTTTTTGAAAATTTTAATAAACAATATTATTTTAATCATAAAACACTACATATTTTGAAAATTTCATCAAAATCCGTCAATTAGTTAACGAGAAAGTCTGATTTTAAAAAACCGGTCATATGGAAGGTACCGTTATAAAACTTTTTCTGAAAAATCCATTAAAATTAAAAGATAGATTTTGCACAGAAAACATCATTCTGAAAGTGTTATCAAAATCGTAGGAGCCGTTTTCGAGAAAAATAAGTTTTTCAATAAAAGTTATATGGCAGGTACCGTTAGTTTTGGAGCTAGAATGCCAATTCCAAAAACCGTCGGGTAGAGCACTCTAAAAATACTATATACCAAGTTTGAATCAAATCGGCCCAACCGTTTAGGCTGTAGATATCGATACGGACAGACAGACAGACAGACAGACGGATGGAATTCCCGGACCCACTTTTTTTGACTTCTCTATCATCGTAATATCATGTTTGATTGTTAGAATTTTTTTTTTTTTACGAATGCATAACTTGCCTTATATTCCCTATAAATCGCAAGTAAAAATATCATGTTAGATGCGTGCTCCTAGTGGATCATAGAGGACTGCAAACCATCAAACTCATCAGTTGGTGGCAATGGCTTTCGAAAGCTGGTTAAAACCATACTTAAAATAGGAGCTACGCATGGCGAAAACATAGATGTCGAAGATCTTCTTCCGGATCCAACAACAGTTTCTCGGCAAATTCATAAAGTTGCACAAGAACAAAAAAGAAAATTAAGTGGCGAAATAAATCAAATTGTGCAAACATGGACATGCTCCTATTACATCAGATTTATGGACCGATAATTTTGTTAAACGAAGTTTCTGTGTGCTACTTTTCACTACTTAAAAAATGGCCAGTTTCAAGAACTAGTGCTCGGGATAAAATCAATGGACTTTGAAAAATCAACGGTTGAAAATATTCTTCGTAAGATGCGAAGCATTCTTTCCGAATTTAGTGTCCAAAGTATCAACAAAATTATGTTTGTAACAGACAGAGGCGAATAAACTGCTCTAACCATTTATTTGCGAACGTGTTGGATTCTGCTTTTGATGCTACGGTAGAGCTGTGCGCCACAGTTGAAAATTGTCGGAAACTAGTGAAGTACTTCAAAAAAGCAAACTTACAGCATTTACTGCCAACAACACTAAAAGCCCATTGCATTACCCGCTGGAACTCTCATCTCAGTTTATTTCAATCAATTTTTAACAATTGGTCGAAAATTAATAAAGTACTATCTGGAAATTTGTGAACTCCATAGGATATCAGTTATAAATATAAGTGTTCTCAATGTCCTTGTTGAACTGTGCCAAAAAATTGAAACAATTTTCTTGAAGTTACAAGGTACAAAATACATTTCAATCAGCTTTGTGTAACCCTCTATTAATCGCCTTCGAAAAATCTGCGAACCATCAGAAAAAGACACCCCAGCCATTGCGAGTTTGAAAACAAACATTCTATTTCAAATAGATGAAAAATGGACCCCAAATTTATGTGTCTACCACAAGGCTGCAGTTTTTTTTATACCTACCAACAAATGCTGTACAAGATGAACACGTTATTTCTGAAATGAAAAATTTTTGTGTTGAAGAAATTACTAAATGTGAAACATCTAAAGACCAACAAACCTACTCTGTTGCAGTTCCTAACCTACCATCATGCTCGAACTCAATGCCTCAAAATGAAGTTCCCATAGCCTCCACATCTAGAGAGCTGGATTTCTTTTTCCCGGAATTATTGGATGTCTCAAATGTACCACACCGCCTACAAGACTCTATAGAGGAAGAAGTAGAAAATTATTCCCGAACAAGGACTCATATCTGTGCTGACTTTGATGCTATAAAATGGTGGCAAAACCACACAGTAGAATACCCAAATTTGTCAAAACTTTCAAAGAAAATTCTATCCATTCCTGCAAGTAGTGCTGCTTCTGAAAGGATTTTTTCCTTAGCAGGCAATTTAATATCAGAAAAACGAAATCGATTAGCTCCAAACACGATTGACAACATAATTTTTTTAAATTCTATAAGTAAAGAAATCGCTATTTATGTAATACTGTTCAAGTTTATCCTTAGATGTTTTTAAATTATTGCTAATGAAATAAGTCATAAAACCATTGTCAATAATCCTTGCTTTGATATTTTTGTTCGGCTCTGAAAAATTGAGAGTGCACTCTCAATTTATTCGAACTAAATGGAATCAATGAGCCTTTCGTGTGAGAGTCTATGAAACACTCTCAATTCATATTAGCAAGCACTAAAACACAGTAAGGCTCATGAATGGTGTGTACGAATCATACACGATTCACGTTCCTTTTCTTTGAGTGCGAGCTTGTGTGCGGCTCGTAAAAAAGGGGATGATTCACGAGTGCAAATGAATGTATTCATGCAGTTCTCTGCTCGGAAAGTCTTTTGCAGTCCTTTTTATGGTAGAAGACATCGTGGCAGACCTTGCTTGCGTTGGAAGGATGGCGTAGACCAGAATGCCCGAAGCGTTGAGGTGCTCAATTGGATGGCTTCGGCCAACAACCAGGATGTATATAAGAATTAGTTTAAGGAGGCCTGGACCGGATCCCGTTTGTTGCGTCGATGATGATCATGATAAACAATCATTTTCCTAAATAATTTTTTCTTCCAAACATATATTCACCTACGTTCCATCTTCTAATATCTTTAAGTTTTTATTTATCGTTTGAAAAAGAAAAATGAACATACGATGAGCGACCTCAGAAAAAAAAAATATTGAAACTGAGTTTCCACATCTTCTTTATATCGAAACAAAGCCTTTTATACTTCGTGTACCTAGTTTCAAAAAAGCCAAGAATTCTTACCATGTACATTGTACAATCAGCCATGATTTCGCCCTCAAAGAAAAACCTGCAAATGACCTCCTCCATATCATAAGTGTACCTACATTTATGTATATTTATTTTTTTGGGAACAATAAAACGTATAGTTTCTCCATTTCGTGACTGAAATACAGATCCTTTTATCATGCTCCAAATTTGGACCGAAAAATATCCACTTGATGCACGCTCAGTTGCACTTCCTGCGGCTTTTTTTTTTTTTTTTTTTTTTGGGTGTCAAACTACAGACGACGACGCTTGTCTTTGGGCCATATCACAAGCAGACGTACGCAACACCATTGAAACTCAACAACGTCTACAGCTGCACTATATACACACTGCCAGCAATTCAGGATAACGATGAGGATGACGACGACAACGACGACGACGACGCCAACGGTAGATGACGCAAAGTGTCCTCTAATCGAAAAACAAGGCACACACATTCCATCTCTTCGACATGGCATTATGTCCAATGGACATGTGTTCAAGAAGCATTTATTCCAGCACTTCATCTCGTTTGTTGCCTCATTCTCCTGCAGGACCTGAAATTTGAAATAGGAATTTGCGAAGCTTTTCATTTTTTCATTACATGCGGCACAACATCCTCTGCGAGGATGTAAAATGTGATTTAATTTGTACTTTTCGTTTCTTCGGAATTTTTTCATCCTGGAAAGCAGAAAATAGCGGAAGGCAATCCCAAGGGAAGTTGAGCAGAAACACAAGATTAAAAATCAACATCGCGTCCTTCTAGATACCTGAGTGTAGTTGTTGTATATTTGTTTTTTTTATTTTTTTGCTTTAAGGGGGGAAATAAAACTTTGTTAAAATATCTAATTTTCTGTTGAGTGTCACTAAGAAGATACTTGCTACATGACTATGTAAATTTGTTTCTGTTATGATTTTGCTTTTTTGTTTTTGAAACAACAATTCTGAAATATACAATCGAGAGAATGAGCATTGTAAATGTAGGCGAATCTGCGAATATTATTGGCCTTACAGTTTTGATTACTTTTTTTTAGATTTTTTTTCCAAGAAGCTTGGGAATAATTTCCCCCAACTTTGGTTGGAGCACGTGCTCTTGTCTTGGATTTGAATAAATTGTCAATCCCTTTCAAATGAGAAATGAGATTGATAACCTAATTAATACTAATAATAATAATAATAATAATAATAAAATTAATAATTATTGTTTAATAATACAATATATGTGTCATCAAGTCCGTTTTTTTTTTTATTATTAACGCGCGCACAAGGGACTATTTGTTTCCCCTTTAATATAACACACTGCGCGGGCATTAGGATGATAGGGAGGGGAGAGATAGGAGGTGTCAATTAACATTGGTTTTGAATGTTTGCAGATCAAAATGGCAAGGGAAAATCTCGCCGGATAAACTATTCTAAATTCGTGTTGTTCGGCTAAAAACAGAATACCTATATATCACGGTACGTCCGAAATTGGGCTCAAGGGTGAACTGATGAGCTTTCCTTGCAAGATGAGTATTACGGGAGAAAGCTACTTCGAGTGAACATTTTTTATAAAAGAAACGATAAAATAAGGACAACATGAAACATTGCGTCGTTTTTCGAGAGGGCCAATTGTTTCAACGGCAGTTCTATTTCCTATCAATCTTAACGCTCGATTTTGTATTCTATCAGGCAGGTGGAGCGATTTTTCCGTTGCAAAGCACCTCAAATATATATATGGTCGTTGACACACATACCGAGTACTGAGAGCTTTTCGGTTTCTTCGATGTAAGTGCCATTCATGGACAATGGCATTGGGGGTATGTTTAGCTTTAACGACAGAAGACAGCATTGAGTTTTCGAAGCATTAAACTTCACACGATTCCTATTACCCCATTTGGCAATGCTGTGTAAATCCGAGTTTAATGAACGTATCATAAAATACCGTTGCGATTACATGTCCGAAGGCAAAAGACGTGAATCGCCGAACGAATGTGAAAAGCTGAGGGTAGAGTCGTCAGCAAAACAGTTAAGTGGATTAAAAATAAGAGACAGAAGATCATTTATAAAAATGAGGAAAAGAGTCGGAGACAGAGCAGAGCCCTGGGGCACACCAGCATTTATTTTGTGGGAATCAGACTTGAATGCGTCCAATACAACTTGTATTGAACGGTCCAGAAGATTGCTTCTAATCCAACGAACAAGTGTATCATCGATCCCAAAAGCACGCATTTTCGATAAAAGAGCTTCATGCCAACTCTGTCAAATGCTTTGGAGATATCAAGAGCAATAATCTTACTTTCACCAAAGCGATGTAAACATTTGTTCCACTGTTCGGGGAGATATGCCATCAGATCACCAGTGGAACGGTTACTGCGGAAACCATACTGACGGTCATGGAGAAGCTTTCGATCTTCGAGATATTCCTTAAGCTGACGGTTAATCAGTGTTTCCATGACCTTACAAAGAAATGATGTCAGTGCTATGGGTCTGTAGGAGGAGGGGGAGGATGGGTCACCTTTCTTAGGGACAGGCTGGACAAATGCGGTTTTCCATCTTCTAGGACAGATTCCAGAAGAGTAGGAGCGATGGAAAAGCTTACGCAGTGGCTTTGCCAGTGTGGAAGAACACCTCTTCAGAAGAATCGGGGGTATACCATCCGGGCCAGCGGATTTTTGTATATCGAGATCTTTAAGAACTCTTGCTACTGTACGAGTGCGGAAAAAAATCTGTCCCATGGAAAAATTTACATTCTCAAGTAAAGGAGGGGCAACGTTGCTATGCGGCAGCGTGGAGCTGGCAGCGAAATGGGCGGCGAGCAAGTTTGCCTTCTCTGAAGAGTAAACAATTGGTTTGTTATTGTCGATGAGCGTTGGAACCGAAGATGTTGAGAAGTTTTTAATATTTTTTACAAATGACCAAAAATGTGTACTGCCTTTGTGGCATTGCTGAATTTTTTGCAATGCAAAATATTCAGGCCGTGCCAGTTGGCTTTCTCGTATTGCCAAACGGTCCTGGTGGGAAGTTTTTCTTTAACTGGATGGGTGGAGGATGAGAAATTAGCTGAAATGACACAATGGTCTGAAGTACCAAATGGAGAAGTTACACTAATGGTATATTTATCAGGGTGAGAAGTAAGAAAGAAGTCAAGAGTATGGGCTGCTTGCCCAGCAACATCCGGTATACGCGTTGGCACATCGATCAGTTTACAGTTGGGAAAGGTGATGTAACCGGGCAAAGAGCTCGACATACCTTCCTTCGGGTGTTGTCTGACCAGAATAGCGGAGCCAGTTGGAATTGTGTACATTGAAATCGCCCGCAATAAAGATTTCAGTGCGAGGACAAAGAGAAACAATTTTCGAGATGGAATCACAAAGCGCATCAAACTCGTCACAAGTCGAATTACTGTCAAGATTTGGACTCCTGTAAATAAAACAATAATGAATGACATGCTTGCGGACAGTGAATTTGAGCCATAAGAAGTTAAAGTCCGTGTTGGAACATTGCCCATATTGGGGAAGGCTCTGGCAAGCAATATCATTCCTAACATAGACCACGAGACCATGATGGGAAAAGAGTAATGGCACCAAGCTATACCCATGTAGAGCAAATTCTGATAAATTAGTATTTACTCCAACCTGAGTTTCACTTAATGCCAAAACAGCTGGCCTGTATTGAACAGTGTAGACGTACACGTGACAGAAATTCTTTCTTAGGCCGCGAACATTAGCATATAAACACAATTCTGACAATGTCGAATTGCGCAGTGAAAATCCAAATTAATTTCTGTAATAAACAAACTGTCTGAGGTGTTATGCCCATAAGACAGCTTGCATACAAAAAATCAATTTAAATACAATAGGACAAACTCAGATGCCCTTATCCATTTAACACAAGCATTGGATGGTCATAAGATGCCTACAGTAGATAAGAAAGAGACAGTTAAGCACAAAGGTCTTGGGACAGATAAGAGGATATTTGCTACGCGAGTATGTTTTATTTATTTTTTTTGTCTTCCACGCGCGATTGGGCATCTTTTTCTTTCATCCAACGACGCGAGTGAATATTATTTTATTCTTTGCAGCACACGCGAGGGTTTTTTTCAATATCTCAAACGAATGTGTATAATTTTTTTGTGTTTTTAACACTCGCGATAACAATGTGCAAATATTTTTTTTTTTTTTTGACTTATCAATTATTTGTGCGCGCACCTCGACATCCAGCCTTAACGAGCTTAAGATCAACACAGCCACAACTTTCATCTAATACATCATACATTGTATCTTTGATGTTTAATATACGTATATTTTACGTTAATTTAATAACTTCAGATCTGAGAAAAGAGATGTTGAGATAATTAACAAATATTATATGAGATGTACAAAATTCCACTGAAATATGTTTGTAGAAAAAACACGTTCAATATATGTAGTTGGTAATAACGGTAGCAATGCAGTTGTATTCATCTATATCGTTTATTACACGTTTTGTAAAAAATATAATAAATGTATTTAAGTTTATTAACGACCTTTTTTAACGTAACTGGCCTTAAATAAATTATTTGGTTAATCAATTATTACACCACAAAACTATAATAAATTCTTTGTTCCCTCCAAAAGTGCCACTGCAAACATTTCCCAAACTCTATTTGTGGTATTTAGAAGTATTCGAAACCTCTGAAAAACTGCAAATGGTATTTCCCAAAACGCCTAAAAGCCTATAACCTTAACTTTCCCTTGACTTCTCATTCAATCCTATTTCACGAATTCCTATCAACTTTAAGGGTAGTGCACATTTTTCTAAGCATTCCTTGCTTCATAAAATCAACATCCTTATTGAAACTATATAGACGTAAACATAAGCTAAAAACAAACCCTCAATTAACGGAAATATATTACTATGATCCCGAAAAGTCCTTGCCATCTGTTATTCACTACCTAAATGTTCCTTCCAAACTGACCATCATTCCCATCATTGTATAATTTATTTGATTCACATCCAGCAATTACTTGCTTCTTACTTCCATGCCCCTAAGAGCTATCGGAAACTATTTACATCAAAAATGTAACATCATACTATTTATAGAAAATAACAAAAAAAAAAAAAAAAAAATAACCATCTTACCTTAAATACATCACTCTTCCTCACTTAATGAAATTGAAGTGGAGCAATCAGTATGAAAATCAGCTTGGCAACTTCCGCCCAATTTATGGTTATTACGCCAATAATGAGCAACGGCAAGCGATTGCCTTCTTAAGGCCAGATTAAATGGCTTGACGCTTATTCCTCGTTCATATATATTGATGCATTACATGGAACCGTTTCTATTGTTAATACTTTTTTTTTTTAACAAAGTCCTTTCGACTTTCACCACTTGAGGATAATTAACTTCAAACACGCAAAACAACAACAAAGATATAAATCAATGGCCCACCGAACCCTTGGTTTGTGAATAAAAAAACCACTTAACCGATTCAAAATAAAAAGGATTTTCGAGCCTTCGCAGGACACAAAACTGTCGTCAATAATCATTTTTAATGACCTTTTTCAAATAAATAATAAGACAGCGAATCCCATTGTCACATTAATTTTAAGAGCTCTGTCCCTAATGGTCCAGCTTGGTAATGGACATAAATGAAAGACATATATATGTTCTGCTTCTGTATATTCTTTCCCGAGCTTGTTCTCATACACAATGCACAATGTGTCCACTTGCTATTTAGGAGGAGCAAGGATGTGTCCGAAATTTGTGGAAAATAAAGAAAAGGAATCCTTAGAGAAAACGAACGAACAGTGGATGTGGATCGAGGAGGATAAAATCAATGGATGATTGGTGGCGTCTAATGAGAAATTTATTTCCAAGGATTTATCGAGGGGATTGGCCCAATTAATGGTCCAACAATTTTACAGAACAAAAAAAAAAAAAAAAAAACATCCAAGTATCCCCCTCTGTGTTGTCACCGAAGACAGAATGACACAAGGTATCCAATGCCAAACGGATTTGGGAAAAGCAATTGTATTTTTATTTCTTCATTTTTTTTTTTTTTTTGTAATCATGGGAAACACATTTTATAAAAGCTTATTAATCAAGACTTAGTCTAAAGACGAAGTTGATCTGAATCGGAACACAGATATATCTTAAAATGGAAGGCGTGTAGGAGAAATAAAATCAAGATGGCAACAATTTCGGTTTGGATTTAAAATCTCTATTTAGAGATTATTAAGGCACAACTTAAGGGTTTTTATTTAGCGAGATTTAGGAAACAGCAGCAGTCAATTAATTTTGTGCAACAAATAGTATATAAAACTAAAAAAGACAATGAAATACCGATGTACATTGATTTTAAACTTCCGGGATGGGAATCTATAGTATGGTAAAACAGTCCACATTCGTGTTGTACGGCTGAAGAACGAAGACCATTTTTATCTTTTTTTACACTTCATGTAATTAGCTTAGAGCAAGCTTATTTCTACAATCAGAGGCTTATCAGTATAAGTTGTTAACAAAACAAAAATAAAAACGCTGCTGGCCCAACACATGCACAAAATTAAATAAAGTGCATGACTGGGTCGCACGAACTTGTGCGACAGTGGTCTTGGGGCTTAAGATTTTTGAAAAAAACAGGTAAAAAATCATTTGAAATATTGTTAATCACTTAAAAATCACTAGTTAAAAGGTTTTTTTTTTTTGGAAAAAATTAAGTAAGCCAATTAATTTCTCAGTTTTGAATTTTAAGGCATTCAGTTTTTCTTGTGTTGACTCTGAAGAGGTCGTCGAAAGTTTTCTAAAAATAAAATCAACTGCAACTGGTCTTGACAATCTGCACCCCACATTTGTAATAGCCATCTTGCCCATTATTTTGCCCTGCATTACTTACCTATTCAATACTATTTTTACAAAAAGCAATGGAAACAATCCAAAATCATCCCTTTACCTAAAAATAGTGCAAATACAGAATTCCGTCCAATAGCAATCCTACCCTTTCTATCCAAAGTCTTAGAAAAACTAATGCAAAAGCAACTGCAAGCCTTCTTAAGTTCCAATAATTTATTAGCTTTGAAACAGTCAGGTTTCCGTCAAGGCCATAGCAGTAAAACAGCTTTATTGGATGTTATCGAAAGAGCCAGAAATGCGATTGACGAAGATAAAATCACCTTCCTCCTACTATTGTACTACTCCAAGGCATTTGACACCATCAACCACAACATACTGTGTCAAAAGCTGACGAAAATTTATAATTTCTCGCCTGATGCTATAAAGCTTATTTTAAGCTATCTCACGGGGAGAAGACAAGCTGTTGTTGTTGGAAACCAGTTTTCTAATTTCTTACCTGTTTCTCATGGAGTACCTCAAGGATCGATATTGGGTCCATCTTTCTTCTCAATGTATGTCAATGAAATACCAAAAGTCATTCGTTATTGTAAAGAGCATCTCTTTGCCGATTGGAATGATTGAAGATTGCGTGAGTAAGATAAATGAAGATCTCCAGTCCATTGAAGAATGGTCAGTTAAAAATGGTCTCACACTAAACCCACAAAAAACAAAATGCCTTGTTATTTCAAAAAGATATATAGTGTGATGTTCGTCTACTGTAATGGTCCGTAGATTTCCTAACCGGCAGTGATGCCATAAATGGTTAAAAAATGTCTAGGTACTATTTGACGGGCAGGGCACGAGTGCCATAGGTGTCTGCCATAAAATGAAACAACTTATTTGAATACTAAATTGAATCTGCCCTTTATTGCCAAAATGTACTCCTTATATACTAATTTCATTCACCTACCGTGAATCTATAACTCTAATAGTAACTTACTTTAATGTTATTTCTATTTTTTGTTTTTGTTTGCACTTTGTACTTAATCAGCAGTTTCGGTCGTAGTCTTCGTCATAGTGGCTTCGACTCATAGTGGCTTCGATTGATAGTTGCATCGAATTTCATCGAATGCTAGGTCGTCGTAATCGTCGTCACCGTGGCTTGGATTGATGCATATTGTTGGTTTGAATGGTAGGTCGTTGTCATTGATGTGTTATTGTTGAGGTAGGTGTATCGAACTCGAACCTGGCAATACTGAGTTCGATGTTTTGGGGAATTTCTCTGGGAATTTCCCTCTTGCAAAGGGAAATTCTCATTGAAATTGTTTTAGTTGAAATGTAACCATCGCAGCGATCGGTATAAAAATAAAGAGCAGTGATAGTGGTTTTTTGGCCGAAGGCTTTTTCCACTTTAAATTATTGTGTTTTATTTGTTTATTATTTTGGGTTATATTTCTACTCCTGAGCCGAAACAGTAGGTTTTGCGATGAGTATAGGTACAATACAATAGAGTTGTCTTACTTCCCATCAATCCAGCTTAACAATGTGATAATCGAATATGTGGATACAGCTAAGAATCTCGGGATATGTTTCAACAGAACATTAAACTGGAACAATCATATCACACAAGCCGTAGGTAAAGCATACGGGGCACTTCGCTTGCTCTGGCCAAGTAAGAACTTCACTCCATTGAAAACAAGAAAAATGCTAGCTAAAACTCTCGTAGTTCCTATTTTGGCTTATGGCTGTGAAATCTTCTGTAAGCTCGACAGCACGAGCCAGAGAAAGTTTAATGTTGCTTTTAACAGTGTTGCCCGCTACATCTTTGATCTGAGTCGATATGAACATATCTCCAGCTTTTCGAATAGCATTTATGGGATTTCCTTCGACAATATTGTCCACAAGCATCAGCCTCCATACTTCTACAATAGACTCCAGTTCTCGATTTCAACCAGATCTAACCTAATAATTATTCCCCGCTTTACTTGTCTAACTTCAGAACGTCAGTTTTTCGTTAATGTAGCTCGGTTATGGAATTCACTACCACACCTATTACAAAATATAGATAACATTAATACGTTTAAACATAATATCCTGTCACAAGGATATTATGTTTAAGGACTTAACAGCTTTTACCTTGACTCCTGTTTTTTTGCTTGCTACATATCTTTCGCTATATTTTGTTTGTTGTTGTTTTCTAACCATTAATATGTTCATTACTTAATTTTTTTCTTTTCTTATATAATTATTTAAAACTGATTTCCTATAATTGTTCCGAGTTTTGTTCTTAAATTTTCAATATACATATACATTTTTTGTTCCTGCAATCACCTATGTCTTATTATAAGCTTTTTAATAAATAAGATGTAAATCTTAATATTAAGCTAATAAATCAATAAATAAATAAAAAAATAAAAAAAAAAAATAAAAAATAAAGAAACATTTTTTCAAAATAGTTTGACCAGTTTTTTCAAAAACTGTTGTTGTTTTTTTGAAAAAGTTTTCGAAAACATATGTCTTTTTTTTTTGAGTATGCCAACATCTAGCAGCTGGTAGTTATTATCAGAAAACAACAATTTGTGATTTTTTTTACAACCGTTTTAAAATTAAAAATTAAAAAAAATTCAACAAAAATTCTTTCATTTTTACTTGCGATTATAGGGACTATGAGGCAAATTTGGGATTCGTGAAAAATATCTGTCTGTCTGTTTGTCTGTCTGTCAGTATAACGAGCTGCAGCCTAAAGGACTAAAGCGATTATCTTCAAATTTGGTGTATAGGATTATTTTGGCATTCCCCAGAGGGGAAATTGAAATTTTATTTTTAGGCCTAAAAAAAACGGTACCTGCCATATGACCGTTTAGGAAAAGCTTATTTTTCTCGAAAACGGTTCCAACGATTATGATGAAAATTTTTGAGAATTTTTTTGTTGGCATTGGCTATCATTCGGTTAGAACCACATATTTTGGAAAAGTCTATTTTTTAATTTTGGGTTTTCTCGGTAACGGCTATTTGGATTTCTGTCAAAATTTCATATTTGAAAAGACCTAAGCAGCCTTATTATTTCTGCATATAAAATTTTTTTATAACTTTTTTTTCTAATAAAAATTAATTTTTGAATTTTTTTTTTTGAAAAATCAATATTTTTAAAACTAATTAAAAAAAATATTTTTAATTTTATATCCACATGTATATTAACAAACTCTAAAAAACTTTGTCTGGGCAAAAATATGGAACACCTTATTGACCACAAACATTAGAAAAATAAAATGAAAACAAACAAAAAATGTTGTATGTCTATTGAGAATCGTTCGGACATTTTTTTTTTAAAGTCGTTTTTATTGGAAAAACTTTTTATTTTAAATTTTCTATGTACATATGTAGTATGTCATTATAAGGAAATTTGTAGTTTTCATCTGGGAAAATTATTTGAATAAAATTCAATCAACCCGTTTTCAAAATATTTCAAAAACCATTTTTTTGTTTAGAAATTTAAAAAAATCGAAAAAAGTATTTGAAATTTTTGAAATGCAATATTAATTGAATTATAATTGACTTCCGTTATAGAACAAAATTTCGAAAAATTCATTCTAATTGTAAGGTGCATTGTTGTAAAAAAATAGCCCCCTAAAAGTTTTATAAAAATCGGTAGAGCAGTTTTCGAGAAAATCAAAGCTTTTGTTAAAAATTGTTTGGCAGGTATCGTTATTTTTCGACCTATAGAAGAAATGAAAAACAGGCCCCCCCCCTCCTACATTCCAAGTTTGAAGCAAATCGTCTCATCCGTTTAGGCTGTAGAGGTGCGAACAGACAGACAGACAGACGAACGGAATTTCCGAAGCAATTTTTTTCGACTTCTTTATCATCGTAATGTCATGTTTGATTGTTAGAATTTTTTTTGCTCGAATCTATAACTCGCCTTATAGTACCTATAAACGCAAGTAAAAATCAACTAAAATATAATCATACCAATCATAATACATAAAAGAAAACATTAAATAAAACAATTCGAAATAAAGATTTTAATTCCAACTTACTTAAGTTAAAGTTTACAGATGAAGCGTTGATATTAATGAGGCTGCTCATACGGATTAGAGCTTCATGTATGCCATACATAAGGTGGCAGATTAAAAGGATCATTCCAAGGTAAACGCTTAAAGGCAAAACGATATATGATAAACAAATGCATTTACGATACGTTTTCTAGAAAAGGTAATTGTCTGACATCTTACAGGGTTAAGAGAAATATTACTTTTTCTGCACCAAATACTAAAGCTGTCAATATCTGCCTGCAGAAGATGCGGGCATTGCTGGACTTAATAGTCTTAAAAATTTTCATTTCATCCGCAAATATCAGAATATCACTTAATTGTATGCAATAAGATAATGTATAGCCAAAATAAATAGTAAAGGACAAAGGTGGCTTTCTTGAGGCACGCCAAGGTGAACCACGAAGGGGTCTGAAAGACAATTCTAAATTTTACTTGGAAGGATCTGTTCTCAAGGTATAACTTGATCCCATCTATAAAAAAGGGGGGGAAACCAAAAGCGTTTAACTCGAACTAGATTGATTCATGACTTAATTGGTCAAATGCTTTTGAGAAGTCAATCAACTTTATACCCTTTTTCATCAGAGTCTTACTACAGTTTTTAATAGCTTATTGCTAAAACGCAGCAGCAGTGCCCAAAACATAACATTAAAATATTATTGGGGGATTTTAACCCAACAAATTGGGAGGGAGAACGTCTTTGGTAATGCAACCGGAAAAAAACAGCCTGCACGAAACCACCTCTGGAAATATACTCAGACTGATTGATTCGCAACGCAAAAAGCATGGTATTAAGCAGCATCAGATGGCCAAACCTGGAACTAAATCGATCATGTCGCGATTGACGTAAGACACTCCTTTAGTATTCTTAACATCCATGCGTTCCGAGAATCAAAAATTGACTCGGAGCGCATATCTTGTTGGGACAAACTTCGTGCAAGGATATCAGTGGAAGCTATTAGGCGATCAACAATCCCACAGAGGAAATTCAATGTTGAACGATTTATATAGGAAGCGAGCCTCACTACCTATGCTAATCTCGTATATCTAAAAAGCGGGAAATCCTTCGACCGATAATATGAACCCCGAAGACTAATGGCGATTATGTCAACAAGCTATAACCATCATAGGAGTTGGGCTTCTCAAAACCAAATCCAAGAAATCCCTGATTCGATTCCAAATGTGATTTGGGAAACAAAGTCAAAGTGGAGGCTGCGCAAAAGAACTAGAACAAATCTATGTACATTGACCGATGTAAGGATGAGGAAGGCTTACTCAGGAGAAAGTAAAAAGAACACCAATAACGTTAGTCGAGGAGATGCACAGGTGTTTTAACAGTATACTACAGAAGTGTGAAACACTCAACATCAGGTTTCACTAGCCGTCTTTGACCCTGCAAAGATGTGAACGCAGTCAATGTTTACCATCTGGAGAGACTACTTACTGCAGAGACTACTACTACTATACTACTCTGCACCAAATATAGCTGGAATTAGCCGTTTAATCATCACCTACAAGATTCTGTCCATTGTTTAATGTGTCTTAGGCCGTTTGCTGACGAAATATTAGGCCGTTATCAAGGCGGTCTTCATAATCTTCACATTAAGCCAGATCTTGAAGAAAACGCAAGTATTTTTTTTTCAATTCAATTCAATTCAATTTATTAATAAAAATAGAGTAACATTTATAACATATAATATTTAATTCAAATAAAAATTTAAGCATGGCATATACGCCGTCTGCCGTATATGATATCGATTAAGTTTTATTTTTTAAGAGATTGAATAAAGTTAAACTCAAGTATTTAACATCGACACCCACCGCCTGTTCCTCGATTTTAACGAAGCCTACAACAGTGTAAACCGGAATGAACAGTACAGTGCCATGCCTAGCTTTGCAGTTCCTACTAAACTGACACGTCTAATCAGAATTACGGTAGAGAATGCCCCTTGTTCCGTCAATATTGGTAGGATACTACTGACACCTTCGAAACCACCAGAGGGTTTAGATAAGGTGATTCATTTTTATTTCATTTTAATAATTTTTTTCCGTTTTTCTTAAAACTTACTTACTTACTTACTTAGGGGGCGCTACAGTTCGGATGAACCTGGGCCTCAACCAACATGCCTCTTCAGCCAGCTCGGTCTTTGGCTAGCTGCCTCCAGTTTTGCACTCCAAGTTGGTTGAGATCGTCCTTCACTTGAGCGCGCCACCTAAGGCGAGGTCTTCCTTGACTGCATCTACCCTCTGGGATGGAATCGAAGATCCTGCGAGCCGGAACATTGTTGTCCATTCGCTTTATTTCTGACGAGATGTTGTTGTCAGATGTTATAGCGGATCCGAGGTACACAAAGTCCCTAACTTCCTTAAAGTTGTACCTGTCTGTTGTGATGTTTTGTCCAATCGGCCGGTGTTGTGTGTCCCTTTTTGTGGACAGCAGGTATTTCGTTTTGGCCTCATTGACTGCTAGTCCTATCTTAGCCGCTTCAGCTTCAATGCTAGCAAACGTTCCAGTGACAGCTCGCCGAGTTCTGCCAATGAGAGATGCTCTCATTTTCGCAAATGGCCGCCAATGTCATATCTGTTTTGACATTTGTGGACTAGACAGATGCAGAATACAAGTGAACAAGCTATGGAGCGATACATGAACCGACATGAACCGAAATTCTAAAGGCGGCGCTCCTGGGTCGCTTCATCTCTCGTTTTGGCGATTTGTACTGACCCGCAAGATCGCCCGATTTAACCTTTTGGACTTTTTTTGTGGGGTTTTTTGAAGTCCCGTATTTACGTGAACAAGCCCGAGACTCTGGAAGAGTCAAAACAAACAACAAAACAACAAGAGCCAAACAACATCGGATGGATGACTTCTTTTGGCCCACCCTGTATATTAACTTAACTAACGTACTGGCCCTATGCGAGGCTCTAAATTATTCATTATTTTACTGCCTTTCGACGTTAGTCTAAATTATATTTTAAAAATCAACTTTATTTAGCTGTATTAACCCAGAAAAGTGGTAGATTCAATTTTATTTATTTATTTCAATTTTTATTTATTTATCAATTAAGGCGTACAAGTAAGACGAAGTCTTTTATAGTACTTAAAAATAATACAATTAAGATCGGAAGAAACTATTTCTAATTCTAATTAGTTGATAAATATAAAAGTAGGTGAGGCAAAAAAAAAAATTAAGCATTTAAAAATATGTACTGTCATCCAAATAATATTAAAATTAACCAAAAGATATGTTTAATTAAAAGGTTAAAATAATAGTATGTCTACAAATATTTTTTTTTTTTTTTTATATCTATATACATATTTCCTCTTTCAAATTGCTGTTTCAATTTTAAATTCTAATTAAAATTCTGAAATAATGCTTTTTTGAATTGAGTTATTCCTATTATCTGTCTTACCGTTAAAGGCAGGGAGTTCCAGAGTCTAATGACAAATACAAAAAAAAAGTCTCGACGACTTTAAATATTTAGATGCGTGTGAAGCGGAGCTTATCAAAGAGATATGAAGGTGGTCTTCTTTGAATTATCTTATGCAGAAATATGCAACATCTTGAATCAAAGAAAGAGCATCCAAGGACACGTTGATGGTATTGGGAAACATGGTCAAACCTTCGTAGACCATAAATATACCTAACCATGTCATTAAAAGCAACAGATAGTTTATGCTGTGAGTGCGAATCTGGTTTACAGTAAACAACAGCAGCATAACCAATGATAGGCAGTAACAGGGATTTAACAAGTCTCAGCCTAGTATCTATAGGAGTAAGGTGAGAAAAAAGGTTTAATTTACGGAGACAACAATAGATACGGCCAACTGAGAGGACACTATCTACAAAATTAAGTTCGAAACGCGATATAAGAACAGGGGGAAGGGCTGTTACATCAAACTTCTTTTTTGAAATTGCAACTATTTGTGATTTGGCAGGATTTAAAGTAAGTCCATTGCAAAGGGTCCAGTTGTAGATCCCGCAAAGATCTTCATTGGATCTACAAATAAGGTCTTCTAATAAATTAAATGGGCGAGATAAATACACTTGAACATCATCAGCATAAAGATGTAACATGACATTTTGGCATATTTGCGGGAGATCATTGATAAACATGCAGAACAACAGAGGGCCCAAAATAGAACCCTGAGGCACACCTGCAAGCAAACTCAAAGATTCAGAAAAAGTATCACCAACTTTTACTCTTTGACTACGCTGAAGTAGGTAGTTCTTAACTAAACCAACAGATCTTCTACTAAAACCAAAATACAAATTAAGTTTTTTGCACAGGATTTCGTGATTGACTCTGTCAAAAGCCTTTGAGAAGTCCAGCAAACACAAAATAGTCAATTTATCCTGAATTCGAATATCGTCAAGTACTTTTACCATTGCTGTAGAACAGCTATGGTAAGGGCGGAAACCCGACTGAACAGAAGAAAATAAATTATGGATTAACGTGGCTAGATATTTGATTCGCTAGGATCTTCTCAAAGACCTTTGACAGGCAGGGAAGGATGCTTATAGGCCTAAAATCAGCACAAGATGATGGGTGAGGTTTTTCAGGTACAGGGATTACTTTACCAAGCTTCCAGTAATCACGAAACGATGAGCAAGTAATACAAAAATTGATTATATGTGTAAAGGTTGAGATGATTTGAGGTAGAACAATTTTAATAAATTTAATGGGAACTCCATCTTCACCTATCGAATTAGACTTCAGAGAATGTATGCTCATAAATAATTCATACTCAGAGACTACTTCAAAATCAAATTCATTTCCACTATACATAATATCATTGATGGGTGCAAAGTTAGAAATCTGTAAGTTATCCGATGTAAAATTTTTGTTCAGGTCATTTGGGTCAGGAAAATTATCAACAACCTCCTTTCTACCAACTCTAATAGAGCGCAAACCATCCCAAAGCTTGCGAGAAGTCTGGTTTGTACTTTACTTTGACATAAAAAATCTTTTTTTAGCTCTTCGAGAGATGAAAGTAGAAAGATTACGAGCACGACAGAAAATCTCCCAGTTTACAGTGGTAGGGTTATGTTTCCATTTAGAATACAATTTTCGTCGGTTCTTAATTGATCTAAGTACTTCAGAGGTGAACCACGGACAATTTTTTATTACGAATCAGAACAGTCTTCAATGGAACGTGTTTTTCGTACAGTTCAAGTAGTAGGTATTGAAAAAAATTTACTTTATCATTAACATCATACAAACTGCAGCATAAATCCCACGGAAAAGTACAAGCGTCACACGAATCTTTTCCATTTCAGATGGTGCAACGTTGAACCACACAGGGCATCCGTAGGCAATCATCGGCCCTATGATCACTTTCACAACAATCGTCTTGTCTGGCCAGAGCATCCTCTACATGTCGGTCGAAATAAAGAAAATGGTCCAGCCAGATACCAAGGCACTTTACTACACTTTTACTCGCCAGTGGATGCCCATGTGGCCCAGCGACTTTTTTTTCGTATCCCCCTAGAAGCTCTAGACAAAGGGGTTCTAAACACGATAGTTTCACATTTCTGATAATTAATTTTCATTTTCCAATCGTTTCAATATTTCTGAATCCTGTCGAAGTCACTCTGCAAGAGAGTTTTGATAACCTCAACTGTTGGACCTGTTCTGTACGCGATTAAATCGTCGGCATACGCAATTGCTTGAGTAAGATTACCTATGAGATCGCTGGTGCGGCGAGTTGACCGCTCCCTATTGCAGACCATTTTTAATATCAAATGTTGTGATAGAAGTCATATTGCCACTTTTGACAACAAACTTTCTACCATTAAGCATGTCATGAAGCATAAATAACAGTGGTTTACTTATGTCCCAACTGGTTAGCTTCACATAAAGACCTTCTAACCATACGTTGTCGAAAGCCTTCTCCAAGTCGACCAAACATGCCGTTTGGTTTTGCCCGTGAATTAATTCTTAGCATTGTTCCATTGGACAGCAGATACTTGCTTGGACGCGGCATGAATTTTGTTATGTCCCGCCTTAAAGCCGAACTGGGTGTCTGGAATTATATTTTTGTCCTCGAATACCTTGCTGATACTCGGAAGAAGACTTATCGACCGGAGATTTACTGAATTGGAATTGTCCTTTCCCTTTTTCAGGAGCGTATGTACAACAGCTGCCTTCCACCAAATCACTGGATAATATGCATTATTCAGCGCATTGTTGAACAGTGTTGTGTATATGCCTATTGCATCCTCAGGGAGATGTCGTAGTACAATATTGGATATACAATTGACTCCTGCTGACTTCTTTTTCTTTAATAATGCGAAGATCATTCGGAGTTCGAGCTTCGAGATGAGCAGGGAACTTGACCCATTTTGCTCGGCGATGCGATGGTGGCATTTGCCAGATTAACTTCATTGAATCCGGTAAAACCAAGATTCTCAGATCGCCATTCATCATCATCATCGGCGCAACAACCGGTATCCGGTCCGGGCCTCCTTCAACAAATTCTTCCATACATCCCGATTGCTGGCCGACGCCATCCAATTGCGCACCCCAAGGCTTCGGGCGTCCTGGTCTACGCCATCCTTCCAACGTAAGCAAGGTCTGCCACGTTGTCTTCTACCATAAAAAGTACCGCAAAAGACTTTCCGAGTTGGTTCCTCTTCGCTCATGCGAGCTAGGTGTCCAGCCCACCGGAGTCTACCGAGCTTTACTTTTTCAACAACATCTGCTTCGAGACAGATTTCATACAATTCATGATTGTATCTTCTCCGGAATCGTCCTTCCTCACACACGGGGCCAACAATTCTCCGTAAGGCTTTTCTCTCAAACGCGGATAAGAATCAGAGTGCCTTTTTGTAAGCACCCAAGTCTCGGATCCGTATGTGAGTACTGGTAAGACCATAGTCTTGTACAGCAGCAGTTTGGTTTTTATGGTAAGGTTTCTGGATTTAAAGATCCTTGACAGACTATAGTAGGTTTTGTTGGATTTCAGCAGCCGCCCGCGTATTTCTTCCTCCATATTGTTATCGGCTGCTACTTTTGACCGCGAAGGGTGCATAGCCTTTCATTTATTGCGTTAAAGCCGATGACGGTAGGCTTTATTTTTTGTCTGACTAGGAAGCCTACCCCGAGCACATGGTGTTTTGAGTGACCGCTAAAATATATGTCGTATTCTTTTTTCTGCAAAACACCATTCCCTGGCCATCACACTTCCTGAAGTGCTGTTATGTCAGCTTTATACATGGCCAGGACATCAGCTAGCTGTTGTGCAGCTCGAGCTCTATAGAGCGTTCTGACGTTCCATGAGAAAATTCTTAAATCGTTTAGCCGTTGTCGTTGCTTGGTTCGTCGTTGAGAAATCAGTATATTTCCGAGCCTTGTTGTCGGGTTCTGAGTAAAATTTTTTTACGGGAGAGGTTACTAGCCCCTCGCCAACCGTTAGGAAGTGCTTGCAATTTTTGTTAATTTGTGTACCACCACGTGGAGGTAAAGCAAGCCGCAGGTCCCCTCAGATCGCCATTGCAAGATGCTATTTCGAAGGTAAAATTGATTAAGCAGAGCTCTGTTCTCCTAGTTCGTGGTCCGGGCAAATGGAATCATTCACCTTATACACTTGCTGAAAAGCAGAACCCACTGCCTAAACTTTCTTCAATGGATTTTCGACCACAAAGAAATCGTCGACCAAGACGGCGGCCCCTAAATCTATTCCTGCGGTCAGTAGTATGTTTTCGTTCACTGTCGTTCTATGAAGCTTAAGACACGGAAGATCGTTTTGAGTGTTCTTTCTAAAGATTTTAGCTTTCTCCAAATCAACATCAGAAACGAGCCTAGACGCGGCATGAATTGTGCCAGCCCCGCTTTAAAGACGCACTCTGCAGCTGTTTCAACATTGAGCTTGAAAAGAATGGGACTAAGCGCTTTCAGGGTAAAAAGACTTTGACTCCATACTCCAGGGAGTCAGGCACGTTAACATAGACCTCCTCTTTAAAGGAGCTTGAGATGCGAAATTAAAGACGGTAGGCCAGAGATAAAGCCAAGGGGAGCCACAAAAATAAAAAAAAACATCAAAATATGAAATTAGCCTAGTAAAGTTGGCATGTTTTTCCCTTGTTCTTCTCAGCTCAACCTCAAGAAACCTTTACAATACTCAATTTCTGAAGCATGGTTTAATCAATTTTCGTTAATGTATCTACAGTAACAAAATATTTGTTTTTCCCAACTTAACAACCACTCGCACCATCTCCTGTCTAATAACATTATTCCATCTCATCAGGTAAATTTCTAAGGATTGCCTAATCCAGCCCTATTCTTCTTCCTCCACATACCCGATGAAATAACATTAATAATTACTTTGCCCATAATAAATTCCTTCTTCAAGAACTTCCTAATTAGTTCCCATAAGATGCTATCTAAAATTTATACATGTTCCATGTCCTTTTTTGCGGATAACATTCAGGGGGAAGAAAATAAATAACTGGCATTTCGATGTTGCAAAAAGATACACAAAAGGGCGAAAAAACATAACGACGATGAATGTAATAAAAGAATAAGGAATTGGTTATGTTGTCCGCGACCATATGGGCACTTGGGCACCCCCCCCCCCCACCGACTTCCCGCATTCCCTTGGAGAAAATGAATTATTAACGAGTCCCGGATATCAATCGTTTTGTAGGTTCTGTACATGTGTAGGTTTCACATATCGTTCCATGTCCTTTTATGCCGGAGTGGATTTTTAATAATTCAATAAAAAAAAATATAAAAAAAGGAAAACCAAACTTCGGCCATTATTAAATGTGCTGCTGTAACATTGGAACTCTGAATCTGAAGCGGGTTTTCATAAATTTCCAATAGTATGTGGTCATTCGGCCGTTTTATGGATTCCTGGAAGCATCCACGCATAAGTTGTGACTGTACTATTATTTAAAACTTTATTAACAATTAGCTGAATATCCAGTAATGTTAATGAAATTGCGGTGGCCCTTTGTGCTGGAGTTTCGGCTTTCGTCCTCGTTTGATGCCCGGACTAACTGGGTGACTGACGCAGGCTTATACCCCAGACCCGGGTGTCTTTTATGCTCGTATGCCTTCTGCAAATACACACATACTACACCCGTATTAATTATTAAAGTGAGTCGTCTTTGAACCTGAAAGGATATTAATTTAATGACAACGCCGGAAATGGGACCGAAACCGAACCGACGACAAGGGTAACGCCAAAGGGGCAAAGTACCTCTTTAAGAGGATAGTAAACTCAAATATAGGTCCGCTTTGTCGGCAGCATGGTTGGGAATAGATGGAGCTAGGAAATTGCCATCGTTTGCTGTGGTGAAATTCCAGAGAAGCAGAATATTGTAAGTATGGTTGGTTCTTTGTTAATTCCGTAGAGGTGATTTGGGCATTAAATTGGTTTGTTGAGTAAACAAACAAAATAATTATTGTCAACCATGTTAAAGTTTACAGTTTTCCAAAAAACAATCTAACACCTTAAGCCCTATTGTTGTTTTAGGTCAAAAACCAAAAACTTATATGTGTCTTTGATCCTGTCAAATAAGTAATTAAAACCATAACAAAAGGGGTGAACTTCATACATATACCCATTACTCATACAAATATATGAGTAATTAAATGCGGTTGAAGAAATCAAAGGAAGTTTAATATCCTAATTTGTGTTTAAGAAGATAGTTTTTAGGTATAACGGTACCTGGATGCTTGACGTGACATAATAATAATTTGAAAATTTCTAAAGATTTGAATTAATTGTTTTATTTGTGTCAAATTAAAGGAAAAGGAAAAGATTATTAAGGCTAACGAAAATCTTGAAACTTCGGAAGCAATTGATGTGTTGGAAAATTGAATGGAACATTGTACTATGCAATGATGCTCCTTAGTTTTGACAGCTATCAAAGCTTGTGATAGGTGCACTTAAAATAGGCCTTACATGGATCAGAATCTGGAGATGTGAAGGAAGTAGAAAATATAGGGATTACTTACTTTGTAGGGGAAAAGTTTCCCCACTCATTAGTTGATTTGTTTAAATATTATTTAAGTGTAATTCGGTCCATTTGAGACAGCATGGGCTTCTTCAAACGTCCTCGTACATTTTAAATAAAATCAGCCGCAGGAGCCCCGAAGGCAGCAGGTCTTCAACTGTATTGATTGTTTGATAAAAAAAAATACTTCGACGTATTATTCTCGTAATTTAAAAAAAAAAGTCTTATTTAATGTTGTTTTTTGCACAAAAGACGTTTGGAGGTTATTTAATTAATTCGCTATAACCTTACTACATGGCGTGGTGCTCCTGGACCTGGCTTAATATTCTTCTTCAGCTGGTTCGATCTCTAGCCTGCCGCCTCCAGTTTCGCACTCTAAGCATTTGAAGGTTTCCCTACCTGTTTACTTCACCGGAGATAAAAACTGCCTTATCTTCCACATAAAAGGCTGGACAGGATCTTATAGGCAATTATTAAAAGTCTAATTCCTCTTTAGTTGGTGTAGAATAGTCGATCTCCTTTTTTAAGGTTCAAGCGGAGGTCATCAACATTATTGATTTGAGTCAAATTAATATTTTTGGTTTCGGTAAAAAAATGCAGTATAAATATATAATATTCATATGAATAATATTAGTTTATTAATAAATAATACAAATTTAATTAAATATATATACTTTTGTCAAATAATTTTATTTATAAATTATATTTATATTAATTTTTACTGGCGATTATAGGGACTATAAGGCAAGTTATGCATTCGTTAAAAAAATTCTAACAATCAAACATGACATTACGATGATAGAGAAGTCAAAAAAAGTCTGTCTGTCTCTCTATCCGTATCGATTCCTACAGCCTAAACGGTTGGGCCGATTTGATTCAAACTTGGTATTTAGTATTTTTAGAGTGCTCTACCCGACAGTTTTTCGAATTGGCATTCTAGCTCAAAAACTAACGGTACCTGCCATATAACTTTTAATTAAAAACTTGTTTTTCTCAAAAACGGCTCCTACGATTTTGATAAAACTTTCTGAATGGTTTTTTCTATGCAAAAACTATCTTTAAGTTTTAATGGATTTTTCAGAAAAAGTTTTATAACCGTAACTCCCATATGACCAGTTTTTTTTTTAAATCAGACTTTCTCGTTAACTAGTTAACGGATTTTGATGAAATTTTCAAAATATGTAGTGTTTTATGATTTAAATAATATTGTTTATTAAAATTTTCAAAAAACATTTTATTTAAATTTCAATAATTTTTTTAAAAAACTTATTTGTGTTTTGAATATTTTGAAAACGAATCTATAATTTTTTTTAAATTTTTCTTTTAGTATAAATTTTAGATTTCTTTAAATTGACATACTCAAAAAAAAATCTAAAATATGTTTTCGAAAAGTTTTTTTCAAACATTTTTTGTGGAAAAAAGTGGTCGAACGATTTTGAAATGAAATATTCATAAAATAGAAAACAGCAAAAAAAAATAAGATGAGTTACAACATTTTTTTCCAAAAAAACGTTATGATTTCATAAAAATTTTATTTGTTTAATATGTTTCCTTAAATTTTGTTTTATATTGCTCGGTTGAGCCCCAGCCACTAGTCTAATGAAAGCAAATTTCGTTATTTTTATTATTATTTATTTATTTTAATTATTTTAAAGCATTTCATGATCATAACAGCATACAGCATATAGAATATATAATAAGGACGCCTATGATAAACACATAAACACGCAAAAACAACAAACAAATTTTTAATTTTTTTTTTTAATTTAATATTGTCTACACCCACTCGCTTCACAGTGGTTAGAATAGGCATTTTCAATTTAATACCTACCTTTCTTCCAATCTTATTATAGGTAAGGTAGGTAGATAATACCCTAAATAAATTCCATGAATACCCCTGTTAGAAAAGCGAAAACATCATGTGGCACGTGCATAGGCCACACCCCTTTCCATAGTGACCTCTCGGTCGCTAATTACTATGAAAATAAAAAAAAGGTCACTATCGAAAAAACCCAAACGCCACACATAACACTACTGGCAAGCAATCACAGAAAGAAAAACGATTGCTTCCATAAGACAACATCTTACAAGACAACGATTCAATGTGCAAAATAGCGGTGGTTGCGACCGAAGGGTTGCAATGGAAAAAACCCAAGTGCAGATTCATAATGCCAAATATGTGAAGGTAGCGGTGCTCAAATTCGGTAAGGCGACAGCAGGCTAGTGCAGCAGCAACGATCTATATATGGCGGGACAATTATTGACTAGAACTCAGTCCACTAACATCTGTAGAGCGGTGCACAGTCCACAAAGAGCAGCTGAGCGATGCAGTGCAATGTGCATTTGATTTTTAAATAAAGACTTTGGTATATATTGTGTCAATTGTGCGTTTTGCTTTTTCTTTTTAAATTGGAAGTTTTTCTTTGGTTTCCATTCTTGTTTTGCTAAAGTTAGTTAGTTTGAGTTTATCGATCCACCAAACATAAATAATAATTAATTTTATTTCAAAAAGTAAATTATTGTTAAATGTACCTTATAGCTTATATATAAGTATACCTACACCTAGCCTTGTTTTTCCAAATTTGTTTGGACGATGTGACCATTTGAGCAAGTACGTGCGACCCAGTCATGCAGTGTATTTTTTCTGATCATCTTTAACATTTATTAAAATTGCCAAATTGCCAAATCCTCAACAAAATTTAGGCCTTTGACAGCCATGGAGCTCTGACCTAGTCAGTGGTTGGGAGGGTACAGCCCTGGGTCAACAACAGCGTGTTTTCCCCTTTACTTTCCTTTTTAAAAACAGTTTATGTAGCTGTTTATCTCCCTTCTAGGTACGCTTTAACAGCAGCACATCAGCCGGTTTTTTTTTTATTTTGAAATTTTTCATTACATTATGACTAATGCTTTTTTATGATAAGCTTCCCTAGTCCCCTGATGGGCATAGTTTTTTTATTTTTGTGGACGAAGGACGGCGTAAAAGAACTTCCCCCGCGACTGATCATATAGCCGCACCTAATGTCATGCCGAGAAACTCCGCTGGGTGAGAAAAAACGTTTGCGTAGTCTGTCACAGTGTACCAACAACAGGGATTCTTTCTTTAGCCGTACCGTGTTAATGTGGAATGCCTTCCTGGAATATCTTTTTCCCTTTAATTTTGATATACTTTAAATCAAATGTGCATCGGAATTAACAGCATTAGGTCTTTAGCTCCTAATACATAAGCCAATGCAATGTACAAAATAAACCAAAGAGTTAAATATGAAAATGCTTTTATCAGTCTTTAATATTTCCTGAACTTTACTTTTAAACATCTTAACTTTGTAACAGAAGAAACTGGCTCTCTCAAAATACCTATTATAACACCTTGATAAGCCCTACTTAGGAGCATCTTCATCTCCAGCTATTCCTTAATCTTTATGGACTGTGGAATAACAGATAGCAAAGCCTGTTTGTGTTTTTGTTGCGAATTCCTCACAGAGCACACTAACTCCCTAATACTATAATTCCCAGACATCCATCAAAAATTTCCCCTAAGGAAATCATAATTTACCTTCAATCTCGATTAAAGGATTTGACAAAATTGAAATTACTCCATAAGGCTGTGATATTAATTAAGAACAAATAAAAAAGGACCTTGCCAACAAAAATATTAAGGGACATTCCCAATGCCAATTTCACAAATTACCGCTATATGCATCACTGCCCAAATGGGTTGTTAATTTCAATATAACTGATTGTCAACTTTATCCTTTCCGTATCCGTTTGCTTCTTCCTCATTACGACGACGACGGCAGGCGATGGTAGGTAACTCTTGGCAAAGTCCTCTATGCCGTCCAGGCAACAGCAGCTACCTTTGAATTTCAAAACTTTCAAGTCACTGGCACTTGCCCCAAATTTTTTTCTATAGTCATTCCATGCTCCCCGGCTACCGCGTTCGCCCTTTATTAATCCATATTATGTTGCCTTATATTTTTTCCACTTCCTACCTAGGTATACAGCTCCAGCTCTCAGTTTAGTCTAGCAAAATAGATATAACAACATCCAGATAATCTAACGGCCTGGCAAAATGACAAAAAATGACACTGGAAGTAGGCAGCAGGAATAAAAAAAGGAATAACATTAAAAAAAAATAACAAAGCCGCTCAAATCCTTTTCAAATGGACCATGGAGTGCCGTAGAATGCCTTCCCGCAACCCACCTCCTCTGTCAGTCATCTCGGGCGATTGTAATTTGAGCTGAAATCACTTCAAATCTAATACAAAGGAATTCCTCCGGACGATGATGCCAACGACAACGACGCCGCTTGTTTTATGTGTCGCGGCAGCCGCATTCGTTCTCCTCTCTCATTGAAATGAAAGTTTCGGAATGCCTGCTATTCTGCGTCCCCCCAGGGCCACACATGTAAAATTCCGGAACCCAACCCACCTACATAGATAAATCGTATTTAAAGCAAACATGCAGAACCGCACGGTGGTGGTGGAGGACTCACTCATTTCTAAACACGTCTCTAAGTTGTCAACAAGGACTCGTACGGGCTAAAGTCATCATCAGCACCCGCGTTATCCTTTGTTTACTTCTAAACGTGGTGGTAGGGTAGTTGTGCCATCGTGCAACTTCTCTGTGGTTAACCGGAACATTTCACTGAATGGAATAGAAGAACAAAAGCTCCGTGAAATTAACAGATAAACACCTTGGTTGTGACTCCTGGGCATCACTGGCACTCCTGGCAGCCTTACATCCTCGCACCATCATCATCAGAAGTATTCTTAACAAGCTACTACTACTAATCGCAGTGCAGGACTTGAAACGCAACAAAATTGTCACTGAATGGGACATGAAAAGTCAGGAAGTTGCGACAGGACTCGTACTTGTTCACCATTTTCCTGTATTTTTGCTTTGAGGAAAGTAACTCGTCGTCGTCGGTCGGTCGTGGCGTCTTCTGCGCCTTCTCCTCCTCGTCCTGCCTGATAGGCGTGATGCTGATGCTGATGCTGATGAGTAACAAGAACACACATTTCCTTTGTGGTTGTGGTAAGGCTTGTCAAGGTTCTTTCAACAAAAATAGACGACCATAGCGATACAAGATGCAACGTCTTTGAAGCCATTCCCATATGTCTGAGCAGGCGACAACACCTCATTTATTTGAAGTGAAAACTTCCTCAATCCTGACTCCTTTTGTGGTGCATCAGGAATAAAGAAATATTGAACAAAAAAAAAAAAAAATGGTAATGGAAACAGTTTTTCCTTGCTCCTTCACACACATTCAAATAGCATCTCCTTTAATTTCCTCCCTGGTGCATGCTTGCGACCATAATAAGAAAGTTTTCCTCCATAATCCCGTCTTGAAAGCGATGCAGAGCTTGCGTTGCCGTTATATCCTCCTTTGGCATCCTCTTTGTAATCGGCTTGTGTGTTTATTATATATAAATTATCCTGGATGCGGGTCGGAGCAGAATAAAGAGAAAAGATATTTTCTTTTCTTTTTTTCTTAGTTGTTTTCCTGTTATTTCAATTCTAATTTATTTATTTTTCTTTCATTTTTCTTTGCTTGTGCTCTCCAAAGGAACACCCTTTCAATTGGATACAGCTTCAGCGTCAGGACTTGCCAGAAACAGCAGCACCACCACCAGATTCAGAGCCAAGAACTACGTATTTGGAATGACTCGGGCTGAGTGGAGCCGTGCGTTGTGTATATAAATTGCTTTGGGATATAAATTGAGTTCAGGAGGGATTTAATAGCATTGCTGGTTTTCTTTGGCTGTTTGGTTGGTAAATCATTGCTTCGGTTGCTATAGGTCGCAGGGTCGCGCAGCTCGCAGGACAAGAGCGGACTCCATATGTTTTGCAATGTTAACGAATATAAATGGCAGTTTTACAATAGTTTGTTGGGTGTCTTCATATGGCCATTTAGTTTATTTAAAAATGCAGTTTTATAATCCCCGTGGTATGGAGTTAACTTTAGGGTTCAAGGAATCTTGGTAGTCTATATTGGAGGGCTAATGAGCAGGAGGATGTCTTTTTCTTTTGAAGTGAATCTGTGTTGATTTTTGTTCTTTTTTTTTTTGGTTAAAATGAAGTTTGATGGGGATGAAAAGATAGATAATTCCCTATTGGATTTAAGTTGTGGGTTGTGTGCTCGTTGTCCCGTTTGGGGCATTATTTAGTGAAACCTTTTGAAAGCCTTTAATAAAATATGTCGAGAACTTCAAGGGAGGAGTGCCTTTGCCATGCATAAATTAGTATAAGGTTGTGTTGTAAGAGCTTCAGTCACTTGTATATTCGGTGTGCCGAAAATAACATCAATCCTTATAAAAAACTTTTTTTTTTTTTTGGAAGAAGGAGAGTGAGGAGCAAGCTGAAAGCACGTGGGATCGGGTTATAACCGTTATGTGGAAGTTGTTATATGTTATAAACTGCAACACAAATGTATTCAGTTTTTACCAAAATTTCTGTAAAATGGTATTTAATTGAATCATTGAATCGCTCTTTAGCTTACCCTTCATATGAATATAAAGGTTGATAGGCTGTTTAAGAAGTTCCTGAATAAAGTAGTAACTATCAGGTAAGGACTCGCAGGTGTGTTAACGCACGTATCTGTAGGAAATTTAATTTGTTTGAGTTAGGGTTAAATTTTTTTGTAAAACTGACTGAAAAATGACCTACGAGGGTTTTGAGTAATTGTTGTAGATTATGTAAATTACTTACTTACTTACATAGGTGGCGCTACAGTTCGGGACGAACCTGGGCCTCAACCAACATGCCTCTCCAGCCAACTCGGTCTTTGGCTAGCTGCCTCAAGTTTTGCACTCCAAGTTGGTTGAGGTCGTCCTCCACTTGAGCGCGCCACCTAAGGCGAGGTCTTCCTTGACTGCGTCTACCCTCTGGGATGGAATCGAAGAACCTGCGAGCCGGAGCATTGTTGTCCAATCCGCTCTATATGACCTAGCCATCTTAAACGTGATATGCGTATTTTTTTGACCAGGTCAATGTCGCTGTACAGCTCGTGTAGTTCTTGGTTGAACCTTCTCCTCCAAAGCCGTTAACGCAGATAGGGCCAAAAATCTTCCGAAGAATCTTACGCTCGAAACGACTAAGGATATCTTCATCCGCTTTAGATAGAGTCCATGCCTCGGCGCCATAGAGCAGGACTGGGATGATTAGGGTCTCCTTTGTCTTTCGAGAGAGGGCTTTGCTACTCAATTGCCTTCCTAGCCCATATATAGAAACAGCGATTGGCAAGAGTAATTCTTCGCTTTATTTCTGACGAGATGTTGTTGTCAGATGTTATAGCGGATCCGAGGTACACAAAGTCCCTAACTACCTCAAAGTTGTACCTGTCTATTGTGATGATTTGTCCAATCCGCCGGTGTTGTGTGTCCCTTTTTGTGGACAGCAGGTACTTCGTTTTGGCCTCATTGACTGCTAGTCCCATCTTAGCCACTTCAGCTTCAATGCTAGCAAACGTTCCAGTGACAGCTCGCCGAGTTCTGCCAATGATGTCTATGTCGTCAGCGTATGCTAGCAATTGCACAGACTTGAAAAAAAAATGTAAATTAATTGAATTAATTTTGAGGTGACCTTTGATATCTTTTTTTTAGATTTAATTTGTTTGCTTAGAATCGACAAAATATTTTGAATGTTTTATCTTTTTTGGTTGTGGCGCTTAAACTAAGAAAGGACTAACGTGGAACAAAATGTGTAAATATTCTTTGTTTTCAAAGACACGTAACTTTACGGATATTTTGGAAGTGAAACTTCGTTAAGTGCCTTAAAAAGCTGGGTCGAATTTTAAAACAACGTTTTGGAAATAGGGATGCATACCCACAATTTCAATTTTTCATTTTTTAGCATTTTTTTTATTATTAACGCGCGCATAAAGCACTATTTGTTTCCCTTTTAATGTATGTAAGTACACTGCGCGAGCTTTAAAATAATAGAAAAGGGAAGGGAAGAAGGTTTTGAATGCTTGCAAATAAAAATGGCAAGGGAAAATCTCGCCGAGTAAACTATTCCAAATTCGTGTTGTTCGGCTAAAAAAAGAATCCCTCAAGAGTGAACTGATGGGCATACCTTACGAGACGAGTATTACGGGAGAAACTTTTAACGGGAGGAATGCAGCTGGCTACTTCGAGTGAACATTTTTTATAAAAGAACCGATAATAGGGCGTATAAACGCTTTATAAATTGTAGCCAGATCAGATGGGGAGAAATACTTTTTACACCGAAACGGAAAACCTAAGCACTTAGCAGCATTCTTAGCGATCTCAAATATATGGTCGTTCCAACGAAGGTCGTCGTTGAGACACATACTGAGAGCTTTTCGGATCCTCCGATGCATGTGACATTCATGGTTTAGCTTTAACGACAGAATACAGAAAAGCTGAGGGTAGAGTCGTCAGCAAAACAGTTAAGTGGATTAGAAGTAACAGTCAGAAGATCATTTATAACAAGCCATACTGACGGTCATGGAGAAGCTTTCGATCTTCGAGATATTCCTTAAGCTGACGGTTAATCAGCGTTTCTATAAC
Organism: Platycheirus rosarum; assembly: GCA_963971375.1. Classification (NCBI taxonomy): domain Eukaryota; kingdom Metazoa; phylum Arthropoda; class Insecta; order Diptera; family Syrphidae; genus Platycheirus; species Platycheirus rosarum. Next base: position 1,841,352 of record OZ020508.1, read on the forward strand.
CTTAGAAAGAAGGGATGTTAGTGCTATGGGTCGGTAGGAGGAGGGGAAGGATTGGTCACCTTTCTTATGAACAGGCTGGACAAATGCTGTTTTCCACCTTCTAGGAAAGATTCCAGAAGGGTAGGAGCGATGGAAAAGCTTACGCAGTGGCTTTGCCAGTGTGGAAGAACAGCTCTTCAGAAGAATAGGTGGTATACCATCCGGGCCAGCGGATTTGTGTATATCGAGATCTTTGAGAACTCTAGCTACTGTACGAGTGCGGCAAAAAAATCTGTCCCATGGAAAAATTTACATTCTCAAGTACAGGAGGGGCAACGTGGAGCTGGCAGCGAAACGAGCGGCGAGCAAGTTTGCCTTCTCTGAAGAGTAAACAATTGGTTTGTTATTGTCGATGAGCGTTAGAACCGAAGATGTTGAAGATTTTTGAATATTTTTTTTACAAACGACCAACAATTTTTACTGCCTTTGGGAAACTGCAGAATTTTTTGCCGTAGTTTTTGGTCATGCAAAAATTTGGTTCTTTCAATAACGGAGTTGCATGAGTTCCTTGCTTGTTTGTGCTTTTTCCGATTTTCCTCTGTAGGGTTGGTTTTGTAGGATCGGATCAGTTGGGTAAGGTGATGTAACCCGGCAAAGAGTTCGACATACCTTCCTTCGGGTGTTGTCTGACCAGAATAGCGGAGCCAATTGGAATTGTGTACATTGAAATCGCCCGCCATAACAAAGTCAGTGCGAAGACAAAGAGAAACAATTTCCGAGAAGGAATCAGACAGCGTATCAAACTCGTTACATGTCGAATAACTGTCGAGATTTAAACTCTTGTAAATAAAACAACAATGAATGGCATGCATGTGGACAGTGAAGAAACAATTAAAATTTCGTCGCCTGGATAAAATATTGTCGTATGTGCAAAATGAATGATTTGAAATTTGAATGCAGTTTTTTTATTTGAATTTTTCTCTTCCAATCTGTGAAATCCGTTTATCGATATCAGTTTTTGTTTCCAAGATAATGCCCTTGCATTTTATGTTAACTCACTTTTCAGTAGTCATTTGTCGTATGTGTAACAAAAATACTGCACATGCGACAAAATAAACACATGCACTTTTTACAACAATATTTTACCGCAATTACTGTAAATGGTGGTCGTTTGTCCCATATGAAAATAAACAGTCACTTGTCACAGTCAAACGAATTAGAAGAACTAAATGCGTTTGATATTGATTATGAAAAGCGTAATAGTTACTTACTTAGGTCCACGGACCTACTAGGTCTGTGGGGGACTGAGGGACCCTAGTGAGGCACAGGGCTTCAACAACGCCTGGACGCCTTCACATCGTGTGCATTTTCCGAATATGTGATTCAGCTCCCTCTAACTCTTGCCTAGTTCTGTAGTAGTATTCCTCCATATATTTTTCAACATACCGAACGCAGCCTTTGTTTTCCTGATATGGCCGTTCATGTCCTGTTTAGTTCCGCTTTTGGAAGAGATGATAATCCGAAAGTAAATAGAGCTCTGTACTTTCTCTACCGCCTCTTGAGAAATATTTATTAGAGAGGATGACTTGGTCTCGAACCGAGGCTGATCATTTTTGTTTTGCCGGTATTTATTTTCAATCCCACGATTTCAGCTTCTCCCTTCTCCCTCATTGTCATTTAATGGAGACCCATAATCTTATGAGCGATTAGGGTTGTCCGAATAACCAAGAAAGTTTTAGGAAGGATGTCAGAGTCCATTGAATACCTCCCTTTCCTGTCAATGCTGCTTTGCCGCCAATAAAACCAGTATTGGGCACAATATGCAGCCTTGTCTGATTCCACTTTGGACTTTAAACTTATTCGACAAGCTTCCTTAGTGTATAGCGTAGATCGTTCATATGTTGCTTTAAATAATATCAATTTATTTATTTTCTGCATAAAACAAGCCAAATAAAAATTTTGTAGACGCTGTCGAAAATTCCTTCTCAAAATCGATGAACAGCGGGTGTAGCAGCGATCGATTTTCAACGCACTGCTTAATAATGATCCTTAACAGGTCATTACTTGAGGATCCAACAAGGAAACGAGCTTGTTCGGCATCGGAGTGAGGTTTCTAGATGTCCTCTTATATGCTCCAGAACAATCTTTAATGCTATTTTGGCAACAGCAGGCAACACGAAAATCCCCCTCTTTCCGTCGGTTTAAACCTGCACCTGCAGTTAAGTGTTCCTAAAACCTTCTAAATTGGTCCTCATTTACCGTGTGGTTTTCGAGAAAAAATCAAAACTTTAATTACGTTTTCCCAAAAGTAGTCGAATGTTACATACGCACATATTTTATCCAGGCGACGATATGTTAAGGTTCCAAACAAGCTATTCTCAGACTGCTATAGAAACCAAAAAAGGTCTTATTCGAGTTCTTTTGGCGCACATTACGCAAGCTATTTAACTGTTTTAAGACTTTAATTGACAGGTGTTACAGCAGTTAAGAGCCTGCTTTAGATGTTATGTATGCGAGTATAAAGGCCTAAACCAAGCTTTATCTAATAACTTGCTGTAAATGTTTATAAAAAGGGTTTATAAAGATAATTTTATATTGCCATGATTTTTAAGGAAAGAAAGTTTATTTTTATAAAAAAAAGCAGATTTAGATATTTTAAAAAAATGGCTAAATTACTTTTGTTTGTTTTATAGTGTTGAATTTGTATTTTATTATTTAATATTATACAAATTTAAGTTTTTATTCTTTTCAATCAGCTTCCAAAACTTTTTCTACTGCATGCTTTAAAAATTGAAATTAAATTTTAATTATAAAAGTGAAAAGTTTTTCATTTCAGAACTTTACCACTACACCAATTCGCTCGCGGCTGAGAAAAGTAACATCAACGGTGAAATACTTGAGACCGACGGCCAGGCCATGATGTCGCTTAAAAAATATTATGTTTGTATAAGACCTTTATAGGCAAGTCTAACACAAGTTGTTTGCATTTACTTATCGCGGACATTTTTATTGTTATTATGCGGGCGGTAGTGGTGCAGTGGACAAGGTGTTAGCTTGCTAAGCGAGAGATCGTAAGTTTGACTCTCAGTTTGGGAAGCAATTTTTCTAACTCCTAGTGGAAGCTAGAGCCATCCGTGGGCTTTGAGTATTTTCTCACTCAAAAGTCACGGTCACCTTATTCTATATCTGCTGCGCCGAAAAAAAAAATCCTTTCCTATCTTTCTAATTCTTTAAACTAGTGTCGTGCAAGGTGCAACATACAGTTGCATTCTAAAAGGCCGTACAGACACATTTTTAGTAAATAATTTAGAAAGCATTATACAGGCCATTTTGAAGCTTTATCTACAAGCCTTGTACAGAATTTGCCAAACTCACTTCTAAATGTTCTACAGCAGCTTTTTTTTTTAATTGTCAAAGTTTGAAATATGTGGCTTGTGAAAGTTTGCCTTATACAAGCTCAATATAAACTATTAGCTGTCAAATTCGGCAAACTGGATCTTGTAAAAGCTAAATTGTTAGCTGCGCTTGCTGATTTAGCTATTTATGCGTAGATAAATGATATTATGAAATGTAAGTAAGTTTTTTCGAAAAATAATATAAAATCAAAACCTTTAAAGTTTTGGAACGGCATAAATTCCAAAAGGTATGTATGTACATGCCTTATGTTTCAAACAATAGTACCTACCCATCTCAAAAAATAATTGTTTTGTTAAGGGCGTTAATGCGTTCCACATTCGTGTAGTGCGGCTAAGGAATGATTCTCTGTACCGAACAATGCCCCAGGAATTTGGTTCAAGAGGTGCAGTGGTGGGCATTCTTTACGATGCGAGTATTACGGGAAAACATTTAAAGGGGAGGTGTTTTAAATCTGCATTTATGAAATCTAGTAATGCTTTATGTAGCAAGCACTAGATTTTGTTAACCAACATAAAAAAGAACATCGTGAATCATTTTGTTATAGAGGTTTATTGTGTGCGATAAGCGTAACGAATATATTTAGGTCATGTATACAAAAATATTAGTCATCGTAGCTCTTAGTTCACGCGTCAAAACCAAAAAAAAACGTTAATTAGAATTATGAATAAAACTTAATCTGGGTTCGATTAAAACTTGGAATTTTCTTAAATCTCAGAAGTTTGTCGAATTTATAGCTTTTTTCCTTAACCTTACTTCCTCATAACTAAATGTATTAAACAAAGTTATTTCCTCAATAACTTCCTTACTGCTAAGTTTTTTTGTGTTTTTTCTTGGAATGACTTCTATCACAAAAAGAATCTCCTCATCAATCTCAATTGAATTTCTTGATTTATTCTTCAATTTTACTGAATTCATTGCCTCTGTTAAAATTGTTCACTCATAGAATTGTTTGGCGATACAAAATCCTCAAAAATCTTTGACTTAGATCATACATTCTTTTTTTTTTGCCTAAAACGAGAATAAATTTAAAATTGGTTTTTCACTTGAATTTAATTAAATTGTGATCAGTCATTTGTTAGGGGAAGGAAGAGAGGTACAAGATACATTCTTATTGCTTTGTTTGAATTTCACCTGACGGTACGAACATAATAAGTTCCAAAACTGGCACAGATTGTGTTTTTGCAAAGTAAGTTGTTACCAACTGAGGCATAATTAATAACAATTTATTTATGAAAAAACTTTATTTAAAGTTTTCCTTAACTTTTTTTTACTTATTTTGCTAAGTAGTATCTAAGAGTTCAGTATACAGCTAATCTTGCAGTTAAAAAGATATATTGCGATGTGTAGGACGTCGGCTTTTGCAAACGCTGGATCGCTTGTTCAAATACAGGTCGGGACCGAAAATGTTTTTCGATAAAATTGAACATAAAGGATGATGCACCACTAAAGGAGTCTGATGCTCGGGTTGGTCCCCGTGAAACAGCTATAACTACAGCCTATGAACTTGGTGTTCGTACACACAATTCGTTGTTCTTCATTCAAAAATTCATCTACTGTGTTACACTACAGACAGCAACCTAGCTGCGATAGCAAACTAATTGCTAGTGTGAAAAACACATAAACAACACATTAATTCTAAAAAAATATTAGTTATTAATTTTAAAACTATTATATTTTTGCAAAAAATTAAAAAAAAATTTTATTGAAAAGAGAAAATAATGTTATTTTATCGTATAAAACTAATTTGGCAACTACATTTTTTAAAATTTAATATTTTGTAGGAATCCAATGAGCGGTTGCCGAGAATATCGTATATATTCCGTTATATGGACGATTCTGGTAGACATGTGGACAAACTAATTTAAAACTTAATAAATTATCATTCTCTATCATCGTAATGCCATGTTTGATAATAAGGACAAATAAAAAGTAAAAATTAGTGCCTCGTGGCTTAGTGGTTAGTGTGTCGGACTGCTAACCTAATGAGCCTGGGTTCGAATCCAGCTCATAGCCACCTTCTTTTCCGGGGTACTGCCTCTTGCGAGGAACTGACAAAACCTCTAAGAGTAAAATTTGTCTCGAAAAAGTGCATCTCATGTAGCCGTTCGGACTCGGCGGTAAACTGTAGGTCCCTTCCATTCTTGGAGACTAACAAGGCTATTTAAGAGATTTGCACGTCAGTGGAAGAGGACCATAACAAACGTCACGTTTTGGCCCAGATCCACCTCAGTATGCAGCACCACCTAAGATGATAAATACTGAATTAAAACTAAAAAAAAAAATAGACAAAAAGACTTCACCTTATGATCAAAATGTCATGAATATTTCTAACCTGCCTTTAAAGAACCATCTTCATCGAAAATAAGAACGCGGTTGGCAACCACGACCATATGTATACGGCTTTCAGCCACTGACGAGGATTCGAACATAAAGAAATATTCTCCCCTCTTGGCATAAGAAATAAAAAACGAAGAAAACCAAACAACTTTACGCTTCTATTATTTTTATTGCACCGTTCCTACCTTGAAGAAGAAACTTAAACAAATCCCAGTCCCAGGTGAGATTTAGGCCTTGTTGCTGCTGGTGCTTACCTTGAGAGCTTTTTGTTTTATACTTTTATTTTCTTTATTGTGCTGATGGAGGATGGTGGGTGCGGGTGGTATTCGTTTAGTAGTAAAAAAGGAATCATTTCGAACAATATTTATGGCGGGGACATATTGTGTCATCTAAGATGACAAGAACCACCCGCATTCCAACCTCGCTTTTGTGGGTCCGGCGAAGGACACTCACTCCCCCTCACTCTGCCGCCCACTCTCGCCCTGTATGCAGACTCAGAGGCGATAAATTGTGCAAGTACGAAGTGTTTGTTTGCGGTGCTGGATCGTTAAGCAAAGAAGAGCTTCCCCCGCTGTTGACTTTTATTTACATTTGTATCCACCGACAACCACAAGGGATCGCCACCAATCCGCAGAGTAATTTGCTGAGTAAATATGTATACTGTATTAATAGCCTGGGCTAACACAATTGCTATGCATTGTTGTCCTTTTCCTTTTTTTATAAATATTTTTTTTTTTCATTTCCATATTAATTTTCCCCCGAGTGAGGAATTATCTATCCTGCGCCTACTTCCGTCGCCACCGCAGCGCCTAACCACCCAGGATTCTTTGACTGGAAGTTGTGATAATTTGTCTCGGTGGAAATCATCTGCGGAATTCTGTGAGGGCTAATGGCGAGTTTAAGTTTTGCTTAATGCCATCATGGTCATGAAATTAATTTCGATTCTTTGAAGTAAGGCAACTGAGAAACAAGACAGGACTAAAAAAAAAAAAAAAATATCAAAAACCATTGGGAATCATTTGGGAAAGCTGCACAGTTGTTGTTTGCTTATCCTTAAGGATTTCCACGAGTTGGATAATTAGTTTAGGTACAGGAGAAGCGAAAGGGCAGAAGGTGGTTGGGTTTTTTGTTCACAAATAGCTTGATCTTAATAGGCAGGTTGGTTTTTGGAGATACCCTTGGGACACACTCTTAGCATATTATATTTTTTAATGACCATCTTTTAAAAAAGAACAGGCATTCGAGAATGAGTGTTTTTGTTTGTCTGAATTGGAATTTGTTGTGATATGAATTATGGAAGTGTCCCAAATACAACACAAGAGGGGACACTGTGTCTTCTTAACTATCCATTAACGTAGGTTTATGAAACTTTTCCTGATCTCTATTCCGGATGCTTGTTGCTAGGTAAAAATGTATAATCAACTAGCTTTACCACCCAGCGTTGCTCGGGTATATCATACATTTTGGAAAAAACGACCTGGCGTGACACAAACGGCTCCAGCGACACTTAGGGGTTATTAAAATAGCTTTACTTACTCCTTACAATATCAGCTTTCTGCCTGTGAAAATCCCGTCAAAATCGGTCCATAAATAAGAATTTTCCGAAAAAAAAACCACCTCAGCGTCACCTAGTGGGTGATTTAAATAGCCTATTAGCCTATAGCTTATGTTATTCCCTAGAACATCAGCAATTTACCAGTGAAAGTCCCGTCAAAATCGGTGCAGCCGTTCCCGAGATTACCCGGAACAAACAGACAGAAAGAAAAAGAATTTAAAATGTGTTTGGTGTACTGTATATACTTTCATTTATGCATTTTGTAAAAAGCCGTTATTTTGATATTAAAAACAGACACTTTATTTTTATTATGTGTATAGATTAACTTAAATACCGGAGTGGTATACATTTGAATTTTTTAACCAAAACGGGGGGGCTTCGCTTACACAGCTTAGGCACTGCGGTATCTCGATGATGCCTATTGTGCCAACCCGTGTGAGATTCTAGAGCAGTTCTGTTGCTCCAGACTGAGACCAGAACTTTAAGATATTCTGAGGGTGGAAGGATTTGAGTTTTTCCAAGGGAAGCGATCTTATCACCAAGTGTCCGCTTTCTGAGGCGAAGGAGTGTTGTGCATTCCGTGAGGATATGCAAAGATGTTTCTTGACTTTCGAGGCAGAGTCGGCAAACGGGGTCTGCCGCTAGTTTCATGCTGTGAAGGTGTTTTTGCAGATAATAGTGTCCGGTTATGGTTCCAGTCGCTGTTTTGAGAGTTTTCCTATCTAGGTTGAGTAGGAATTTTGTGGTTTTCTTTGAATATTCTGGTACAAATTATTTGGAGCAGATTTGACCAGGAGTTGTTTGCCAAGCTGCATTGGATTCCATGAGTAGGATGTTCTTGACAGTGTTTTTGAAGTAAGTTTTATTTACTCCACAGAAGGGTTCAGGGTCGACAAATGGCAATGAGGCGCCCTCTTTGTCCAGGGTGTCAGCCCTTTCGTTACCATCGTACCCAATGGAGAACCGCAAAATTGTTCCTTGCAATTTCAGTGAGTGTTAAGACAGTCTCCTGGATAAGCTTGGATCTTATGACAGGTGAAGCCAGAGCTCTTAAGGCGGCCTTTCTCAGAAGATAAATATTGCTTTATTTTTGGCGTTCGAATGAACACATTCGCGCGAAGACCTCTAACTGGAATATGGACGAATGAAGGTCAAGCCTGACTGAGAAGTTCGCGCAAGGTGTCCATTTTTGAGTGATCTGTATACGAGACCAGATCTTCAGTAGAAGGGTGTGGTTTAAAGTTTTCTCAGTCTTCCCTAGGGGGGATGACTATAGAGAAATTCTGTGTGAAGTTATGTGTGGGGATTGTGACATTCAGGCACATACTAAATTCTTTGTGATTTTCAAAGCTGCTGAGGAGTGATAGGTGCCCCCTTGAGTTTGTGTTGGGGGTTACATATTCTTGCTGGAAGAGACGATGTAAGTTTAGTCCTGCTTCCATTCTTATGAATATGTGGATTGGAGGTAATCCCAAAATTACATTAAGTGCAAACGTAAGTTTGGTCCGCATGCATCGCGTTATGCATGTCGTTGCTAATCTTTGTATTTTCTTAGCTTATATATTGTTGTCATTTCCTTTGCATTTGGCCACCACACCAATGTTATTGCAGGTTTCACTACAAGTGTATAGAATTTATGCATCATTTTGGGTTTGAGCCTCCAGTTTTTTCCGCAAATACTACGTCATGTTCAGAGAGATTTTGATGCTCTGTTAGAGATGCGTTCTAGTTGTGGGTTCCACGACAATTTGCTGTCTAGAACGATCCCTAGATATTTTGCTTCTTTAAAAAATGGGATTATGTCACCATATAGAGAAGGGGGGGTAAGAAGATCTAGTTTTCGTCTTTTAGTAAAAGGAACAATAACTGTCTTTTTGGGGTTAACGGAGAGACCTTCACAGGTACACCAGTCTTGTACAATGTCCAAGGCTGATTGAAGTTTATTCGATATTGATCTTTCTGAGGATCCCTTATGACAATAAATGCCATTAATCTCAAGATGTCTGCAACTAAGCATGGACATGATCCAATTGCATACTACTTCTGGTACATTGTGGTACCTTAGTGCACGATCTGTAGACTCAAAAGAAGTGTTGTTGAAGGCTCCCTCAATGTCAAAGAAAGCGACTACACATATTTCCTTACTATGAATCGAGGATTCAATTTTTGTGACCAGAATTGTTGTTTCGGTAGTGGGGAGGAATGTGTCTGTCAACAACTTTCTCCATGCATTTGAGAATAATAGACATGAGGCTGATGGGGCCGAAAGAATTTAGGATTTGGTTCCAGATCCCTTCCCGCTTTTGATAGAGAAATTACTTTCGCCAACTATTGGGTAAGTGCCCAAAAGCGAGGCTAACAGCTGAATAATTTTGAGAGAGTAGGTGCTAATACATCTGTTCCCTTTTGTAATAGAGCCGGAAATATGCCATCTTCTCCTGATGCCTGGAACTGGTATTAGTGTTACAGATATGTCTGGCTGTTTTCCAGTCTCCAGTTTTTGGAATCCTCAACGGTACCTGTTGTGGAGATAGGTATATTGCTGGGGGTCCAGAGCAATTGATTCTGGAAATTGGGTTTTTACAAGGAGCTCTAGAGTTTCCTTCTTACTTTTTGTCTGAGTTCCGTTCTCATTGATAAGAGTACCTATGGTGGCTAAAATTTGTCAGACGCTATGACTTTAAGTAGATGACAGCTGGAGGGAACGTCAGATATTCCCTCTACTAATCGCCTAAAAGACTCGTTTTTGATCCTTTTTACTTCACAGTTATATTTGGTTAGAGCAGTAGAGTAGGTTTGCCAGTCTTCATTACGTTTGGCTTTATTGAAGAGTTTCCTTACTCTAGATCTTCATATCCATTCCATTCGGAAAGAACTGAAATTGATACAGTTCAGTAACTTTCATTAGTTGTTACTTCTGAGTGACTCAAAAGTCACATTATTCTGACATGTCTCAAAAACTGGATCGTATCGCAATTCATATGAAACTAAAGGAAACTTACATCTTTGATACTTCATTGTAAATAAAAATGGACAGAAGAGACACAGTGAAATTGGTAACTTTTATGCAACTGCACTGCACAGCAACAGTAAATGTTTGCGCATGGAACTGAAATTGAAACACTTCAGTAACTTCCATCAGTTCTAACTTCTGAGTGACTCAAGAGTAACCTTATGCTGATATGTTTCGGAATACTTTTAATGTAACTCCACAGAAATAACCTTTTTTCTTCTGCCAAGCTGTGTTGTGTCTCGATATATTGGGTCGCAATTAAGTTGCATAGTGGTTGGCGCGATATCTAATGTTATATTTTTGCTACTCAACAGTCGCAGAAAGGTTTCCATTGCTTAACGAATCTCAGGAAACATTTTTGTTACAAAACAGTCACAGGGAGGTGAATAGGTATAATATATGTTTCAGTAGAGTTTTTTGAAACTCCTCAGTAACTAAAAAATTCTAAGTTGAGACAAATGAGTTTCGTAATGGTTTCACTAAAGTTTTCTGTAGGCAAAAGTATGTTTTCGAGACCATATGGAAAAATAGAAAACATGTTTCAATTCAGTTCCACAGTGGTTTGCATGAAATCTGAGGTATTATTGGTTACAATAGGCGTGTTTTATTAATAAGTGTGTAACCAGCGCAATAAAATTTTATACGGCAAACAACAACAAACCAAATGTGTCGATGATTAGGTTAGTCAAATGAGTGAATATAAAAAGTTGAGATAAATTCTGGAATGCTTGGAAAGAAATGTCAACCACCTGGAAATTACAGAGTGAGTATAGCGTTTTGTTGGGACTTCCATTCCTGCGCTAGCTATAGATTACCAATAAAACAAGGAGGAGGTTTTATGGTTTAAGTGTCTAAGCGATGATAATGATTAAGTTTCGGCTATATTGTTTGACAAAAAAAGAAAAAATATATTTTTCTTAAAATTATTCAATGAAAATAAAATGATGCATTTAAATGAAGATAGATATGCATCAAGGATATATTAATTATAGAAATTTAAAGATTTTTCATATTTAAAATCTTTGAAAAAAAAGAATTTGCAAAACTTTTTAATTTAGTTTTATATTAAAAGCGCGTGAATTATTGTAAGAAATGAAAAAAATATAATATTTTGATGTATAACTGCGAGCGTTTTTAAAAAATTCATAAATTATCATATTTAAAACATTATTGAATGATCCATTGACTAGTTGAATACAAAATAAAGTTGCTTGGAGAATTTCAAGCAGGATTTCGAAGTGGTTACTCGAACATAGATAATATTTTCGTACTGCAAAGCATAGCAGCAACGTTTATAAAACAAAAAAAGAAACTATAAATTTTTTCTTGCGATTATAGGTACTATAATACAAGTTATGCATTCGTGCAGATTGGAAATTTTGAGATAACAATCAAATATGACATTACGATGATAGAGAAACATATTTGAGTTACTGGCTAAATTCTGTCCGTCTGTCTGTCTGTCTGTCTGTCCTGTCTGTCTGTCTGTCTGTCTGTACCGATGTATTTTGGACTGCAGCCTAAGCAGTTGGGCCAATCCTCTTCAAATATTGAACTTGAGGTTATTTTGACAATCTACAGAGGAGTTTTTTCAATTTTTTTAGCTCAAAAATTAACGGTACCTGTCATACAACCGCTATGTAAAAGCTTATTTTTTCTCGAAAACGGCTCCAAGAATTTTTATAAAAAAAAAATCACTGTACTGCTGTAGGTATGCATTATATGTTCGTGAAAAAAAAAATTAATATGGTGGGCTAAAAACGGTACCTCCCATAGGACCGTTTTTTTTCTTCGATTTTTTCTAAAACTGGTGATCCGATTACTATCAAAATTGATATTCAAGAAGATGTAGGTAGCCTAAGTAAATCGGATTGATTTTTTTTCGAAAAATTTTTTTTGTATTATTTTTAATTTTTCTTTAATTTTTTTTTTTTTGAAAAATCAATATTTTGAAAATGGGTAATGTGATTTTTTTTTAATTTTTTTTTAGTTGTACCTTATTTTTGTGCTTAAGTTTGTATTGTTGAATTATTTTTTTTTTTTTAATATTTGAAAAAAGTTGTTAAAAAAACCGTTTTATTTCAAAACGGCTCCTACAATTTTGAAAAAAAAAATTCACAATTTTTTACATGTCCTAAAGAAAAAAAAATTCCATTTAAATTATTTTACCAATACAATTTAACGTACTTTATTCGAACAATCAAAAGCCACAAAAATCGAATAAATGCTTTGATGTTCACTTTAATTTTCTTAAATTTAGTTCTACAATGTGACCGCACATATGAGCAAGTACGTGCGATCCAGTCGTACAATTTATTTTTTGTCGACTTTAAAGCAGCCTTTGATACGATTAAACGGAGAGCATTATTTTTCAAGCTATATAACTTTGGGATGTCAGAAAAATTTGGACAAGTTATTGAAAACATTTATGACGGAAATATGGCGGCTGTATGGAATGGGTTTGAAAAATCTGAGTAGTTTGAATCAAAAATGGGAGTTAAACAAGGATGCACTTTAAGTCCAAATGTTTTTGTTTTTTGTTTACAAGCCGACTCCACACGATATCTGTATTGCTAACCAGATCTCTGACATACATATCAGACCATTTTCTTTTTTCTTCGCTGGGCAGTTCATGTCTTGATATTTCATTAAAGCAAGAGAGGCTTATGTGTTTGTTTCTCTGACAAAAGTCAAAAGATAGAAATTCTTCTTCTTATATTTGTTAATTTTATCATTTTAAAACATTTATTCCATTAAAAAATATAGATGTTGTCTCATTTACTCTTGTTAATACAATTAACTAATAAAAATATTGTATTCAGGCTTTTTTACTGCAAACTAAATTTGTAAAGCGCACAAAAAGAGCAACTACCCGCATGAGAGACAAAAAATAATGAGATGAACCCTAAAAAAAGAAAGAAAAAACACAAACGTCAAATTGTTATCAAGACATCGATGTCAAGATAGAACCGCGGAGAGAGATGTCTAACATCCCAACACCATTGGATATTTCATCTCATGTTGAAGATTATGAGAAAAATTATATCGTGTGGAGTCGGCCTGTTATGATGACCTAATTGATTTTTTACCTGGTGTGATTGAAATTTCGAGGACCTGCCTACTTTTCGCAGATGACGTAATACTCTTTGCTTATTCACCCAGAACCATACAGTTGATGGTTAATCGACTAGAAGTGTACTGCCGGTTATGGAATCTGAGGGTCAATTTGAGCAAATCAAAAGTGGTGATATTCCGCAAAGGTTCTGGAAGAACAGCCAGGAATGAGAAATGGCACTTTAACAGAGACAGTTAAATCTTACAAATATCTGGGATTCACCATAACCAGCTATCTTAATATGGAAACACACCTCAATGACCATTTCCATAACGAATATAAATAGGAGCTTATCTCAGCGATTTTTAAAATGAGAGGGGAGCTGATCTGCCTTAATTAGATACCACATCGAGAGAATTTGCCTATCTACTGCACTTTATGTAACTTAGGTGAAAGGGAAGATGTCCTCCATTTCATAGGGAAGGGTCCAATTTTGTGTGAAATATGGAGAAATTCACTGGGCAGCATATGTGAAATCACCAGACGAAGAAGTCGCCCTCCTCAACTGCGAAGGCAACATCAACCAACTCTTCAATTACTTTCGAACCGCGATGTCCTATCGCAACCAAATTATAAACAAAACATTTTAAAAGAAACTTATTTATGTTTTTTATTCAAAAATACTTTTACTTCTTTAATTAAAAACTTCAATATTTATAGATAATTTATTGTTATATCTGAAACAGATGTCAATCGGCAGACGGCAAAGCCAAGCCTAAGCGATTTTGTTTAATACTTTTTGTAACAAATGGTTCTGAATCAATTATAATAAATCGAATTATCTAAGTTAATGCAGCAAATATTTATCGCTCTATCTAGCAAATGCAGCGAATATTTAATTTCATCATTTCCACGACTTCCACGAATGATGCAGCGCAATATAATAAAATGTTCACGATATATCTAGCAAATGGATAAATACCTAGAAAACAACACCAAGCGCATTCCTGCACGTACGCTGGCGGTTCCCGTAGGTTAAGTTAGTTTGTAAGAATTATTATGTTGTAAGTTTAGTTTCAATCAAGCATTAAAAGAATAAAGAGCTATAAGCTCCTAAAAAATTATTTTTTATATTAAATCGGCACTTACAAATTTATTTGGCGCCCGAGCAGGGACATTGAGTGTTTGAGTCTTTGAATGTAATTATTTATAAATTTAACAGTGTATAAGACGACTTTAAGTACCCCGCCGTGCGTGTTAAAAAAATTAATTATTTACGCCGCGCGTATTCAATAGACAAAAACAAACTCAATAAGCCTACGTGAACTGGAAGTGTGGAGAAAAGAGGCCCCCGAGTAGCCGTTCCAAAAGCGGAAGACAAGGAAGTTCCAGAAGCTAGCCGCTTCATCCTACCATGATCCCGATTCTAATATTAACCTTGCCTATGGTCTATGCGGATATCCAAATCCTGGATTTCACAAATTCAAAAGTGGAAACCCTGAGCCTAGGGCTCTCAAAAGTATAAACTGGTACTTTTAACATTATTCATGACATAGATCTAGAATTATATGCCAAAGTTATCGAGGACATCAATTTTAAAATCCAGAGTTATGTTTCCAACCAAGACCCATTATATCCCTTACTATCACACAAAATTTCCAACCTCCAGAACCTCCTCATCCGATTACAACCTAGACCAAGAAAACAGAGATCATTAAATTTTATTGGTAGTGCATGGAAATGGATAGCCGGAAAACCGGACCATGCCGATTTTCAAATAATTAATTCAAAAATTAATAATGTTCTAAGAAACAATAATACACAATTAGTTATAAATAAATTGACTAATGAAAGATTAAATAATATCACAAACATTACAAACAATATTGTTAATTTAATTAAGAAAAATTTAAATTTAAAAAACGAATATTTTACAAATATAAAATATAAATTAGACGTAATAAAAGAAGAATTAACTAATGTTAACTATGCCATACACTGGGCAAAAGCGGGATTAATAATAATAATAATAATAATAATAATAAGCAAAAGAAGTATTTGAAAAATAGGAAATCCCATATATAAATTAAGAAGAGGCATTTGAATTTGCAGATGTAAAGATCGCAACATATGTCTCAACCATATTCTATATTATAAGTATACCAGTAACAAATTTAAAAGCTTTTCAAAACCTAATGAAAAAATCAATTAAGAGAAAAAATGTTTTAACTAAAATACCATTTAATAATATTTTAAAATGTAACAATCAAATATTTGGTATAAAAGAAAAGTGTAAAACCTATAATAATTTGGCAATTTGTAAGCAAAATCAAATTTTAGACATAAGTACAAGTAGTTGTATACCAAATATACTAAGGAGCCGCCCATCAAACTGCACAGAAGTTAACAACCAACACATTCACAGCGTCGAAGAAATACTCCCCGGAACCCTCTTTTTAAATAAATATAACGGATCAATTCTTGCAAATGGCGAAGCCATCAACCTAACAGGATCTTTTATCATTCAATTTCATAACGCATCCATCACCATTGATAAACAAAATTACATTTCAAACGAAATCCCTGGGTCAAAACCACTACCGGCAATCGTACAGCCTGACTCACAAGCAGAAAAGTATGAAGAGGTGTTAAAATTAGAAATGATGAAAGAACTACATCTTAAAAACACTGAATACATCGAACAGATAAAAGAAGAAGACAGCCTACATCTGATAACCAACCCCAGCCTGATTACAATAATAATAATAGTAATTGTAGTAATTGTCGTAAGAATGCTCGTATGTAGGAAAAATGGACAGATAAATATCACCACAAATCCGGACCCAATTCCAATAGTACTTACACCTGAAATTCAATTAGAAGACAAAGAAGCATCTCATACTGAAAGGATTACAAGCCCACCAAAACAGCTGGTAGCAGCTAAGCCAACAAGGATCAGCCAAATTCCTTTTTTCTGAAGGTCAAACGAGGACGTTTGAACTTAAAGGGGGAGGAGTTAACGCAGAAAATATTTATCGCTCTATCTAGCAAATGCAGCGAATATTTAGTTTCATCATTCCCACGACTTCCACGAATGATGCAGCGCAATATAATAAAATGCTCACGATATGTCTAGCAAATGGATAAATATCAAGAAAACAACACCAAGCGCGATCAATCTATCTATTTAGAAAATAAGTGGTCGTTTGTAGCTAACAGAGGCGGAATATACTTGACCATAACTCTTTAATAAGTTACTAGTCAGTAAAAAGGAAGTTTATAGAAACTTCTTTAATTTGTTGCAATTCAGTTACAAAAAACTATTAGGTAACTACTTTAAGGGGTTTCACGCAAGTTACACTGCAATTTCTTTGCAATTAGAACTTAGTGATAGAACAAGACGATTTTTGCGCTTTTTTTTGGTTGTATAGAAGTCGTGGCGGAGTCAATATAACTTAATTGTAACAAAGCGTGCCACTTGGGTAAAAGTAGATTCCAGATTTAGTTCATTGCCCAACATATGTGAAATTAAAAACCGTTTTGTTTGGAGATTGATGAGTTAACTATCTCAAAACCTGTAGCACACCTCAAACTTATATAGGTAAATCATGGAAAGCTGACGGAGAAAATTTCCCTTCTTCACCTAACATTCAAACAAATTTCAAATGAAAATGACAAATCTACAACCCAATTAGGAAAACAAATAAAATTTATTTCAAATACCAGCATCCAATTATTCCATCTGAAACAGCACGTAGATACCAACCAATCTTGCGACACTACACGTATCAGCAAACACCATTATTGTTTTTACGCCAGCACAAGAAACGCGCAGATATTAATTAAAACTCAAAAAACGGATCCACTCCATCCCAGCTGATGTATTGTGACATCGCTTCACATAAATAAACGTTCGTGACTTCCTCATGAAAAATCACTTGAGATCTGTATTGTCCCCAGCAATCCTTAACCCATTACCCAAACATCATCACAAATGACAGAATGCCTCAGTGACATTAGACCGAAATGTCAAGGAATTCCTTTACATTTTACCAACAACAATGAGCCTTAAAAAAAACTTCTTCTCGAGCATTAATCAACGAAACTGCAAACATTTAGTTGTCCTTCTGAAGTCTAACTTGCCTATTCCCAAAACAAAACTAATAAATTCAAATCATCCTTGTGTCATCGTCGTCGGGCCGATTCGTCGTCGCACGCCAGCCTTTTCTAGAGTTTGCCGAGGCTGAGCGGTTCTATTGAAAAGTCAACTAAAGCTCGAGAACAGAAAACTCATCAGAAGTTATGCCAATGCCAAATAAAATTCATTTTCGTTTCATTGCTGCAGCAAAACAATTACAGGCCCTGCGGCCTCCCCTTGCCCCTCGAATAATTGCACTTGTATTTTACCTGCTTGGTTGTTTCGCGAAACTTACAGCCATTAAATGGGAAAACTTTCAAAATGACAGTTGGAGGCATGGCATTGGCAACACAAAATGGTGGAATGGTGGCCTTAAAATGAAATTAAATGAAGAGAAATAAATGTGCAGACATACTCTTAGCGTGAGCTATGCTTTGACTTCGTTGACAATTAGTACGCCATGTCCTTGGACCTCTGTGCCTGCCAGCCGCCATTAGTTGAATAACTTCATTTTATGCTCGGCAATTTGTCTTAATTAGCATTTCCAAGTAGTTAGCAGTGTTGTGTGCCATTGCCAATGCCATCGCAGTTATCCTTCTTCCTGGTTGATGGTGTCCCATCCATTTCGGTTCCTTATTTGCCTACGCGCGCCACCTAGGTGGAAAGTTGGCTTTTCCATTGTCGTCGCCTTCGTCGAAGTGTCCTCTTCCTATTGCTGTGGGTCGATATGCCATCATCCCACTTCAAACTTCCAAAGATAGAGGCTAGATGGGTTAAGCTATAGGCAAAGAAGAAAAATTATAACAAATTCGAAAATCCACAGTGTTAATGGTGAAGTTGGTGGCGGTTGCCGGGCAAGCCAGGGTGGTCGGTGAAGCCGAACAACTTCGAAGTGCAAAGTGCAGACGAAAGTCCTTTGCAGTGTAGCAGGGCGTGTTATTTCAAATGGTTTTCTTTCCAGTTTGATACTTTAGACAAATGTCCACTCTATTAGTGCGGTCATTAGCAAATATCATGGTAGACGACAGAGCCTGGTATAGGGATGGAATAGAGATCGAATCGAACGTTGTCCTGGCTTCCAAGGATACACCCAAACACACACAAGCAATATTGGTTTGTGTTTAGTGAACCGTTTAACAGTATGGCACGATATTGTTTGCCATAATATTTTGGATTTTTTACATTGCACTTTTGGCATATGTTTATTGTGAGTTGTGACAGACAGAGGGCCAACTGATGAGTTCGGCTGGGAATATTGAATGAATTCGAAAATGTCACTCAGACAAATCAATTTGTTGCGCACTGTTGCTTTCGGTGCATTGGTGTCGGCCTTATTGGCTGTTACGCTCATTTGTCCAGAATTTCGAAATGAATATAGTTAGGTGCTTCGTTTGAAAATGACAATGAATATTCTATGGAAACAATTTGCCAAATGATTTGTTTCCGATATGGTAGCGTTAGCAGGGCTTTTGGGGAAGGCTTGGCCTGCAGCGTTGTTGTAAAATTAATTTGCGTCGTTTGCGTGTTTTACAGGCCAACAATGAATTTTTTTTTTTTTTATTGTGGTTACCTAGGATGTTTCATTTATTTTTAAGGTATTGATTAATGCAGCAGAGGCTTTTTATACTAGTTTTTAATACTCTTCCTCCTTGTTGTGCTCCATGGAGGTGTGGTTTATTGCTCTAAGCTCTAACTCAAATGTTTTGGGTTCATTCCCATATTTTGTCCTTTATCATGGAGACTTAAACGACGCTAACTCATTCGCTAAGCAACAGTTCTTAAAAAACTGAAGGTATAAGTTAATTTTGAGCAAAGTAGCACACAAAACAAAATGGTGTTTGTTGATTCCTACTGCCTTGACACTGATAATAAATCGGTACTTTTTTCACTTTAAAGTTATGGGTTAGGCGGGGGCATTCCTCCAGTCATTAACCGATGATTTTTTATGACTTCGACAGGGCCTAAATTCTCCTATTTCACTGCTTCGATTATGGCTCCACCTAAGGGGTTCGCCAGGTTGACCTCAGAAAACTTTGACAGTCCCGTTTTTGGATTGTTCAATGAGCGAGGCCAATTTAATGCAGTTATCGTTATATATTTTGATCCATCAAGGGATTTTGCCCCTGCCTTACTTTTGCGACAGTGTTGGAACATGACATGCGATTACCCTTTGGAACTGGGTTTTCAGGGCATCTAATTTTTATATGCAGTGTCAGATAAATTGTTCATCTGGTCCAAATTGATATTGTAGATGCTTCCTTGAATTTTGTTGGTCCTTATTCTATCACACTTTGTTACTTTTACAGCCAGGAGAAAAAGCCGGTTGTTTATTCTCATAAGTTTTGTAGATTTTCGATAATCGTGAACCATATTTAAACGTGATCACTTCGTCCAACCTAGGCTTACGCTATTCTTGATGTCACATTACAAAATCAAAGATTCAAGATATTAACCCTTTTCACCCTTAGCAAGAACTATGACATTTAAATAAATATCAGGAATAGGCAGTCGCCATCATAATATTTGTTGTTTAAAAAGAAGAAAACGCAAGACGCTTCTCTGATGCACATAAACTTTGATTGGGACTCTCTGGTTATTTCTGATGTGCATCTCACCTTGGTCTCTAAAGATCTTCGGAACTTTCCCGAGCTCCACAATCCCTTGTTTATTGAAGGCTTTTTTTTAAATCAATTTACAATATTTAAAATTTCCAATAAATTTTCAAATTAAAGTCTTTGGGGTTTATTTTGATAAAAATTATAAAACACTTTATTTACTTTTAATCTCAAGCGAGCGTCCGATCTTTACTAGATGAGTTTGAAGACTGAACTTTAAAAAGAAAAGTATGGTTCTCTTTAGCGCAAAACTGGTTGATGGGAGGGACTTTTTTCCCCATGTTACGTTATTCGTTGTTCGTTCGTATTTGTATTAGTCACCATTGCTGTGAGTAGAATTTGGCTGGTGTCACGTTGTGTCACGTTGGCGCTTCTTAATCACAAGAAAATGTGCAAACCTCTTGAGGAATCTCAATATTTTTTGTCTTTTCTGATTCTATACTGTATGGTTTAAGTACCTGAAGTAAACTTGCACTGGTCGTCAGAGAAACGCAAACGGCCATTCAGTATCCGTTCAATGATCTTCATGGTGTGGAAAATCAGATTCTTTCGTGCATCACCCTTCCTTTTGTAGAATGAGTAAAGGTAATTTTCGATTCACTAATTAGGCTTTTGATTACAGTGGATAAGTCTGGAGATCAAAACAGTCATCTAGACTCCATGTCTCCCATTTTAGTCCAAGAGCTCTGAAGGTATTTCGTCTGACCCAATTTCTCAGTGTGTTTTCATTTACATGAATTTGGCCCTGAGTATTGTTAGAGAATTTTGGTTAACGAATCTCCTGAGCATTTTTGCTTCTTTGAGCGGGAAACCGTTATTCTGGTCTGTCACTTTAAGGAGCCCCAATACTCAACTAATACTTGCACATTTATGAATTCTTAGGATATTGATTCTACTAAACTAAATGTCTGAATAAATTATTCCTATACTTTCAAAACATAAATCAGACTTAATAAAACGTGTCATGTTTCCATATGCTCATCTATTTACTTAAATAAAAAAAATAAAACTCCTAAAAACCATGTCACACCCTAGCCAAATTCGTTTGACTCTTCACCTCGACATGGTTCCAAAATTCAATTCCCCTCTCCCCTACAGGAGGATACTTTGGAACTGGGTTTTCAGAGCATCTACTTTTTATATGCAGTGTCAGATAAATTGGTCATCTGATCCAAATTGATATTGTAGATGCTTCCTTGAATTTTGATGGTCCTTATTCTATCACACCTTGTTACTTTTACAGCCAGGAGAAGCAGCGGGTTGTTTATTCTCATAGGTTTTGTAGATTTTCGATAATCGTGAACCATATTTAAACGTGATCACTTCGTCCAACCTAGGCTTACGCTATTCTTGATGTCAACATTACAAGATCCAAGATGTTAACCTTTTTCGCCCTTAGCAAGAACTGTGACATTTAAATAAATCTCGTGCATAGGCAGTCGTGAATAAGAAAATAGGCATCATAGGTATTCAGTTTTTTTAAAGCTAAAGGGGTATCCATTTCTCTCCAGAATAACTCCCATACATCAAGTGCTCGTTACTAGCATTTTGGATTTTAACTTATGATGGCTCTGTCGTCAGCGAAGAATAAGTGATGCACTTTCGGGTCCTTAATTACCCTCTAGCAGAAAAACAGCGACATTATAAAGGATTTAGGCATAGAACAATCTGAAACCTGGATGGCTGGCGATGTTTTCTGAATTTTAAAAAAGATAAGATAAGATAAAGATCATGAAAAGAAATAAAAAGAAAGGTGTCAGGTGAAAGAGATAGACGAAGAAAGCCACATAGTTTTGATTTGAAAGGGGGTTAGAAAAAAGTTAGTTGCTTTAATTTGAGAAGAAAGTATTGAGATTACTTTGAAATGTATGGATGTCACTGGTGTCTCGTAAATAAGAAGGGAGTGAGTTCCAGAGGCAACAAGCAGCTATAAAAAATTGTCTCTCGGAGGTCAGACATGTAAAGCGAGGTAATATTATGTATGTTGATCTATTTGACACTGGAAACCGGAGTTTTTCAAAGAAATAATTAATAAAGAGTTGGATCAATGTACGAAATTTGATGAAATTATTGAACGACATTTTAAGGAGGCTCTGCTGCAAATGTGAAACATGATCATACCTTCTTAAGCCATGAATATAGCGTATAGTGCTGTTAAAAGCCACGTTTAATTTATTTTTACTGTTTACATCGCAGTTATAAAATATTTCGCACCCATAAGTTAGAAG
Organism: Platycheirus rosarum; assembly: GCA_963971375.1. Taxonomy (NCBI): domain Eukaryota; kingdom Metazoa; phylum Arthropoda; class Insecta; order Diptera; family Syrphidae; genus Platycheirus; species Platycheirus rosarum. The sequence continues at coordinate 1,863,689 of OZ020508.1, forward strand.
ATGTATCACCATGGTCTTCGCGAGTACTATTCTTGTTTGACGTGGCGTGAATTCCTGAGCAGTCCATAAAGTTCTTAGCGTCCCATAAGCTTTACCCACTAAAGAATTAATATGATCACTCCAAATCAAGGTTCTGTTGAATACTACTCCAAGGTTTCTACATGTGTTGACAAATTCTAGGGTAGTTCCGTTTAGTATTATGGAGGGAAAATATGACATATCTAGCTCTTTTCTAGAAATAACTAGACATTTACATTTGTTCGGATTGAGAACCAACCCGTTACTCAAAGCCCAATTGTATATCTTATTTAATTCTTGATTAAGAATGGAAGCGCAGTTTTCGATTAGTCCTAAAGGACAACTTCTGTAGATTTGAATATCGTCGGCATAAAAGTGTTTGGAGGCCTGGGTTATGATGAACGCTACTTCATTTATGTACAACGAGAAAAGAAGTGGGGACAAAATTGATCCTTGGGGAACTCCTTGTTGTATAGGTAGGAATTGTGATAAACTATTATTCAAACATACGGCCTGCTTTCTATGGCTAAGAAACGATGAAATGAGTTTAATAGCGACAGAGGATAAATTAAATTTTTGACGTAATTTATGTAAAAGAACAGAATGATTTACCATGTCAAACGCTTTAGAGAAATCTAAAAGGATTAAGAATGTTACGTCGAGATCAACCCTTATGTCTTCAATTACCTTAATAAGGGCGGTGGTGCAGCTATGGTGCGAACGAAAACCTGACTGAATTTCGACCAAGAGATTGTTGCGGGAAATAAAATAATTTAATTGTTTTTGCATTAAGCGTGAGGACATAATTAAATACATGGGTAAAATAAGGAAGAAGGAATGGTAACACAGCCTTTAAAAAGATTGGGTTTAACTCATCAACTCCTACCGCATTGGATTTTAGAGCAATAAAACTTTCTACCACATCCACGCAGCTCACACAGGAAAAGCTGAATTGCACATCTGTGGGTTGAGTGGCTATTGAGAGGTTCGTATTCTCTTTGAGCTTTCGAAGAAGGTACAGCTGCAAATTTCAGATTGAGTTCGTCCTTATTTAAATCATTTGGAAGATTCGACCTTTGCTTCCCTATTCCTAGTTTTTTTATTCAATAATAAAAAATCATTTAATTAAAGTCTAACCTTAAGTCTACGCAGACAAAGTCGCGGGCAGAAGCTAGTAGTAATAATTTAAATGTGAATGTTTGCGCCTCAACGGGTTAACGAATAAAATAAAACTTAGCATGTAGATGGTTGAGGTACTGGATTGAAGAATAGGCTATTTAAAAGTTTTTTTTTTGCTGGAAATCCACTATAGAGTTCCTGTAGGAGGAATCTGAATAATTTTCTTTGATGGGGCACATGCCCCGGGCAGTAGCACACCCACTTTTCTATACACCAATAAAGATATACAAATTCCAATTCATTCGGGCCATTCAATCAAAGCCACGTAAGCATAGTATAGGCCAACAAAAGAAAAACCACATTGTACGACGCAGTGCTCAGAAGAGATTATCATCGGCGGACCTCTCAATCATAACTAGCAATTAGGAGGTCGAAGTTTACGGTGCAATCACCAACAACAAAAAAGATCAGCGAAAATCACGCAGAGCCGAAAGAATCGGAATGTAAAAGAAACAACTGCAGTGCAAATCTTAGAGAAAAGTAACGGTTGTTGCGACCGAACAGTATAACAGAAATCAATGCCCAGAATGCAGATATTTAAGCTCCTCCCACTTTCATATTCACTTTCATATCGATGTTCACCGATAACCCAGCAACATGAAGCATGCTGTGTAAGCAAGAAAATTTCTTTATAATGCAATTTAGTTTGTTTTTGTTAACGTCGACAAGAGTAATCTATTTTATACAGTCCGCTCATTGTTAATTTTAATGTGCTTCTTTTTAGTAAAACTGCCAACTGGCATTGTTTGCAAAAATTAAGCTCTCCGAAAAGGTCTTTACTGACATTTTTTTGTGGGACAGAGTATAGGTACATGTTAACAAACTCTTTATTCAAATCTATCTCACGAAAATCAAGCCTGGAGGGAGATACACTTCAACTTTAAAACAGCGATTCGTTATTCAAATTTCTGATTTTCTCTTGAAAACATATTTTTGTGTTATTAATCAAATAAATTGTATCTAAGTAAAGACATCTAATTGCCTATGAATTATTAAGATTTACTAAACTAAAACGTTTGCTAGCCAATACATTAACAGAACCCTTCCATTTATCTTATATTTGATTTCAATATGATTTTCTCTCTTGAATGCCTATAACTTATTGAATCAATATTCCTACTTAGTATCCACTTAAGAAATCACAACTCTTAATCTATCAATATTTCCATTTTGAACCTCTAATAGAAATTTAATGATTTTCATGAGATTTATTTGTTTTTATTGAAGAATTCCATATAAATATAGTATGCATGTTACCAAACAGATTCTCCCTCTTCTCCTCTGCAATTTATATACCAGAAGCTGAACAAGAATAATAAACCAAAAATTAATTTATTCATTTCAATAATATAATTTCCAAACGCTGCTGGGCATTGTACCGAGCGATGAAGCAATGCATTTGTTTTGTGTTAGGTATAGGAGCATAACTTTCTCCCATACTCAAGTGTTAATATATTCCAGAAATACCAGGAATTCGTAACCTGTGAGTTGGTTGAATGGAATCGGGTGCCTGTATCCTTGATCTCTGTGCGGGGTAATCGAGCGTTTTTAATTAGCTAGGTTTTATTGTTCATGATTGCGAAAAATTCTTCGGAAACCTCGTATGCAAATTTATGTTCTATTCAACACCGGTTTTTTTTTTTTTTTTTTGAGACTTAGAAGGAAAGTACTCAATCAGATTTTTCTTTAAATTTTCCTTGTGTACCAATATAATGCAAATCGGAATGGAGCATCCTCTCAAAATTCTAGAGAAACCGCGAAACCTACAGATGGATCCTTAAGGTTAAGGTGAACCAATTGAGAGTTGAGAGTTGTGGTCTCAGTCGACATCGTAATAATTGTTGTTTAAAAAAAAAATAAAACGCAAGACGCTTCTCTGATGCACATCAACTTTGATTGGGACTCTCTGGTTATTTCTGCTGGGAATTTTACCTTTGTTTTGACTTAATCGTGTATGTCGTCTAATGATCGTTGAAACTTTCCCGAACTCGACGTTCCCTTGTTTATTGAATGTTTTTTTTTTTTTTAATCAATTAACCATATGTAAAATTTCCAATTAATTTTAAAATAAAGTCTATGAGGTTTATTTTGATAAAAATTATAAAACACTTTATTTACTTTTAATCTCAAGCGAGCGTCCGATCTTTACTAGATGAGTTTGAAGACTGAACTTTAAAATGAAAAGTATGGTTCTCTTTAGCGCAAAACTGGTTGATGGGAGGGACTTTTTTTCCCATGTTACGTTATTCGTTGTTCGTTCGTATTTGTATTAGTCACCATTGCTGTGAGTAGAATTTGGCTGGTGTCACGTTGTGTCACGTTGGCGCTTCTTAATCACAAGAAAATGTGCAAACCTCTTGAGGAATCTCAATATTTTTTGTCTTTTCTGATTCTATACTGTATGGTTTAAGTACCTGAAGTAAACTTGCACTGGTCGTCAGAGAAACGCAAACGGCCATTCAGTATCCGTTCAATGATCTTCATGGTGTGGAAAATCAGATTCTTTCGTGCATCACCCTTCCTTTTGTAGAATGAGTAAAGGTAATTTTCGATTCACTAATTAGGCTTTTGATTACAGTGGATAAGTCTGGAGATCAAAACAGTCATCTAGACTCCATGTCTCCCATTTTAGTCCAAGAGCTCTGAAGGTATTTCGTCTGACCCAATTTCTCAGTGTGTTTTCATTTACATGAATTTGGCCCTGAGTATTGTTAGAGAATTTTGGTTAACGAATCTCCTGAGCATTTTTGCTTCTTTGAGCGGGAAACCGTTATTCTGGTCTGTCACTTTAAGGAGCCCCAATACTCAACTAATACTTGCACATTTATGAATTCTTAGGATATTGATTCTACTAAACTAAATGTCTGAATAAATTATTCCTATACTTTCAAAACATAAATCCGACTTAATAAAACGTGTCATGTTTCCAAATGCTCATCCATTTAATTAAATAAAAAAAATAAAACTCCTATCAAACCATGTCACACCCTAGGCAAATTCGTTTGACTCTTCACCTCGACATGGTTCCAAAATTCAATTCCACTCTCCCCTACAGGAGGATACTTTAACTTGGAAAAGTGTTTTTCAATTTTAAATGTGTGGCCACATCTAAATGGAGTCCCTGTGTAGATGAGGCTACCAACCAGGATGCTGCACAACCCAGGTTAGTCCTGCTCCTTCCATCCCAAACAATTGGAAATGAAATTAATCTTATTTAATTTAAAATTTTATTTACATAAAAGCACAAACTTTTGAAATACAGTTATTTTTTTTATTTTTTTTTTTATTAAACGTTCACTCAATTTGTTGTTTTGCCACTTCTCCGATGATTTATGATTTTTCACTCTCAAGGACAGCTAATCCTGCCCGCCAGCACAGCGGGCGAGAAGGAAAAAAGCGCAAAACCTATCTGGAGAGAACAGCAGGATGTAGGAAGCTGAACTGGGTGTTTAGTGAAGAGGTGACGTCCACTGTTAAAGTTCAGCAGCTTCATGGACGTTGGAGTAACTTTTTTTTATTTTTTTCGGAAGCTCCACCTTTTGACACCAGTTGTTTGACGGTGCGGTAGATGTGGACAAACGACGAGAAGCTGGAGGAGGATTAGGCATTTGCAGAAGAGCGTCCCATGCGGTGTATAAACTTTTTTTGATAACTGAAAGTTAATGGCTTTTCCAACAGCGACAAAGTTACACTTGGCTCACAAGGCCATTTAAATCTAATTTCAATTCGTGGAAGTGGCAGCGATATTTCACCACTCCATATGTCAACTTTTTTCTAGTAATTTCGGCATCCCTTCGTCCGCAACCTTACAATAGGGTGGAATCTCAATTGTAACGTGTGCTATATTGAGTCTTGGTATAGATATTGGAAGATCCCTTTATAATTCGACTACTAATTGAATTTGTGGCCAAAGTGCAAAGGCAGACTTTGTCGGGCTTGGAAACTTTGTTAATACCATCTGGTTGTGTGTGCGGTATATGAGGCATGACCATCGTCCGAAGCGCAATGTCTTGGACGTTAAATTATTCTGAAAACCACTCCGGGTTCGGGTTAGCAAAAAGTCTTCGTTCTTCGGTCTTCACAGAAAGAGTTATGGCAAAAGTTGTATAGGAAATGCAGGATTTCCTCTGCTTTGAACTGTTTAAGAGCAGATAGATATACCTTTGCCAGAAGTTGCATGCTCATCGAATTGTGCGGTAGCCCGGTTATCATGCAAATAATTTTAAAGTATTAAATCTGAATCCGTTCCTTTTTCCTCGTCCGTTTTACGGAGGCGTATCTCTAAACTCATAGAAGGAAAATTTATTAAACTTGTAATTTCAGGAAACGTAAACGAAAAGGATTTTTTTCCCATGTGTGAGAACATAGTTGAGCTGCCCCGTTGGTTGCCCAGTAGGCATGTTGCACACCTCGGTTCGATTCTATAGTCTCTGGACATGGATGCGGTTGGTGAAAAGAAAACAAACAAAACTGTGAGAGGAATTTTCTTTTGAACACGAACTCGTAGGTGGCCAGCTGAATGCTCACATCGTGACTCGAAATCCTTGCAGGATGGAAGAAGGGGCAGTGTTCGTTGGATAAAAAAAAATATACACATATATATTTTGGCCATGGAACAGCACAAGGAATTTGTGTACTTGTCGATGGCAAAGGACAGCAGTGATGCCCAACCCTCTGAAAAGATTGTGCTAGTTCATTCTTTCCACGGGACCAGCTAGTGTGCTGCAGATTATGATGGAAAACAAATTGAAAATCAACCAAAACCACCCACCGCCCCAAACATGGATCAACTCCCATTGATAATATTCTTTACCATCATTCTGCTGCAGCAATCCCTGAAGAATATATGCATACCTAACTGCGTACTCACTATATAGGATAGGGAGTATCTATATCTGGAGAACAATCTATTTCGTCCATGAGTTTGCTGCTGGATGTCAGAACGAGACCGGAAAAGACTGGTGTGGTGTGATGGCAATGACAAAGCCATTTCAGTTCGTGGAATGAATCATCCCCTGCCATAGCTATGCCATGACGATGGCAGCGATGAAATTGATTTTCAAATGAGCTTCAATTCTACTACTGCGCGCGTATCTTGTAGATGCATTTTCGAAATTGAATTAGATTATTGAAAATTTGGCTTGTCAACTTTATTATTTTTTTATATATATGTATTTTTTTTTCCTCCCGAATATTTTTATACAAAGTGGCTTTTGCAGAGGGCAAATCGATGAAATCGTTTCCATCATTTTCATAAATTTAATTTGATTTTTGTTTGCGAGTTTGAGATGACACGAAAAGCGAGAGAGAGTTGGGTCCTTCGGAATCCGTACTGGCTGTTTGGGATTACGATAACAAGGGACGGGGAAGATATATAGTAATTTTGTTTTTTATTCAAATATTTACATAAATCATTAGGGAGGAAGTCAAAGGGAAAAATATTATTTTTTTTTTTTATTTTTTTTTTAATATCTTTGCTAGAAGTTCTGCAGGCATTTGTGAGAACAGCTTGAGGTTTTTACTTGCGATTATAGGGACTATAAGGCAAGTTTATGCTTCGTGAATATAAAACAAATTGAGATAACAATCAAACATGGCATTACGATCATAGTGAAGGTTAAAAAAGTTGGTGGAAAAGAACGTCTGTATGTCTGTCTGCCTATCTATCTGTCTGTCTGTCTGTCTGTCCATTAGTATATATAATGAGCTGCGGCATAAACGGCTTACGCGATTATCTTCAAATTTAGAGTGTTTTTTTTCGCGTTCCCCAGAGGGGAAATTGAAATTTTATTTTAGGGCTAAAAATAACGGTATTTATTTTTCTCGAAAACTGCTCCAACGATTTTGATGAACATTTTTGAGAATTTTTTTGTTGGCATTGGCTATCATTTAATCAGAACCACATATACGGGAAAAGTCTGTTAACGGGACCTTTCATATAACGTTTTTTTTAATTTCTAATAAAAAATATTTTTTTTTTGAAAAATGAATATTTTTAAGACTCATCAAAAAAAAACATTTTTTTATTTAATAATCACAAGTTTATTAAGAAACTCTACAAAAACCTGCATATCAAAATTATCAAAATCCGTCCTACAATTTTCGAAATACTTATTTCATAAATTGTTTGTTACTTAAGACTTCATTTTTACTAAAAACCGTTAATACTGTGGCTTTGATAGTTTTTTATAAGTTCAAACTGTGTTACTTTCAACTTAAATGTTATTTGTTTTGTCAAAGATCTTGCCTTCCAATGGAATTAGGCACATAAGAGCAAGTACGTGCGACCCATTCGCGCCCATTTTTTTTTTATTTCTATTCAATTCCGTGTTTTGGATAGAAGAAATGGCATAATTTCAACTAATCTCTAATTGGTTGTTTTTGAGTTAAGTGGTTGATTATAAGAGGGAGTAAGATATTGTGGCTCAGCGAGGACAATGTAGAAGAGTAGAGCTGCTAAAGTGTCCTGGGAGAACTCACATATCAAAGCATCATTCGGCATCCGCAGGGTACGATAGTTAATGAGATCGAATTCTTTAATTATTTCTTAAGTGTTGTACAAAGACGTTAAGTGGTAGTGATGCAGACCTGAGTCTTGAATGTCAATAACAGAGTTAATAGAAATGTAATCAGTCGTTTTCAGTTTGCAAATCCAATCAAAACGTATATGGCACACTAACCCAAGATTTTCGAATCTAGTTTGAGATTCATTCTTGTTGGATATGGGATTTATATTCCAGACTTCTTAGATGACAGTTGAACTGAGAATCAACCTTGGTCCCATGATCCATGCGACCGCAGTTAACTAGGAAGGAAACCTAAGATATGGGATAGAAGATTTAGGATTCAGCACCCTAGTACGGAGCTATTTAATCAACGGAACACTCCCCTCCAAACGGGAACAATTATTCTGCGTAAGACTTTCGTCTCGGGCGCGGTTAATAGATCAAAGTGACTTTAAGATTTTGATCCGCACATGATTACTGGTAAGACTTTTACAGAATCACCTTTAAGTTTTAATGGTAAGATTTCTGGATTGAAAGGGTCTCGACAGACTATATTAGGTTGTGCTATCGGCTGCTATAGAGTTAATGGATTGCTCTTCTTCAACTAACCTGACTGTTGGAACAACACTTCTCAGTTCTCACAGACGGAGCCACAATGTAAGGGGTGTTTTTCTTAGAAGAATAGAATTTTTAATTTGGCAGCGTTATTTTCATTGGCAGCCATTTTGCCAGTTGTCATGTGATTTACAGCCTGACCCTTGTGACGAATCACAATGTGACTATTCATTGTGAGGATTGTTGTGACTCGATAACATATATCGAATTCTCAGACAATACTCACAAGGAAAGTCACAACGAAACTCACCCACCATACCAAGGTGAATTTTTATTGTGACTATTGTGAACAGCAGATAACGGAAAACAAAAAAACAAAACAAACATGGCAGCCACAAATTGCAAGAAAAAATGTATGTCTGATATGGACTCCTAAGCAGCCCAACGGATTTTTATGAAATTTTCAGGGTAGATCTAGTTTAGTCCAACGATGGTTCCTGATGCCGATCGGGTGGAAAACAAAAAAATACAATTGTTGGTCGATTTTTTTATAATTTTTTTTTTCATAATTTTTTTAGCGGTTTGAAACATCAGTGAACAAAAACGGATAGAAGAAAAAAAATGCCGGTTTTTAACAATTTTTAGTCACATTTTTTTCAAATGCTGCCAAATATTCAACCCACTATTTATCAAGATTATCATGTTCAATTCTATGTACAATTAAATTAACTGCACTTTGTGTTGAAGCCGTGTGACAATTTTTTTTTTCAATCCCACAGGTGGCATCCAGTTGAAACCGGGGAAATAATTAAAAATTACTATTTCAGATTGGGTTTTAAATCCAAATTTTTGTTATATTTATATATTAACCAAAACGAAAAGAAATATAGTTTATCCTCTGACATTGAGATAATTAATTAATTTCAATTTATTAATAATAATATTAATTTCACATTATTAGCGTCCGGTACCGCTAGTAAAATATATAAAAATAAATGTATGTTTGTATGTATGTCGGGTATGGACTCCTAAACCGCTCAACTGATTTTTATGAAATTTGCAGGGTAGATATTATTTAGTCCAAGGATGGTAGATCGGATAGAAGGAAAATAAATGTAAGGTTTTTGGCTATATAAAAACCTCCACTTGTCGGGTTTTTGGAAATTTCAATTTCAATTCTAAGAATTTTTTTTTTAAACTAAGACGATTGGTAAATACATATGGAGATTAGCTTTTGAAAATATTGTTACGCATTGAATAAATATGTTTAAGTCGCGTGAAATAAATCGGAGAGTAAATTGTCTGCTGCAAATTTTAAGAAAACATATTTTGAAAAAAAGAGGTTGGTACTATATATATTTTGTGATGATTAAAAAATAAAACATAGTTAAGAGTAATTGCGTTTTAACCACATTTCCCTCAATCGATTGCAACACTGCAATTTTTTTTTTGCACTTACATTTTTTCATTTTCATTCGATCGCGAGCGTGTTCCTTCCATAATCAATATTTCTTCCACAATCTCCAAGTAAATAAAGATTCAATATGTCTTCAGTTTTCAACAATGCCACCAAAATAAGCGACAGAACTTCTATTTCCAGAGACGCTGAAACTGAAAAAGAACGTAAATCTCGCCTTCAAAAAATTCCCGCTAGAGGTTCATTTCATTTCACATTAAATACATTTTTTTCGGCGTAGCAACGTGCGCCGGGTACCGCTAGTTTTTGTTATAAATTCGCAAATTGTAATTTACTAAAATCTGCAATATTATTAGTTGGTTAAACATTATGCTTTTGTAAAATGCTTATTTTTTTATTTTCGAATGCAACTTCAACCTATTAAAATGTCAAATCTCAAAGAGTTTGTGAGTTGTGACCTGCTTTGAAGGAAATCACATTGAAGGAGATCGATTGTTTTTGTGACTTTGGGGGAGAATACGAAAAAGTCACAAAATCTTCTTGTGACTTGTGAGGCATCAGTGATGATGATGGGGAGAATCGGGCTGTTATCTTTAGTTTATAGTGACAATTCACCATGAATGAATACAAAATTGGCTCCGAGATTGTAGTTGATCCCGATTTTTTTGAACACATTTTTTTTTTCAGCGATGAAGCTCATTTTGGTTGAATGGCTTTGTCAATAAGCAATACTGCCCTCTATTAGGAGTGTAAATAATGATTGTTAAGACGCCGCACCGTGCCGCGCCGTTACATCCAGGAAAAAACTGACAGTTTTGTGTGCTTTATAGACTTATGGATTATTAATTCTTACATCTTTAAAAACGATATCGGCCAGGGGTTTGAAGTCAATGGAGACCGTTAGATCTATATCTACGACCTATATCATAATCAATCACTTTTTTGTTTCTAAATTGAAACGACTTAACTTGCATGCCACAATTTATTAGTTGAAAGAAACGTTTGGTGAGTGCATTTCGCGTTTTAGACCTGTGCTCTCTGGGGTATGCCGCATGCGAAGTCGCTAGTCTACACCGAAAAGCCAGAGACGATTGACGACTTGGAAAACAACATTTGCCGCATTATTGCCGATATACGATCCTAAATGCTCCAAATAGTGATCGAAAATTGGACCTCAAGATTGGACTAAAACCGAGCCAGCGGCGGACCATATCTTTCAAATTAAGTCAATTTTATGGAAATTAATACATTTCTATACCTCTGGAAAAAACACAACATTGCCTCACAGTAACAAAGTTTTAGAATGATCAATTCTTTATTGAAAATTATGTCTCAGTGTTGTTAGTAAGTTAAAGAAACATAAGTAACTCTAGCCCAACCGGCTAACTTGTCGCTAATTTATGTTCCTTTAAAAGAAGTTTTGAATGACCTTATTTGCTAATAATTACACATCTCTCTTTTCTAGCCTTTCGTTATTTTATCGCTATTTTTATTACCAATGCTCCAGCGAAGTAGCTAGTTGCATTCCTCTCCCCTGAAACGATTCAACCATAATACTCACACTGCTAGGAATGCCCATCAGTTAACCCGTGAGTCCAACTGTGGACGTACTAATTAGCACAGAGTTTCTTTAATTAGTCGCACAACACGAATGTGGAACGTCATTCCTGGCTTGATTGTTCCTCCCATTTCGGTATGCAGATTTTCGAAACTAATGTGCATCGACATCTCCTTTTACATCCCTCCTCTCGCACGGTGTTTTAACATATTAAGGGTACAAAAATAATTCTTTTTCACGTGTGCTTATTGGGATATTTTGGCCTGGGGTTCGACAAATAAAACTCAATCAAAATTCCAAATTAATACAACAAATCCCTTTATTTTATTAAACACAACGTCTTTCAGTTTAAATAACACCAATTTAACTTATTCCACTTATTCACAATTCAAATACGTTTTTATCATTCAACACTTTTTATTTAATCTCAATTCAATCACTTTTTATTAACGCTTCCAGTTGTTAACAATTCCACTTTCGAAAATAAAACTGAACTCTCAATGCAATCTACTCTTGTATTTATACAACTTTAAAAGCTTCTGGAAGCTTCTGTCTGGTTCTGGCACAATCTAAGCTTTCGGTACTAATTCGAGTCTCGAATTAGTACTTCAAGTTCGATTTAGTACTCAGTTAAAACATGTTGCAAATATGTAGCATACTTTTAGGCGCATGGTCGTTGTACACAATGAATGTTGGTTGTTGTACACAATGAATCCAACAGATGGTGTTAATTTACAAAATGTATCCTCCGAATATCTAAACTTGTTGCCACATCACATTATTATAAAAAAAAAATCAATCATTAGGGAATCAAGATTGCATAGTATAATAGCGAAACTGCATACTGAATTGTAATTAGAATTGTAACGCATCTCTTTCAGGATGTAAATCAGATGCATATGCATAATAATGTTCATCACCTAATCATATCATTTCATAGAATTCACCTTATATCTCCAGGTTATTCTGCAATCATTGGATTCGACGGAATCAAGCAGAGTTATTTATTTTTCAAATTACTATTTCGTAGAAAAACATGATTTTTGCAAAGGCTTTGGTGTTTTCCAAAGAATCAACTGAAGAGATAAAGAAAATTCGAATTTTAAAAAACCATCCACAAAAATACAAAAACACACTTGGAAAGTAAAGTTTTGGCCAAAACAAAAAAATTATTAATTGGATTGCAATTTGTATTGATTTTGAATGATTCTATTCCTTAATATACGAATCATGTGCGATGTAAACGTACAGTGGCTCAAAGCTTATTTGACCCATTCATAAGAAAGAGTAAATAAAAAAGTATAAAAAATATTTGTCTTAATATTAATATTTAGTAGCCCCCCTCCCCTTGTACTTTATAACAGTTTTAAGCCGGTTTGGATATGATTCCACCAATTTTTTTGTTTTTCTGTTGGTATTCCTGCCCATTCCTCAATTAAGGCAGTCTTTAGATCATTTTTGTTCGAAATTTCGCGTGTGCGAATGTTTGCGTCCAAAATTCACATTAAGATCTGGAGACTGAGCCGGCTGCTTCATAACGTGGGGACAATTATAAATTAGCCAAGTTTGAACAATTCCCAATTTATGTATCGGGTCATTGTCTTGGTAAAACCGGAAAGTGTCTCTTATTCCTAATTTGTCTGCACTTTGGAACAAGTTTTCCTTTAGAATGTTGAGATAGGCCATTTTATCCATTGCAGCTTTCCCCGTTCCGCTGCAGATTTACAGCCCCATGCCATGACATGGCCACCTCCGTGCTTGACTGTTGTCTTTAAGTGTTTGTCCTGCAGCTCTGTATTTGGCATACGCCATACATAAGATCAGACCCAAAAATATCAAATTTTGACTCATCAGCTAATATGACTTGCTCCCAAAATCTGGAATCCTTGGTAATGTGCTCCTTTGCGAATTAAAAACGGCAATCTCTATTTTTTTTTATTGATGAAAGGCTTTTTGCGTGCGACTCTTCCGAACACGCCGAATGGTTCCTGCGGAACAAGACTTACCTATCATATTTTCCATTTCACTAGCCAGTTTTGGTGCCGATAACTTGGGGTTTTGCTTAACTTTTTGTACAATATACCGTTCATCCGAAGCACTGAATATTTTGTTTGGAGCTTTTCTTCCTTTATTTTCAACACTATTCTCAGACATAAAACGTTGGATTATGGCTTAAACCGTGTCATCTGGAATATTAACAGTTTTGGATATTTTCCAACGGGTAAGCCCTTTCCTGTAATGATGAAGGATTATTTCACGCTGCTCAATTGTTGTGCGCTTTCCCATCGTCGTAACACGTAGGTTTTCCTTCATGAAAACTAACCAAAACTGATAATTCTATTTGCAATTGTAACAACTTAAGCTACGTGTACACGATTGCCAGGTCTGCAAATATTGCCGGATCTGTCAGCGAAAAATTTGTCTCGAATGGCTGGCAATCATATACACACCAAATTAATTTGCAGAAAAATTGTTTGGCTCCTAATTTGTAGACAAATATAAGCCAATTAATTTGAAGATATCTGGAAATCGTGTACTCGCAAGCTGACAACGGTGTACACACCAAACTAATTTACAGAAAAATTTGTTCATCAATCATTTTGAAGACAAATTAATTTGCAGATGTGGCAGTCGTGTGTACACAATATTCATTCGGAGATCACCAATTTTTTTTTTCATTTTCTGACATTTCTGCAAATGTCGGCCAATGAATAAATTTGCAGATGCAGTTTAAAGAACATTTGCAAATTTATTCATTGGCAGGCAAGTTTGGCAAAGATTCCAAGGTAAATTTTATGGTGCTTTTTGTATTTTAAAGAAAATGTAAATATGTGAACATTTATTTTCAGATTTTTAGATATGGATGAATACATTGAAGATGAAAATACAGAAACATTTCAGCCCATTGTGGTTGAGCCAGTTACCCGGTCGCCGCCGTAGGGTAAACGAAAGACGCTCACCTGCAAAATTGCTCGTGCGCATATTCGTATCTTTTTTTTTGAATATGTTGTCACCAAAGCTAAGAGTCAAATTGCTTGCAATTCATTCCCAAAAAATTGCTATACAGTTCTGGTTTCTCTGTTCGCAATTCGACCATCAATTTTGCGTTAAATCCCTCCTGCTCACGACGGGCCGACCAATCCTTCGTCCATACCCTACGACACATCTTGACATATGTATGTAGTTGCAATTGCTACGTTTTTGTCCATTTATCTTATTTTTTATATTTCACTTTTATTCAATGCAGCTTTACACTTTTCTGACAGTTGCAATGTGACAATGAGCTGAAAATTAATTTGCAGATCCAAAATTTTATTTGGTGTGTACACAGTTGCCAGAAAATCTACAAATGTTTGCAAATCTATTGCCAGCTATTTGGCCAAACTAGATTTGCCGGCATTGTCAGCCAAATATTTGGCAACAGATTTGCAGACATTTTGTAGATTTTCTGCAAACCGTCTACACAAAAATTGAAGTTTCAGCTCATTTTCAGACATTGTCAGACGTTTGCTGATCTGACAATGATTGTCAGACCTGGCAATCGTGTACACGTAGCTTTAGAGATAGACTAAACAAGGACCGTTATTCTCAATTTCGTGCGATTACAACTACCTGTTCATTGAACACAATGGGTCAATTAAGCTGTGGCAATGGAAAATTGAATTAATTTGTTTTCCTTAAGTAAAATATCTGAAGTCTTAAGCTAAAATTAATTAATAAAGTTAAGTTTCAATTTCTATTAAACTTTCTGTGTTTTTACTTTGATGATAATGTTTTTCGTTAAGGGGCAAATACAAAATGGTCAAATAAGCTGTCAGCCACTTATATAACCTAATCACTTTCCAAGTTGTTAAGAGGCTTGAAATGAATCGAATACGACATAAACATTATTTTAATTTGTTTAATACGAATATTAAATCAATACCAATAAAATGGAAGTGACAGCAATCCTCAAGACCTGCAACTTCCTTAAGGACATCGATTCAATTTCGTTTAACTCTTACAAATACCCTCACATACACAGTCAATGAATTTTCAATTATTCCCTGGTACATCCGAGACACAAGCCTGCTCCAGGTTTTGAATCCCCCTCGCTTAATCTTGCTTACCGTTATAAATATCAAATAACTATTTACCCAACGATTTATATCATTACAAATTAATTAACTGCCAATCTCCATCAGACACGTATTTATTATCTGCCGAAGAATCATCTGATGAATGTAAAACAATTCGGTTACTCATTTTATCCCACAGGACAACCAGCAAATTGTATTCGTTTTGCAGAAACTTTTCCGCCATCCTGTAGGAGGTAATACAGCAATTTGTTTCTTTTTTTTCCTTCTTTTCCAGGAGATAAGTTCATTTTTTTGTTCGGTGGTATTATGGGTTTGGAGTTTGCTTTTGGTTCTGCATTCAAGTCGGTTACAAGTCGGTGTCACCTTTGCTGGATCCGGATGTTTGTATGTTTTCAATGGGAACTAGATTGTAGATGATAGCGCGCGTTAATGACGCGACGACGTCGGCGGTAATAGTAGAGCTTCTCCGATTCACATGTGATGTCGTTTATTTAGCACTTGCAATGCGAAGTGCCTTCTTTCTTCGGGAAGAGTGTTGAATGGAGAAACGCTTTTACAGCATCCCCAGTTGATTAGAGGATTTACATTACCCGGGTAATCATTTAAGCTTTTCAGGATGATGATGATGAATTAGGTAAAGTGCTTTTAAGTTTGCTGAGGAAAATTCAATGATCCATTATAATTACTGCCACGTTGATAGGAAAACTGACTTTCCAGACAGTTTTAGAGAGAAGATGCCTGGTTTTCTGGTGTGTGTGCTGCATTAGGTTACAGTTCTTGTCAGGGAAGGATTCAATGACATCAATAAAACTGTTGAGCTTATGTAATTTTGGAGGAAATGTAATTTTTCCATATATTTGGCATCAGCTTGGTCTGTGTTCGGGCTTTTTAAAAATGTTAGAATGAGATACAAATACAAGCACCTGTGAGACTCTCAAAACATTCAAAACAGCCTTAGGAGTCAAAAACTAATTTTTGAATGAAAAAATAAAATAAAATGATTTTTCTTTGAAATAACAAACACTGAATTCATCTTTGTAACTTTTAACATTAGTTAGGCCGAAAAGTAACGTTTTTTTTACTAAGTCTATGAAAGGGATAAGAATCTTAACTCTGGTATGTCAAAAAGACATTAACTCCAACCATATATTGGCCAGACCTTTGCTTGTATTTAGAAGGACGACGTATATCAGGACGCTCGAAACCTGCATGGATGTTTGCAAGTTGATGAGGCCTGGACTTGTTGCTGTGCCGCCGTTTATGATGAAAATATGATGATTTCATAACACTTACTTGCAATACTTCAGGTGAACTTTTAAAATACATGCTAATAGAGTCGGAAAATTCATCAATTCAGTCCCTTGACCTTCATTTCCATAGAAACGGATCGCTTTTATTGTGTTCCTCAATTAGCCAAAACATTTTGCAGTATACAACAATGATGATGAAGTAAGAATCCAATTTTACAGAGGAAAATCGGAAAAAGCAAAAACAAGCAAGGAATTCATGCAACTCTGTTATTGAAAGAACCAATTTTTTGCATGACCAAAAATTAGAGCAAAAAATTCTGCAGTGTCCCAAAGGCAGTAAAATTTGTTGGTCATTTGTAAAAATTATTAAAAACTCCTCAACATCATTCCAACGCTCATTGAAAATAAAAACCAATTGTTTACTCTTCAGAGAAGGCAAACTTGCTCGCCACCCATTTCGCTGCCAGCTCCACGCTGCCTCACAGCAACGTTGCCCCTCCTGTACTTGAGAATGTAAATTTTTCCATGGGACAGATTTTTTTCCGCACTCGTACAGTAGCAAGAGTTCTCAAAGATCTCGATATACACAAATCCGCTGTCCCGGATGGTATTCCCCCGATTCTTCTGAAGAGGTGTTCTTCCACAGTGGCAAAGCCACTGCGTTAGCTTTTCCATCGCTTCTACTTTTCTGGAATCTTTCCTAGATGATGGAAAACCGCATTTTTCCAGCCTGTCCCTAAGAAAGGTGATCCATCCTCCCCCTCCTCCTACCGACCAATAGCACTAAGGTCATGGAAACGCTGATTAACCGTCAGCTAAAGGAATATCTCGAAGATCGAAAGCTGCTCCATGACCGTCAGTATGGCTTCCGCAACAACCGTTCCACTGGTGATCTGATATCATATCTCACCGAACAGTGGAACAAACCTTTACATCGCTTTGGTGAAATTAAGATTATTGTTCTTGATACATCCAAGGCATTTGATAGAGTTTGGCATGAAGCTTTGGGGATCGATAATACTCTTGTTCGTTGGATTATAAGCTATCTTCTGGACCGTTCAATACAAGTTGTATTGGACGGATTCAAGTCTGATTCCCATACAATAAATGCTGGTGTGCCCCAGGGCTCTGTTCTGTTTCCGACTCTTTCCCTCATTTTTATAAATGATCTTCTGTCTGTTACTTCTAATGCACTTAACGGTTTTGCTGACGACTCTACCCTCAGCTTTTCATATTCGTTCGATAATTCACGTCCTTCGCCTTCGGACGTACAATTGCAACGGTGCCGTATGTCAAGCTCATTAAACTCCGATTTATACAGCATTGTTAAGTAGGGTATTAGGAATCGTGTGGTGTTTAATGCGACGAAAACTCAATGCTGTCTTCTGTCGTTAAAGCTAAACACACCCCCATTGCCATTGTCCATGAATGGCACTTACATCAAAGAAACCGAAAAGCTCACAGTACTCGGTATGTCTGTCAACGACGACCTCCGTTGGAACGACCATATATTTGAGATCGCTAAGAATGCTGCAGTGGTTAGGTTTTCTGTATCGGTGTAAGAAGTATTTTTCCCCGTCTGATCTGGCTACAATTTATAAAGCGTTTATACGCCTTTAACTTGAGTATAACTCCCACCTCTGGGCAGGTGCTTTGCAACGGAAAAATCGCTTCACCTGCCTGATACAATACAAAATCGAGCGTTAAGATAGGAAATAGAACTGCCGCTGAAACGAAAACTGCCTCTCGAACACCGACGCAATGTTTCATGTCTTTCCTTCTTTTATCGTTTCTGTTACAAAAAATGTTCACTCGAGGTAGCCAGTTGCATTCCTCCCCTTAAAAGTTTCGCCCGTAATAACTGTCACGCAAGGAATGCTCATCAGTTCACCCTTGATCTCAATTTCGGACGTACCGTGAAATATAGGGATTCTGTTATTAGCCGAACAACACGAATTTGGAATAGTTTACCCGGCGGGATTTTCCCTTGCCATTTTGATCTGAAAGCATTCAAAACCTATGTTAATCGATGTCTCCTGTCATTCCCCTCCCTATCTTCCTAATGCCCGAGCATTGTGCTCTACATTAAAAGGGAAACAAATAATCCTTTATGGAGCGCGCTAGTTATATAAAAAAAAGAACAACTAATAATATTGCTGCTGTAGGCCGTAGTATTGAGAAAACCCCAGGTTTGTCGATTCCTAATCGATTTTTGGAATTAGGCATTCAACAAACGACATTACATCATATTTTGCATAAAAACTTAAGTCTTAAGGCTTTTAAAGTTCAGTGAACACAAGAACTCAAGCCGGTCGATCACCAGCAATGTCGTATGTTCGCTGATTGGGTCCTTGAAATGCATCAAAATGATCCGGATTTTCATCTGAAAATCATCTTCATTGATGAGGCTTTTTTCACCTCAGAGACTACGTTAATAATCAGAAATGTCACATTTGGGGCATGGAAAATGCAAGAATGATTGTTGAATAGCCTCTCCATCCTCAACGTGTAACTGTTTGGTGCGGTTTTTGGGCTGGCGTTATGATTGGACTTGGACCTTACTTATTCGAAAATTATGCCGGCCCCACTGTTATTGTGAATGGATTGCGCTACCGGGATATGATTAAAGATTTTGTATGGTTTGTTTTCAACACGTGCCACACAAGCAACGAAATAATCGCAATTTTGCATAAAAAGTTTCCCGACCGTGTTATTTCTTTAATACGTGATCACAATTTACCGCTGAGATCTCGTGATTTAACACCTTTAGACTTTTTTTTCTATGGAACCACGTGAAAGAGAAGGTCTATGCCACGACCACCGTCACGGCTGGCTCGGGCGTAGTCTAATCTAGAGGTCCAATTTTCGATGACTTTTTCCAACATTTGTGGCAATAACGCGCGAATGTTGTCCTCTAAGTGGTCAATCGTTTCGGGCTTTTCGGCGTAGACTAGCGACTTCACATATCCTCACAGAAAATAGTCAAGTGGCGTTAAATCGCACGATCTTGTAGGCCAACTCACGGTTCCGTAACGTGAAACTATGCGGTTACCAAACGTTTTCTTCAATAAATCAATTGTCATGGCTCTATAGCGGTCATCATTGACTGTAACGTTCTGGCCAGCATCGTTTTTAAAGAAGTACGGACCAATTATTCCACCAACCAATAAAGCCAAACAGTCAGTTTTTGTGGATGTAACGGTGTCTGAACATACACTTGAGGATTATTATCGCTCCAAAGATGTTTGGATGTTTGTTTATTGACCCATCCATTCAACCAAAAGTGAGCTTCATCGCTAAATAAAATTCGCTTATGAATATTGGGATCAACGGCAATCTTGTTTTGGGCCCTTTCACCGAATCTACACATTGCTAGGTGATCCTGTGGCTTGCACGACTTGGACTTTGTAAGCACTTTGTAAGCACGGTCTTCCTCTACGCTACGCTCTACAGCAGCAATGACTTCTTGTGTACGCACTGTACGACATCTCTGTGGATGCGTATTATCATTTAGAGTAACTGGGCGAACACAATGCAAAAACGGAGCTGGAATACGGAGCTGCATGCGTATTAGCTGTCAAACGAGGACGTACGTCCCAGCTTGCAACAGCCCACCATGGCGCTGTACAGTTTTTTGACATAAGTCAGATATCAGCCCATTTATTATATATATTGTTTACATCGTTTCTTTGTTTCTTCTTTTTTTGGCACAAAAACGAATTGAATGAACATTTTAAAAAATGTTAGGGTTGCTTTGGCATTTCTCGTTCGGGAAAGGAAATGCTAGCACGGACTAAAAACAAGAGTTTTTATACTCCCAATCATATTTTTCTTTTGTGGTAATGGATAATTTTTGATTGATTTTTTTTTTGGATAAAACAACGCAGTTTATATAGATATATGAAAGTATTGGAAATCGTGATAATCAAGATCAGTGTAAACATCAACGTACGCGTCTGTCCAAAAGAAGAATGAAGGTTCTCCTTTTTCGTTTTTTTTTGTGCTACAATTCCAACTAGATAGGTTTCCTTTCAAAATTCGAAACAAAAAAGAAAACAGTCAGCCGTTCTTCATGTGTCTCATCATCGCTGTTTCCATATGTTCTACAATCAATTTTTAAATTTCTTATTTTTACACCATGTCAAACATTTTCTTTTTCAAACGAGAAACATCAAAGCTCAGCCCTTACAATATTAAAATTTTACATTCTTCTATTCGTTACTTTTTTTCCTACTGATATACATCTTTTACCATTTTTGTAAAAATCAGAATGAAAAAACTACCGAAAATAGGAATGATATAAACGAACCTTATCAAAGATCTTTCAAAAAGAACGCACCACTGTTGTGTTCCATTTGTTTCTTTGTGAAATGTCAAAAAACTGCACGTCTTTATTAAAAATTAACCAACCACTCCGTCTCCGTATTGCAGCCCCGTCTGCAGCTGCGTCCCATTGTGTTCGCAACATTGAATTTGTTGATCAATAAATAAATTTAAACTATACAAAAATGTTTTTTTTTTAAATATATTTTCGTTTAATTTTATTTTTATTTTATCAAATAATTTTACAACTTTAATTTATATGAACTCTGCGACGCGTTTCGGAACTATGATTCCATCTTCAGGCGCAATATATGAATATAAATTTAATTTGTTGTGTCTGCTCTCTCTGCTGCTTAGCCGCTGTTGTTGGTGTTGTTATTGTTATTTATTATTATATTTGTCTTTTTCTGTTTAGTAATCCATAATTTAATGCTGTGTCATATAATCCATTCGTCTTAAAAATTAATTTGTCATTAAGAATGTTGTCCTTTTCTATTTTGTTGGCTTTGTAAATTTCGAATTCCTCTAGTGCGTCCAAAAGCCTCAACATTTTTGACATCTGATCCAGCTCCAGCTCCGTCTTCCTTTCCAGCTCATTGTGTTCAACTAGTAAACGTGGTGCGGAAACGTTCCATAGTTAATCGAATTAATTGCTCTGATGCACGATTATGTTGACCGTAAAATGGACGTAGTGCGCGATACATATTTCTAACAGAACCATGATTTTCAAAATAAATTTGCACAATTTGGAAGCGTTGTTCAGGCATCAGTCTATTCATGTTGAAATATCAAACCAAACTAAAAATAAATCATTTGACAGCTGACAAAATGGCCGCCAGTTAAAATAGTGTTGCCAACTTAAAGTTCTATACCCTTTATTATAGTATACAACACTTTATAGCAGTAAATCAACTTTTCATTAGTTTCTAACTGTCTTCTTTTTATTTGAAAATAACTTAATTAACAAATACCTTTCACAGTTTTCCTTAGTTTAAAGTTGCTCGACATAATCGACATACGAAATAAAAATAACACATGATTCATAAATAGACCGCTACAAATATCAAAATTAAAAAAATAACTAACAGTATGACTAAAAGAATAATTTTTTTCTGAAAAATAAAACAAAAAACAATTAATTTAAATTAAAATTTCATTTTACGTGCATACTTTCAGGGTCTTTTTCTTAAGGACGTGTGCATGTTCGAGTTCATCAGCCCCTTTGTCTATGTGCAAGGATGCTTGCTGAGCATGATACTCAACCAGCTGAATAGTTTCACTCTATAAATCAAAAATAATTGCACTTTGTTCCATGTCCAAAACATTCCAACAACAACAAACCTGCTCTAATACTAAGTTCTGAATTCGCAGGAACAATGCATGAACGTCTTCCAATGACTTCTCGAGTTTCTTCAGCTCAGAAAATCTATCCATCAAGTCCCGCAGGGTTCTTCTCTCCTTTTCGGTTTCTTCTAAAATCTAAATTACTAAAATTTAACTTTTCTTACTTTTGAACTTGAACAATACAAAAACAAAAAAAACAAACGAAATGATTTAACAAAAAAAGGAATTTTCACACAAAATAAACTCAACTTACATTTCCCACGAAAAGCGAAGTTGTTTTATTGGCAATTAGTTCCTCGACTTCCTCTTCCGTTGAGTTAAAGTTCACTGGAGATTGTATGGAAAAAAGGAGGAAAGATAAATTTGTGGTTCGGTTGGGTGTAATTAGGTCACGTACTTATTTTGGAATGCAATTGCAGGTTCTTTTTGAGTTTATCCTCGTAGGACTGCAGGAAAGCTTCGTTTCGAGTCCAAATGTTGATATAGGATTGGTGGAGTCCGTAAAATAGTGTTCGTTTCATTCTGGCTTCCAGACAGTAGTCGTCCTCAGGTGGCAGGTTTGTTTTGAAGTCCTTGAATTTTGTCATAAGGTGTGTGCCGATTTTAAGGTTTTCATTGCGGAGTTCTTCAAGTTCTTTTTCTGGGAAAATATATTTTTTTTTCATATAAAGAAAGGAATTAGAATTTATAAATTTATTGAGCTTACCGTTGAAGTTGCGAATATTTATTGTTTGCACCATCCGGTTCATAGTTTCCAGGTTGGAGACTATGGTACCCAAAAGGGTACGTATCTCCGTATACTAAGTAACAAAAAATAAAAAAATTAAAAAAAAATAGAATTAACAAAATTTTGTGTAAGTGTAAGACGAGTTGTAACCTTTAACCTAATCTCAAATAATTTTTCTAGAAAAAAGGTTTCCAAAAAAATCGCGTTTTGACGACAGTGGTTTAGTTAGTAAATATAATAAAAGGCACGACTGGGTCGCACGTACTTGCTCCCGTGTGCTAATCCTTTTTAGGTGTAGGCGTCTTTTTGACAACGATTTAATTTTAATGTTTTTTTGGCGTGCAACTTCCTTAGAATCGTTGTGCTTTGAAGCTCGAACGAACATCCGTCACGATAAAGGGATAAACACATAAATATATAGGATTGTTAGCTTTTGCAGTTTTTTTAGTGTATTATCTTTCCACTTGTTGTTTAGTGCTTATAATATAATTTGCTAATAGAAAGATATATATATATATTCAGTTTAATTTTCGTTTTGGTATGGAAAAAATTGAACAACTGGCATAAAGATTCGTGGGAATCAGCAGTAGGGCAATAATGCTAGGTATAGATACTTATATAGGTCCCAATAACAATAATTTACTTTTTGAAATCAAATTAATTAAAATAGCTGAATTATGTTTGATGGATCGATAAACGTATGATGTGGGTAGGTATTAATGGAATTTATTAAGGATATTATTTACCTATAATAAGGTTGGAAGGAAGGTAGGTACTAAATATAAGATACACGTTCCAACTACTGTTAAGCCAGTAGGTATATCGACAATATTAAAAGTTAACACAGTGGTTTTGTTTGTTTATAGGAAGGTGTAAACTTTTGTTTTCTCGATTGAAATATTTGCATTCAGTAGTAATCGAATAGTTTTTTTTATTTGTTAGTTGTTTTTGTGTGTTTATCAAAGGCTTCCTTATTTATTCTGTGCTTTTATGATGATGAAAAATACTTTAAAATACGTAAGTATGTATGTAATGTAGGTTGTCACTTTCTTTTATTTGACTAATGGCTTGGCTAGGGCTTAGCCGAGCAATATGAAAAAATAAAAAAAATTATGAATTCAAAAAAACACTACTCATAACGTTTTTTGGAAAAAATGTTGTAAGCCATCTTATTTCTTTTGCTGTTTTCTATTTTATGAATTTTTCACTTCAAAATCGTTCGACCAGTTTTTTCAAAAAGATGTTTTTTTTGAAAAACTTTTCGAAAACATATTTTAAATTTTTTTTTAGTATGTCAATTTTAAGAAATCTATAGTTTATACTAGGAGAAAAATTTTAAAAAAAATCTATAGATCCGTTTTCAAAATATTCAAAAAACAAAATATTTGTTTAAAAAAATTATTAAAATTTAAAAAAAATGTTTTTGAAAATTTTGATAAGCAATATTATTTAAATCATAAAACACTACATATCTTGAAAATTTCATCAAAATCCGTTAATTAGTTAACGAGAAAGTCTGATTTTAAAAAACCGGTCATATGGGAGGTACCGTTATAAAATTTTTTTCTGAAAAATCCATTAAAATTAAAAGATAGATTTTGCACAGAAAACATCATTATGAAAGTTTAATCAAAATCGTAGGAGCCGTTTTCGAGAAAAATAAGTTTTTTAATAAAAGTTATTTGGCAGGTACCGTTAGTTTTGGAGCTAGAATGCCAATTCCAAAAACTGTCGGGTAGAGCACTCTAAAAATACTATATACCAAGTTTGAATCAAATCGGCCCAACCGTTTAGGCTGTAGATATCGATACGGACAGACAGACAGACAGACAGACAGACAGACGGACGGAATTTCCGGACCCACTTTTTTTGACTTCTCTATCACCGTAATATCATGTTTGATTGTTAGAATTTTTTTTTTTTTTTTTTTACGAATGCATAACTTGCCTTATAGTCCCTATAATCGCAAGTAAAAAATAAATAAATTTATTGGCGCGACAGCTCCTGAAGGAGGCAGGGACAAATTTTACTCTTGGAGGTTTTGTCAGTTCCTCGCAAGAGGCATACCCCGGAAAAGAAGGTGGCTATTAGCGGAATTCGAACCCAGGCTCATTTTCTTAGCAGTCCAACACTAAGTCACGGGTCACTGCACAGTGGTTTAGTAGAAATGGAATTTGCTGGCTAACCTATACATTGTGAGTTCGATACCCTAATTTTGTGTCTAAGAACCGAATTTTATCCTATCCTTCTAATTCTTCCCTATTGTCGTACAGCATTCAGTTAGCATTCAAAAGGCAATTTGCATTACAGACACAGAGCTAAAATATTATGTAATGCCTGGCAGCATAAAAACAAATAACGCTCTGTGAAAGGCTATTAAATGTGTAAGCGATGAAGTATGGGCTAAGCGTATGCAGGTATTAGGGAAGACCTGTTCGCTCAAAACCACGAGGAACGTTTAAAACCTTCGGACGGACCCGATAATATTCAATGAACATCTGAAAGTTTCTAACTTTGAAATATCACATTGTCAGAACCTCCGCCGCAATAAGAAAGCAAAATAAAACAAAGCTTAGCCTAAGGAAGGTTGACAAAGTAATTATAGTTCCAAATTCGGGAAATCTTAAAAGCCAATATCGTTATTATACTCTGTTCAATTTACATATATTTTCAATACAGGGAAGATAGGATATTTGCCTTTCACTCCTACTGTTATGGATTTCAATAAGCTATCTCCATTTTAAAGCTCTCAAATGGTTGCCATACTGGGCAACTGTTTATTCAAGTTTTATGAAAACAGAAAAATGTAGACTAAATCTAGAGAAAATAAAATTAAATTAAATCTATCTTTACCTACATCTTTATCTACATCTTCCTGAATAACAATTTTAATTGTAATCGGATAGCCAGTTTCCGAGGTACCGTTATTATATTTTTTACTTATATTTTTTGTTCACCAAAATATAAGCCACACCTCCAAAAGTACATATAGATTTATTTTTCATACAAATCCTTGGAGCCCTTGTCGAGTAAAATAAGCTTTAACTTAACGGTTATATGACAGGTAACGTTAATATTTGAGCTAAAAAAAAATGTCAAAATAATTTTATGTTATAAATTTGAAGACGACCGACCAAGCCGTTCAGGCTGTAGTCCAAAATACATCCGTACAGACAGACAAACCTAATTTTCCAGTAACTCAAATAAACTCAGTTATAATGTGATGTTTGATTATTATCTCAATTTATTTTTGTGTACAAATGCATAGCTTGCATTAAAGTACCTATAATCTAAAGTAAAAAAAAAATTGCCAACAAATAAAAACGAAAAGATGTAAGCAAAAAAAACATAGCGACAACACCTTCTTCTTTAAACTTTAAATATGCTCTCATTCGCTCTAAGAAAGCTTTAATTCTTGAACTTTTATAACAAAAACCCAAGAAAAAGGTATTATAATTTCCATTAATTGCGAATGGTAACTCTGCAGTAGAGCTTTTTTTAAAATAAACACAACAAACGAGAGGCAAATTGAAAATCAGTCTCTTGTCTCTTCGCGTTCGCAGCCGGGGAGCAGGCAGGTCTTGGTGGAATGTACGTGGGTTAAATTAAATATTACAACAACAATTTCAATGTATTTCAGGATTCTCTTTTATATTGAACAGAGTATACCATATATTTCCTGTTTTTTAAAGAAAGATTTAGCCCCTTCTTCCAAGTATAGCAGAAAAACAGCTCATTCCTGAGCATCAGTTTGGTTTTAGAAATAACCATTTATTTAATAGATAAGGTACATTAATCGTATACCTCTTTATGTACATCCTTGTATATATTTTTATATCAACAACATTAAAATTTGAAAGGCTTGACTGATTTTGAAAACATTTTGTGTGCATGTAAACATGATTACGTTTGTGGTTCTTAGCTATAATTGGACCTAATATGTGGCGCTTTCATCGGTATTCAGAAAATCTATGATAAACACGAGCAACGCCCGGTGGGTCAGCTAGTAGAGAATAATAAACAATATTGAGAAGTAAGTAAGTTCTGGTACGACGGCTTAAGAGATAAATTAAGGAACAAATATGTTAAATTCTGGAATCCAACTTTTTGAGTGATTGGAATTTTCGGAATTAAAACAAAAAAATCTGGTGTTACCCAAGCATGTTTCCAGGCGTCGCATTTTTCATACTTTCTATTCGAGATATAACTCAAGAATATAGATAAAGTCAAGATAGCCACATTTGCTTTGTATAACATCATGCAAAACCAAATTATTAATCAGAACATCAACCGAAAAACATTTAGTAAAATAACGAACTGAATGAAAAACATTGTTCTAAGATCTAAGCGAGTATAAATGTGCCGATCAATATTAACGGTCAATCAAAAAATATGGCAACTCTTGATGGATGCTTAAATGAAAGACATATTCTAAGAAGAAACGAGAAAGACTCGATAATAAATTACGAGTATCGAACTAGCTTCTTAGAATAAATTCCAATCTAAGTACCTACATATGAACATACATACATATAACAAACTGCTTATCTTAAAGCAAGTTCTAGTATTAGGTTGCTGTATACAACCTTGGGGTTGGGGTTTTGCAGTTTTTTAGAATTTATTAATATACATGTGAATATAAGATTTAAAATAATTTGTTTGATTAGTTTTCAAATTATTAAATTTAAATTAATTTAAAAAATTCAAAAAATAATTTTAATAAGAAAAAAGTTATTAAAATTTTTTATATGCAGAATTAATTAGTTCTTCTCAAATACAAAATTTGACAGAAATCCAAAGAGCCGTTACTGAGAAAATCAAAAATTTAAAAACCATTATATAAAAGGTACCGTTTAACAGACTTTTCCCGAAAATTTGGTTCTATACAGATGATAGCCAATACGAGCAAAAACAATTCTCAAACATTTTCATCAAAATCGTTGGAGCCGTTTTCGAGAAAAATAAGCTTTTCCTAAACGGTCATATGGCAGGTACCGTTATTTTTAGACCTAAAAATAAAATTTCAATTTTCCGTCTGGGGAATGCCAAAATAATCACACACGCCAAGTTTGAAGATAATCTCTTAAGCCAATTAGGCTGCAGCTCGTTATACATACTGACAGACAGGCATTTTTTGTCGATCATTTTTTAGACTTCTCTATGATCGTAATGTCCTGTTTCATTGTTATCTCAATTTTTTTTATATTCACGCGTCCCAAACTTGCCCTATAGTCCCTATAATCGCAAGTAAAAAGTTTATGTGGTTGAATTTACAAATTAAAAATTCCTAGTTCCTGCCTCATATACAGATTTGATAAATTTCAAAAATAAATCTTATCCCGAAAACTCTTGAATTTGGAGGGAACATTGCAGGTCCCTGCTTATCCTGCTTACCTACCGGCACAAGGGAATGATTGACAGTGAAAGTCACTAGACCTTGGCCTCCTCTTCTAGGGCAATTGCCGCAATTTTGTTATTGTTTTCAACGAATCTAGCGAAAGTGATGAATCGCTAAATAAACAAATATTTTGTTTAATTCAGACAAACATGGCCATAACAACAATACCCGTAGTCCGTAGAACTGTTTTGTTTTTGTTTCGGCAAGATGATTTGCACAGCTTTCAAATCAGGTTTTTTTTTTACCGAAAATGCAATAATTGATTGCTTATAACCAGTTTTAAGCTTCTAAGACGTGATCTTTTCATTTAACAAATTCAATTTTCTACCGAAAACAGAATTAACAAAAAATGTATCTAATAGATTGAGTCACGTTCCACTTCATATTTTGCCACCTCTAACTACTTTTATCTCAAAGTTATATACTTTAGTTAGCCCACTTGTCATCCCTACTGTCACATAACCGGCCCTATGTTGTTTCCACTGGCCACTTTAATTGTTTCAACACAGAGCGCAGCAATTAAGTTGCATGCGCCTTCAAGATGATCACCTTGTCATAAATTTCACTTATTAAAAAAAAAAAAAAAAAACATTATAAAACCATAATTTTAGTATCGGTGCAACATTTCTTACTCAATCTTTAAACATTTTCACTTAATCATCTAACACATTTGTCAGCTGCGAACGATAGCTTAAAACTTAGTCTCTAGCGAAAAGGCGGGTATCTGTATCTATGCATTTGTATCTTTGAATATATTTAATTGAATTTCGTTATATAATTACCGGATTGAGAATTGCATCGACGTTGGTGCTGAGCTCAGTCATAGCCACAACTTGGTCCAGCGATCCGTTCGAGGTTTGAAGCGACCTCTGTAAGGGAATTTTTTTTCATAAATAATTATCGTTGTAATTATCGAAGCCAGCCCCGTTAGATCGTATTCGTATCGTTTGCACATTGATAAGATACAAAGCAGAATAAGCGATACATAGGTACCTACACTGGCGGCTCGGAGTGAGCTTTCGGTCGCTTACCTGCAATAGATCGGGTAACCTGTCCCGAACCATTTTGACACTTCTGAGATAGGGTTGCAACAAATATGAGTGTGGTAGGTGCTTCAAATGTAGGTTTCCATTCGTTGCACTTTCAGTAGGAATTCATCACTCCGGAATGACCTAAATTCTTTGGCGCTACGATTTTCCGTGATTGCACGAACACAAATAGATACTTTATTGGGAACAACAGTAATTCGTTTGTTTTCTCACCGAAGTCGAGATAAGCGAACACCGAAGGTAAACCTTTATCTCAGCCAACAAACTGCTGATAGTAAGTTGTTCTTTTGCCCCGAAAGATATGGCAAGCTTTTGGAGACTTCTCTCTCAAGTCTAGATCACACACACCAGGTACGACGAAGATACAAGTATCTTTCGATTCGTCACGCTGTCAAATATGTGTTTTAATTAATTCGGCCGTACACATCCGCTTGGTTTACAATGCAAATAATAATTACGCACAGCACTCGAAAATGTTTAGTGTGTTGTATTGTTGTAGATACTTTTGATCTACTTAGGGTTGATATCGGTGTTGTCGCCGCCAACTCTTAGAATAGTTAGAGCGTCTTGAAAACGAGCTTTTGTCACGATCGCACTTCAAGTAATGTACTAACGGGAAAGAACTTAATTGAAATGGAAATGGAATGACAAACGCTGCGCTGCCCAGCCAGCTATTCGATTCGATTCATTTGCACATTTTGCCTCGGGATTCGGTTTCGGTTTTATTTATTTTTTCTTCAATTATTTCGTTTTCTTAATTTAATTTAAATACAGAACGCGACTTGGACTGGATGTGGATGTGTTGATTTGTTGTCGAAACATGCAGACAAACAGACTGATGCATCTGACAGATACAAAAGTAAATAAATCAAATAAATAACAATTGATTTGGTTCTACAACTTGATCACAATGATCTGTGTCTTCTGCTGCAAGCGATAGTTGGGGATGTTGATTCATCTTTTGTTATCGGCTTGATGGGGTTCATCGGTCTGTCGACCTTTTGAAGAAGTTGTGCACACAGAATATACCTTTTGTTAGCCTAGTTATCGGCTGGAAATATGAACTTCTAATGCTTTTCGTCAATTTTCAAGTTTTTAGCTTGATGAGTTAGCAAGGTACAAAGCTCTAGAAGCTAGCTCTACGCTAGCTTATCTTTATTGGTTTATTCTAAGCAAATATAGGATTAGGCGAATTAGTGTTCCTACATGAAGCAAAGTTTGTTTTGGTGGAAAGGCCGTAAAAAGCTATTTTGAATCAATAATTGAACAAAGTCCAAGATTAGTGCTGAGTCCTCTACTTAGTTGTTTTCAAATTTTATTTTTCTTACAGCGTAGTATATAGAGTTTGTAAACCTTCAATTCAATTAACTTAGTCTGGTCCTGGACTAAACCTCTTTCTTGACAAAGGTACTCACTGTCAACTTGAGGTACCAAACGCCAATTTTTGGTGGGCTTAAAGGCCGTACAAATCTATATTGAATCATTTTTTTTCAGTTTATTGTAGTTTCTTGTATGCAGTTTGAAAAAACGTAAAATGTATAAGAAGTTCAATAAAAACCGTAAAAAACATAACATATTTTGTTCTGCATTGAACATATAATTTATGTATTTCAATTTTAATGAACAAAAAACGAAATAGAAGCTCCGAAAGAAAAACTGTGGACAAATTTCGGCTCATAATAATAACAGCCGTTTTTTTTTAACTTTACGATTTTTTTAATTATTTTAAAATCAGATAGTTCGGGCTACTTATAGACGACATATCTATCGACACCTTTAACAGGAAACGGAACTGGTCCTCCTTATCTACAAAAAATTTGGTTGTCTGTAAAGTCGGTTTACGGACGATAATTTTACGTGATAACGTCATAAGAAAACACTAATGACACCAACACCAACATACAATTCCACTTATCACTTCAAAAAAAATCTAGTACTAAATATACGACTAAGTACTAAATCTAGTATCAATTCAAGTACCAAAAATACAATAGTTTAAATTCTAGTACTAAGTACTAAAAATCTAGTACCAAAAATACTATTGTACTAAAACCTAGTACCAATCGGCACCAGTTTTTACTTACGATTGTAGGCACTAAAAGGCAAGTTATGGATTCGTTAAAAAAAATCTAACAATCAAACATGATATTACGATAATAGAGATGTTGAAAAAGTGGGCCCTAAAATTCCATCCGTCTGTCTGTCTGTCTGTCTGCCTCTACAGCCTAAGCGGATAGGCCGATTCGCTTCAAACTTGGTATTTAGTATTTATTAGGTAGTATCGGTACTTGCCGTACAATTTTTTACAAAAAGTTTGATTTTCTCGAAAACGGCTCTAACGATTTTGATAAAACTTTCAGAGTGTTAGTTTTTTACAACAATACATCTTTCAGTTGAATGATTTTTTTTCGAAATTTGTTCTATAACGGTACCTCTCAAATAACCGGTTTTCTCAAATGCGGTTTTATCGTAAACTATTATCCCGACTTCAACAAAATTTTGCACACAGAAAGTTGTTTATAATTCAATCAAATTTCGATTTTTTTAAATTTTAAAAAAATGGTTTTCGAATTATTTTTTTAAAATGGGTGGATTGAATTTTTTTAAATAATTTTCCCAGATGAAAACTATAGATTTCCTTATAATGACATACTAGAAAAAAATTTTAAATATTTTTTCGAAAACGAAAAACGACTTTTTAAAAAAACTGGTCTTACGATTTTCAATTTTTTTTTTCCTCGATAGACATTTAGTTTTCAAATTTTATTGCATACTTAGTTTTTCCGAGGAAACTCTTAAACTAATTAAAAAATTGAAAGAATTTTCGAAAAAAAATATTTTTTTATTTTATTAGACGTCTGGTTTTCAATCTGGCAATACTTTTTTCGGAGTTGGTCTTTTTGACAGCTGTCACTTGATTTATGCTCAGTTTGGTTTGCCATTTTATAATGAATGACTTACTCCAGAACAAGTTTGCAAATTGTGCAAATTTATTACCAAACTAATGGTGCGTTTCGGTGGAGCAGAGTATCGAAGAAGACCCGAATGAGTCCATCCGCCATCGCGCGCAACAATTGGAGATGTGCCCATCCACTTTATGGAAGATATTGCGGAAGGATCTTGGTTTGCAAGCTTACAAAATCCAACTCGTGCAAGAATTGAAGCCGAACGACCTTCAAGCGCGTCAAAAAATTACTCGTTTAAAATCTAACTTCAATAGAAGTTATATCACTAAGCATATGAATCCTAAACAGACTACTGGACTGGAATCTCAACATGGAAGAAAGAATCCAGATAGACATCTGTATAAGAATACTTGGGAAAACCTAATAGCCTAGTCTCAAGACTATCATGTGGATGTACACAGCAATAATAAGACCGATACCTTATTATCGATACGACTATTTGGTCTGGTGGCAAGCGAAAGCACTTACTTGCTCACAGAATCCAATAAAATTGGAAAATTATTAAAGGAACTTCAAAGTTCTTTTTCGATTTTCTGATTTTTGATTGTTTGAAAAAATACATAAAATAGTTTTTAGTGAAAAAATTTAAACGCCATTTTATTTAGTTAAAAAAATGTTAAAAAGTTTGATTTTTTTTTTAAATCGAAGGATCGTTATATAAAACACTTTTTGATTAACAACTTTTTTCAAAAGTTAAAAAAAAATAATTTAACAATTAAAAATTTAAGCAAAATCAATTGCACGACTGGATCGCACGTACTTGCTCATATGTGCCATCACATTGTTGAATAAAATTTAAGAAAATTAAAGTTAACATCAAAGCATTTATTCGATTCTTGTGATTTTTGATTCTTCGAATAAAGTACGTTAAATTGTATTGAGTGAAATAATTTAAACGCCATTTTGTATCTTTAAAAAATATTAACAAGTGTGATTTTTTTCAAAATCGTAGGAGCAGTTTTTAAATAAAACGGTTAATTTTTAACAACTTTTTTTAAAACTTAAAATAAATTATTTAACAATACAAAATTAACATTCATTTAAAAACAAAATCTTAAAAAAAAATTAATTATTAAAAATACAAAAAAAAAAACGTTTAAAAAAATAATGGGAAATTATTTAGACTGTCTACATCTTCTTGGATATCGATTTTGATAATAATCGGATCGCCAGTTTTCGAGAAAGTCGACGAAAAAAACCGGTCCTATGGGAGGTACCGTTTTTCGCCACCATATAATTTTTTTCTTCATCAAAATATAATGCTTACCTACAATAATTTTTTTTTCATAAAAATTCTTGGAGCCGTTTTCGAGAAAAATAAGCTTTTCATAACGGTTCTATGACAGGTACCGTTAATTTTTGAGCTAAAAAAAATTGAAAAAAATTCCTCTGTAGAATGTCAAAATAACCTTAATTTCTAAATTTAAAGATAATTTGCCCAACCGTTTAGGCTACAGTCCAAAATACATCCGTACAGACAGACAGACAGACAGACGGACAGAATTTTGCCAGTAACTCAAATTTGTTTCTCTATCATCGTAATGTCATGTTTGATTGGTATCTCAAATTTTTTTTACACTAGCTGTTAACCGCGACCTCGTCCGCACCTAAAATTTATCAAAAACTGTTTACTCAATTCGCAAAGTTTATATTGTATGGTGTGGTTTTGAGTCAAATCGTTCTAAAATAATAATTTACGAAAAATAAGCAAACCCATCGCCACCTACGGGTAATTCAAATAGCTTAAGTTATTCCTTTCAAAATAAGCTCCCTGCCTGTGAAAGTCCCGTCAAAATCGGTCCATAAATAAGAATTTTCCAGAAAAAACGACACCATCGCCACCTAGTGATTAATTAACATAGCCTATGTTCTTCTTTAGGATATCAGCTACCTGCCAGTGGAAGTCCCGTCAAAATCGTTGTAGCCGTTCCCGAGATTACCCGGAACAAACAGACAGAGAGACAGACAGACAAAAAAATATTAAATGGTGTTTTTGTTATAAGTACTGTATATCCTTTCGTATACATCAAGTAAAAAGCTGTTATTTTGATTTTAAAAACAAAACAGACACTTAATTTTTATTTATGTGTATAGATAATCGCAAGTAAAAAAATTTTACCACATCACGCAAAATGACGGATACGTATGTATGTATATACTTACTTATATTTGTTTTTGTTTTAAAACCGATTTCTACTTTAAAACCGATGGCGTAGTTGTCCGAAAGTCCGCGACAGTAAAATGTGGTCAATAAATTCGTTATTTAAATAATAATGAATCTTTAAATGTAGGTTTGTGTGTCATAAAAATGGACCGCTTAAGCGCACCTCGAGACCTTCTCATGTAGAGGGCGCTTAAAACAGAAAAAAAAATTATTTGCTCGTCGTTGATATTTGGTGGGTTACTTAATAATAATGTCAAAAAAGTAACGCTTACAACCGTTTAGCGGAATAAAATACCGCTTACAAGCGCTCAAAAGTGCAAAAATTAGACTAACATTACTATCTAATCCAGAAAATGAAGAGGTTTTACCCTACAAGAGCTCGGGTAGTTCTAAAGTGCGATAACTTCGTAACCGTTGAATTAGGCTCTAAGTGCCATTGGAGTCGATAGGTAGTTTTAGACGGAAAAAGGTCGGAACTTAATAAAATTTTGGGATGCTCTTAAGGGATGGTCAATTAAGATTTTCTCAAGTTTTGGACTCCTAGAACCTGTGTGAAAACAGGAGGAGGGGAGGGGGGCAAAACTGAAATTTTTTGTTAACCTTTCTTATGTTTTCCATAAATAACTTTTTACTTGCGATTATAGGTACTATAATACAAGTTATGCATTCGTGCAGATTGAAAATTTCTAGATAGCAATCAAACATGACATTACGATGATAGAGAAACATATTTGAGTTACTGGCAAAATTCTATCCATCTGTCTGTCTGTCTGTTCGGATGTATTTTGGACTGCAGCCTAAACGGTTGCGCCAATCGTCTTCAAATTTTGAACTTAAGGTTATTTTGACATTCTACAGAGGAGTTTTTTCAAGTTTTTTTTTAGCTCAAAAATTAACGGTACCTGTCATTTAACCGTTATGTAAAAGCTTATTTTTCTCGAAAACAGCTTCAAGAATTTTTATTAAAAAAAATCAGTGTACTACTTACTGTAGGTATGCATTTTATTTTGGTGAAACAAAAATTAATATGGTGGGCAAAACGGTACCTCCCATAGGACCGGTTTTTTTATCTTCGACTTTTTCGAAAACTGGTGATCCGATTACAATCAAAATTGATATTCCAGAAGATATGGGTAGCTTGAGTAATTTTGCATACATTTTTTTTCGAAAACTTTTTTTTGTATTTTTAATAATTTTTTTAAAATTTTTTTTTTTGAAAAATCAATGGGTAAATGAATTTTTTTTAAATTTTGTTTTTAAATGAACGTTATTTTTGTGCTTAAGTTTGTATCCTTGAATTATTTTTTTTCATTTTTTTTTTAAAGTTGTTAAAAAAACCGTTTTATTTATAAACGGCTCAAACGATTTTGAAAAAAAAATTTCACACTTTTTCACATTTTTTTTAAAGAAATAAAATGGCGTTTAAATTTTTCCTCTGAAAACTATTTTACGTACTTTTTTCAAACAATCAAAAGCCAGAAAAATCGAATATAATCTTTGGAGTTCTCTTAATATTTTTCAAATTTTATTCCAAGCTGTGACCGCAGCAAGTACGTGCGATCCAGTCGTGCAATTTATTTTTCTTTGTAGAATATTACATTTCCAACAATTTAGACCATTCAAAAAAGTTTGTATCCTAAGATGTTATCGAGATATGGCGCTTCGAAAAAAGGTAATTTTTTTAAATTTTGAAAAAAATTAAAAAAAAAAGCAAAATGTCGCCTTAATTTTTCTGTTATACCCGAATCATGGGAGAGGTTGGTGTATTTATGAGGCCTGGTCGAAATCTCCAACGTTCAACACGGTCAAAATCCACTGCCACCCTCACCATCCCCCACCCAACATAAATTCAAAAAAGCGGGGTTTGCGGCATTCAGAGGCAACATTGCATTCATCATCAAGCCAGTGACAGTGACTCCAATCTCTGCTGCTACTGCCAAAAATGGTGTCAGCTGTAATAATGACTTTTTTTTCATACACACCCTAGAAATGTAACTCAGTTCAAGGTGTAAACGAAACTATGGAACCGATAAAAATGTTGAACTATAGCCTAAACCAAAAGGTAAGTTTAAGCTCCCACTGTAAAAATGGACCTAACTGCCTCAAGTAGGATTTCTCAATATGAATTTTCTGATGTTTTGCGAGGCAACTAGGAAGTTGCCTTCTTCCAAAATAGTAAGCTTGATAATATGTCGTTTGGAATGCTAGTTGTTGCTAAGTTTAATTCAGCTGTATTTAGTTGGAATACGACTTGGACCAGAACCAAGGCGCAGGCTCCCTATACGTGGCCCTTTTTTCTTTGAATTAATAAAATTACAAAAGCAACACCATTTATATTAATTGTTTTTCAAAAATAATTTATCTGCGAAAATGGCAAACACAATAAATAAACTTCCAGAAAGATACATCGAGCATAGCGGAAGGATTAATCTTTGTTTGTCGTTATACCCAGCCAGGTCGGGATAATGGGCCAACCTTTTTCGGTTAAGTAAGACAAATTGAGATGTTGAATGTCTTTTTGATGATGCTTCCGAATAGTTTTGTCGCATTTACAATTTAAAATGATATTAATGGTGTGGTTTGTTGAAAATTTAATAAAACTAAAAGTAATTTCTGTTTTGGCAAGTAAGATAAATGGAAATGTTTGGAGTTCCAGTGGTGTTAATCCTGAAAATGTGGTTCAAAAATGAATCAATATAATTTTTATACAACCTGAGAAGATGGCTTCTTTTCGGAATTATGAGCAAATAAGACTCTTGAGGATAATATGCATGAGCAATTAGGAAGTTTGTGCAACCCAATTGTGTGCCGATTTTTGTATTTCTATTGTCCTCTTGTTGATAAAATTAATTTCGTATTCTGTCACTTCTAATACCACTCACTTGAAAGCCCTCCCCACTTGACGTCAACACTCGAGTGTCCTGTCACTCGGCCAATAGCTGGAAAATCACAATTCGCAACATACAGTGTCCTGTCCACATGTTGGCCAGAGCACAGCACAAGCAGCAGCAGCAGCATCTTGATTCGAAAATGACGATGTTGAAATTGAAAATTGAATAGATTTGAGCATTTGAGTGGACAAGGCCACTACAAACACACATATGGCAGCCCACATAAGGATGCTCTCTGAGGTTTCTTCATGCATCCACCCAAGGAGCAGCTCCTTAAGTATGTTCAATTGTTAAGATTATTTCGTCCTTTGCACCATATTTTGTTCTATTTTATGCAGGTT
This sequence comes from Platycheirus rosarum, assembly GCA_963971375.1. Taxonomy (NCBI): domain Eukaryota; kingdom Metazoa; phylum Arthropoda; class Insecta; order Diptera; family Syrphidae; genus Platycheirus; species Platycheirus rosarum. The sequence continues at coordinate 1,901,454 of OZ020508.1, forward strand.
GTTGATTTTTGTTTCGTTGTTGCTATTGCCTGTCTGCTGTTGTGCTGTTAAGGACGACAACAGTCAGACAGCTGGTCAGGCCAGGCAGTGTCCTTGTGGTTGGAGAACTTACAACTACGTGTCATCGTTTTCATTTGAAAATCCTTAATGGCAGTGGCTAAGTTGAAGTTGAACAATGGCATCCTTGATTGGGATTTCTTCTTGCCAAATAATATCATCTTCTGTTCCCAGCTGTACATGCAGTTGTTGACTTCCACGTAGCCGAGTGGTGTGCTTGTGAATTGCATCAATTTGGGGCAAGGTTATAGCTGCAGCCAGCATGTGGCTTGGCATCGGTGATACATGTTGTAAGGTATAGGTGGAGGAGTAAAAGCATGAAATATGGAATGAATTGCATGCCACACTTGAATATATTTCAATTTCATTTATATTCTTTTAATACACTTGCCGAAGTGAATGCTTTGAAGTTGAGTTGAGCATAGCGGGTGATGCTGGTACATATTTATAGTCATTCAAAAGGCACACATTCCATGGATGTATTTCATAGAATTCTTTCAGCATGTGGATAAATGTTTGCTTTTGAAAATAGATTTGCACCCAAATAGTTTACATGGCTGTGGGTCTTTAAGTTACATTGGGGATAGTTTGGAAAAATACTGTTGCCATGCAGGAGGAAATGGGTTCCAAGCAATTAAGAACTTAAGTCATTCAGCAAAATGAGATAAAGTAATTTGTGCAAATTAAAATTTATTAAAACTGTTGCAACCAACATTGAAGTGTAATAATTTAATTTAAGAATCACTTGGAGTTTTAAGCAGTGCGACACAACAAAAGCTTGCATCGTAAGCTTGGACGTGGACCTATTTATGTGGTCATTACATTACATCGGCATCCTCTTAAAGATGTAAGAATTGGATGTTTAAAGGACAGATGCACAAAAAAGGCAAAATCGATTGATTTAGGGGGGAAGAATTACGAACATAGCACATAAGTAAAGAATGACCTCAAAAAGTAATCATTTTCAATTTCAAAATTGGTTTTCGAAATATTTTGAAAACGGGTTGATTAAATTTTTTTCAAATTTTCAAATTTTTTTTTTCCAGATGAAAACTGCAGATTTCCTTATAATGACATACTTAAAAAAAAAAATTTGAACTCTTCCAACATTTTTTATTAAAAAAAATGTATTTTTTTCCGCATCACACAAGAGGTAAAATACAAGATGGTTTTTTTTTTTGAGGTGTCCCCAACAGGCCTATTCCTCATTACAAAAAAGTAAAATAAATAATCACTACTAAATAATAAATTTACTTTTCCTTTGCGTTCTTCTTGTATTTTTCCCTTTTTTTTTCATTTGGGCTTTTATATCCTTGTTTATCCTCTTTATTCCGAATATAATTAGCCCTGTCAGAATAAATTTGACCATTGCATTTTTGTGTTCCAATATGCAGCTCATTGGAATTATGGAGTCCTTTAAACGCATTATTTCTGCGATCCACGTTTCCACAATTTTTTCCCGGATGTTTTTATCTGTAAAATCCATTTCGTAAATCGTTTGTATTCTTTTTGCAGCTTTTTCAAAATCCAATGACGGAACCGTGAGTCTACCAAACTGCGAACTTGTTGTTATGGTCTCATAGGCTCTTAGCTCAATTAACAACGTCTGTTGCCTTTCTCGGTTTTCGTCCTCTGTCATGTATTTATAGCAAGTATTGCAATTTAGCTTTCTCCTCCTCCGGCGTAATATACAGCCGCTGCTCTCTGCAGCTTTTCAAAGCTTTTTTTTTTTTTTTTTTTTTTTTTGACAGGAGGAAATCTTCAAAAGACACTTGGCAGTATTCGACACCAAGTACTGTGGGACTCTTAACCACTAAAACCACCTCTTTATCAGGACCAATCTTGAGAGATCGACATCAGATTTTTCTTTCTTAACTTTGTAAAATCACTTTGGGGGAAGTTTAAACTTTTAATACTTTCCCATGTTTTTTTAGACCATAAGCTCATGAGGCTTGGTTCTTCTTAATCTCCGAACATGGTTTCTGGTATTCAAGACGGACACCATTTCGGAATTGGTATGACTTTGCAGTCTCTGATTATGCGATACAGCGTATTTTTTAACAACTTCTGTAACCGTTTCTATTTGTAAGTCACGATGTAGATCGCTATTTCTTATGTACCAAGGTGCATTAACTATTCCTTGAAGGACTTTGTTTTAGAATTTTTGGATGATTTCGGTATTTGGTTTCTTTGTACAGCCCCATAATTGGATACCATAGGTCCAAACAGGCTTTAGTACTTGATTATACAGCATTATTTTGTTTTGGGTTGATAAATCAGAGTTGTTACCAAGTAACCAGTACATTTTCCTATATTTCAAGTTTAGTTCTTCTCTTTTCTTTTTGATGTGCTCTTTCCACTTTAGCTTTGCATCCAAAGTCATTCCAAGGTATTTGGCCGTATTGGCGTAAGGTACAGCTTGATTATTAATGAATATTGGAATATTGTTTATCTTTTTATTTGTAAAGTTTATATGTGAAGATTTTGTTTCATTTAGTTTGATACGCCATTTTTCGGTCCAAACTCTGACTGTGTCGACGGCATTTTGTAGTTTTACTGCTGCCTTAGAGACCCATTTGTCGGGTACCAAAATTGCGGTATCATCTGCAAAAGTAGCCATTATGGTGTGATTACCAACTGGGATATCCCTTGTGTATAGTAAATACAGGGTAGGACCTAGGACACTTCCTTGTGGTACACCGGCTTCTATTTTCTTCAATTCCGAATATTCTTGATCGTACCTTACTCTAAACAATCGGTCTGAGATGTACGATTTTAATATTTCATAGTACTGTCTGGGAAGATCCCTTTGCAGTTTGTACTCAAGTCCCTCATGCCAAACCCTGTCAAAGGCTTGAGCAACATCTAAGAAAATAGCTGAACATACTTGTTTTTCTTCTAATGCTTTTTCTATTACATCCGTTATTCGATGAACTTGGTCTATCGTGGAATGTTTATTTCTAAAGCCAAACTGATGATTTGGGATTAACGTTCTTTCTTCTATAATTTTGCTAAGTCTCTTCAGAAGCAGTTTTTCAAAAACTTTTGCCATAATTGGTATAAGCGATATTGGTCTGTAAGACGTCACTTCTGTAGGTGGCTTACCTTGCTTGGGTATGACAATAACTTCAGCAATTTTCCAATGGTGTGGGACATACCGTTGCTTAAGGCATGCATTTATTAAATATTGGAGTTTTATGAAGGCTTTCAAAGGCATTTCTTTCATAACCTGGGCAGTAATTAGATCGTAACCTGGTGATTTTTTATTTGATAGTTGATGTAAACACATACTTTTTATTTCTTTTAAGCTTACAATTGGTATTTCACTTTCATCTATCTTATCAACAAACTGTAAGCTATTTTCAGCCGCGTTTGTTGGATATGGCTTAAAAACATTCGCAAGATGCTCCACGAAAAGGTTAGCTTTTTCTTTTGGGTTACCGATCCATTTTCCATATTGAGATTTCAAGGGCGAGTTTATTAACTGCGGTCTTTTCAGGCGCTTGGCTGCTTTCCATAGCGAAAAATCGGTTGGAGCATCAGTCGTTAAATTCTTTAGGAATGTACTGAGTGAATCATTTTTGAATTTATAAATTTGTTTTTTTAGATTGTTGCTTATACGGTTAAACGTTGTTTTATCATCTGGAAATCTAGTATTTTGCCATTTTCTTCGAACTCTTCTTTTCTCTATTATCAACTCTCTTATCTCTAAAGGATATTTTATTTCATTTTGTCTTCTATTAGAAAATGTTGGAGTACTTTCTTCAGCGGCGTGTTGCACATCAGCAATAAATTGTTCCACTTCATGGTCAAATTGCTCGATTGTATCCATGGGAGATCTTAAATTTATAATTTTATTTTCAAAGCTGATATTATTTTCGGCACATAATTTGGGATAAAAATTTAAGTCCTGGTCGATTTCGCTGGACTCCAGGTATTCCCTAAAATCATCTTCGTCCGCATTGTAGAGCAATTCCTTTTCCAAAATATTGTCCTCTATCAGCTTATTAGCAGTGTATTTCTTATAAGCAAGGCAGTTTATATACAATGCATACAATGGATACAATGATAATCAGCTGGAAAATATCGTTTGAACATGCATAAATAGAACTAACCAACCTTCTTCTGTGTAGTAATGTATATGCAATGTATACAATACACAGCACAGCAACCACACCACCGCAACCTACGCAAAAAAAACAAGAACAAATATCGTTCATCTGCCCAAAGAATATAGGTTTGTTCCCGATAATTATTCGCAGAAAATTCGCAGCTGTCAGATTTTTAAGTAGTGGGGATAATTTCTCTTTTTGAGAGATTTCTACGAAAAAAGTACGGAAACGCTTTAAACCAAAAAAATTTGCAGCATTCTTTCCTAGTGTTGCTTAACCATCGATAGTATTTATTTTTGATATCGTCGATAGTTTTGAATAAAATATCGATAGTACTGATACTATGATCTATACATTTATCAATTGAATAGGCCCAAATTATGAATCATCAAATTCGATGGCTTGTTCAAATTTTTAGATTTATGACCGCCTACCTATAAAACAAAAGTGAATCTTACCACGTTTTATGAATATTCTTATGGCTAAAACACAATCACGCTTCAGCTTTGGCTACGTCAAGTTACATTTCACACGCTTTAAGTGACATTTTATAAATTTCGATTGTTGTTTTTGCTTTTTTCTGTCAAAATGAGCAAAAAATCAACCAGTTTCTACTTCAGCTTTGTATATGAATCACGTTACCTTATCTTGTACACGAACCAAACGTAACGTCAAAGCCAAAGTAACATTATGTTAAGATGTAGTGATTTCCAATGGTTGAACTTATAAACGTCAAATGAAACCGAAGCTAAAGCGTGATTGTGTTTTAGCCATTAAAGCCTTTCAATTAAATTGTAAAAAGTTAAAATCGAAAAGATAACAGCACGAGTGGCATTCTTCTGCAATAGGTTTTATTCGCTTATTAACAGTATCAGTTAACTTTTCAAGTACATCCCTGCCTTCAACAGTTACAACCTTTACATAATAACGCTTTCGACTGCGGAAATTCCTCGTGTAAAAGGAAATTGTTGTGTTCGAAATTTCAAAGCACTCAGGAAGCTGCAAGATTTTATCTATTGCCTGTCAGTGCAGCAAGACCTTTTTAACCCTCCCTCATAGCTCACATATCTCAAGCTCATATCGAAAATCTGATAATCGTTTTAGCATATAGTATGACCTTTTCCCACAGGTTTCAATCTCTTGAATAAGCTCAAGCTCAAAATGTGAAGGTAAGTTTGAATTATTTAAACTATCGATAGCCGTTCGATTGTTTTTTAAACTATCGATGTAGCCGATATTTTTTACTATCTATACTATCGATAAACTGTAGGAAGTTCGAGCATCACTACTTAAAAAAACAAAACAATTAGTAGTTTTGTAGGTGCTTCCACGTTTCCAGCAACAATTCTTCTCTGCTCCTTACAAACAGCTGGCTTTAGAAGACTCAACTCACACTGCTCTCTAGCAATTGTCTGAACCCTGAACTAAATCAGGAATCTGGACTTCGTCAACAATATTCATGGAAAAGTTCACAGAACCACCGGTTTTTTATGTTTTTTTTTTTATAAACTTTTAAAAATAACTCTGCAATCTTTATCAAACGTGTCGTATATTTGATTATTTATTGTCTTTTTTTTCAATTGTCAAACTGACGTTTGGCTGATACTTTTTTCTGCCTTCAAAAATTTCTGGAGCAGAAATTCGCAGGGTGGGGAAATTATTTTCTCTCTCACGAGCTCTCTCTTCTGCTATTTTCTACGAATTTTTGGTGTACGGGAACAAGAATTAGCAGAAATTCGTGAAAATTCGTACGAATTTGCAGATGGGGAACAAAGCTAATAATGTACGAAAACAACTCCAACATCAGATTTGTTCATGTCAACATTGTATATGAACTGCAAATCAACAAATTTTTTCTTAAACTGTAAGGTAAGCAACAATGTATATACATTCCTTCCTCTTTCATAAATTTCTCATTGAAATTTCGTATAAATAAAGGAAATCTCTTGAAATTTCCCATAGAACGTAGCTAAACCATAAAAATTGTTTCCCCTTACCATCTATTGCTTAATCTACCTCTTTTATAAATTACTCATAAATTACTTATGAATAAAGTACAATTCAGCGAGTTTCTCTGAGAATTCTCTTTGTAAATGAACAGCCATTGTATATGAACTCTTTGTTCGCCTCTTCAATTTACCGAGTTAACTTTACCTAGAGCCGCTTGGAACGCCACCGTCCACCGGTCGTCATGATAGTACTATAGCAATTCATATACAATGAAAGTAATAAGAAACAGCGATTATTCACACAATCAGCATAGTTTGACTGGTGTTTGTCTGATATTTATGTGTTCTATACTAGCTAGCTATGCCCAGCGTCGCTCAGCCGTATTTTGTATTGGTTTTAAAGTCATTTCCAAAACACATATTTATTGTTCAGACATATTTCCAATAACGATATACAAATGTTTCAACAGATAGCAGAGACGTAGACGTACTTCTGTCAGCACAAATCCAAAAGATCCAGAGGAAGCCATTTTGGATGATTACTTCTATATAAGAGTAATCAAAAATCCCCAGGAACAAGTAGGACAGTGGAAGCTGCTTTCCAAAAAGTGTAAAAAGTAAATGCAAGCATTCGCCCGAACCACTACTTGGAGAACACAGCCTTAATTCTACTTTTGAAATAATACTGTGCATTGGCGATCCGAAAATTGTGAATTAACCCCTTCAATAACGACGATAAGGTCAAGTTCTTTGTTTATTACGGAGATAGATCTCCATCTCATCTTGGATTCACTGAGGAAGAAGACTACAGGTATCCATGGTATTATCCAACGCTTACTGGGACTAGGATTAGGAGTCATTGATATGTATCCCACGCTGTTTAACAATACGCTGAATAATGCATGTAATCCTGAGCTTTGGAAACATGTTTTTTTTTATAATTAGCGCGCGCACAAGGGACTATTTTTGTCCCTTTTCATGTAGAGCACACTGCCTGAGCATTAGGCAGATAGGGAGGGGAAGGCCATGAGGTGTCAATAATCAATAAACATTGATTTTAAATGGCAAAACGGCAAGGAAAATATCGGCTAGTAAACAATTCCAAATTCGTGTTGTTCGGCTAAAATAAGAATCCCTTTATTTCACGGTACGTCCGAAATTGGGCTCAAGGGTGAACTGCTGAGCATTCCTTGCGAGACGAGTATTACGGGAGAAACTTTCGAGAAAAATGTGTCTGTCTGTCTATCAGTATGTATAAGGAGCTGCAGCCTCTGGCATTCCCCAGAGGGGAAATAGAAATTTTATTTTTAGGCCTACAAATAACGGTACCTGCCATATGACCGTTTAGAAAAACCTTATTTTCTCGAAAACGGCTCTAACGATTTGGATGAAAATTTTTGAGAATTGTTTTTGGTATTTGCTATTGTTTGATTGAAATCAAATTTACGAGAAAAGTCTATTAACGGTACCTTTTGGGCTTTCTCGCAAACGGCTTATTGGATTTCTGTAAAATTTTATATTTGAGAAGATCTAAGTAGCTTTATTAATCTTGCGTATCAACTTTTTTAATAACATTTTTTTCTAATTAAAATTAATTTTTGATTTTTTTTTTTTGAAAAATCAATATTTTTAAAACTAATCAAAAAAAATTATTTTAAATTTAATAATCACATGTACTTTAATGAACTCTAAAAAACTGTATACCAAAATTTCAAAAAAAAGTCTTTTTCAAAAAACTAAAAATAAAAAACAGGATTTTATCAAAACCGGTCCTACAATTTTCGAAATACTTTTTTCTTAAATTCTTTGTTATTTAAGACGTATGATGGCAATACCTCATTTTTACTAAAAACCGTTAAGAATTGTGGTTTTGATACTTTTTATAAATTCAAACTGTGTTATTTTCAACGTAAATATTACTTGTTTCTATCAAAAATCTTACTTTCCAATGTAATAAGGCACATAAGAGCAAGTACGTGCGACCCAGTCGTGCCCATTTTGTATAAAAGAACTAATAAAATAAGGAAGGACATGAAAAATTGCGTCGATGTTCAAGAGGAGACATTTCTATTTCCTATGAATTTTAACGCTGTGTTTTGTATTATATCAAGCAGGTGTAGCGATTCTTCAGAAGCACCTGCTCAGATCTGGCAGTTATACTCGAGTTTAGGGCGTATAAACGCTTTAGTAGTCAGATCAGAAGGAAAAAAAAAACTTCTTAACTTCTTGAGTTTTCGAAGCATTAAACTCCATATAATTTTTACTACCCCATTTGACAATGCTGTATAAATCGGAGTTTAATGAGCTTGACATGCCGTACCGTTGCAATTGTACGTCCGAAGGCGAAGGACGTGAATCGTCGATCGAATATGAAAAGCTGAGGGTAGAGTCGTCAGCAAAAAAGTTTAGTGAATTAGAAGTAGCAAACAGAAGGTCATTTATAAAAATGAGGAAAAGAGTCGGAGACAGAACAGAGCCCTGCGGCACACCAGCATTTATTTAGTGGGAATCAGACTTGAATCCGTCCAATACAACTTGTATTGAACGGTCCAGGAGATAGCTTCTAATCAAACGAACAAGAGTATTATCGATCCCAAAAGCACGCATTTTCGATTAGAGAGCTTCATGCCAAACTCTATCAAATGCCTGGGAGATATCAAGAGCAATAATCTTACTTTCACCAAAGCGATGTAAAGATTTGTTCCACTGTTCGGTGAGATATGCCATCAGATCACCAGTGAAACGGTTGTTGCGGAAGCCATACTGACGGTCATGGAGAAGCTTTCGATCTTCGAGATATTCCTTAAGCTAACGGTTAATCAGTGTTTCCATGACGTTAGAAAGAAGGGATGTCAGTGCTATGGGTCGGTAGGAGGAGGGGGAGGATGGGTCACCTTTGTTAAGGACAGGCTGGACAAATGCTGTTTTCCATCTTCTAGGAAAGATTCCAGAAGAGTAGGAGCGATGGAAAAGCTTACGCAGTGGCTTTGCCAGTGTGGAAGAACACCTCTTCAGAAGAATCGGGGGTATACCATCCGGGCCAGCTGAGTTTGTCTGAGCAAGTTTGCCTTCTCTGAAGAGTAAACAATTGGTTTGTTACTGTCGATGAGCGTTGGAACCGAAGATGTCGAGGAGTTTTTTATATTCTTTACAAATGACCAAAAATTTTTACTGCCCTTGGGACACTGCAGAATTTCTTTCTTTCTCGTATTGCCAAACGGTCCTGGTATGGAGTATGGGCGGCTTGCCGAGCAACATCCGGTATACGCGTTGGCACATCGATCAGTTGGGTAAGGTGATGTAACCCGGCAAAGAGCTCGACATACCTTCCTTCGGGTGTTGTCTGACCAGAATAGCGGAGCCAATTGGAATTGTGTACATTGAAATCGTCCGCAATAACGATTTCAGTGCGGAGGACAAAGGGAAACAATTTTTGAGATGGAATCAGACAGCGCATAAAACTCGAATTACTTTCGAGATTTGGACTCCTGTAAATAAAACAATAATGAATGACATGTTTGCGGACAGAGAATTTGAGCCACAAGAAGTTCAAGTCCATGTTGGAACATTGCCCATAATGGGGAAGGGTCTGGCAAGCAATATCATTCCTATCATAGACAACGAGACCATGATGAGATAAAAGTAGAGACTCCAAGCTATACCCATGTGGAGCAAATTCTGAAAAATCAATATTTACTCCAATTTAAGTTTCACTTTGTGCCAAAATAGCTGACCTGTACTGCACAATATGGACATAAACATGAATTAAATGTTTCATTAGCCCACGAACATTGAAATAGACGACATTAAAATAACTTACCATTAAAAAAACACTTACACACAAAACACAACTCTGACTAAGTAAAACCGTGCAGTGAATGTTCAAATTAAATTCTGTAATAAAAAAACTGTCCCAGGTGTTATTCCCATCAGACAGTTTGCAAATAAGTTGTTTTTGCTCTTAAGTGTACCAGAAAGGAGTTATAGCCAAGGAGTGGAAAAAATCCCAATTTTCAGTCATTTTTACCTTATTATGAAAGGGTGGAGGGGCGTGGTTAAAGATATTTTGTTTTTTTTATCTAGCAGGCGTTCCAAACATCATATCGAAAATTCAGAACTACCCAACCTTTTTTAGAGTAAAACCTCTTTATTTACTGGACTATTATGTTTTTTTCGGGAAAATTACAAATCAGTATGATTTTGAAAATAACAATTCTATTTAGACTGATAGCATATATGTTCAGTTAAATTAGAACAAAATTGATTAAATGTGAAAATATTACATAAAAAAATTAATGTGTGAAATTTTGAGGTAGCCTGGCGGGTAATCTTGTAAAGTTTGAACCCGATAGGTGGCGCTGGAGTGGAGATATTTACGAAAATGTTGTTTTCCTTGTATGAACATGTTTGCTGGTTTTGTTTTTAGGCATAGTTGGACGCGATAGATTTAGGAAAACAAATTTAATGAAAATCTGTATCTTACAATTCATAATTAAATAAAAAAATAAAAAAAAATTGTCTGCATTAGTTTTAAGAAAATTAATAAATAATAACTAAGAGTGCCAGGTTGGGACGAGTAAATTAGAATTCAGATTAAGAATGAAGAATGATATTTTTATGAATTTTTGTCTAGCTAAGTTTAGTAATTACATTGAAAAAAAGTTTGTAGGACAGCTCCATGAGATTAAATGTCTATACACTTTCAAACATGAATTCGAAGAAGGAATCTTCAGTACCTTTTCTAGACAAAGGTAACATTTGAGGAATAATCACTCTATTTCCACAGGCAGTACACCAAAAAACCAAGTGACAGAAATGAAACCTAGACCTTTGGGCATAGCACTAACCACTATACCCCAGACAAGTTTGTATATGAAAAATTCACAAAACTGTAACAAACAATTTATATGAATTTTAGCCAGAACAACGTCAATGGGGGTCAGCTAGTTTTTGAATTATTTTTTCTTCTAAACACAATGGATTCGTTTTTGGGAATTTCTTTGAGATTTAAACTAAACCATACTTGTAAAAACAGCAATTGGCAACCAGAAGAATTAAAGATTCAATTGATTGTGCTATGAGTGCAATAATTCCACAAAAATATTTCACTGCCGTTGTCCTAACTTGCAACCCATCAGCTACCAGCATACTAACTGCTAAAAACTTTTTTCGTTTCCAAAAATATTCATGAGCTATTGGTGTTCACTTTGAATATAGGTTTTCCAAATAAACTCGAAAATAGGGGTTTCCCTAGATTGCAAAGAAAACAATTCCAAATTACCAAGTAGACTTAAGTGAACTTTAAGATAATCGATTTTTGGATTAAAACGTTGTCTTTGCAAATGTTTCATTTTCCTAATTCAATGGAAATAGGAACAAAAAAATAAAATAAAACAGGAGGGTGTCTCCTTTGCCGTTGAAATGTCGACTTCGTTTCCTCTTTAAAATTCGAAATTGTGCTAAGTTCCCCGGGACAAATTGAGTTTCCTGAATAAGTGGGATGACGACGAAGGGTGGCGGCGCTGGCGCTGGAGTGGATGTATTTGCCTCCTAAATGTTGTTTAAATTTGCTTAAAACAAATTCCATTCTATGGGGAGGGGGGGAATATGGTGTTTATGTATATACTTTTTTCGTTTTCCTCAATTCAATCGGTTATATTATGGGAATTACAAGACTATATATGGACCTAACTTTGGCTTGATATTATTTTCAATTAATTTTATTTGGCAAGTACCTACATATAGAGAATTAAGCCGGATGTTGTTAAATTAAAATTATTATGTTGCGAGGAAGTGGAATCTACGAGAGAAGTTTTTAATTGGAAAATGTTTTCTTTTTCTTAAATTTCATTTTGTGTTTTGAAAATAAGCACGACTGAGCTCAAATGAAATGACCCTAAGTAAAAGAGACCCATGGTTGGGGAACCGGGCGTAATTGTTGTAATTAATGTTTGACCTTTGAACTCAATTATGAATAATATTACCCCAAACTTGATATTTTCTTTAGGAAAACATTGGGTAGGATGCAGGATATGAATAATTTAAGGAATACGTTGTTTGTACAGGCTTTGATGTTTTTTTTTTTTTTTTTTAATGCGTATAAAATAAAAGGCATGACTGGGTCGCACGTACTTGCTCTTATGTGCTAATCCTTATTAATTATGTTGTTTTGACGTGCAACTTCTTTAGAATCATAGGTACCACTTTGAAGCGGGTGGGTATAGACAATATTAAAACTAAAAACAGTGGTTGCTTATAGGCAGTTGTAAGCTTTTGCTTTCTTGATTGAAATTTTTGAATTCAGTAATCTAATAGTTTTTGACGTGATAACGTCTTATAAATCGATGACAGGCTACACGTACGAAATAACATGACTCATGCTGATAAGACTCATCACTCATGCTTACCGCGAATCTGTGGTTCTTTCATGAAAAAGAACTGGCGCAAATTCAAAAAAATAATTCCACTCAAATTGAAAAAGAACAAGAAGAGAAAAAGAAATACAAAATAGGCGGAGTTTTGTTAAAGTAGAAAATAGATGTAGATATTGGGGTGTGTGTGTGTGGATATAACGAGAGGGTTTGTGGGTGTGAGTTAACGGACTGTATGTTGATGTTTTCTTATGACGTTATCACGTAAAATTATCGTCCGTAAACCGACTTTACAGACAACCAACTCATTTTTTTTTATTTGTTAGTTGTTTTTGGGTGTTTATGTGTTTATCATGGGAGTCCTGATTTTTGTCTGTGTGCTGTTATGATCATAAAATGCTTTAAAATACTTAGGTATGTACGTAGGTACTTACCAATTAGGTGCACAACGAAGTTTGCTTCTATTTGACTAGTGGCTATGAATATAAAACAAAATTTTGGGGTAAAACATTAAACAAAGAAATTTATATGAAATCAAAAAAAAAACACTATTCATAACGTTTTTTGGAAAAAAATTTTGTAAGTCATCTGATTTCTTTTGCTGTTTTCTATTTTATAATATTTTTATTTCAAAATCGTTTAAACAGTTTTTCTTTTTAAAATTAATAGGCAATATTATTTGAATCATAAAACATTACCTATTTTGAGTTAAGGAGAAAATCTGATTTAAAAAAAAAAACCGGTCATATAGGAGGTATACTGTCTTATATGACTTTTCCTGAAAAATCCATTCAAATCTCATATTTGAAAAAACCAAATTTCTTCAAGGACAAAAAATTCGGCAAGAAATACTGCAATGTCCCAAAGGCAGTAAAAATGTTTGGAAATTTGTGTCCATCGTTTTGGGAAAAGCAAAATTATTGCACATAATATTTCTAAGGCAATTGATAGAGTTTGGAATCAAGATCTTTTATCGAAAATGCGTGCATTTGGACTCGACGAATCTCTTCTTCGTTGGATTAGTAATAACCTTTCGAAACGGTCAATACAAGTTGTATTGGTCGGATTCAAGTCTGATTCCCGCAAAATAAACGCTGGCGTGCCCCAGGGCTCTGTTTTGTCTCCGACTCTCTTCCTTATATTTATTAACGACTTATTATCTGAAACAACTAATCCTATCAATTGTTTCGCTGACGACAATACTCTCAGCTTCTCGTATTCATTTCCAGATTCACATCCTCGTTCTTCGGATGTGGAACTGCAACGGCAGCGTATGATAAGTTCATTAAATTCTGATCTTGGCAGCATAGTACAATGGGGAATAAGAAACCGCGTAGAATTTAATGCTTCGAAAACTCAATGTTGTCTTTTGTCGTTAAAGCAGAATATACCCCAATGCCACTATCCATGAGTTGCAGTTGCATCGAAGAAACCGACCACCTCTCTGTGAAATGACCACATATTTGACGTCGCCAAGAATGCTGCGAGGTTTCCTTCGTAGATGCAAGAAGTTCTTCACCCCGTCTGATCTGGCTACAATAAATAAAGCATATATTCGCCCAAAACTTGAGTATAATTCCCACATTTCAGCGGGTGCTCCAATAACGCACTTGAGTTTTCTGGATCGCATTCAAAAAAGAGCTTTAAAATTAATTGGTGATAGAAATATTACGGATTCAATTACATCTCTTGAGCAACGTCGTAATGTAACGTGTCTTTCACTATTCTATCGTTATTTTTATAAACAGTGCTCCAGTGAAATAGACAGTTGCATTCCTCCCCTTAAACAATTCAACCGTAATACTAGCTCTGCTAGGAATGCCCATCAGTTTACCATTAAGCCCAACTTCGGACGTACTGTTAAGTATAGAGATTATTTCTTTAGTCGAACCACACGTATGTGGAACGCTCTACCTGGTTCGTTTTTTCCCTCCCATTTTGAGATGCCGAATTTCAAAACTAATGTCCATCGACATCTCCTTTTAAATCCTTCCCTTCTTCCCTAATGCTCACACCGTGTTTTAACATTATAAGGGTAGAAAAATAACCCCTTTCGCGAGTGCCTATTATAAAAAAAAATCCATTCAAATCAAAAGATAGACTTTGCATAGAAAACACCATTCAAAATGTTTAATCAAAATCGTTGGAGCCGTTTTCAAAAGAAATAAGTTTTTTCAATAAAAGTTAAATGACAGGTACAGTTACAACCATTTAGGCAGTAGGAATCGATGCCAGACAGACAGAATTGTCCGACCCACTTTTTTCGACTTCTCCATCATTGTAATGTTATGTTTGATTGTTATTTCAATTTTTTTTACGAATGCATAACTTGCCTTTAATCGCTTGTAAAAATAAAAATGGAAGTAATGGTTAGTTATTAGTTAAGAAGAAACAGCCACGTGCTTGTTAAAATTTAGGATTTTTGTAGCTTTAAGACTTAAAATGGTAGAACAAATTTTTCGATTTTCAGTTTACATAATTCCAATGAACATAATGGATCATCAAAAATGATAGAATGATAGAGAGAATGATTTAAATTCAATAAATTTTGAAATACATATCCATAAATCTAAATAAATGTCTGAAAATAGAGATTAAAGTGATCGAAAACTGAAACATTTTGAATTTGAATCAAAAATATTTCATATTCATCTCCATCCATTGTATATATACTGCATATAGTACTATCATGGGACATCAAACAATCTTGTGGAATCAGCTCGTGTGATGGCGCTAGTTGTGACCGCTAGATTTGTGAGAGAGAATTAAGAGAACGTAAGGCGGGAAGGAAAAGAAAGAGACCAGAAGATTATTAAGGGTGTTTTGTTTCGCTTAGCTGAGGTGAACTATTTTTTTTGGAATTTGCTCACGATACAAACATTTTCATTGGTTAAAATCATTTTGATGTAGCTTTTTAAGCGTTGCTAGGTAGAAATCCTTAGCAACGGTTTTTTTTAAAGTAAACAATTAATTGTTGTTGGTAGGAATAGGCAGTTAGGAAGGTAGAAAAAACTGACAAGCATCTGAATTTTTGTTTATTTTCCTTTTTTTGTAGCTTTTGTTTACATTTTTTGAATTCTTTAGATTTACAAATTTTTGTTTACTATTTTACTACAACTTGCTTTGTTGCCGTTTGCGAAAAAAATACATATACATTCTTAAAATTTAAACACAATCTTACTTTTTGTATTTATATTAATTTCCTTGAAGAAACAGATTTTGGTTTTGATTTGTAAATTATGAATTTCGCTTCCCAATGCGATAGGCGTTAGGTGCAAATTAAGTGCAAATTGTGTATAGAACTTCGTTAGAAAAATCTTATTGAAAATTCATAGGTACAAGGACTTGGATTTTAATTATAATGGGTAGAAAAGGAAAAAGATGTTATTTTGTTGAGCTATGGATTCTTAATAATGAAACTAATCAACAATGGCATTGTTATGAAAGTAAGGACTTTGAAGTTAGTGACCAAATATGTATGTTTGTAGGTTTTGCATATTCATATAAGGGATGTCGATAGGTGGTTGTTGACTTTTTTTTAATTAAATATTAAGAATTTTTATAACTAATCACAATTTCAATTTGCGATTATATGCATATAATATAGATAATATAACGCAAGTGATGTATTCGTGCCACATACTTGCTCTTATACAATAACTTGTAAATGTCTAGTTGCAGAATAACTGATGCTGCATACTCTTAGGTGTGGGGAAACGCAATTTTAAGGGATATAGAGCCCAAAATTTATTCGTCAACCTAATTTTTCAAATATAACGGTTTGTGCCGTTTAGAGAGAGGTGAAAATAAAAAAACGTTATGAATTCATGAAAAGTATCGTTAACAGACCCTTCCGATATTTTTTACTTGCGTTTATAGGTACTATAATGCAAGTTATGAATTCGTGGAGATTACAAATTTCGAGATAACAATCAAACATGACATTACGATGATAGAGAAACATAAATGTCTGTCTGTCGTAAGTATGTATTTTCGACTACAGTCTTAACGTTTTTGCCAATCGTCTACAAATTTAGAACTTAAGGTTATTTTGACATTCTACAGAGGACTTTTTAATTTTTTTTAGCTCAAATATTAACAGTACCTGTCATGTAACCATTATGTAAAATCTTATTTTTCTCGGAAACGGCTCTAAGAATTTTTATGAACAAAAATCAGTGTACTATTGTAGGTGCGGGATATGTATTGGTGAAAAAAATTCAAGATAGTAGGCTAAGAACGGTACCTTCCATAGGACCGTTTCTTTATTCGACTTTCTCGTGAACTGGTAAGCCGATTAGAACCAAAATTGATATTCAAGAAGAGCAAGTACGTGCGATGCAATTGTGCAATTTATTTGTAAATAAAATAATATTTGTAATAATAATAATGAATAATACAGTTTTAAAAACCCCTCTGAGGAATGTCAAAAGAACTACACAAACCAAATTTAAAGGTTATCTCTTTAGCCGTTTAGGCTGCAAAGAGCTACACATTCAGAAGGACAGAATTTTGTTTACCATTAACATTTTGTTTCTCTATCATCGTACGTAATGCCATGTTTGATATGTATGTATATTTACATATTCGATATGTTCATATATTGATATGCAAGATAATAAAGGTTTATCTTATAATTCTGCATTAAAATATTTTTGACTAAGGCATTAGCATTGTATATGTATCATGTATGTAAATAAACACATACATTTTAAAAAAGGCTCGACGATTAACAACAACAACTTCTACTACGAGCAACCCAGTAGTGCAATTCATTCATAAAAAAACACATTCCGTAGGACCAGATATTTTTTGTTTTGATATTTTAAAATTTTTGCTTACATTTTCCTAAAGCCTCTTGTTGCTATATAAAAATCCCTAGCAACGGTTTTTTTAAAAATACAGAATTTGTTGTTGGTAGGAATAGGCAGCTAGTCTATTGACTGCGATTTGAATTTTTGTTTATTTTGTTTTGTTTAAATCTGTTTTATAGGGAATACGAGCACTTATACTAACATACATATTTTATACATTCGTACGAAATTGGCTAGAATTCTTTAGGTTTTTAAATTTTTGTTTACTCAAGGGACGTTGCCGTTTGTAAGAAAATATACACATACAGTCTTAAAATTTAAACACAAGCTTACTTCTTGCTATGCATATTATACAAACGTCCTTGAAGAAACGGATTTTTGTTTTGAATTTTGCTTTCCATTCATAGGTAAAAATTAGATTTGTAAACAAAGACTTTTTTGTAAAAATATAAGGATGAAAAAGGGAGATACTATTATTTGCGTTAATTTGTATGTCAAGTTGCATTCTATTGTAATTTAGCCTTAGTTTTCTAATATTGCAAATATTTTGTTCAATTTAGGTACATATATGTACCTACATATATGTACATATATTTTAATAACATATGTATATTTTAATGAGTAATTTTTTCGAAAAACCTACATCTTGAATATAAATTTTGATAGTAATCGGATCAGCAGTTTTCACCAAAATATAATGCTTACCTACAGTTAGCAGTTACCCTGATTTTTTTGATACAAATTCAAGGCAAGTTATGCATTCGTGTTCCTTCATACGTACGTATACATATAAAATAAGTACTTTCTTCTTTCTTGAACACTGTATAGTGTATAATAAGCCATCGTTGTACCTCATGTAAAGAAAGTCCATTTTTTTAAAATCAAGTGATGAGAAGGAAAATTTGAAGAGAGTTGCGCAGTAGAATTGCCAAATAAATTGGTTCAAGCCATAAGTAGGTAATTATATGACTTAAGCCGTTAAGGCTGCAGTTCATTATACATACAGACGGACATACATACATTTTGTTCACTGACTTGACATGATTTCATGCTTAATTGTTATATCAATTTTTTGTTTATATTCACGAATCCAAAACTCGCCTCATAAAATTTGCCTTTGAAATTGTTTGTACATACGCATATATTATATATACTTACTTTCTTGCCTATGAACATGGCAACCAAAACAAAAAAAAAATCATAATAACAACAAACATTTCCCCAACAAAGCAACAACAAATTAATTCACCTCACTGCATGTATTTTTTTCCTTTTCCTAATAGCCCTGTCTATTTCTAACTTGCCTCTCATCTTTATTCTCTATTTTAAAAAAACATTCTCTTCAAACTCTCTTTTCAATTCTGTCAGTTAGTTCTGAACCAGCGAGATAGGGGGCGTTCACAAAATGCGTCACCATGATAGTACTATAGTTTCTATATACAATGCTCCATCCTGCTTTTCCGTCCAGTAATCAACTTCTGTCCGTTTGTTGTGAAAACTATCAAACTTTATAGATAATAAAAATATATTAAATTCAACTAAGCTTCTGATATTCTGTCAATGAAAAATAAAGGCAATTCTAATGCAGTCATGAAATAATATGGCCGAAAATTGAAAGATTTTATGGCCAAATTACGTGCTTTCACAATGACATCAACTCCATGATGGCGTTCATTCAATTACCAGCTATTTTAATGATTATATGCAGATGTATAGATACATCTAATCAGTGAAACTATG
This sequence comes from Platycheirus rosarum, assembly GCA_963971375.1. Classification (NCBI taxonomy): domain Eukaryota; kingdom Metazoa; phylum Arthropoda; class Insecta; order Diptera; family Syrphidae; genus Platycheirus; species Platycheirus rosarum. The sequence goes on from OZ020508.1 coordinate 1,920,497, forward strand.
AAATTGTTTTTGAGTGTTAATTTGAGAGAAATTAATTAATTTTGGGTTAAACGTGCGTGTAAAATATATGTTTAGCTCTCAATGGTGTGAATTTTACTTATTTTTCAAAATATTGAAATAGAATGGAAAATTTCACATATTGAGTATGTCTATTGTACATATATTCAAAGTTTCAAATTTTCAAATACTTGCTTTTTGTACTGATTTAACATTTGTTTAGAAAAAAACCTTCCATTAATTTTTCTGTTTCTAAATAAAGCATTGTGTAGTGTTAAAATTCGCAGTTAGTTGATTAAAGTGTTTTTAGGAATTCTCGAAAACTAGAAATCAAAAGTAAAAGTTGTGTAAGGAAAATATAAATATAATCTGTAACGTTCTCCAAAAAAATTAGTCTTCGTGAAGATGAAAACGTTTCGATTAAAAGTATATATAGTCAAACAACACCCGAAGGAAGGTATGTCGAGCTCTTTGCCGGGTTACATCACCTTACCCAACTGATCGATGTGCCAACGCGTATACCGGATGTTGCTGGGCAAGCCGCCCATACTTTTGACTTGTTTCTTACTTCTCACCCTGATAAATATACCATTAGCGTAACTTCTCCATTTGGCACTTCAGACCATTGTGTCACTTCAGCTAATTTCTCATCCTCAACTCATTCAGTTAAAGAAAAACTTCCCACCAGGACCGTTTGGCAATACGAGAAAGCCAACTGGGACGGCCTGAATATTTTTTTCCGAAACTTTAACTGGTCACTATGCTTCCTCGATAGTGACATTGATGCCAGTGATGAAATGATCACAAATGTGATTCTTCTAGGGATGCGTGCTTTTATTCCTAACAGAGTAAAAAGCATCAAGCCTAAAGAAAATTCCTGGTTTAAGTCTGAGTGTAAAGAAGCTATCAGGCTCAAAGATGTAAGTTTCCGATCCAACAAAGCCAACCCTACAGAGGAAAAACGGAAAAAGCACAAACAAGCAAGGAACTCATGTAACTCCGTTATTGAAATAATCAAATTTTTGCATGACCAAAAATTACGGCAAACAATTCTGCAATGTCTCAAAGGCAGTAAAGATTTTTAGTATTTTGTAAAAAATATTAAAAACTCCTCAACATCTTCGGTTCCAACGCTCATCGACAGTAACAAACCAATTGTTTACTCTTCAGAGAGGACAAACTTACTAGCCGCTCATTTCGATGCCAGCTCCATGCTGCCTCACAGCAACGTTGCCCCTCCTGTACTTGAGAATGTAATTTTTTCCATGGGACAGATTTTTGACGACTCCACCCTCAGCTTTTCATATTCGTTCGATAATTCACGTCCTTCGCCTTCGGACGTACAATTGCAACGGTACCGTATGTCAAGCTCATTACCTACATTGATATCACGACCCACGCCAAGAAGAGATAATACTGTGAGGAAGTTTAACGTCGGACGGCTGCAATCCCAAGAAATCTCCTTTTCCGATCGAGTCTCAAATAACCTCCAAAGGAATCCTTTTCCGCTAGCATCAAGTATTGATAACCAGTGGCAACATTGCCAAAAAGCCATCAGGGAAGCCGCAACTGAATGCTGTGTTTTACACGGCCACCACAACGAAACCCCTGGTTTGATGATGAGTGTTGGCAAGCACACGCAGCTAAACATACAAGGCGGCGCTGCAAAGAAGGACCAGAACTACCCGTGCACTCTACGCTGTCAGGCAGAATGGTCCTGATGAATGGAACTTTGTCTACCTAGATTGACTCAGACAACAACACCAGCGCTGAAATCAAACAAAGAATAACTCTTGCCTATCGCTGCTTCTTCGGGCTTAGAAGGCAATTCAGTGGCAAAGTCCTCTCTAAGGCAAACAAATTGTCCCTTTATAAGACCTTCATCATCCCATGCATGGTGCAGAAACATGGACGTTTTCAAAAGCGGGTGAGGATGCTTTAGGCTTCTTCGTGAGGAAGATTCTGCTGGTGATTTTTGGTCCCGTATGCATTAATGGAGAGTGGAGAAGAAGAAGCAATGAAAAAATGTACCGGCTGTACAGCAACACAGACCTAGCCAAAAGAAAAATTCAACGTCTTCTCCACTGCCTCTTTCTCTTCCTCTTTTTCTTCCTCTTCCTCTGCCTCTTTCTCTTCCTCTTTTTCTTCCTCTTCCTCTGCTTCTTCCTCTTCCTCTTCCTCTTCCCCCTCCTCTTCCTCTTCCTCTTCCTCTTCCTCTTCCTCTTCCTCTTCCTCTTCCTCTTCCTCTTCCTCTTCCTCTTCCTCTTCCTCTTCCTCTTCCTCTTCCTCTTCCTCTTCCTCTTCCTCTTCCTCTTCCTCTTCCTCTTCCTCTTCCTCGTCCTCTTCCTCTTCCTCTTCCTCTAAGGAATTGTAAAAATTAAATTCCTACCGATAAATTTCCGTTTAAAAATTCAAAGCTATTTTTGGAAACTTTGGTGTGTTGCAAGAATTTACAAAAACTATAATAAACCTTTAATACAGCGCTGAAGTTTTTATCCTGAATCATCGGTTTGTTGAAATAAATTAGAAATCCAATTCCACTATGGCTATGGCAGTGCTTGTTCTCTCCTGCAGAGCAATATGGCCAACAAAAATCGCCGACTATGTGGCTGGAAGTCATAAAGCGTAACGTTTCAATTCTGTTCGCGAAGTGTGCTTAAATCGAATTATGACCAATCCTTCGGCCACGCCAGCCGGTTGTGTCCGGTTTCATTGGAGCGTTGGCCAAAAATTTACCAAAACTCAAACCACATTATGTCCCAAAGGATGCTCATCATGTAATACGGGAAATCTGCATTTCGCCTGCTGCCATTATGCGGTATACATGAATCACTACGTGTGTCCGTGCTGGCCGTACCTCGGAACAAGGGGGGGGGGGGAGGGGGGGGGTGTTTCTATTTATAATGGACTTTCCGCACCACTGTTTGTCGTTGGGGATTCTAACAAGATGTAAACGACGGACCACGCACAGATTCAATTAGAAATTTGCATATATGTAGTGATTTAATGGATTTGCTGTGTTCTAAGGATTCTAAGGATGCGAACGCCTGTGAGAGAGTCCACCATATATAGTCTTACCTTTTATCGTCGCACACACATATGTGGGTTTCGGCTTTGGAAAAGGAGATGAATGGCTTGAATTGGTGGTTGTTGGTTTCTATTATCGTTGTTACCTCAATTGGAATCGATGAGTATGGGCTCTGGATGATGGGCCTGAGTCTGTACATGAATACAATTCAATGAAAATTGCAAGCTATTGGCTGACACACCCGCCATACCTATTGCCGTTGCAATATACACAACGATAATCGAATTTCGTGGTCTCTGGAAAGAGTCTCGATGCGGTGCTTGATTTAAGAACATTAATTTGTGGGAGGCTGGGGTGAGGTTGCAAGCCAGTTGCGGTGATACTGCAATATCACTTTCTGGGGAACATTTTCGGAAGATAATTGCGCACTGTTAAGTCGTTGGACCGTGGGAATGATTCGCACTTCACACCATAAATCAATGTGCTGGAATCTTATTCAAGGAGGGGACTGTTTTTGTTGTGTTCTTGTGGAGTTAACTCCAGATTGGTACACTGAAATTTAATTGCCCGTAGGTCAAGTAAAGGTGAGTAAATTTTAGTTCAATTTATATGTAGATACCTGATGCTTAATTCTGTATAGATTAATGGCCTTATAAACACTTATAATTTGCACACTTACTGGGTATCACTTGATATTAAATTGCAGTGAAATAATGAACACCTGTTTCTGGTTCCTGGTTCCTTCTTCAAATGCTTTAAAGTCCCAAGAATAATGCAAAGCGCTGTTGAATTTGTTTTGATCCATGAAGTTTTGCGCCTGCCTTCTTCCGCGTAAGTATAGGGAAGTGGCATGCTATGGCCTATTGATCTGGGTTTTCAGGATATCTCCTACATTGTATACCACTTTGTCATGCTGTATTTTGTCTCAAGATGGCACTCCTTATTGTTTGGCTAGCTCAGATTTTCTGGCTCCGCATTTAATTGTGAAGCGCCTTCATTTAAGCAGTTGTCTATCAATTGAAATAATCTTACTTTCGCCAAAACAATGGAGAGATTAATTCATTTTTTCGGAGAGAAATATTAGTTTAGTTTATTTATACATTGGTTTTGAATGTTTGCAGATCAAAATGGAAAGGGAAAATCTCGCCGGGTAAACTATTCCAAATTCGTGTTGTTCGGCTAAAAAAAGAATCACTATATTTCACGGTACGTCCGAAATTGGGCTCAAGGGTGAACTGATGAGCATTCCTTGCGAGACGAGTATAACGGGAGAAATTTTTAAAGGGATGACATGAAACTTTGCGTCGGTGTTCGAAAGGGGCAATTGTTTCAGCGGCAGATCTGTTTCCAATCAATCTTAACGCTCGATTTTGTATTCCAACAAGTAGGTGAAGCGATGTTTGCGAAGCACCTGCTCAGAGGTGGGAGTTATACTCGAGTTTAGGGCGTATGAACGCTTTATAGATTGTAGCCAGATCTGATGGGGAAAAATACTTCTTAAACCTAAGAAACTTAAGCACTTAGCAGCATTTATAGCGACTTCAGATCTATGGTCATTCCAACGGAGGTCGTCGTTGACACACATACCGAGTACTGAGAGTTTTTCGGTTTCTTTGATGTAAGTGCCATTCATGGACAATGGCATTGGGGGTATGTTAAGCTTTAACGACAGAAGACAGCATTGAGTTTTCGAAGCATTCAACTCCACGCGATAGAAGAACACCTCTTAAGAATAATAACGGGGATACTATTAGGACCATCGGTTTTATGTACGTCAAGATCTTTAAAAACTCCAGCCACTGTAGTAATGCAAAAGAAGATTGGTCCTATAGAACCATTTATGCTCTCAAGTACGGTTTGAACCATGACACACTCTGGGAGCAGGAATTAGCGGCGGTTATAAGGTTAGCTTTCTCTTGGGAACTAACAAATGTTGTGTCATTGATGACAACCATCGGAATCGAGGACGAAGAAGTGTTCCTTATATTTTGGACATTGTAGTCATTTTTATCTTAATTGTTGGTCATGTACAAATTTGGTCCGTCGAATAAGAGCGTTACAGGCATTCCTGGCTTGTTTAAACTTTTTTCCGGTTTTCTTCAGTAGGGTTGTCTTTATAACAACGGAAACATACCTCCTTAACTCTGATAAGAGCTTGTATTAAATCATGAGTTTTATTTGGGTCTGTTACTTTTGACTCTATTTGGGATAAAAGCTCTCATCCCCGAAACAATGAGACTAGTAACCATATCTGCACTGGAGGCAACGTCACTTAGATAGAAGCCTAGTGACCAGTTAAAGATCTTGAAGAAATTATTAAGACGGACCTAATTGGCTTTCTCATACTGCCAAACGGTTCTCTTAGGAGCTCTGGCAAGTGAATCTAGCGGATATGACATAATGGTTAGAAGTGCCTAGAGGCGATAATACACTAATAATGCACTTATCGGGGTCAGAGGTAAGAAACAAGGAGTTAGTACAAGGACCATGGTTGGAATTGAAACGCAACATCAACATCATCACCTTGTAACGCTTTGGGGCTGCTTTTTCGGAGTTGGTCTTTTTGACAGCTGTCACTTGATGTATGCTCAATTTAGTTTGCCATTTTATAATGAATAGACTTACTCCCGAACAACGCTTGCAAATCGTGCAATTTTTTTACCAAAATAATGGTTCGGTTCGGTGGAGCAGAGTATCGAAGAAGACCCGACATCGCACGCATCAATTGGAGATGTGCCCGTCCACTTTATGGAAGATTTTGCGGAAGGATCTTGGTTTGCAGGCTTACAAAATCCCACTCGTGCAAGAATTGAAGCCGAACGACCTTCAAGCGCGTCACACGTTCGGTGAATGGGCCCACCGATCCCGATTTTCACAAAATTGGGAAATTGGGCACACTCGGCCGGAATTTTTTCGAGTTGGGCTGTGACCCTTGCATTCTTCTAAAAATAAAACTTCTTCTTGGCTTCCATTTCACTCTTCAGCATACTTATGAAGTGAGTTTTGTTGATATCGTTGGAAAAAAAATTCCGGGCTTCGAAATTGTGCTGATCGCAGTTATCTTGGAAAAGACAAACTTTGTTGAGGAGTAAAGCTAAGAACGCCGATAACGTTCAGCGGCTTTGGTAGGTTATCCCCACAGTATAACCATCCAAAACCACAATGATATTACTTTCAAAGTGCCTTTGGACGTAATCCACGTAGTTTTGTCAGACTTCTTGAAATGTGGCTTCACTAAACTTGGTCCAAACCAGTCTATGTAGCAGGAATCCACCATCGATGACGTTACGTTTTTTGGTTCCGAAATTCACTTCGGCAGATATAAGCGACAAAATGAAAAAAGTCCGAAAAATTGGGCGTTCAACAACCCGTCCCAAAGTTAGCACAGGATCTGGGATTATGTTCCCCAAGCAACCCATTTAAGTTCCATTAACTTTGGAATACTTTCCAGCTTCCATCACTCTTTCGACTTATCGCCAGGACTATATACGGAAATTATTAAACATACCTACCTATGTATATAATTTAAAAAAAAAAAATTCTTTTGAAGAGAAGGGTCAAGAAGAAGCATATTTCTAAAAGCAGGGAAAAATCAAAGCATCGCTAATACTGTCTTTGTCATTTGCAAAAGTTGGTTATTCGAAAGAATGGCAAATAAACGAATAAAAAGGCACATCCGGCATCTAGAAAATAATGACAAAAGAAAAATATTGTCAATGGAAGTCCTTCTATCGAAATGTTTGCGTCCCAGTTGGTACTCATATATTGATTCTTAATAATCGTCCCTTCTTTATAAGGATATGTCTAGCTATAGACATCATACACATGTGTAATGACTCGATAAGTATTTTTTTACGAACGTGTCCTTGTACGGTGCTTGTTCAAAGAAATTCAGCTGCATTAAAATATTTAAAAAAAAAGGGTTTAGATATTTTGAATGGTTTTTTGATGAAATAGGAAAATCCTTTTTCTATTGATCCCCAATTTCCTAAACGGCCATTATTGTTAGTAAAGTCGTAATTCCCCAAAATAGTCCTTTTTGCAATTCCGTAATTCCTTTACACTGCGCTTGAATAATTTCTATCAAAAAAAAAACGACAATTTTAAATCATTCCTCCACCGACGCCATTTTATTTTTTTATTCCCAATTTGATAATTTATTTAAGCCATTGTCTCACACCATTGCAGACACGATGCAAAACAAATTACAAAAATCCACAAAACACCAAACAAAAATCACTATCGATTGCAGAGTCCATTATCTAAGGATTCTGGGCGATTTTTTGCTAGCTTTGTTGAATGGAATGCCTGCATTCGGGGCTGCTCTAATCAGGACACGTCCCTATCCAGAAAGCAACGACAAATAAACCCAACAGATAAAAATCCAATTGACCCGTTGCTATTGTTGTGATGGGAAAAAGCCAACCGCTTTTTTTTCATTTTTTTGTTTGCAGGATAATGGCCTGGGTTTTGTCCTTCGAAATTTAATGTCGTGTTTGTTATTCAACATGTGTGAGAGTCCATGTCCTACCTTAGTGGGTCTGGGCCAGTGCCAACGCGGCATGGTGGCAGGCGTCATTATTTTCGTTTCAATTTTAATTTTATGATTTTCGTTCCTGCTCACTTGTCCAAATCCATTGAAACTCTTTAAGGCTCAAGGATTTCAATCTAAGAATCGGTTTAGGTTTTACAAATAACGTATGGATTGGAGGGATTTTTTTGTTTTGCGAATAACCCTAGAGGCTTCTGGAGAGCACGCCGAGGACATCAATTCGCAATCGGTCACAAATCTTTTTGGCGAAGAGTCAAATGGGTTGCATTGCACATTTTGTCGAAATTCAATATTCGAGAGAATCGATTTGAAATTGTCCGTCCATTCGGTTGGGGTGTGTTCAGTTGGTTTCGCCTTATACATCGTCATCGTCTGAAGCTGGGAAGGCAATGAATGCAAGGATGTTGGTTATTGTCTCTTGAAAAGAAATTTCACTGTCGACTCCTTTACACCAGCCTGAAGGCCAACGGACGCTGCTCCTATGCATTAGGCAGTTGGATCACGTCGAACATGGCTAGGTTATACCCGTAACCCGTTTTTGTTCTTTTTTGATAAAACATTGAACAGTCGTGTACCTATGTTGGGAATAAATGTGTTGCTTTGGATTTGTTTTTGTTGGCGTTGGGAATAGGGTTATGTAGGATTTTATCCCAAAGTCCCCGGAGCCGGATCGTGAGTGATGGGGCAGTTTTCTATGTTGTATATGGTGTTTAGTCGAAAGGCTAGATTTTAAATTCATTCATTCTGCTGGCCGACGCCATTTCCAACATTCCTGGGGGAGTATAGTTTTCTATAGTAAAACTCTTTTTTTTGGCCCAGCCAGCGTTGCCATATTTGTAGTTCAATTTCAATGGTTTTTATTTTCTGTTCCACGACTGTGTTGAACTATGAATTTTGATGAAATTTAGTCAGTTTTTTTCATAAGATGGACATTTTTTTATTTAATTTTAAGATGAAAACAAATTCACATTTGAAATTTTGCTATGAAAAAATCTTTGCTTGATGCTCCAGTGTTCTAGTTTCTAGTGTCCTATTCGCTGGAGAAAACCTTGAGAATCCTCGTCATCATAAGAAGGGAAGGGGAAAATGAGGTTCTTTTAAAAATGCACTTAAGTTCCCCAAAAAGACCTTATATGGAAAGTTGGTGTTCCTTTTTCCTCTAATGTTCGCAGATGCTGCAAATAGTTGTTTTTTGCGTCCTGCTTAGCTGCAACTCATTTTCATTACTGATCGGCAAACTCATGGTTTCTTTATGATGGCCATGTGAAGCCGAGTTATAAATGTTGCATACCTTTAGTAGTGTAAATTAACACTTCCATATTACTGCATTTACATAGTGCGTTCTTTCGGCTTTCCTTTCCCCTTGAAACACTTTTTTTCGAGGCAAAAGGTGGCCTATTGTCTTATCTGCATCTCTAGCAATGTGTGTACAAAATCTTATAATGATCGGTTGAAGAGTTAAGGCGTGAAAGCGTTACAAACACAGATAAATTTGAATTTATTATAATTGTGATTTGGTGACAAAATATAAAGATGTGTTCTGACCTTACGACATGCAGGAATCACTGGGTTAATCCAACGAATTCGCAAACCACAGCCAATTTAACAAAAGCAATGAGGACAACCGAAAGAACTAGAATGTTCTAGAAATGAAAATGTATACCAGAATTCCCCTTCTAATGGAAAAGAACTAATCGAAAATTTCCCAAAGGAAAATTTTGAGAACTTTGTCTATTTGTATAAGTAGGTGGATAGGTGTGGTGGATAGTTAAAAACAAAAAACGACAAATAAAAATGAACTAAAAATTAAAAAAAGAATGGATAGGTGGCTCCAAGGGTGGAATCGTGTAAGATGATTGTTGACTGTCATATTTTTTACTATCAAATGTGATCATGCACAATTTTCCATCTGCGTAATGGTCAAAACAGATGTGCAGATATTTTCGTGCAGGAAAAAAAATTACACACGGGTGGAATCGGCTAATGTGAGAAGTGATAAGTGACGGTCACAAATCACAAAAAACGTCTGAGAAAGATAATTGTCACTTGTGATTGTCATATTGTTGTGATGATTTTAGGTGACAGCTATTTTAGCTGTCATTTTCATTAAAATCTAATCCAAAACGCTTTAGCCACTATAAGATTTAGCCACATCTGTATGGTTCTCCATAAAGGAAATTACTAGTTTTATCTGTTCCTTATTGGCTTGAGACCTAGTTCAAATAATGTGTATTAATTTAAGATACATGCCAAAACTTATATTTTGATGGGAAAATATATTTTTTCCACTAAATACACAAATACAAAGTGGTCGCCCGTCGTTTGCCGAAACTTATAACAATAAAGAACATAGAGAAACGAGAAAGAGACCGACTTCTTTGACAGATGTCAGTAAGGCAGGATCATAGTGATGCCAAATACTCTAGATGTTTTTGTGACAACTTTACTTACACGAATAATTTTATTTAATCACTTATCACAATCACAAATATGACAATCACACGCCAAGTAACGCTATTCCTACCCAGGCTCTTATGGGGATGTAAACCCAAAATTCTGCAGGGTTGCAGAATCTGCACGATGTCTCTGTTTCTAAATTCCATGCCACAACATTGCCATTGCTGCCACAACAACAAACGAAAAAAAATGTAAATAAAAGCTATCTGGAATTACTGATATTTACCTAACTTGTTAATCAGCGTTACCGTTGTGACACTTTTGCCCCCACTTTTAAGAAAACACTTCATCTAAGTTTGTATGGTAATATTAAGTATTTCGTTCACTTAAAAAAATCGAATTTTTGCCGGATTTGTTGGAATTTTTATTCTCTAAATTCGATATTTACACAAATTTAATTTTATTTACAATATTATATACATAAATGTCAAAAATTATGCACATCTGTTTTAGGTGCGGTTCTGCGCGCAGTTAGGCGTGAGAACAACTGCACATCTCTTTTCAGCTTAAAGTGATCATTTAACCATCAATTTCTTTTAACATTTTGGCATCACTTTAAAAGAAAATGTCTGTCAGTTGTCTGACAGTTGTCAAGTTTCTTTTTATATCAAATTAACCGGCAGTGTTTCGTTTTGTTATTTGTTCAAGCAAAAACTCACAATAAAAATGTAAGTAAACATTATTTGAAACTATTAAAGATATCATATTAATTTATTAATTTAAACTAATAGGTCGCATGTAAATAAAAATCAAATGAGGATCATGGACCGACACTAAAATGGATGGAAGTGGAGTTAGCGATGGCCATCAATCACCTTAAACTAAGCGAACTTAAGAAGTGATAGCTAATTTTAATAAAGTGCACGACTTGGTCGCACGAACTTGCTCTAATGTGCGACAGTGGTCTTGGCCTTGAGATTTTTGAAAAGAAAAGCAGGTAAGAAATCATTTGAAATTTTGATAATCACTTAAAAATCACTAGTTTAAACCTTTTTTAGACAAAAATGAAGTGAGCCATTTAATTTCTTTTACAGTTTTTAATGTTAAGGAAACATTTTTTCAAAATCGTTTGACGAGTTTTTTCAAAAAACTTTTTTTTAAACTTTTCGAAAACATATTCCATATTTTTTTTGTATGCCAACATCTAGCAGCTGATAGTCATTATCAGAAAACAATGTTTTTTTTTAATTTTAAACAAATCTTTTTTGAAAAAAATCAAAAATTAAAAAAAAAACCAAAAAAAATTCTTTTATTTTTTTAAATAGTTAAAGAGTTTTCTCGGAAAAACTAATTATGCAATAAATTTTGAAAACTGAATGTTTATCGAGGAAAAAAATATTGAAAATCGTTCGACCAGTTTTTTCTTTTGAAAAACTTTTCGAAAAAATATTTAAAATTTTCTTTTAGTATGTCATTATAAGGAAATCTATAGTTTTCATCTGGGAAAATTATTTAAAAAGAATTCAATCAACCTGTTTTCAAAATATTTCGAAAACCAATTTTTTTTTAGAAAATTTTAAAAAAATTGAAAAAAAAAGGTTTTGAATACTTTCAAATGCAATAATAATTGAATTATAAATAACTTCCTGTGTGTAAAATTTTATTAAAATCGGGATAATGGTTTACTATAAAACCGCATTTGAAAAAACCAGTTCTATGAGAGGTACCGTTATAGAACAAATTTCGAAAAATGTATTATAACTAAAAGATGTATTGTATTTATCAAAATCGTTAAAGCCGTTTTCGATAAAATCAAACTTTTTGTTAAAGATTAGAGATACTACCAAATAATTACTAAATACCAAGTTTGAAGCAAATCGGCCCATCCGCTAAGGCTGTAGAGGTGCGAACAGACAGACAGACAGAAAGACAGAAAGACAGATAGACAGAAAGACGGACGGAATTTCCGGACCCACTTTTTTCGACTTCTCTATCATCATAATGTCATCTTTGATTGTTCGATTTTTTTATTTTTTTTGCACGAATGCATAACTTGCATTATAGTACCTATAATCGCAAGTAAAAATTGTACCATCACAAAGACGTTCATTTTTCTTGAAATCTTCAAAAATACTACAACATAAATGTCAACTTCAATCAAAATGACACCAAAATATGAGTTAACAAAAAAGTAACAGAAAAATGATAGTCAAATCTGACTATCATCTTACGCAGACCGATTTTCTTGATTTCGACTGTCAACAATCAAAACGATTTCACCCCAGGTTCTAGGGGACACAGTTGATTTGTATGCGTTGAAGTGTGAACATCGAAAGCGATAATAAAGAGTGGTTGAATGGAGATAAAGTAAAATAATAAAGAGTAATTTCAATTGTGAATAATTGGTGCAGTTAAATTATTGTAAATTGATCCTAAAATAGTTCTGTTTGATAAAAGAAATTAGTTGTATAAAAGTGAAATTGAGTTTTATTCAACGAACCCCAAACAAAACTATAACAATAATGTATTATTAATTATGATAATTACGCAAAATATTAGTTGTGCATACAAGCTCTTTAATTCTTCAATTGAATATGTATAAACAGTCTATTAAGTTTGGTTTAGCCTTTTACAGGTCAGAGTTACCCTTGGTTTAGTTATTTTTTTTTTTTTTAATTAACGCGCGCACAAGGGACTATTTGTTTCCCTTTTAATGTAACACACTGCGCGGGCATTAGGAAGATAGGGAGGGGAGAGATAGGAGGTGTCGATTAACATTGGTTTTGAATGTAACTAGATCAAAATGGCAAGGGAAAATCCCGCCGGTTAAACTATTCCAAATTCGTGTTGTTCGGCTAAAAAAAGAATCCCTATATTTCACGGTACGTCCGAAATTGGGCTCAAGGGTGAACTGATGGGCATTCCTAGCAAGACGAGTATTACGGGCGAAACTTTTAAGGGGAGGAATGCAGCTGGCTACCTCGAGTGAACAATTTTTATAAAAGAAACGATAAAATAAGGAAAGACATGAAACATTGCGTCGGTGTTCGAGAGGGGCAATTGTTTCAGCGGCAGTTCTATTTCCTATCAATCTTAACGCTCGATTTTGTATTCTATCAAGCGGGTGGAGCGATGTTTGCGAAGCACCCGCCCAGAGGTGGGAGTTATACTCGAGTTTAGGGCGTATAAACGCTTTATAAATTGTAGCCAGATCAGATGGGGAAAATTACTTCTTACACCGATAAAGAAAACCAAAGCACTTAGCAGCATTCTTAGCGATTTCAAATATATGGTCGTTCCAACGGAGGTCGTCGTTGACACACATACCGAGTACTGAGAGCTTTTCGGTTTCTTCGATGTAAGTGCCATTCATGGACAATGGCATTGGGGGTATGTTAAGCTTTAACGACAGAAGACAGCATTGAGTTTTCGAAGCATCAAACTGCACACGATTCCTATTACCCCATTTGACAATGCTGTATAAATCGGAGTTTAATGAGCTTGACATGCGGCACCGTTTCAATTGTACGTCCGAAGGCGAAGGACGTGAATCGTCGATCGAATATGAAAAGCTGAGGGTAGAGTCGTCAGCAAAAAATTTTAGTGAATTAGAAGTAGCAAACAGAAGGTCATTTATAAAAATGAGGAAAAGAGTCGGAGACAGAACAGAGCCCTGCGGCACACCAGCATTTATTTAGTGGGAATCAGACTTGAATCCGTCCAATACAACTTGTATTGAACGGTCCAGGAAATAGCTTCTAATCAAACGAACAAGAGTATTATCGATCCCAAAAGCACGCATTTTCGATTAGAGAGCTTCATGCCAAACTCTATCAAATGCCTGGGAGATATCAAGAGCAATAATCTTACTTTCACCAAAGCGATGTAAAGATTTGTTCCACTGTTCGGTGAGATATGCCATCAGATCACCAGTGGAACGGTTGCTGCGGAAGCCATACTGACGGTCATGGAGTGCAGTTAGTGTGTCGGACTGCTATTCTGAAGGTTCATGATTCAATCCCCTTTCAATGCCACCTATTTCGTGGGCATTGCATCTTTCAAGGAAATGACAAACCCTCTAAGCTTTAAATTTGTCTCGAAAAACTTCAGCTCATGTAGCCGTTCGGATCCGCTCCTGCAGATTCACGACACACACAAGAAAGGAATAATAACCTGGATTACCCTTTGGGAAAAGTATTTCCTTTTTAGAATGCAAAAACAGGTTTGCATAGTTAACATTTTTTTTGCTTTCACATTTTCAATATTGGCAACACTGCTCCCATTGAATCTTATGGCTGTGTCAAATGTGATTGTCCATTTTTTTTCAAACTCTTCTGAAGCCGTTTTCAAGCCATCAGCATATTGTCGGATTCCTTCTAAGGCTAGGGCTGAGAGCAAGTCGTGCACGTAACAAGTTCTTGAATAAATATTTCAACAGAGGCTTCAAACCATAACCTCAACATTGTTTCGTAATCTGTTGGCTTTAATTATTTACCAGTTGTTGTTTGTCCAATAAACTGCTCCTTCCCCGCTCCCCCCAGGCCCGTCTCGGTGGAAATTTCTCCCACAGGTTAAGAAAACAATTCATTTAATTGTTTGCTTTGTGTTCCTCTCTTAGTCGATTCTCTGTTGTTTCTATAAGAGGGGTGAAATGGCTTGCCTTGGCTATCATTGTTGGCCAAATTGATTCTATAGGAACTTGGGGCTCGAGCTGCAGGATAAACATCCATTTTGTTATGAGACACACAGATATCTGGTGCTCCGTGCATACAACATAGCAAAGGTATCCTGGATGGATACTCGTGGTATTTGTGTCGAAAAATTATATCATCCTGGAAATAAAAGAGTATTTTTTGTGTTTTGAATGGAAACGGGACAGATGTAATGATGATATTTGTGGATTGTTACGTGATGGGAGCAGAAAAGTGTACGTTATGTGCGACGGATGCTCATTTGGCTCAAGTAGGCCATTTGTATGTATTGCGGGCGGGCGGAATTACTTTTTAGTGGTTAATGAAATTACCTATGAAATCTCTTACTTACGGCATAGCATAAGGGAAACTCTAGATATTTAGAGTAAAGCTAATGGAAATTGAGGCATAAACGTTTTTTTTTTGTGAAAAGAAAGCAATTGAAGAAAGGCAATGGCAATACAAAAATTCAGCAGAAACTGCTTTCGCAGTTTTGATAAAATGATAGCGGAAGTAAATGCCTACTTTTCTCTATTCCAGGTCGTTGATTACTTTTATTACTTAATGGTATAAGGCCAGGTGTTGAAGAGTTGGGAGGAAATTAGTGAATTCCATTAATTTATAAAACATTTGTTTCATGTTTTATGGAGTTTAGTTTATTTTAAAACTATACGGCAACGCAATATCAATTGGTTTTTATTTCACAACCATTTTTAAATGATTTTTATTATTTAATTAAAAATACTTTAAAGAAAATTATGATACAGATGTCTTCCTAAGAATGAAAAATAACTCAATATATTAACTCATTATATATCAATAATTCGTGCAGTCGTTGAAGTGCTTATGAAAACAGAACAAAAACTTCAACCACTAAATATACAATCTTTCACAATTAAGCCCCTCCCAAAAAACCTATATTCTTCCGTGATAAAAAAGCTCATTTCTTAATCGAGTACTCAATCCATCTACATACAAAATTTCACCTCAATTCGTTAAATTCGTTGAGGCCTGATTGCGTAACAAATATTGAAAAAAAAAAATTCAAAACTTTCAAACTGATAATGTAGGAAGTTTTAAAATAATACTTCCTTCTTGAATTGACTAGAAAAGCAGCGTTTTAATTTCATTTCGTTCCCCCAAAGGGTTTGGACTATCGTCTTGATGTCGGTAAAGTGAAAACAAGTTCCGACATACTTCTTGGTTTTGAAATTCTGATCATCATTATGGGTTGCCAAAAAGAGTAAGGCCCAAATCACACACATTCGAATTGTACGGCTGAAGAACGAATCTCTGTAATGAACAGTAGGTAGAGCTCGAAGTTAAACTGACTGGCAATTTTAGAAGCGCGAGTGTTACGATGGAAATGTTAAACAGAGAAATGCAACTGGCTATTTCCTTGAGCATTGACTGCAGAAATAACAGTAGAATAGAAATGACAAGAAACAATAAATATGATCTCCTTTAAATGAAAAAGCTCCCGTCCACATAAAGAAATGGTTCTTTAATCTTGGATGAATGGATATACGATTCGCAGATGGTAACCATATCAGAAAAAAGAATATTTTCTTACATTAGCCCCCTTTTTTTGGAAAAGCTATGGGCAGTGAAGTTGGATTTCCCAAAAAAAAACGCATGGTTGGGCATTTTTTCGTGGTTGTGGAAGAGATACGACTATTCTTTTATTTACTATTTTACTATGTCTTATATATTTAACTTTTAGATTCTTCAAAAGCTTTTCATTGATCTGCATGTCAACATCTGAAAAAAAGGATACAAAATACAAAAATCATACTTGTTCGATAGAGAGGGAATGATCTTCAAGATTATAGGAAATACAAGTCATGAAGATTGCAGATATAGTAAAGACAATTTTGCGAATTTTAGGATGATCGGCTTCCTTGATGCAATACCACTCATATGAATAAGGGAGGGGCGGGTAGATTTCGCTTTGGTGACAGAATACAGCATTGTGCGATTTCTTATTTCCGATCTGCTAATATTGTTGAGGTCATAATTAAATGAGGTTATAAAAATACTTTGTTGTTGAAAATCCACATTCTAAGAGCAGGAGTGCGATTCCTTAAACGAATACGCATAGCTTAGTGGGCTGATGTCAGCAAAGAGCGAAATAGTTTATTGCATTAGAAGTTTCAGTTCAGATAGATGATCATTCATAAAATAAGAAAGAGAGTCAGAGAGTCGGCTGGAACAATCGAACAATCATTTATTTTGAGAGAATCTTCTATACTTTCCCTGTTCTAAGCCTACAATTTCTTATACAACTTGTATTGAACTGTCCAAAAAGTAAATTCTAATTCAGTGAAGGAAAGAAACATCGATTCGGGAAGCACGAATTTTTGATAAGAGATCCTGGGGCCAGGATTTATCAAAAGCTTTAGAAAACAAAGTAATATTTAAATTCACGTCGAAGCAAGAAGTATATACATAAATTCATTTATTGAAATTCAAATTTTAATAAAGAAAAAAGATAATAGTAAAAGATAAAAATAAATAATGTATAAAATAATAAAAGAATGAAAAGAAAGTGGGTACTGAAAAATAAGAGA
Source organism: Platycheirus rosarum (assembly GCA_963971375.1). Taxonomy (NCBI): domain Eukaryota; kingdom Metazoa; phylum Arthropoda; class Insecta; order Diptera; family Syrphidae; genus Platycheirus; species Platycheirus rosarum. The sequence goes on from OZ020508.1 coordinate 1,937,732, forward strand.
AAAAGGAAACAAAGAAATGCTTATTACAAGGAAGTTAGTTGTTTCAGTTGGAAAGGAAGTCATGTAAACTTTTTTGAAATATATTTATGCTGTTGATTTCTCGCAGGCAATTTGGAAGCGAATTCCAGAGGCCGCGGGCAGCTATAAAAAATTGTCTTTCAGATGAGAGACACTTAAAACGAGAGGGAATTAAGTCTTTAGATCTGTTTGATAATGGAAATCGATTTTTTTTCAAATAGATATGTTGGTTGATGTGTAATTAAAATTTTAAAAAGCAGCAGAAGTGTACGGAATTTGATGAAATTTTCAAAGGACATTTTTAGTAAACCACTCAAATGGTACTATTGAAAGTCACTTTTAATTTATTTTTGCTGACAGAGTCAAAATGATAATAGATTTTAGATCCGTAGGTAAGTATTGGTACAACCAGAGTTTTTACTAGTACCATTCTTGTTTTGAGAGGCGTAAAATCTTGAGCAGTCCTTGGTGTCCTCAGTGTTCCAGGTTAGAGTCCTATTGAAGATGACACCTAGATTTCTTGCGGTGTTGACAAATTCTAATGCTGTTCCAATAAGATAAATAACTGGGAAATATGATACATCAAGCACTTTTTTAAAGATAACCAAACATTGTGATAAACCGATATTAGCTGCTCATTTCGAGATCCGTTCAAGGTTTTGATTGATAGTAAAGACATAGTTTTCAATCAAACGAGAGGCAGTTTCTATAAATTTGTATATCATCTGTATAAAAATGTTTTGATGTCTCAGGAATCACAGAGGCAATTTCGTTTATATACAGTGAACAGTAACAGAGGGGCTAAAATAGACCCTTGAGGGACACCTCGAATTATTGGAAGAAACTCTGAGAGACTTTTAACCAAATACACTGGTTGTTTCCTATTGGTCAGAAAAGACCGGAGTAATTTTATTGCATCTGGAACTACGTTAAATCCCTGTTATGTCAAAGGCTTAAGAGAAGTCTAAAAGAACTAAAAATGTTATCCTTGTCAAGTTCAAGTCTTATATTCTCAATAACTTTGGCAAATGCAGTTGTACAGATGTTTTGACCATGAAAACCGGACTCTATTGATGATAGGAGATTGTTTCGCGTTATGAAGTCATTTAGTTGCTTTTGACATAAATGTCTAAAATCTTCACAGAGTGAGTTTTTCGGAATCGGCATTATTTTGGTCAGTTTCCATTGCTGTGAGAAGATGCCTGTAGTAAGTACTGTGTTGAAAATGTGGGTGAGGTATGGTTGTAGAATCGGCAGGATAGCTTTTAAAAAGATTGGATTGACTTCATCAACTCCTACAGCATTTGATTTAATGGAAAGAACACTCAAACACTTCAAAATTACTCACCTATGAAAAGCACTATCAAAAAGCTTATTTTCACTTGAACCTTACGGTCAATTAAGGTTCAAGTGAAAATAAGCTTTTTGATAGTGCTTTTCATAGGTGAGTAAGTAAGTAAGTAGGTACAATTTGGGTTTGACAAAAATTTACGATTTAGTTTGTTTCTGTCAACATCTTTTTGAAAAATTTGTCGTTGTTTCCCAATCCCAAGTTTTCGGAGATTTTCCCAAAACCTTATACTCTCTATGAAGTTCCTCCACATGAAAGAGTATTCAGCGTCGATAGGCTTGATCCTGTTTCGTCATAAGTTTTTTTAATTCTGCTACTAAGCCACATTGCTTTGACACAGATTTCTTGTTCTTTTTTCTTAAAGACACGTGAATATTAAACAGTGTATTTAAATTTTCGTTCAAGAATTCTACTTGGTTCTCCGGATAGGACAAATAGTAAATATTTTCCCATGAAATCGAATTTGGTGTTTTAGAGCTGTCTTATCAATGTTCTTGAAATCTCTGAATTTGACTATGGCATTTCCCAAGGTATCAAAAAATCAGTTCATGTCTAGAGAAAACTGCTTTATAAAAAAGTTCCCTATCATTTTCACTTATACAAAGAAGAGGTCTAGTACAGTACGTGATGTCATTTTGAAATGGGTAAGCAAAACTTTTATCAGCTAATAAATTGCTGTTAAAATCTCCAAAATTGATAATATTTGATGAACTTATTGTGATGTGCTCAAGAAGTGCATAAATTGGTTCTTAATCAATATTTCTATTTAGCCTATAAATAGTTCCCAAAGGGAACTACATTAAATAAATAAGTATTCGCATGAAGAATCATTCGGTGCGAAACCAAATTAGCATAAATTGCAACACCACCACCATTTAGCGTCTTGGATTGCCTTAGAGAATAGAGAACCATGTCTCCGAAACACAAATCTTGTCAATTTCAGAATTTTCAAACATATATCTGAACTCATCAATTAACTTTCGTCGAAACTATTTACCTATAGTTTGTTGATAAAAAAACATAGTAGATCACCAGCCTGATGCCTTCAACCCTATTCGGAATAAAAGTTCTAAATATCGAAAGAATGACGTTCATGACCATATTCACGCTGGAGTCTACGTCAATAACAAGGAAGCATCAGTTATCAGATAAAGATCTTGGAGAAATTATTGAGACAATCGCAGTTGGATTTTTTTAATTTCTTAATTAAAATAATAAACAATTTACAGTGACTTTTCCATTTCAAGAAACCATCAAAATACACATTTAAACGAACTAATAAAATTAATTTAAAATGTTTTCGCTCAGACCAGGCATCCAGGCAACCTCAAATACAAGTTTCCCCATAGCACTTTGGCCACAATAAATTTGAATACCTACATGCTCCACAATAATCCATCCATCCATCGGCTTCCAAACCGTCGTCGCGCCATGCAGCGCATCGATCGAATCCGCATAATATTATTCCTCATTGTTTATGGTTTGTTTTTCTCCCATAATTAAGGAATGAGAACATTGCTTGGGGCCACTTGGACGCCGGGGTTAAGCTAACATGGTTGGTTGGCAGCGTTTGCTGCTATTGCTTCCACTACTGGTAACCATTATTATCATCATCGTTGTGTCGTTGTCATCATCGTCCTGCCGCTGCTGCTCCTGCTGCTCCTGCTGCTTCTGTCTAGTTAGTTGAAAAACCCTTGTTAATATTTATTCAGTGAGGTGCTACAGGCATTTTCATAGGGGATCGGGTGGGTGGATGTGTCTTCTAAGGACCAAGGAATTCCAAAGCACGATACGAGCGATATAGTGCGATGCGGTGTAAGGGGAGAGATAGTAAAATGCTTGCACATGCAAAAGTTTAGTAGGACAATGTAAAAACCCTTACCGAGCAAGTCTTACAATTGCAACAAAATTTACCCCCAATCCCCCGCAGGTATAGCTGGTGGTGGTTTTTTTCATTTCTAAAGCAACTACCTTGGTTAAAGAGCAATAAATGTAATCTCTTCTAGCATCATTGTGCTTGAGGACAAACTTGAGCACCTTATATTACGTCACATAAATGTTAATTAAAAGAAGTTCCAAGGAATTTGTGTTGGTGTGGGTGTGGATGTGTAACATGCATGCAGCACAAGAGTGACACAAGGCAAACCAGCCGACCAGCAGCGGTGCGGCGGACACCTACTCAACTCAGTTCATAATAAACTGCAGCCTAATTAGGTTTTCCAGCAACACCACGTTGAGGGGGATTACGCGGCAACCTCTTGAAAGTGAATCCTTAAGCAAGGAAATCTCCCATCTTGGGAACGAAGAAAAATGTAAATTTAATAGCCTCACACCACACTCTGGTGGCTGTGTAATGGAAGTGCGAATGCCCCATATAAAGTTGAAGAACTTGAGTAGTTCTCCTGAAGTTTTTAATTCCATTTTTTATTTTGTTTCCTCTTTTTTGTAAAACCAGTAACAATGCCTCGAACCCTGAATGCAGATGTTATAAATGACAGTATTATCATTTCGACACTGACTTCACAAGTTCCACGCCACCTCCTTATACTCAACAATATGTATAATTCGCTTAGGCAAGGCTTGGGGCAGGAGCAGGATTGTGTATTATGTCCTTGTTGGCCACTTCATATTTGAATAAAAATCATCGTGCCACTTTCGGTGTCAAAGTGGGCAGGCATTCGCGGATGATGAGGACCTTACAGCATGAAATTAGGGATTGTCAATTGCATCGTTAATTAGGACCTATTTGCATTTTTGAGGACGACTTTTGTAGTGCCTGGTTAATTTGGTCAGTGTTTACAATACTTGGCGAGGGTGAGTAGAATCAAAAACAAAACATTTGTATCTGCCGTTGAAGACTGGCCGATTTGTACTTCTTTTATAAGACCTATTCTATGAAAGGTAAGCCAATGAGCATTCCATGAAGCGCGAGTATTACTGCTGAATTGTTAAAGGGCTGGCTGGCTATTTTACTATCAATTTTAATAAATCATTTTATAGAACACTATCCGAACCATAGAAAAAAGAAACAAGAAGGACAACTGAGAGGATAGTTCTCTCTTCGCCTACAAGCTGAAAAATGCTCCGTCAGCGACACCGACACCAGACGTATGGCTGATAGACTGCTTCTCACATTAATCACACACAAAATAAAATTTCAGGGTTTGCAGGGCATGGTCGGTACGGGTCGCAGTGTTTTTTTTTTTGTCTTTTTTCTATGATCCGAACAATACACACTACTTCCATCTACTTTAACATACTACGCACAAGCAATGGAGACAAACCAGACAGACAAGAGAGAATAATATGCGTCTCTTTTTTTTTCTCTTTCAAGCAATAATTTTTGTACATCAAGACCAGTGCTGCCACCCTACTCCTTTAGCAGTAGATCTACTGCGCTTAGTCCCTTACGACAATCTACTGCGCAGCAAAACGAATCTACTCCTTATAGAAAATTTTGAACATTATCCAATATTAACTATAAATGTCCCATCCCATCCAGAATTTTAAGTGTACACCCATGTTTTATCTAAATGCATCCACCGAGTATTTCAAATTACATTATCTTGCGGGTTTCGGCTCAAGAACATCAAACTGAAACTAGTTTTCATGAGCGGATTCAATAAAAAAAACGTCCCAAACGACTGGACAGATTTGGATGAAATTGAATTTGTGTGTATGTTTCAATGGGTTCCTGGTTAGTTTAAAAACACGCTATAGGTAGCTTGCTACGCGAAGGTTTAAGAAAAAAAAGTCGGAAAATTTTACACAGGTTGTTCGTCTTTCAGTTTAATTGAAAATTCTTATTTATGAACCGTTTTTGACAGAGTTTTAACAGCTAGATAGTTGATTTTTGAGGAAGTAACCTAGGCGATTTTAAATACCCATTGGTGGCGTAAGGAGGCTTTTTTTGAATTTTTTTGTTTATGGGCCGATTTGACTCAAAATCATGACATGCAATAATATTTATAATATTCAAATAAATATAATAAAATGAGTTTTTTCCAAAATTTTGACCTAATAGGTGTCGCCAAGCTGGACACGACACGATTACATTGGTGGCGTTCAGTTACTGTTACTGTTACTGTGGTGCTGTTGTCGGGATTTTCAAGTTTAAATATTGACTTTAAAAATGCAATTAAACACAATTTTCGAACTGATTATCTGAGTATGTTATGAGACACAATGGAACATAAATTATGGTTCAAATCTAAAATAATATACATATAAAGATTAAGCTCAATAATTTTTGTTTTCGCTAAACTAAAAGCTCATTAATATAATTTTATTTTGACTAAACTAAAAAGGGACTTTTGTTAAATCAATTTTAAAAATTAAATTTGAATATTCTTTTTTTTTTTTAAATACTTTAATTATGTATTATGTTTTTATACTTTGTTATTTTTTTTTCTCTCCTTTGTATTATAATATAACTTATTTTTCTCTCTCTTTATTATAATTTTTATTTGGTTTTTATCCGGCAGACGGCTTACTAAGGCCATGCTTTGTTACTTTTTAAGAACAAAATTTTGTATCTTTTTAATTTTAAAAAATAAAATAAAATAAAAAATAAACTCATACAACGCTGGGGGGATCAGCTAGTATTTATTTATATGTTTAATTTATATTGAAAAATCTACTGCGATATATTGCAATCTACTGCATTTTTTTATCATATATACTCCGCTTAATCAACAAAAGAGTGGCAGCACTGATCAAGACCAAAAGTGGATTCAGAGTCAGAGTCAGTGCTCAGTGCATGATAGTTTCTATTGAGAGCCAGTCGAGATTTTAATTTGTCGCTAAGCCCAAGAAGTCTTTAAAGTTGAAATATAAATAATTTATAGTTATCCATATTTATAGCTATACCCATACAAGGAATATAAAATGTGTTAATTAACCCCTTCTACGAACCAGAATTCCGTCTCAGTTGGCTTCACTCGTACAGCGATGCCAACTGAGGCATAATTATGGCTTTTAGGCACAATTTCATGGGTTAGGGGCTTAAAGCTTATTTTGTTTTCAAAAAGGCATAACTTTTGTTAATTAAAATTAACTGGGTTAAACACATATTTCTTAATTCAATTAACTTAAGCACAGTTTACCGCTATACGGCTACATGATATGAACTTTTTGGAGACAAATTTTACTCTTGGGGGATTTGTCAGTTCCTCGCAAGAGGCAGTACCCTGGAAAAGAAGGTGGCTATAAGCGGGATTCGAAACCAGGCTTCGCTTAGCAGTCCGACACACTAAGCCACGCTCTTTCTCTGGAACTATGTAGATGGCTTTAACGAGGAAAATTTGCGAAGGACACAATGGTCTGATGTGTCTTAAGGAATTAATACTCCAGGGTCAATGGTAGGAACAAGTCTAAAGGTGTCTTCGACTTGACCTTCATCGTCGGTTATTTGAGTAGGCTCTTTGACGAGCTGAGTTAGGTGAATAGACTCACAAATCAGTACCAAATTGAGAAGTCTTGAAGTATCAGTATCAATTTTACTTCCTCATACAGCTTCTTGGCTTCTGATTTCAATAAGGACCTGCAAAGCTCCGAAGTATCTTCCATTGGATAAGGTGGATCCTTTTGAAAAAGGAACCAACGAAACAGCTCCTTATACACCAGGTGTGAAGTCTTCCTGATCTGTCAGTTTCTTTTCGTTAGATGGAATGGACCAGGTGTAAAGATCTTGGCTATCCCAAGCGTTAGTGTGACCTGCTTGTTAAATTGTTTTCATCTTTGTAACTTTTTTGCCTGAAAATGAGATAAGAAAGACCTTCAATTCCTTGTTGTTGGTGTTCTGAAGCATATGAGCTCGATACAGATGTCGTCCATATAAGGGAATGCAAATTCCACTCCCCTTAGTACTTCGTGAATCAGCCGCTGAAGGGTTTGGGCTCCGTTGCGTAGTCCAAAGGTCATGTGGGTGAATTCGAACAGCCCGTAGGGAGTGATGATGGCGGTCTTAGGGATGTCTTCGGGGTTGATTGGAATCTGATGAAACGCTTTTTGCAAATCGATTTTCGAGAAAACTATCTTGTCTCGAAGGATGTTGGCGAAATCGTGCAAGTATGGGAGCGGGTAGGGATCAGGTGTCGTAATTGCATTGAGATTTCTATAGTCTCCGCAAAGTATCCATGAACCATCTGCCTTCCGCACCATGTGGAGTGGACTTGACCCAGTTCGATTTTGAAGACCGGCATATTCCCGTACGCAAGAGTAACTCAAACTCTTTCTTGCCGGCTATCAGCTTGTCGGGTGGTAGGCGGCGAGCTCGCGCTGAGCAAGGAGGACTGTTTGTTTCGATAAAACGTGTTGCCTTTAAATTGGTCGAGGCTCCCGGGGGAGCGATACGAGTAATGTTAGGGAATGCCATAATGATATCTGCCAATGGTGAGTTTCGAGATCGATGAGTTGCGTCGATGATTGATTGCTAGTTATGGCGAGTTGATACGGGAATCGATAAGACGCGTTCCTCTTACGTCTACTATGAGGTCATGATGTTGAAGAAAGTCGGCTCCAATGATCGGAGAAGTGACGTCTACAACAATGAACGTCCAACTGAATGGACGGCGGAGCCCAAGGTTGAGCTCATGAGTGACTTCACCGTAGACCTTTATAGGCGAGCCGTTGACAGCGAACAGTTGCATGGAAATTCGTCGTAGCTTTTTTTGTTGAAGTGGAGGGCGGAATGCAGGAAACTTTAGCACCTGTATCGATTAGAAAAGGAAATTTAGTGTTTTGTTCACGTAAACATAGTCGGTTAACGGAAGCTGAGTCATTCTGGTGTTCTGCAATGTTCGGGGGCGCCGGTCGTAGTGATGGTTGTTGTTGCAATGACGAAGCTTTTTGCAATGCTTGGCGAAAACGGCATGGTGGTCTGCAATTAGTTGCTTTATTACCAAAGTTGCGATGGAACCAGCAGTCGTCAAATCGCTCGATTGACTGTGCGCACCTGCGTTGACTAAATACTCTTGGCTGGCGGTGTCGTGGTGATCGAGAACGTTTTCACGATTCTCTTTGTTGGTGCAGCTTCGTTAACAAGTTAGAAAATTCCATCACTAAATGAGCAACTCCCGACGAGGACAATGATGCTTCGGTATGCGCTTGTTGTTCCGTGGGCGTTGATGTCACGCCCGAGGATGCGACTGCATTTAATATACGTAGTTCGACGTTTTTCATGACTGTGTCAGCAAATTGCGTTACGGTTACTGCATGGACCGATTGTGGTAGACGTGAGGCCCATAAATCCAGCAGTACCGGTTCACTAAGCGCTCCCCTGGCTGCCTGTACCATTTCATAATAGAGTTGGCTGGGTTTTTTATCGCCAAGTGGCATGTCATGAAGTACACGCCGAAGTCGTTTTTGTTGGCTGTCAGCGAAATAGTTGGTGAGTTGCGTACGAATATAATCATATTTGTCACGCTCTGGAGATGCGTGCGGGCGTCAATTGCGAGCAAACGGTGTCGAACTTGCGGGCATCCTGGGCTATTCCTTGATGCACGAAAATAAAAGTTCAACAGAAAAAACCAACTGTCCACATTGGACTCAACGAACGATGGCATTTCCAGCAACATCGGCAGCTGCGTTATCGCTTGCGCCTGCTTGTTCTTCAGCCACCTTTTCCTGCTCGCTATCGGAAGGCATCACGTCGGGGTCACCACTTTGGTTGTTAATCAAAACCAACGTATTTAATAAAATGGAAATAAAACTGTTTTATTTAATTTAAATTAAGCCACCTGGGTGGTGGTGTGGTCAAAACTAACTGGAACTCTTGGAAGGACTGTTACAAAATTCCTGCTACTGACGATAGTATGTTTTCGGATCCTTCTCATTGGCTGCCGTCAAGTGGCTTCTATCGAGCGGCTTCTATCATCTGTCTTTTTGTGTCGAAATGTCACTTGGCGCGTAGCGTTGCCAGGATGGCATAGTATGTCGATTGTAAGGCTACCGCCACATATGTATATATTTCTATATCTGACTTCCCTACTCGAAGTTTATTGTGTTTTTTTTTTTTTTTTTTTGTTAAACTGCGAGCCGACTCATTTGTTCCTATTCGTATCTGTCTTCATTGGTGTGCAGATAGTAAGGCTAAAAGTTGAAAATAGCCTCAAATAACATGCAACAGAAACAAGACGAAGAGGAAGATCATGAAACAACAAATACATTTTACACAACAGCTCATTTCAAAAGATGAGAATCAACAAGAACAAATAAGTGTATGTTACTTTAGTTTTTTTTTTCTATATGACTGTACGGTTGGTTGTTGAATGTACTTTATTAAATTTGCAGAAAAGTTCATTTTTCAAATATTTAAGGAACTTAATACTTTTTCTATTCAGACGTCTGATTTACATACAGAGAGTAAAAGACAAAGGGCACTTCAAATGATAAATATTGAAACAAAATTTAAAGCATTACTCTATACTCCATCCTCAAATTCCTTATCAAATCTTATGAATAATTACAAATCAATACACACATCTATAGAAACAACTCAGAATATCAATCATCTTGAATATTAAAGCAATTACTCTCAAAAATCAATCCGAAACTCAACCCCGTATATCCATTTGCTTATGCCACAAATTGAATTTTAAAAATTCAGCATACCTCTATACACATAGTTACCTAAAGCAATTTTGCAATGTTACACGCAGTCATCTCGTCCTCATCCTTATTCAACCTTAAAATTCATTGTCAAAACATATTGCTACTGTTTGACATTCAAATATATTCAAACCTTGTAAAACACTTCGCGAATGGCGGCATTATGTCAGCCCCGACCCCGCCGTGATGAAAATTCGAAGAAAGAAGTCCTCGTAAGAGATGTGTTAGTAGTATCAATAATTCCTGTTTAATGGGACGGGGTATTTAAATGCCGAAATAATTCCTAAAACCAAAAGCACTCCGCATACGATTAGTTACTCCTCAAACCTGTGCTGTGCTATGTACCCCTTTTGCCTTTTAGATGGAGCTCCAGCTGAATTCCTCCACTGATTTGTGTGAATCACAGAGTTCCAACACTTGCCACTAATTACAAATGCGAAACAAAAAAAAAATGTATATATTCACGGTTGTAAGGGCCGGGAAGCAGAGTGCGGTTAGGATTTCTTTACACGGATTCGGATTCACAGGTTCTTGGAAGTTGACTCCATAAGTATACGCCGTGACATTCATGCATGGTGGAATCTGCTACTTTGAGGAAACACACAATCTGTACATTTGCTATTCTGTTCCTTCTGTTCATGACGATTTAATGGGGTGCGAATCCGCGATGAGTATCATCTTCAAAGTTGCAAATGGCTTCCACATATAGTCTTGGCTCTTGTGTGTTGTGGGGCTGCTTTAGGATATGTGTACATGCAGCAGGTTGAGGCCGTGCAGGAGTAGCTAAAGGAATCTCAAGTAGGAACTTATTTCGTTATACATTCTTTGGCGTAACCAAATCAGAGCGCTTTTTTTAAGTCAGGTCCGCATTTTTGGATTGAATATATTTAAATCAAAGGCCACTTTAGCTAAAAAGATTGAAGGGGTCACCTTGGAATAAATGGCATTTCTCAAGCTCTTGTTATGGTTAGAACAAGGTTTTTCAATAAGAAAAAAATTTAAATAACTACAATATTGAAGGTTAGAATTTTTTTATAAACAATTCTCCAGCAAAATAGTTAGATGCTCCTTTTCTCCAAAGACTTCCAAGTAACACTCGCACCGCCAGGATTGTCCATCCATTAACACTCGAGCCAAATTTCGGACGTACTTTTAAGTATAGACGCCCATGTTCTGCTTTTCGATCGAAACCGAATTAAAACCACTTTTTAATTTCACGTGAAATGAAATTAAGTGTTCTACATGTCGATCGATTTCGAAAACTTCGGAATTGCTCCAAAATTTCAAAACTGAAAGTTATCCATTTAAAATTTGTTTTTAAAATGAAATTACTGCTGCTTATAAACATGGATGCGATTTTAAGGAAATAAAGGGTGCAGATCTCTAAAAAAAAATATAAAACAAATTTTACGAGACAAATCAATTATATTAGATCTATCTGACACAATATGAGTATTTCAAGAAAAACTTCTCTTGTTGTATGTTCAATGAACACCTACTAAAGAATAACAGTAAATAATTTCTCTTACTTTTGACAAACAATTACACATTACACAGTCAACTGTAACTCCACCAACTTCACAAACAACTCACCGAACATAAACAAAGTGATTTAAATTCGTTCAGGAAATGGAATAAACCGAAATGCAGAACATTCATTTTCATTTTCGGAATTCCAATTCACAATCATTGTATATACATTGCCTATAGTACTATCATGAGACGAGAAAAAATCTTTTTCCCTAGAGCCGCTTGGAGTGCTAGTGTAGGACATTTTATTTGAGTGAGAGAGAATTAAGAGCATGGTTTTAGTGTTATGCTTTGTGCTTAGTTTCCTGCGCATGTGCAATGTGACAATGTGAGGCAAGAAAAAACCGAAGGAGAACATGAAATAATTCAGTATCTTGTTTTGTTCACTGTATATATGTGTATAAACTGCTAGCAGTTTTGAAGTTAATATACAATGGTTTCGCTTAGCTGAGGCGAATAGTTTTTTGTAAGGATTTATACACGATCCAACATTTTCATTGTTTACGTTTTTTTTATAGGGAATATGTAATATGAGAACTGGTTCTCACATAAGCATTTATACATGCGTACGTCATTGACCAGACTTTTGGTTTAAGTTTTTTAGGATTTTCAAGTTTTGTACAAGCACTACCTACATACATATTTGTCATATTTGTACATATATACATCATTGACCAGACTTTTGATTCGAATTCTTTAGGATTTTCAATTTTTTTACTATTATGAAGGTTGTCGTCTTCAAATAATGTACACATTCATTCTTGAAATTTAAACACAAACTTACTTCTTGCTATATTTATACAAAGATACAAACGTCCTTGCAGTGGATGGATTTTTGTTTTGAATTTAACTTTCCATACAGATAGGTACCTACATATACATATAGGTACATACATATGTAGGTACCTATCTGAATGAACTATTTGCAGAAATTCAATCAAAAATTGTTTGTAAATTGATTTATATTATTATTGATTGATTATATATTATTGATTTATAGTAACAAAGATCTTTTGTTTGTTTGAGGTTTATATAATAGGTACTAGTTGACCTACCCAGCTTAGTTCGCGGGAAAGAAATTTATAGTTAAACCAAAATATTTCTTTGTACTAATCTTCTATAGAATTGCTAAAAATACCACGGGTTTTTTACATTTGTAATACCTAATTGTTTAATTTTAACTTGCAATTATTATAGGTAGGTACTAAGTACAAGTTATGCATTCGTGCAGAAAAAAAATTGAGATAACAATCAAATACCTATAACATTACGATGATTACGAATGCATAACCAAAATTGATATTCAGAAAAATGTAAGTAGCCTAAGTAATCTTACACTAAAATATATTTATATAGGTATATTTAAAAATAACGGCAACATTTAAAATAATGTGTTATACCTTTTTTTAAAGCCAAAAGTCTGTTCAATCATATTATTTTTTAAATAAAGAATTTCAGAAAAAAATAAATATACATATAAAAGGCACGACTGGGTCGCACGTACTTGCTCCTGTGTGCTAATTTGTTTATTTAGGGGCAGGTGTAAGCTTTCGTATTCTCGATTGAAATTTTTGCATTCACTAGTAATCGAATAGTTTTTTACTTGCGATTTATAGGGACTATAAGGCAAGTTATGCATTCGTAAAAAAATTCTAACAATCAAACATGACATTACGATGATAGAGAATTTAAAAAAAGTGGGTCCGGAAATTCCGTCCGTCTGTCTGTCTGTCTGTCCGTATCGATATTTACAGCCTAAACGGTTGGGCCGTTGGAATACGCATTCTAGCTCCAAAACTAACGGCACCTGCCATATAACTTTTAATGAAAAACTTAATTTTCTCGAAAACGGCTCCTACGATTTTGATAAAACTTTCAGAATGATGTTTTCTATGCAAAATCTATCTTTTAGTTTTAATGGATTTTCAGAAAAAGTTTTATAACGGTACCTCTCATATGACCGGTTTTTTTTGAAATTAGACTTTCTCGTTAACTAATTGACGGATTTTGATAAAATTATCAAAATATGTAGTGTTTTATGATTTAAATAATATTGCTTATTAAAATGAATAGTGTTTTTTGATTTCATAAAAAAATTATTTGTTTAATATTTTCCCCCAACTTTTGCCACTAGTCTAATGAAAGCAAACTTCGTTATTTGTATTATTATTTATTTATCATTATTTATTTTAAAGCATTTTATGATCGTAACAGCATACAGCATACAGAATAAATAATAAGGACGCCTATGATAAACACATAAACATGTAAAAACAAATAACAAATAAAAAAAATACTCGATTACCTACTGAATGCAAAAATTTCAATCAAGAAAACAACTCAACTCAACGGTCATATGGCACTTCCTTTAATTTTAGGCCTACAATTTAAATTTCAATGTCCCCTCTGGGGAATGCCAAAATAACCACACACACCAAGTTTAAAGATAATCGCTTAAGCCATTTAGACTGCAGCTCGTTATACATACCTACTGACAGACAAACAGTCATTTTTTGTCGATCACTTTTTTAGACTTTGAAGTCGATTGGCTCATCGGTTTAGGCTATAGTCCAAAATACATCCGTACAGACAGACCTACAGACAGACGGACAGAATTTTGCCAGCAACTCAAATATGTTTCTCTATCATCGTAATGTAATGTTTGATTATTATCACAATTTTTTTATGTTCATGAATCCTAAACTTGACTCATAGTCCCTATAATCACAAAGCTACTTGTGCATAAAATTCAACATCAACGATAACGAAGCCAATGAAATGAAAATTCAAAAAATAAAATCATTGTCGATCCTCTTCGTTGTTCACCGTCACCGAGAACAGGATATACACAATACACATACACATGTGCTTATTAAGTTTTCCTTTTTAGTATCTCCCTCACCCTCCCTCACACCATCTACCACACCGACAACCGACCGATCGACCTGAATTTAGCTGAACATTTTATCAAAGATAATATAACAAGTATACCTACGTAAATACACACATTATGTAGGGATGTATGTAGGTACATATCTACCTACCTTCGAATGTTTTATATGAAAAAAATATAAAACTCAAAATAAACTTATCAACCAGCTTAAACATATACCCACCCCCCAGACACCATTCATTTACAAAAGTCGTTTTTCTTCTTTTTTGTCAATCCTTTTAACTAGCCATCTCGTCGCCCTGCTTGTGTGAAGCAATCCAGTTGTGCAAAAAAAAACTATACTCGCATCATTGTATATATGTAAACTGCAAACTGCAAAGAGTAAAGTACATGTTCACAGAGTTTCTCTTAGAATTCTCTTTGTTCGACTCGTTCGCCTCTTTCAATTTACCAAGTTAATTTTCCCTAGAGCCGCTTGGAACGCCACCGTCCACCGGTCGTCATGATAGTACTATAGCAGTCTATATACAATGTTCACAATAACGAATTTAGAACACCTAAATTCACTTTCACCATGTGCATTCACAACACGTGAGATGCAGAACATGTGTAAGAGACTTATTCCTTAGCTACAGGACGCGAATGTTTCCTTCAATGTTTCCTTCCTTCAATTAAGATTTACAGAAATTCAATGTGCATCAGTTCGTCCTTTTATCTTCGATCGAGCTTTCCAAGACGCTCGTTAACTCATCAAAACTAATACCCCTTTGAGTACGGGCCAAATAAAAAAAAAATATGACGTACATTTAGTGAGCTATACGAAAGGTCACACATTTTGACATTTTATTCAAACGAGTAATTTTTCGGTCGCAGGGAATAAATTATATGTGTATGTATGTAGGAAGTCCAATTAACTTTAAAATTAAAGTCTAGACTGCAGAGGGTTTATTTTGATAAAAATTATAAGACACTTTATTTACTTTTAATCTCCAGCGAGCGACCGATCTTTACTAGATGACTTTGAATTGAAGACTGAACTATAAAATGAAAAATAAACTGGTTGATGGAAGGAAAGCTTTTTTTTCCCTCTATGCTCTATTGTTAATCGTTTTTCGTTCGTGCTTGTATTTGTGTTAGTCGCCAGTGCTGTCGGTAGAGTTTGTCTCATCACGTCGTCTTTTCTCGCATAATGCATAAGAGCTTGTGTAGTTTGTAATATTAAATATATATATTTTTATAATTGATTGCTTATTTCATATTTCATACATTTATTTGAAAAGACTTATACAGTAAGATACAGCATCTTTTAAAGTAGTATAAACTTTATTAGGTATTTCATTTTTATTCATTTCTTTAGTATTAATTTTTTTTTTTTGCAACTTAAATACTACCAATATACTTCAGGCAGGAAAATAAACATTTTTTAAGAACCTTGAAGCTTAGGCCAACTCAGGAATAAATCCAGCCATGTGCAGTGTTACACCTTCGAACAAGAAAGAGTAGAGTGTGTACTTACGAACCGCATTAAAATAACAAAACAGTGCACACATCTTTGCAAAAGATGGCACGAGCTAAAGGCGTCCTCATCGTGAATTCGTCCTCCTCCATCTACTAAAAGGAAATGTCGTGGTAATACATTTGGAGTGTCTTATTTGAGAATTCATTTACCAATGACACAAGTACATCAATTACCAACGCACCCACCTCACCTGCGCCAAACTGCCGACTGGATTTCTCCTATTCGTGATTACGTGATGACATTTTGATGTCGAAAATGAATCAACATTGATCCTAATGTAAGCCTCTTTGTGGTACAACCATTACAAGTTCAAAAGTTATAATTCCTTGAAGTCCTTTTTCTGGAAAGAAAATCTCGCACTGGTTGCGGCAAGAACAATGTGGATACTGTTTGAAAGATCCTGATACCTTGCTGATTGAAGATTTTCAAATGCTCATCCGATTTAAACGTATATGTCTACTTTTCCATCATCCCCGAGTCAGACGACAAGGACAATAGACAGTGAGGAATGGATATGAAAGATGCATCCTTGTATACAATGCTGCTTCGCAATGATGTACATCATGCAATTTAACTTTTTTCCCAACTCAGCATGTATGACTCAAGACAGATGGATATTGGAAGAGCAAAAAACAGGAAGCACTTAAGCATCCCGACAGCGGGTTTGGGTTAAATCAGACCAGGGATCCGGAAGTCGGCCCGCCCAACAGAGCAATCATAGTCTACACTTGTTAACTGCATGTGTTGTTGTATACAGCTCCTCTGTCCATTCTCCGTAAAATAGATGCATTTTTCATGTGCTCGCAGTGGTCATGGGAATAGGAACAATCATTCAGCTTAAGCTTGCGTTTAATCTGGGTACCGCATTTTTGCTAGAATAAAGTGTTATTGTTTTCAAGACACAAGAACTTTATAAGCTGCATATTTGAAAGATGTATTTTAAGGGGATTTTGGGGCTTCTAAGGTATTTCAAAGGTATGCGGTGATGACCTCAAGCCAGTAATGGTATCAAGGACTTTATGTGTAGTTGTGCTTCCATTAGGGCATTATTGAGCTGGTACAGATCAGTTTCCAAACAGATTTTGTTTTCTCGAAATCATTAAATCTGTTGTATACGTGAAAATAAATGAAAACTATTCGCATGCCCCTAAAAAATCGTGAACCACCAAGCAAATTTTGATTAATTTGTCTATTTGTTTGTTTTAGTTTGTGGAAAGCTCACACCAAAATTTTGGTACTCATTTCCAGCACTTTAGGAAATATTACTTTAGTATTATATTATTACTTTAGGCATATTAAAAATTGTAGTAAATGGTGCGGTTGTCGTGCTGGCAAATGTATTTAAAAGAGCAATAAAAAATGTAGAATCCGAAGCATTACTATAAGAAAGGGGAAATTTGAGACCAACTCACATAATAATGAAGATTGTTAGCATAGTTCGAACTATATACCCCATCGATGGAGCTAAAACATTTTTTTTTTTAGTAAATACATTAATTTTTTTATGATATAAAGAAAAGTTAATGTTTCTGCTGGTCGATTACCATGAAAGTTGGGCCTCATATACAAATACATATATTTATTCCATTGAAAAGGTTTAATTCTAATGCCAAGCATGAAAGTAGGACTTCCAATTAATTAAAATTGAAAGTCTAAGAGGTTTATTTTGATAAAAATTATAAGACAATTTATTTACTTTTAATCTCTTGCGAGTGACCGATCTTTACCAGATGAATTTGAAGACTGAACACTGAACTCTAAAATAAAACATATGATTTCTGATTCTCTTAAGTGCGAAACTGGTTGATGGCATGGAAAATTAATGGAATGCTTTTTCTCTTCCCACGATTTGCGTTGTTCGTTCGTGTTTGTATCGGTTAACAATGCTTTTGGTAGCTCTAATCTTGTCACGTCATCGCTTCCCTACCCCACATTAATTATTTTAAGAAATATGAAATATGAATCAATATATAAGAAATGTTTTTAGCATAGTTCGAATGATAGGTGGCGTTACAAAAAAAAAAAATTTAAATACATAATATGAAGAAATATAAATGTTTCTGCTCGCCAAAGTCGGAAAGTATTCGTTCGTCTGTATGAAAATTGGGGTATGGAAAAGTATATGATAGTACTTGTTTTACTATAACTCGCCACTGGATGACGCTACATCCCATGAACTTGATTGATTTTTTCCGAAATTAGTTTAGTTAAGTGATAATATTTATATGAAATTTAAGAAATAGATAAATGATTGTTTGTCGTGCAGGGAAATAAGTTCCCGGGAACTAATTCCACCGCACTGCAACCCCCCTACCATGGGTCACTATAGGATTTGGATCAGGTGCGAGGTTGGGTGTATGCAAAATTACAAGTTTACAAGATTCCGAAAATAATCAAAGAAAATCGCCGCGACACAAGATCAAGAGTTCTGATAACTAACTGTAGCTTACAGCTCTTCGTGTAACTGTATATAAATAGGTGCCTCTTCATGCTTCGAAGTGTGTACTAAATTTTCATGAGAAAGTGGAGTAAATTCTAAACTTACATGAGAAATAAGTCCATTTCTCAAAATAGGACTTAATTCCAATTAAGTGGGAGCTAATTATCTCGGTGAAGTAAGTCCCCGGTGACTTATAACCCTGCACCATTGTGTGTACGATATAACCGAATAACGCTTAGTTAAATAGGCATAGTACAAACAACTTACAAAAGGTGGCAAGTCCATATCAGGGCTGCCAATTTACTTCATATGTAGTAGATCTACTTCATTTATTTATTTTTATTCATCTGCTACGTAGCAACTTATTTCTACTTCGCTTAACTTGTTTTTATGAAATTATAAAAATTTCATTTAAAATGTGTTGTATTGATTAATTTTTGCAAACCGAAAAAGTAACTTTTTGTCTCTGGATGTTTGTTCCAGCTAATCTCGGGAATGGCTAGACCTATTTAGAAGACAGCTGACGTTGTTAGGAGTAACTTACCCCTTCGGTGGCGATGGAGTCTTTTACGAATCTTATTTATTTTAGAACGATTTGGCAAAATTTTGCCTCGAAAGGTGGCAGATATATCTACGAAAATAAAATCTTCCTTGTATACCTTTTATGATTTCCATTTCAAGAATATTATATTTAAATGGCCTGGCCAATTAAAAAAAAGTGTTGTTTGGCTTGGTAGTTTTTAGATATACTTGGATGTGATAGGAAGCACTATTATTGTAATCCTGAAAACGATGGTACCTACACCTGAGCAACGCCGATTGGGTCAGCTAGTATTAAATGTGATGAAAATATATTAGTTTTTTGTTAAAATTTTTGTTTTCAATATCTGCTACATATTTTTATAAATCTACCTCGATTTTTTGAGCGATCTGCTTCATTTTCTGGTTCCTATCACTGGTCCATATGTCAAAGTTGAATAAAGCGAACCAAACCAAGCCAAAAGGTTACAGTGACTGTCAGGAAACGACTGACTCTCTCAGGCCTCCTTGGACCCATAGTGAATGCCATATATATGAGAAGTTTCTCACTAATTAAACCAGTTGGGGCGGTGAAAGATTGATATTTGCTGTGTCTATTAGATCTCTGGAGTCATCGAAGAAGAATTATGCTCAGTGGAATTTGCGTCCTTGGGGAGAGCAAGGTATAAACAGAGGAGGTGCGGAATGATGTTCTCTTGGTCCAAGCAACTTCTGGAGAAATAATTAGAGAAGACACTGAGTTCTTTTGACATATGTATCTACCTATAAGGCAGTGTTCAGTAATCATATCATGTAATCTGCTTAACATTTATAACGTTTCACATTCAGTTCTGACCAGATCAGCCAAGCGGCAATTATTGAAACCATTTCATCTTGTTTTCTACGTATATTGCATCTTGCTGAAAAGCAAGTGTAACGAAGTGCTGTAGTTCCTTTTCTGAGAAGTTGTTCGGCTTTACAGATTATTGGGATGTCTTTGTGTCACGCAACTCAAAACAGAGGGGGATTCTGAACTGTTCTACCATCCGTATAAGAGAGAGTTTAAAGAGTTAATGGAAGCAAAGCGGACTGATTTTAGGGCAGCTTGGTTACATATCTGTGAAAATTCTGATATCTGGTGAGAATATCACTTGTTTTTGAGCCAAGATAGGATCTCTTTGATTACCAGATTTTTCATTTGAAACACACTACAATGGGCTTAGTCTGTCTTAGTATACGCCGCCACCCACCCCGTCTTAGGTTTTTCAGCCATTAGTATAGAAGTGAATGGACTCACTCATCGGGATTTTGTATTTCCTTGTGAAAAGGAAAAGTTGAGTTTAATGGAGGATTAACTCCCAGTGCAATCTTTCCTACTCATTTGAGCAGCTTGTAAAGAGTGGTTTTCATGAGTTCCGTTATATTTTCTTGATA
Source organism: Platycheirus rosarum (assembly GCA_963971375.1). Lineage (NCBI taxonomy): Eukaryota > Metazoa > Arthropoda > Insecta > Diptera > Syrphidae > Platycheirus > Platycheirus rosarum. The sequence continues at coordinate 1,958,046 of OZ020508.1, forward strand.
CATGAATAGTGACGTCATCAGCGTATTCTGGAAACTTGAATCCTTCAGGTAATCAGCCTAGAGATTAGAAATTCATTAACTACTGTGTTCGATAGAAAAGGTATAATGATATCAGCGGCCATTTGTAAAACTAAGCAAATAATAAAAAATATTTTGCGAAAATTCACCTCCCTTAAGAATTTTCTTGCCTGAACTTTTGTACCATTTAATTCAGAACTAAAGAAATAATTTCGAGCCGGAAAATACCTACACCAGGGTTAAAAAATTGCGTTAAAAATAAATGAATATCTGTTTTATATAAGTTAGTCGAAAAGTTCAATAAAATCCAATAAGTAAGTTTTTGAACATCAAATTAGATTTCATTTTATTATTCGACATAACAAAGCTCTGTTTCACTTGTGAGTGCGAAAACTTTTTTAACAAAAAAAAAAAAAAAAAAATATCTAAGCAAATACACAGGAAGGTAGATGTTGGATTTTTGGAATAAAATACAATCTAAAACCGCATTCGACAAATGAAGCCCCCATTGAGTATGCAATCCCCATCCTGAAGCATATGCACAATACCGGCAAAGCAAACTCACATTTTTTGTGTGTCTTGGGATGAGGGATGAGGCATCCCAAGCCTCCACTAACGGGGTGACAAAAGTTCACCATCGTCATGACGTCCATATATTGTTGTTTTTATTCGCCAATAAAAACCGACATTTGATTAGATCCTGCATGGCCAGATAGAGTTCCTCTGCATGGCCACCGCCATCATTCCCCAAAAGTCCACCACGACCGGAATAATAATAGCTACATAAACATATATCCTAAATTCTGTGTATGTAGGTTGATAGTCAGTTTTTGTGTGTCCTCTTGAAGGGGAATCAACTATTCATCTCACACGCTCATCAAAAACTCATAAATTCTGAACTTTTTTTCCGACAATCCCATGCATAGGTATATGCCATGGAGGTGGATGTGCGGGGGGGGGGGGTTAACCATCCTTACAAATGGGATTGGAGTCAATTCTAACTGTTGTGTGGCAGGGAAGAGCGTAGCTGGAATCCTGCTCAGGTAACTTAGCCATTTGCATGTTTTTGCTTAACGTCTGTCAAATTAGAGCTCGACCAATCCCCGTATGTGTGGCATGGACATCTTTTTTGTTGTCCAGATACGAGGAGTATGTCATCATCACTAATGAAAAGTTATATCCTTGGTTTGTAAAAATGATACAAAAACCTACATTTCAAGCCGTTAATACCGTTAGGCTGGAACTTTAACATTCCTGATGCAGAAGGATGTGCATTCTGGTGTTTTTTCGACATTTTTTTTTTTTTTTTTTTTTTTTGTTCAATGTCGATGTCGTTTTTCCCTATAAACTCAATTATTAGTGTGACACTGTTATGTTCACATCCAGAGACATGGCATGTCCTGGAAATGTGGGTTCTTCTGAAACTAACGGAAGTCGCAGAGGATGTATAAGGAAATTCCTTATTTCGTGACAAGATAGATTTTATTTGATTCGCGTTTCACGAATTTCTTCTCAACCCCGAAATATTTAAATTCGACAGAAAAAAAAACGGGACTGGGTGTTAAGGCATGAGGCTGTTGCAAGGATAGGATCTCAAGAGCTTACAGAGGATAGACTAGAATGAAAATGTATAGGTACATGGCCAAATGATGTTCGAGGACGAAACTTACACGCGTGTTCCCTCGATGTGCGATGTGCCGTGCCGCAGCTTTTCGTTGAAAGATGCTGTGCTTGGTGAATGGTGAATAAACGAAATAACGGGTTATGCAAAATAGTGTCTTGGGGTCGTCCTCGGTGGCTTCTGCTTCTGCCTCTGGCTCTGCCTACCCACTCCAAAGAAAAAAAAAATAAATTTCAATTTGATCACATTTATACGTCGTATATGTAGATACTTGCGGGGAAGCGAATATTTTCCGACAGTTGAGCTGCCACCTCGCTAAGGAATTCCTACTTGGCTGTGCCGGAAGAGCTCTTCCATTCCGTTTTATCTCTTCCTGGCTGAGGAGCGTTTATTTGTTTATTTTTTCCCGAATGTTTTACTTGGCTGTCATTGTCGTTTTTTCATATTTTTATTTGCCATGTGCGGAATAGAGAAATTGGACGGGTTGTTGAAGGGGGGGGGGAGGATTGCTTGTTCAATATATTGCTTTTGAGACGACTTCAGAGAATGAAAGTGTTCTGATGAATATGCTGGTGATAATGATGACGTAGGGGGATGGCTCATCTCAAGGCTATTGGTTATGACATTGCCTTCAGCTGATGGAACAGGAAAGAGGATCTGTTTTATTGGTTGCTGAATAATTTGGCCAAAACTGTTTTCTATTTTTTTATGAAAGGAATATCATATTTCTGGAATTATTTATTCGTTCGATACATGTGTGCGAGAAGAAAATTCGAATAAATTGTGATTGAACCGATTCGACCTAAAATAAATAATTTTCGAGTGCTGGAGTGGGTAAGGCTCGTATGTAATGCTTGGAAAACATTGAGTACGATATAATAGTGCGAAAGTAATTGGGATTCGTTTTCAAATAAACATCAAGTAGATAGTGTTTTGGGCGATTTCATTCAATTTTCACGTTGAGTGGAGTTAATAGCGCTTAATGGTTTATTTATTTATCCATTCAATGTAGATGAGAGTTAAGTTAGTTAAAAACGAACTTTAATGGCTTTGGATTTAGATGACGGCTTTGAAATTGGACTATAAGTGTACAAAACTAAGCCATATCAAATAATTGGGGTGGATTTATATATGGAATCATTGGAATTCCTTTTATCTCTGGGAATCAAAATATTTAGTTTAGTTTTTGTTTTAGGAGCGTTGCTCTTTTAACGTTATTTTTATATGTAAAGTAATTTTGTGTTTTTGAAATACATATATTTGAATTTATTTGTATTGGGTCAGAATATCTTCCTCAAGGTGGACCGATGAGCAACAGGATTGCGAGACTCACTTCAGGGAAAATATTAAGGTTCTTCCTAGTGGCCGACTAATGGTACACCTTCCATTTAAACGCGATCCTCGATGCCTAGGAGCATCATATGATATAGCCTTCAGACGTTTTTTTAGCTTTGGAACGAAAACTTGCAAGAAATGAATTTTTGAAGTTTCAATATGCTGCTTTTTTAGAGGAGTACGAACTCTTAGGACACATGTCACTAGCCAAGGATCCAGATTTAAGTGAACCCCATTACTATTTCCCCCATTACTGCGTTGCTAAGCCTGAAAGCACGTCCACAAAGGTAAGGGTTGTTTTCAATGCTCACTGCAGACGTCGTAAAAATGTTTCGACAATTTTTGGTTCACTCGTCTTATCGTCGGTTTCAATATATCCTTTGGAGAAAGGAGGAAACTACTCCGGTACAAACATACCAATTAAATAACATCACGTATGGTACATCGCCTGCTCCATTCGCAGCTGTTCGGTGCTTAAAGTACTTAGCAGAACCGATGGGACTTTTGAGCCCAATCATTACCAGAGCTAAGGTTATTCTTCAGAATCTATGGATCAATAAAATAGACTGGGATGCATCTATACCCCAGAGCGTTGACACTGAATGGAGGCAATTCATGACTGATCTACATTCCTTACAGAATTTGTCGATCCCTAGGTTTGTCTTGACAGCGAAGAGACAGAGCTATCAAATACATGGTTTCGCGGATGCGTATATGCACGCATATGATTGTTGCATATATTTACATGCCTTAGATACATCAAGATCTGCAAATGTTGAGCTTCTCGTTGCCAAATCTAGAGTAGCACCCGTAAGTCGGAAACAACTTCCGCGGTTAGATCTTTGTGCTGCTCACTTATTAGCTCGTTTATCGTTTTTTTATGTTAAAAACTAAGTTGTGGGAAAAAATGAAATCTAACCACGCACTCGTCAAAACTAACAACCTTCGTCGGAAATCGAGTAGCAGAGATCCAAGATGTCATATGGAAGCACGTTCCCACTGATGAAAATCCAGCAGACATTGTTTCGAGGGGCTGAAAAACAGTGCTGACTTGTAAAAAATCAGAACCAGAACTAGATCTTGTACTTGATCTAGCCGAACGTTTCAGTTCCTATCCAAAAATTTGAGACCCTTAGGAATCTCCGAACCAGAGGAGTTTCTTCTGAGACTTGTGAGACTTGGAGGAAATAAACTGCATTAGGACACAACGGCCTCCTAAGGGATCGAATAAGTGATTAAATCCCTTTCTTCAGGAGTTGGGTGGCATCGAACTACTTCGTGTTGGAGGACGACTGAAACATGCAAGTATTCCGGAGGAAATTAAACACCCCTTATTACTTCCCAAAAATAGCAATTTCACCAGAGCTCTCGCAGACATATACACTTTGATAACTATCATGCTGGTCCAAAGGCTCTAGTTGCCTTAGTTAGGCAAAAATTTTGGATTGTCAACGCTCGGGAAATCGCTCGCCAAACCGTGAGACAATGTGTGCACTGTGTCAGATACCGACCAAAACTATTAGAGTAAGTCATGGGTGATCTGCCCAAAGAAAGACTTACTCCTTCGAGCCTATTTTTGTGCTGTTGGACCAATTCTAACTTATTATAAAATAAGAGGAAAGGTACCTTACAAGACTTACATCGCAGAGGTCTTCCTAGAGACATATATTGCGACAACGCCACTAATTTTGTTGTGGCAAAATCCAAACTAATTGAATTGCACAATTTGTTGTTTAAAAATAATCAAATATTAAATTTTTTTTTAATTAATTTTATACCCCACAGGGCACCACACTTTGGAGGACTTTGGAAGGCAGCTATTAAGATCGCAAAAGGCCATTTGTATCGTAGCCTAAGAGGTGCCAAGCTCAATTTCGAAGAGTTAACAACAGCGCTGGTAGAAATAAAGGCGATCATGAACTCGAAACCAATCACCCCAATGTCATCAGATCCCAACGACCTTGAAGCCCTGACACCAGCTCATTTTCTTATCGGTTCATCGCTTAAGGCAATACCAGAGCCTCCAGTCGAGGTGGCTGAAATCAGTTTAATTCAGAGTTGGCGATGAATCAACGTAGTCAAAACTCATTTTTGGCAAAGATGGTCAACGGAATACATCCAGGAGCTGCAAAATAGAAGAAAGTGGGCAGCAAGCCCAAATATCAATATCGGAGGCCTAGTCATAATTCACGAGGACCATATTCCACCCCAAAAATCGATAATGGGGCGAATTACAAACGCTATTCCAGGTTCTGACGGACGAGTCCGAGTAGCTGATGTGAGGACTTCGAGGGGAATAACACGACGTCCGATTCGTAAGCTGGCACAACGTTAATATTCCTAACGATTTAAAGTACATATTAATCGTTGACGGTTTTGTGAAAAGCCATAACCGTTCACAGGGATGGAGAAGAATATTCTTTGAGTGCCATTCCTCTTGTCGTAAAAGGTAGAAAATAAATCTTGGCAATAAACACTTAGGTAGGCCTAGAAATACTTAAACCCCTTTAAACTTTCCCATAAGTGGGCATATAAATCAATGAGATAACCATGATTGGGCATCATAGATGTCGATATGGAAAGATCAAAGACAATCCGAAAATGAAATTTTCGAAATGGAATGAAATGGAATGAAATGGCTCCACTCTAGATCATAAAAACTTTCAGCCAAAATTTGGACCGGGTTTCAACTTCCAACATATTTAATTTTTTATCAGACTGCATCCAAAGAATGTTTACCATTATTCTCATACTGAAATCGTTATTACGGGTGATCTCAATTCACACAATTCTAGATGGCTTCGCTTTTCTGGCCAGAAAACGCCTAAAGAAACGTATGAACACATTTTAAACAGAGTGAAATCCATTAGCTTAGCTAACCCAAAACGCTGGAAAAATGTCAGCAAGCTGCAAGGAACTGAAATAATCGTATTCGTAAAACCAAATTTGTACATGGACAACAAAAAATACTACATTGCTCCAAATGCAGAAAAAATGTTTGGTCAAATGCAACTGATAGTGAATGATAGTTGCAGGTGTTAATGATAGCTTACATTCCTCTTTTACTCGTGAGCATATTTAACTTTGTGGTACCAATTTTTTTTTGACATTCGTTCAGTCACGGGAGTTTTAAGAGATCTTCATCATCATCATCATGATCAGGATCCGGTCGGAGCCTCCTTCAACAAGTTCTTCCATACATACCGATTGGTGGCCGACGCCATCCAACTGCACACCCTAAAGCTTGCGGCGTCCTGGTCTACGCCACCCTTTCAAAGCAAACAAGGTCTGCAACGTTTTCTTCTACGAACAACACGAATTTGGAATGGTTTACCCGGCGAGATTTTCCCTTGCCATTTTGATCTGCTAAAATTCAAAAACAATGTTAATCGGCACCTCCTATCTCTCCTCTCCCTATCTTCGTAATGACCGTGCAGTGTGTTCTACATTAAAAGGGAAACAAATAATCCCTTGCGCGCGCGTTAATTATAAAAAAAAAAAAAAAAAAAAAGGACTGCTAAAGACTATGTGTATCTATTTCACTCTCTTTCCAATGCAAATTTCTTATATCCTCAAATCAGCATAGTTTTTGTAAGGGAAGATCTACCACAACAAATCTTGTTGAGTTCGTTACATTTTCAAGGTTACGAAATAGTTGTCATCACTACAGATTTCAGCAAGGCTTTCGACTAAATCTCTCACAGTTTAATTCTTTTTAAGCTTTCCTTTCTCGGTTTCAGTCCTAAGCTTCTTAAACGGATATCCTTGTATCTTGACAACCGCCAATACGGAATCCGATTTCGTTCTGCTCTTTCAGTTCCTTTTGTGGCCACCTCTGGGGTACCCCAAGGTAGCAATCTTGGACCTCTCTTGTTTATCCTTGCCATTAATGATGTTGAAAAGATAATCTTCTATCTCCCTTTATGCTGATGGTGCTAAAATTTTCAAGGTGATCTCCTCTGGTCGCGATTCTCTCCTGCTTCAAAATGACCTCAATTCATTTGTCAATTGGTGCAGTAAGAATTTTCTCGAACTTAACATTGCCAAATGCGAGCTAATAATGTTTCCTCGAAAAAGTAAAAAGCCTCCCCTCAGATCTTATTATCTTCAGAACCGTCGCATTAACCGCGTACAGATTATCCGCGATTTAGGCGTCCTCTGTGAGTGCAAATAAAATGTTCGCTCTCATATCGACAATGCTATATCAAGAGCTGACTCCGCCCTTGGTTTTATCAAAAGGTGCTCCAAAGAGTTTCGGAACCCATTTGTAACCAAATCCCTTTATATTCCTATATTCGTCGCTCTCTTTGCGTATGCATTGCAAGTATATGGGTCCACTATCATGGGTTTCATATCTCTAGAATTGAAAGCGTTCAACGTAGTTTTCTGCTCTTTGCTCTCCGGGGTCTTTATGACCCTAATAACTTCTCATCTCTGCTACCCTGCCTTGACCGACTCAAAATTATAAATCTTGAAGTCGGTAGGAATGTGTTTGACGTCATTTTCAATCATCGGCTTCTAACAGGTGCCACTGACTGTTCCTCTCTTTTTGATCTCATCTTGTTCAACATTCTGGATTTTCAGAGCCTTGACAGAATATAGTAAGTTCTGTTGGATTTAAGCAGCCGCCTGCGTATTACTTACTCCTGTACTTAGTCTTCTCTTCATTAATGTGCAGCTCCAGATTTTGTGCCTCCTGCTCGATCTGGGTAAAGGATTCTTATACAGCTTTTTGGCTTCTGTCGATGTTCTCTGCGTAAGCCAGTATCTGGCTGGACTTGGTGACGATAGTCCCACTTGTTGACGTGCCCAAGTCTCGGATTGCTTCAGCTCCAACGCGAGGTTGAAGAGGATGTAAGCCAGACCATCCCCTTGTCGGAGTCCATTAAAGATGTTGATTGGTCTGGATAGCAAACCGGCTACTTTTACTTGGCTTGTGATGTTGGTCATGGTCAGCCTACATAGTCGTGTCAATTTATTTGGGATGCCGAATTCTTTCATGGCCTTATAAAGTTCTACCCTGGCTATGCTATCGTAGGCGGCTTTAAAGTCTATAAAAAGATGGTATGTTGGGATATTAAATTCCAGACTTTTTTCCATCACATGCCTTGGGGTAAAGATCTGATCAATTGTTGATTTGCCTGGTATGAAACCACATCGATATTTGCCGATTATTGCTGCACTTTGTGATATCTCCTTTCTTATGTATGGGACATACAGCCTTCAGGCATATTTTCATGTTCCCATACTGTGGTATCATGATTTGCTTGTTGTAGTGTTGGCCCTCCATGTTTGATCAGCTTGGTAGGTTTGCCATCGGCTCCCGAGGCCTTCTTATTTCTGAGCTGATTAATGAATGATCCAGAATGCCTTCAGGATCGGTGATCAGATTTCCCTCTCCGTCCTTACAGTATGTGCAGCGTGGTGTATATTGCAACTTGTTTCTGAGTAATTGGTAGAACTTCCCCGCTTATTGCGGACCTCGTTCTCTATTTCTTTCATTTAAAAAACAAATGTTTTTCTCCCGCCTTCTTTGTCTGTGAAGACTTTTCTCTTTTCTTCTGAGCTCTTTATATTCATCTTCGCGTGCCCGCGTTCTATGAGACTGCTGCATTGTTCGGTATGCAGCATTTTGCATTCATCATCAAACCAGTCGCTCCGTACTCTGCGACTACTGCATATGATGGTATTAGCAGTACTAATGACTTTTTTCTTAAGGCGTGCCCATTTTCCTCTACGCCCGGCACTCTGTCCCCAGGACCTATTCTTCTCTCTTCGAGCTCTCTGACGGTGAGCTTTTGAGCGATTGTATTGATTGCTTTTGTTTTCATCGCGTAGGGCAGTCGTGTCCTGAGCGGCAGATGCAATACTTCTTCGCAGAGCAATCCCCCCTCGGAATACCACACCAACAAGATAGCGGTCCGCGTGTCAATTTTTGCACCTCGATACGTTCGTATGGTCATCAGGCTCGAGTAATGGCGAAGGTCTATCAACACGTGGTCAATTTGGTTACGAGTGACTTTATCAGGTAATACCCAGGTGGCTTTGTAGATATCTTTGCGCCCGCCGGAGACTGGTACTCGCAATGACCGATTTCGTCGATGCTGTCATTTCTTTTATGACTCGTAGTCCGCATTGTCATTAGTGTTCTCATGCAAACTATGGGAACCTAATCATATGTCCCACCTGAATACCGGCTCCCTACCTAATTTGGCATTAAAATCGCCAAGAATCATTCTGCCGTTATACCTTGGGCAGGCCCCGTGGCTTAGTGGTTAGTGTGTAGGACTGCTAAGCGAAGGATCGGGGTTTGACTCCCCGTCAGAGCCGCCTTTTTTTCCGGGGTACTGCCTCTTACGAGGAACCTCCAAGAGTAAAATTTGTCTCGATAAAGTGCATCTTAAGTGTCGGCGGTAAATTGTATGTCCCTTTTATTCTTGCAGATTCACATTTCATGAAGTGATGTTATGTCAGCTTTATATGTGGCCAGGACTTTAGCTAGCCGATGTGCAGCTCGAGCTCTGTAGAGCGTACGTACCTTCCGATCTTCCTTGGAATTATTCTTTTAATCTACGACTATCCTATCTTCTTACCCTACCCTATCTTTTTGAAAAGGGCTAAACTGCCTGCATATTCGGAAGAAGCAGCATTTCGAAATAATTATTTTTAGAGGAATTTTTCTTGGATGTTAGAGCGGATCAGTTAGAAAAAATCTCTGACAATCAAGGAGATGTAACTGGCTAAAATGGCATTCTTGATGTTTTTTTTTCTCTTTTTGTTGAAATTCATGTAAATTCTTGAATTGAAATTCATACCTCAAAGTTATTAAATCATAATATAACGTTTGGTTGCTAAGAAAAAAAACTATACCGACGAACATTGCACGTAAAGAAACAAACTGATGTCGTTTCGCCGCACATCCGACAGGAGTACTACGTCAGCAATCTTCCTGGAGTATTAAAGCGTATTATTTCTTCTGCCAGTTATGCCATCCAACAATGTGTGTGCAGCTTAAATCCTCCACATAAATCAGAAACCCTTTTTGAATGCAATGCAAACTCTACGCACTCATCGTTGAAGATGCAAAAGCTATTGATGTATACTCAGCAAACTGCTGCAGACTCTGTGATCATTATTGTGATTTTAAATCTCTGCGCTCGGAAGCTTAGTATTTCCTTTGTCAATCAAACAATTAAGAATGCTCAATAATTTTGAAAAAAAAAAAAAAAAGAAAACGTCCACCTGCAGTGCTCCAAGTGGGCTATAGAACTAGAGGACTCTGTCGCCTACAACATTCCTTCATAGAATGCTGTTGGGGATTGGAAACACTATACTACTAGGACGCCGACGATTGACAGCACAAATAAAAACCTGAGTGAGGATTTTCCATGCAATTTTGTCCGTTTATTTCTGCTTGTCTGGTTTCACTTTATGTTCTGTCCTGATGATACTTCTTGTTAGTGTGTATATCTAGACAAATATTTGCTGGGCCATCCGTCCGTCCATTTTGCTTCCGGGCAACAAAGGGCCGGGCGCGTGGAAATGAAGTCTTTCCTTTGATGTGCAAGTATTTATCAGACAGGCATAAGATGTGGACTGCTTCGTCTTTGTACCTTATGCAACCAGACCATATCTCCCGCAATACATTTTTATGTGTTGGAAGGTGAATTTAGCCAGTTAAGCAGTCTCGTATTTGAAGGGTTGATAGAGTTAAAGGATTTGAGTTAAGATAGAGACTATAAAATCATCTTTTCGGGCTGACTTCAGAAAATATTATTGTTTCAGCTCTAGCTTGTAACGGGTGATTTTTTAAGAGCTTGAGAACTCTTTTTTTTTAAAAAAACACATAAAATTTGCAAAATCTCATCGGTTCTTTATTTGAAACGTTAGATTGGTCCATGACATTTACTTTTTGAAGATAATTTCATTTCAATGTTGACCGCGGCTGCGTCTTAGGTGGTCCATTCGGAAAGTCCAATTTTGGGCAACTTTTTCGAGCATTTCGGCCGGAATAGCCCGAATTTCTTCGGAAATGTTGTCTTCCAAAGCTGGAATAGTTGCTGGCTTATTTCTGTAGACTTTAGACTTGACGTAGCCCCACAAAAAATAATCTAAAGGCGTCAAATCGCATGATCTTGGTGGCCAACTTACCGGTCCATTTCTTGAGATGAATTGTTCTCCGAAGTTTTCCCTCAAAATGGCCATAGAATCGCGAGCTGTGTGGCATGTAGCGCCATCTTGTTGAAACCACATGTCAACCAAGTTCAGTTCTTCCATTTTTGGCAACAAAAAGTTTGTTAGCATCGAACGATAGCGATCGCCATTCACCGTAACGTTGCGTCCAACAGCATCTTTGAAAAAATACGGTCCAATGATTCCACCAGCGTACAAACCACACCAAACAGTGCATTTTTCGGGATGCATGGGCAGTTCTTGAACGGCTTCTGGTTGCTCTTCACTCCAAATGCGGCAATTTTGCTTATTTACGTAGCCATTCAACCAGAAATGAGCCTCATCGCTGAACAAAATTTGTCGATAAAAAAGCGGATTTTCTGCCAACTTTTCTAGAGCCCATTCACTGAAAATTCGACGTTGTGGCAGATCGTTCGGCTTCAGTTCTTGCACGAGCTGTATTTTATACGGTTTTACACCAAGATCTTTGCGTAAAATCTTCCATGTGGTCGAATAACACAAACCCAATTGCTGCGAACGGCCACGAATCGACATTTCACGGTCTTCAGCAACACTCTCAGAAACAGACGCAATATTCTCTTCTGTACGCACTGTACGCATTCGTGTGGTTGGTTTAATGTCCAATAAAGTAAACTGAGTGCGAAACTTGGTCACAATCGCATTAATTGTTTGCTCACTTGGTCGATTATGTAGACCATAAATCGGACGTAAAGCGCGAAACACATTTCGAACCGAACACTGATTTTGGTAATAAAATTCAATGATTTGCAAGCGTTGCTCGTTAGTAAGTCTATTCATGATGAAATGTCAAAGCATACTGAGCATCTTTCTCTTTGACACCATGTCTGAAATCCCGCGTGATCTGTCAAATACTAATGCATGAAAATCCTAACCTCAAAAAAATCACCCGTTATCTCAAAACTTTTTTGGGATTGTTTTTCAGAGTTGCCTTCTAGACGATATTCTTTTTTTTTACAATTATATCCAAGATTGTTGCGTTCTGTTCATTGTGGTTGTAGAAGATGTAAACTCTTTGTATATAAGCGGACTTAAATTTTCCATAGTTTAAATAAAAGACGATGTTTGTTTAGAGTCTGGAAAATATAAAACAAAAATCCGACTATTCTTTTCATTTTATTGAAGAAAAACTAGGCCGATATTAATACGAGTTTGACTGTACATTCTGTATCTAGCTTTATAACTCTACGACTATACGGAACGTACCGATACTGACCTCTATAGCTCTACGACTTTACTAGAAATGAAGTTTAGTGTTGGGAAATATCGAATAAAAACTATCAACTTCGATTCGATAGTAGCTGAATGTTCATTTATTCGTTCGTTCATTCATTCAGTTTTCGTTCAATCATATTTTCACTCGACGGCAACTATTCGTTCATTAGCAATTTTCGTTCGAATACATTTTTCAACCATTAGTTGGACTACTGTACGATTTTTTGCGCTTCGAATAAGAATAATTAGTTGTTGTTAGTTGTAGTTGACGTGACGTTGATTTTGATGGTTTTCTTGTAATATTTTGTTCACTTATTTGTATATATGTATTGTTTATGTTGTGTGATGCGATTAAAAAATTAAACTGGTTAGTTAATAATTATTGTTATTTGTGACATTTGAGTGAGAATCGGTAGGCTCGGCTCAACATTTTTTAGCTCGAGTGGGCTTTATTTTTAAGGTTTAAGTTTATATTTCTTATAGATAATTTGAGGTTTTTTTGTTGTATTTCTTATAGGTAAATATGAGGTTCTATTTGTTGCAGATTTTATTTTTAATTTTTGTGGAGCGTTTTTAATTATGGCTATTGTAGCCATCCTTCAATAGAATTTAACGGTTTTAAGCTTTAAATATAGAGCATAACTTATATTTTGACATCTAAGAAGTATCCTTTTATTTCTTTTACTGTAACGCCCTGATAGATTTAGCTTTTAGTGACAAAAAGGGACATATGTCTATATATCTACATGTATAACGATCTGCAGCCTAAACGGCGTAAGATATTATCTTGAAATTTGGTATGTGTGGTATTTGTTGGCATTCGTCAAACGAGATTTTTAAAATTTAATTTTTACGGCTAAAATTAGTATTTTCAGCCATATAACCGCTAAGGAAAAGTTGTATTTGTTCAAAAACGGATCTAACGATTTTCATGAACATTTTTGAAAGTATTTTGGTAGGTATTGGTTATCATTTTATCAAAATAAAATTTACCACAAAAGTCTGAAAACTGAAAAAAAAACTGAACGGATGAATGAATAAATTCGTTCGATAGTTCAAATCATTCAGTTACTAACTATCGATAGTTCAAATCGTTCGATAGTTCCCAACACTAATGAAGTTACTTATTCAACGAGAGAGGGAAAAGCCCAACACTTACACATACATTCTTATGTTGAATAACAATATAACAAGTATTAATCAGCGTTGCCCTCCTACTACAATAAAAGTGTTCTTACTACACTTTTTTTTAAAAGCACACACTACGCACGCTCTCTAGTGTAACACCAGAACATCCAATATTCTCAATCATTACAATCCACTTCCAGAGTAAAATCCACAGTTTGACAGATTAGATTGGTTTTCTTTTTCTAAAATAAATGTCATGTACATTCTTCTCACTTTTACTTCAGTCACAAAGTATCGTTTTGAAAATGAAATGTCAACTGTTTTGTAAATTATTCTCGAATGCTTTATGTAGTTGCACTAAATCGTGTTCTTATTTAATATTTTATTTTGCAAATTTCTAATGCTACTAGTACAAATGAAAAGATATTATTCAGCTATCAAAAAACCTTAGTATGTAATAAATAACTTTATGCTGTTTGTATTCATGTATGAATTATTTTAAGTGATTTTATATGTATATATTTAAATGTAAATAAAAGGATTAAAAAATTTGTAAAATTATTTTTTATTTTTTTTACTAGATTTTTACTACACTTTATTTTCCTTAACACTACGTTTTCAATTAGTTGGGAGGGGGCAACACTGGTACTAATACATTGTATTCGTGTCAGTTCGATACAAACTTCATCTGTATTTTTACTTGCGATTATAGGGACTATAAGGCAAGTTTAAGGATTCGTGAATATAAACAAAATTAAGATCACTATCAAACATGACATTACGATCATAGAGAAGCCTAAAAAAGTCATTGACAAAAACTGTCCGTCTGTCTGTCTGCCTGTCTGTCTGCTCGGGTGTATATCGATCTGCAGCCTAAACGGGTTAAGCGATTTCGTTCAAGTTAAGTATGTGTGTATCTCTTGGCATTCCTCAGAGGGGAAATTGAAATTTTATTTTTAGGCCTTAAAATAACGGTACCTGCCATATAACGATTAAAGAAAAGCTTGTTTTTCTCGATAACTGCTCCAACGGTTTTGATGAACATTTTTGAGATTTTTTTGTTGGTAGTAGCTATCAGCTATTTAGAAAAAAATTACCGAAAAAGTCTATTAACGGTACCTTTCATATAACGGTTTTTTAAATTTTCGACTTTCTCGGTAACGGCTCAATGGATTTCAATTAAATTTGACATTTAAAAAGATCTAAGTATCCAAATTAATTCTACATACAAAAATTTTGAATAATTATTTTTTTCTATTTTGAATTAATTTTTGATTTTTTTTTTGAAAATTCAATATTTTTAAAACTTTTCAAAAAAATATATACATATATAAAATTAGGTGTAAATTAATAAGTTCTAAAAATTGCATAACAAAATGACAAGCAACATTTTTTTTTCAAAAAAAAAAAAATAAAAATAAAAAACAGGATTTTATCAAAACCGGTCCCACAATTTTCGAAATACTTTTTTCTTAAATTCTTTGTTATTTAAGACGTCTGATGGCATACTTCATTTTTATTAAAAACCGTTAAGTTTTGTGATTTTGATGGTTTTTATAATTTCAAAATGTGTTATTTTCAACGTAAATGTTAAAAATTGTTTCTGTCAAGGATGTAATTGGGCACATAAGAGCAAGTACGTGCGACACAGTCGTGCCATTTTTATTATTGTAAAACCTAATTGATAAAAAAAAAATATTTATTATAATATAAATAAATAAATTTATTGGCGCGACAGCTCCTGAAGGAGCCAAGGCCTAGTGACTTATACTCTCAACCATTCCTGTGTGTGTGTTGATAATCTGCAAGAATGGAAGGGACCTACAGTTTACCGCCGAGTCCGAACGGCTACATGAGATGCACTTTTTCGAGACAAATTTTACTCTTGGATGTTTTGTCAGTTCCTCGCAAGAGGCAGTACCCCGGAAAAGAAGATGGCTATGAGCTGGATTCGAACCCAGGCTCATTCGCTTAGCAGTCCGACACACTAACCACTACGCCACGGGGCAATGTCTCAACAACATTGATATTGAAAATGATATGTGGGTTGTTATCACTGGAATCGAAAAAGTGAATGTTAAATTCAAAAGTCTATGATAAGCAAAGGAGTGGGAGAGATGAGGTCTCAGCTCATTCGAGATCATAACAATCGTCGCGTCGGTTACAGAAGGAGAATAAAATCCCGATTCCTTGTTTAGTAGCATTTTGAAAAATTTAAATTTTGTTGAAAGTTTAGCTTGATATTTTTCTTCGTGTATAGTAACCTGTTCAACATAGTGTACATTTTCGAAGGTTTAAATGTTCAAACTTGCTGATTAGGGGAAAATATTCCTACTTTGACCCTTTTATACACAGCGTCATTATGTAGCTTTCACACGTTAAATCAGCGTCACGCGACAGTGAAGGAAAAAAAGATAATATTTTTACGTTTGTTTATTCATCGCTGTCTTCGCTGTCATCGCGAAAGTTTTTTTTTTATTTTCTTATCTTTTTTTATACTTAAATATATACTTTTGATGCAATAAAAATGTGTGTAAATACTTTTGACTACCGCTAATCATCAGCTCATTTGCTTTGTTCTCTGTCCTATGTACCGTTATCCTTAAAAAATGGACTTCGGTCGCTAAGGCATGTATCAACGCTTACAACACAGCATTTTGTTGCACTGCAACAACAACAACAGCAAGAAAAAGCTTTTTCAATTGAATGTGAACAAAAAAGCTTGTCGTGTAAATACTTTTGACTACCTCTGTATCTTTAATTGGTTTGTAGTATTTTTGATGTAAATGTCCCATTGTTATACCGAGGACTCTTACTTCTTTTTCTCAAGTTGACATTAATGTTGCGAATTAAGAGCGGGGTTGATGGGGATGAATACTTCTATTTTGAAGGGAGTGACAATTGCACCCGTTTTGTGGGTACAAGTATATATTTAATCGTCTGAAGATTTTAAGATTGTATTCACCTGCGATGGATCACCAGGAGCTACCATGTAAATATGATCTACATATACCCCAACGAAATCTAGGTTATGTTTTGGCTGCGCTAGTTCCGTTATAAGGACATCTATATATGCATTATAAAGGTATACGGATAAAGGGGACCCTTGCGGTATACCGTTCTCAAGCTTCGATTTGTTTGACATTAAGCCGTTGATGTTAACACAAAAGGTTCTTCCAGATAAAAAAGAAAGAATAAACTTTAAAAGTTGAAGAGGGACTCCCCATATATTATATTTTCTAAAAAATTAGGGATCCTTACTTTTACTTTACTTTTTTACTTTTAATTGATTTTTATTTTAACTTTTACTTATATCTACTTAAATGCTAGACAAAAATCTTAAAACTAGCTAAAAATATTATCTTAATTAACTTACTGGCCGTATGCGGGCGCTCTAAATTATTCTCTAACTTAATTTTAATTGCCTTTCGGCCTAAAAATAGCTTAAGTTTATCTTATATATAAAGGGTTTTATTTTTCACCCAGAAAATGAAAAAAAACTGGGTATCTTATTAATTTCTTAATCTTCTACTTAAAATCTAACTTAAAATAAACTAAAAATAAACTTATAATAACTTAAAATAAACCTAAAATACTTAAATCTAGAACAGGCACAGCAAGCTTTTTTGATTTTTTAATTTTTTTTATTGGATTCTTGTGTTTTTTTTTTTTTTTTCTGTGCCGCCGCAACTACCTAACTTAAAGATACCATAGATAAATGTACTCGGCCATAGGCGATATTTCTTTTTTGCCGACTGAAATATCGGTTTTTAACTGAGCCACCAGAATTGGTGGACCTGATCACGGGCTTCCTTCCGATCCCGTCGGGCACGACCCTACTGAATCGGAGGCGCTCTGCTTCGCTCCCAGCGACTATGTCTCGGTCGTAGAGGTGCGGCCTATCGACTGTTCTGCGGCCGACGTGTTAGATCAACGGAATCGCCGATCTATCCTGAATCAGCCCTCGACTATCAAGGTATTGGAAAGCCTCGGTCGGGATAAAACCACTCGAACGTGTGCTTTCAAAATATTCATCTTGGGTAGTAAGCCCCGAAGATTTGTCCATTAGTTGAGGTCATCGCCCTTGCAATATGTCCGCGAATGAGCTTAATTAAAAAGTTATCTATCCTGTTTGTATTGGCCCCGTTGTATAAAAGCTCGTTAGAATAATAGTGCTTGTACTCCAACTCTGGTGTTCTATAAAGTCCGAGACAAGTGCGAAGACAAGAATCTTTTCCATTTCAGATGGTGCAACGTTGAACCACACAGGGCATCCGTAGGCAATCATCGGCCTGATGAGGGCCATGTAGCAAATCACTTTCACCCTGCTATCAAGGCGGCTGCTATAAAACAACCGTCTTGTCAGGGCAAAAGCTCCCCTAGCCTTGGTCAGAGCAGCCTCTATATGTCGATTGAAATAAAGATACTGATCCAACTAGATGCCAAGGTACTTTACTACATTTTTACTCGCCAGTGGATGTCCATGTGGCCCAGCGATCACTAGCTTGCGCCAGTTCTTTCTCGTATCCCTAGAGGCCCCAGACAAAGGGGTTCTAAACAGGATAGTTTCACATTTCTGGAAATTAATTTTCAGCTTCCAATCATTACAGTACTTTTGAATTTTATCGAAACCACGTTGCAAGAGAATTCTGATGACTTCAACTTTTGGACCTATTCTGTACGCAACAAAATCATCGGCATACGCAATTGCATGAGGTAGACTCCCAATGAGATCGCTGGTGTAGGGATCCTTACTTTGCGAATAAAATGGGCAACAGCAACGCGTGGCCGGCTCTGCTCTGTTTTTTGCATTGAATAGGCTTCGAAACTACTAAACTGATTCAAAAATTTCTTTCACTACTGGGAAACTACACTATCCCCGGGTGACATAGGCTATATTGTATTTTCGAAAAATTTCAAGTCAAATGGGCCACAGCAACGCATGGCCGTCTCTGCTAGTAATTAATAAAACGAATTCATCTCTTGCCATTCTTGGGTCTAAGGGTCTACAATACCTCTATTAGACCCCTTCTGGAATGAGCCAGTCCAAAGACCCTTCTCGGTCTTACCTGGTCAAATAACATCACCTTATCGAGTTATGAAGATCGATTAATATTGATAAATGTAACAGCCGCTCAACAGACGTCTTGCACACTATTCGTCTTTGTAAAAAAATAGTTTTATGTTTATTTGCTGCATTAAGCTTAGCAAATTAATTAAATTAAATAAATAGGTTGAAATAAATGGTCTGACCAGTCTATAGATCACTGCTGGTGAAATTCACCCAAACTTGTAATCTCCGATAACAAGGAGCACCTCCTTAGGAGTACATTGTACAGAGCAGCGCTATCATAGCTTAATTTCTTCCCTCTTCCATACTTGGGCATGGCCTTTGTTTGGGATGCTCACAAGTTTTTATTTCCGATTTTCTTTTAAATGCTTCCAAGTCCAAGTTCGCTTTTGTGGCATCGGATGCGCGCCATGCACATCTTAGATCGCATGGGGAAGGCTAAATGGATGCACATGCATACATCATAGTCGGGAAGAAAATCTTCTTCCGAGACAAGATAGCATTATTCAGTAAGAGGAAGCAAGGATATTTCATTTCTTTTCATTTAGCTCTCTACTTTATTCATCTGCTGCATCACAAATGCAGTTCCTCGTAGGGGCATCCAACTGGCTAGAGGAGGCCCGGAGTGCAGGAAAGTATTCCGTTCCCTTTATGCAATCAGTGAAATAATATCCTAAGTTGATTGTGTGTACTCTTGGGTTAGACAGTTTTGCTCAAAGGAAATGCGATATCCCCCCTTGGGATCCTGTGAACGAACGCAAATGTGCAGGCGGATGTAGCTAGTAGCGCCATTATCACGCTGCATCTTCGTCGTGTTTTTTTTTTTAGTTTGTGTAAGTATAGGAGAAGGATTTCCCCTTGGTCTTTTTTTATTTCCCAAATTAAAATTATCAAAACCGAAAATATCCCTCTCAGTCTCAAGGATATTTAGAGAAGTGATTTTTTTTTTAAACTGCATCATTTTGACCTGCAGAAGGAGAAGATTATGAGTCGTCTAAATTCCCATGGGAAGATAAAAAAAAATACAATAAAAACCTGTACAGGCTTCCAACTTAATGAAAGTTGAGTCTCTACACTTCTTGGTATCCTAGCATGACAACTTCATGTGCAAAGGATGTGATATACCAATGACATCATCCCAGAAGCGAGAGCAGAGTGTGCAAATATTCAGGAGTACATTATAAAGGATATCGTAGTGGAAAATGCTGTAAATATTACACAAGGCGGTAGAGTGTGG
The DNA here is from genome assembly GCA_963971375.1 of Platycheirus rosarum. NCBI lineage: Eukaryota > Metazoa > Arthropoda > Insecta > Diptera > Syrphidae > Platycheirus > Platycheirus rosarum. Next base: position 1,977,882 of record OZ020508.1, read on the forward strand.
GTGGCAACAGTGGTGGTGGCAACGTTCATAATATACATATGAACAAGAAGGACAATATCTGACAAAGGCAAATAAAACGTTCAGAATTGTTTGGAAATTTGTTTATATAGGGTGAGCAATTTCAAGAGGATCTAATGCCAGTCTAAAGTGGTACACACATGTATACGAATCCGATGACGTCGAGTACAAATGAGGTTGCAGCTTACACGTACTTTAAACGGCAATCTGACAGGTGTTCCGGCTGGTGTGGCAGAGAAAGCATAGTTAGGGTTTTCTAGAAAATTAGGTTATTCGCATGTGAAATGTGAGATCCTAGCCAGGTGCATTCAAAAGGCATGTGTTTTTCATACGTTGTCAGTTCGAGTTATGTATGATATAAAACAAACAGAACTTTATGCAAAATGTTAGAGTGTATATGTTGTTTTCTTAAAAACAATTATTAAAGTTCCATAAATCACTTTAAGGCAATTATTAAAACTTTTGTTTCTTTGGAATATGAAAAGACTTTGGCTTTGTTTTTTTTTTTGTTTTTTTTTTTGAAAACAAAAATAAAAGAAATATTCAGTAAATCAAAATCATTTCTTGTTTAAATACGAATAAGTAGAAATATTTAATTAAATTGTCAGTTTACTTATTCATTAAACACATGTTTGTATTTAGTTAGATCTATTAGAAGAAAATGTTCGCCTAAATTTGATGGCAAATTTTTTTTCAAATCTAAATATAAGGTTGAGTTCCATAAGGCGATGCTCAATTTGAAAAGTGATGCTGTTATAATTGCATCACAATTAACGACGCTTCGACTTAAGTCAATGTAAGGCTCGGGGTAGGCTTCCTAGTCAGCCAAAAAATGATGCCTACCGTCATCGGCTTTAACGCAATAAATGAAAGGCTATGCACCCTTCGCGTGCGAGGCAAATTCAATAACATCAGCCTCATAAACGTTCACGCACCTACTGAGGAGTCCGAAGAAGAAGAAAAAGATTCCTACTACGCACTTGTAGAGAGGACCCTCAATGCCTGCCCAAGGTATGACGTTAAAATCATCCTTGGTGACTTCAACGCAAAATTAGGTAGGGAGCCAGTATTCAGGCAGTACATAGGATCCCATAGTTTGCATGAGAACACTAATGACAACGGACTACGAGTCATAGAAATGGCAGCATCAACAAAATTGGTCGTTGCGAGTACCAGCCTCCCGCGCAAGGATATCCACAAAGTCACTTGGGTATCGGCTGATGGAGTCAGTCGTAACCAAATTGACCACGTGTTGATAGATCGCCGCCACTACTCGAGCCTGAGGACGATACGAGGTGCCAACATCGACTCGGACCACTATCTCGTTGGTATGGTGTTCCGAGGCCGGATTGCTATGCGAAGAAGTATTGCATCCGCTGGTCAGGCTCGAATCAACACGGCTGCCCTACGCGATGAATGCAAAAGCAACCAATACAGTCGCGCACTAAGGCTCGCCCTCGGAGAGCTTGATGAGGGAAAAGTAAGTCCTGGGGACAGAATGCCGGGCGTAGAGGAAAAATGGTCACGCCTTAAGGACAAAGTCATTAGTACTGCTGATACCATCTTAGGCAGTAGTCGCAGAGATCGGAGCGACTGGTTTGATGATGAATGCAAACTAGCGTCTGAACGTAAGAATGCTGCATACCGAGCAATGCAACAGTCTCATAGAACGCGGGCACGCGAAGATGAATATAAAGAGCTCAGAAGAATAGAAAAAAGACTTCTCAGACGAAAAAAGGCAGCCTGGGAAAAAAACATTGTCTGTGAAATGGAAAGAAATAGAGAGCGAGGTCCGCACCAGGCGCGGAAGTTCTACCAATCCGTCAGCACTTGGACTCGACGAATCTCTTCTTCGTTGGATTAGCAATAACCTTTCGAAACGGTCACTACAAGTTGTATTGGACGGACTCAAGTCTGATTCCCGCAAAAACGCTGGCATGCCCCAGGGCTCTGTTTTGTCTCCGACTCTCTTCCTTATATTTATCAACGACTTATTATCTGAAACAACTAATCCAATCAATTGTTTTGCGGACGACAGTACTCTCAGCTTTTCATATTCGTTTCCAGATTCACATCCTTGTTCTTCGGATGTTGAACTGCAACGGCAGCGTACGATAAGTTCATTAAATTCTGATCTTGACAGCATTGTACAATGGGGAATAAGAAATCGCGTAGAATTTAATGCTTCGAAAACACAATGTTGTCTTTTGTCGTCAAAGCGAAACATACCTCCAATGCCACTATCCATGAGCGGCACTTGCATTGAAGAAACCGACCACCTCTCAGTTCTCGGTATGTGCATTACAGACCACCTTCTGTGGAATGACCACATATTTGACATCGCAAAGAATGCTGCGAGGTGTTTAGGTTTCCTTCGAAGATGCAAGAAATCCTTCACCCCATCTGATCTGGTTACAGTATATAAAGCATATATTCGACCGAAACTCGAATATAATTTGTGCAGGTGCTCCTATAATCCAATTGAGTTTTCTAGATAGAATTCAAAAAAGAGCTTTAAAAATGATAGGCGACCAAACAATAACAGAAACATTTACATCCCTTGAGCGCCGCCGTAATGTTTCGTGCCTTTCGTTATTTTATCGTTATTTTTACAAACAGTGCTCTAGCAAAATAGCCAGCTGCATTCCTCCCCTGAAACGATTCAACCGTAATACTCGAACTGCTAGGAATGCCCATCAGTTTACCCTTGAGCCTAACTTCGGACGTACTGTTAAGTATAGAGATTCTTTCTTTAGTCGTACCACACGAATGTGGAATGCTTTGCCAGGCTCTGTTTTTCCCTCCCATTTTGATATGCAGAACTTTAAAACTAATGTGCATCGGTATCTCCTCTTTTATCCCTCCTCATTTCCCTAATGCTCGTGCGGTGTTTAAACATTTTAAGGGTACACACAAATCCCTTTCGCGCGTGTAAATTATAAAAAAAAAAAAAAAAAAATCCCAATCCCAAAAATAGGTACAAATTCCGAATACCGACCCAACGCCATCCTTCCCTTCCTGTCTTAAGTATTTGAATTTATCAGAAGCAATCAAATAAAAGAATATATCAGAGTCAACCAGCTTCTTAACCCTTTGCAGTCTGTTTTTCGCCCGGACACAGTTGCACCTCTGCTTTATTAAAAGTTTCTGATGAAATAAGACTGGCAATTGATGCGAATTATACATCTGTGATAACTTTACTAGACTTTTCTAAAGCATTTGACTCTATCAACCCAAATATTCTCTGTGATAAACTTATGCAATACTTTAACTTCTGTGATACTTCTAATAAACTGATTTTTTCATGTAATAGTAAATTGTCATCATTCCTTCCCGTTAATAATGGTGTTCCTCAAGGATCAATCATCCATAACTTTTCTCGATGTTTATTAATGATTTACCTTCCGTTGTATCATTCTGTCGTCTTCATATATGTGCGGACGATGTCCAACTCTATATTAGTTTTCCAATTAGTATGGTCGAGGATGCAATAGCAAAACTGAACGAAGATGTTTGTGATATATATGAATGGTCAACACACAATGGTCTTAAACTTAACCCCGAAAAAAACTAAGCCATACCAATATCTAAACACCAACCATATTTCCCTGACTTTCCTTCCATTGTCTTAGACTCCCACCAAGTTGAATACGTAAGCCATGCAAAAAACCTTGGTATAATCTTTAATAATATATTAACCTGGGATACCCACATAAATTGTATAACATCCAAAGTTTATGCTTTACTTAGAGGACTTTCAATAACAAGAACAATTATATCAGCACAAGTTAAGTTGAATTTGGTAAAAGCACTAATAATTCCTATTATATCATATGGCTGAGAGTTGTTCGCCAATCCTGATTACCGGCTTTGTATATGAAACCTATAGTACTACCATCAGTGTTCGAAAACTGGCGCCATCTAGTACGTCTACATCTCCCTAAAGTTTTTCTCTGAGTGGAGACCGCAACGTAGACTTTTAGTCGGGGAAATGTACTCAACACATATGCAATGTTAGAAAAAGACAGAACGACAAAAAGTAATAGCAGTCAGAAGGAAACAAACCATGTTATTTCATTACCATTTTCCTCAGAATAAGCGATAATGAAAGAATGAAAGATAGAAATTTAGACAGGTATGTGAGGAGTTTTCATTTCTGCCTTGGAAATACACTGTTTTTGGGTGGGTTTTTTATAGATACGGCAACAGGATGAAATTTACCTTTTTAACGATTTTTGTTGAAATTTGATATTTGGTTTGGTTTTTTTTGTGTACAATTTTGAATGGTTACCATGTTTGATTATTATATCAATTTTTTTTAAATCTGCAAAAAATTTAATTAGTTGAAGTGCCTACCTAGTTACTTATTTTACAAATAAAACACATTGTTTGCAGATATTTATAGGTACTGCTTTAGAGTATCTTCACTTATCACGTCAAATATCTAGTACTAAATCTACTACTAACTACTAAATATAGTACTTTATCTACTTAAATCTACTACTAAGTACTAAATATAGTACTAAATATAGTACCAAAACTACGAATGTACTAAATTCTAGTACTTAGTACTAAAAATCTAGTACCAAAATACTATTGTACCAACCACATAGTACCAACTGGCACCAGTTTTATATTTAACTAACGTTCGAGATTAAACAATATTTATATTAAAACTTTAAACACTCAAATCCGAATATGGCAACATTGGTACTTGATTTCGGTATAAGAAATACAGAAAATACAGAAATAACAAAATTTCTTGAAAAATGCAAAATCCAAAAAAAAATAATTGAAGACGCACAATCTTGGTTTGTTTACGAAAAATCAAATAGAAATCCACTAATTTTTGTTTCCCTTACTCAACCATACCATATGGTCTAGTGTCATTTTTTGAACCTTTCACTCGTACTTATTATTCATTATTTCTGCCTATTCTTGTACTCGTTCTAACTAAAGACTTTTTTCAAACAAACCATACAACCTACTCTTTCATCATTATATTTCTTTCTACTCTCCAAAACCCATACACATGAATATCGTGTTGACAGAAAAAGCTATTGCAGCGACGTTGCGGCTCTACCTCGCTTAACTAGAAGCTGCCTCATGATACTACTATAGGTTGCATATACGAGGTTACCGGTCGCTTCATAAGCTCAGAGTTGCGTTTAATTCATGTTTATTTATTTTATTTAATAATTTTAATAATAATATTTTTATTATTTTTCTGGAAAACTGCTCATGAATGAACATTTATACAAAAAAATCAGTGCACTATTATGCAGAATTAATTTGGCTATCTAGGTCTTCTCAAATATAAAATTTGAATGAAACCCAAAGAGCGTTACCGAGAAAGTAAAAAAATTAAAAAAAACCGTTATATGAAAGATATCGTTAATGGAGTTTTCCCGTAAATTTGGTTCTAATCAACTGATAGCCAATACCAACAAAAAAAATCTCAAAAATTTTCATCAAAATCGTTGGAGTCGTTTTCGAGAAAAGTAAGCTTTTCCTAACGGTCATATGGCAGGTACCATTATTTTTAGGCCTACAAATAAAATTTCGATTTCCCCTCTGGGGAATGCCAAGAGAATCACACACCAAATTTGAAGATAATTGCTTAAGCAGTTTAAACTGCAGCTCATTCTACATACTGACATACTGACAGATAGACATATTTTGGCCACTAACTTTTTTATACTTCTCTATGATCGTAATGTCATGTTTGATTGGTATATCATTTTTTTTATATTCACAAATCCTAAACTTGCCTTATAGTCCCTACAATCTCCAGTAAAAAATTAATCGTTAGTCATTTATAACAGACTTTTTTAAATAATAATTATGTTCGTTTATGTTTCTGTGTTATATGTTTCGCAAATATATACATATGTATTGTTTATGTATATAAAGGGTCTTCGAATAAGGACTTGACAACTTTTTTTTTAAATAAAACGCAAACCAAACGTTATTATCGGCTTGAAGTACAGATCGTGATCGGCTTTACGTGAGTACCTGCCTATTAAGGCTTAATCTCACGGTGGGCCTACCCACTTATGGAGTTCCCTTGGGGCGGACAAGACCCCTAGAGTGGTTTGCCAGACCACACTATCAACTAGAGTGGGCTACCAAACCACTCTAGTCGCAAATGATGACTTTCTCATGGAAAATCCATCCTCCTTGCTAAGAAGCAGGGCCTATCATGCACCCCTAGCATCAAGGTTAAATAAGACAATGAACACACGCTTCTTTCGAAGCCGTGCCATCCTCCCAGAAACCAAAGATACCTTTTCGGTTCCGCATTTGGAGTAACCACAGCCCCCGTGAAGCTCCCACAAAATTTTAACAGGCGACTGCTACCGAGACAAGCTCACGTAATCAGCCGGGGCTCCTGTTAACCCACGGTACCTACTTTAGGACACTAGGTGAGGCTCGCCCGTCTCTCATGAGACGCACTTGTGGTTCGACTCCATGAGAAGTCGCTAGCCCACCATCCAGTCAGACAAACAGTTCATAATCTAGTCAACCAAGGTGAAGACTAGGACACTCCCTGAATGCCCGCCTAGAAGCATGGTTACAGCCTCTTATCCTTACGGAAAAACTGGTGATCGCTTAACTAGGCTAGGTATTGGAAGACTCTTACTTTCGCTAACCTGAGCGTGGGCCTATTCTTACACCCCCGCACCCACACGGGGAGGCTTGAAGTACAATCAAAACACTTAGGCCACCGTGGGCACTTTTGCAGCGGTCGATTCATTGGACCCAATTTTCGATGACTCGGTCACACATTTCCGCCGAAACGGACGCTATTTTTTTCGCATTCAATGTTGGCTCTGAGCTCCTTCCAACGTCTACGGCTTGTTGGCATAAACCAATGACTTAACGTAGCTCCAAAGAAAATAGTCTTGAGGCGTTAAATCGCACGAACGACGCGGCCAATCGACTGGCCCATTTCTTGAGATAACACGCTGATCAAACTTACTCTTCAATCGATTGTAAGGTGTTCTGTGTAGCTTGTGGCACCATCCTGTTGAAACCACATGTCCAAGTCCATATCTTCCGACTCGCCGCCCGCATGCAAACAGCACCAAACAGTTATTTTTTATGGATGAAATGGTGATTCATGAAGCAATAAACTAAACGACTAATAACGCATATTTTGCCTATTCACGAACCCATTGAGCCAAAAATGAGCTTCGTCACTGAAGTTGATTTTCAACAATTCAACGCTCTTAAAGTTGCGGTCACCGACTCCGAATTTGCAGACGTTGCTTGCTCGGCTCGTGTACTTTACTATAACTAAAATGTTGAGTTTACTGAATAAATTGACAATGACAGTTTGATGATTAGTGAAAGGGTGCGTTCACAAATTAAATTCAAAGTTGTCAAGTCCCTATTGGAAAATCCGATACCTATGTATATGTCTATTAATTTTGAATTTTACCTAATTCCTCGAAGTCTTGATAAATCGATTTTAAATCTTTTGCTTATTTAAAAGGAACAAAATGATTTCGGAAGAAGAAGGTATATAGCATCCTGAGGAAATGCAAAATTTCAAAGTCCCATCTTAAGAAATCGATGCCCTTATACGCTTTTTAGGAGCAGGTACTTCCAATTTTATTCATACTTAAACTTCATATTCAGAATACAAAATAAAACAATTTTTCGGTTTTTATTCTGCAAACACATGAGGACAAGCCGTGCGAAAATCTAATATACTTTTCAGTCTTTTTTATTGAATAAGCTATACCTCTAACATCAGCATCAAATCTTTGTTTTCATTTATCATCTTCCCGTTCCGAGCGCTATCTTATATTTTGATTTATCAAATGCATAAAAGCAAAAGATTTTGTTATTCCACTGCGCCGCAGGGACGTTTTCCAGAAACAAGTAGACACAAAAAATAAATCTAAGACAAAGAATTTTCTAATAAATGTTTTCCTGAAATCCGAGTTGGAGAGGAAAAACAAAATAACTTTAAATGCCATTGGAGCTTAAGGACGCAGACACTACTTGTTTTATATTTTATGAAAACAATAATGGAAAAGTCCATTTTCTGGAAATATCTCGTCCTCTTTCAACCTAATTATAATATGGCTAAGTGGTTTTGTAAATGGGGGTCTTTACATCTTTGAGTTGATCGGGAATTCAAAAAGTTATCGATTTCAAAAATATTGAAAATTCTCCTTCAGTTCCGCCTTCTTCGTGTTGGGTACAGAGTAATATGGACAAATATCTCTAAGGATGCAATGAATGGAATACCATCTTTTGCTTTGCTATGGGCATACGCCGGATATTGTTATTAGGATTCCTCTTTTGTTCGCATTGGTTTGTGACCAAGGAAACGAAAGGAGGAAATCTGTGCACAGCTTCGTTTCATTTGATGCATTGTATCGTTTAGGTCTTGTGTTTTATTTACGCAGTGTCTTTAATGGAACAAATAACCGTTGTGACCTTTGGCGAAGGTTCAATTTAAAAATTGAATCTTGAGTTGGTGTATTGAGGCAAATATTGTACACCCAGGTATACATTTGCTAATAGAATTGATAAAACGCTCAAATGGAATTCTGAAGTTAAGATGCTTTGTTTTATTCTGTTAACACCTTTCTTAAGTTTGATTAAATTAAGCTTATTAAACTCCAATTTACACTGTTTACATTGTCAAATGGGGTAAGAAAAGTTCAATGCGTCAAAAACTCAGTAATGTGTTCTGTCGTTAAAGCTTAATATACCTCTATGCTATTAATAATAATAATATTTAAACTATTTGTTTGTAAGGCACATTGCCTTTTAGAATGCAACATGACGTTGCAAGACACTAGAACAATATTAGAAACATAGGAAAGTTTTTTTTTCGACGCAGTAGACCGAAAATTAGATAACTATTTTCTCACTTGAAACTCACGGAAGGCTCTAGCTTCCACATTTTTTTCTCAACCAGACTTTCGAACTGCCGACCTCCGGGTCAGAAGCAAATATCTTATCGACTGCATGAATGCCGCCTACAATGCCTTTGCCCATGAATGGCATTTGCATCGAAGAAACCGAAAAGCTTTCAGTACTTAGTATGTATGCAATTATGCATAGATATACCTTAGTAGCATTACTTTTTTCCATCATGGTCTCGTCATTCACCCTGATAAGTATATCATTAGCGTAACTTCTCCTTTTGGTACTTCGGACAATTTTGTCATTTCCGCAAATTTCTTGTGCTCTATTCATTCAGTCAAGTATAACTTCTCAACAGGACCGTTCGACAATACGAGAAATCTAACTGGTCACTATGTTTCCTCAATGATGATCATTGATTGATCGTAGGGTTTGAAGCTATCTTCTGGACCGTTCAATAAAAGTTGAACTGGACGGTCTTACGTCTAGTTCCCGGAAGCTTTATTTAAGCGGCATTATACCAAATGTTGTTATTTAGTCCAATATCACTTTCGAAAGAGTCTTCGTGCCAAATTTTCAAATTTCAAATGTCGCTTGGCACAATGTCACGGCAGACGGCACCTACTATAACAATGACAATTAATTTGTAAGTTCACACGATTGTAAGATTTTTCTGACAATTTTTCACTGACAGATCTGGCAATATTTCCACATCTGCCAACCGTCTGCACTTATGGCTTAAAGCGCGAAACACATTGAACCAGCAACAGCACCAGCACCGTCAACAGCAAACAGCACGCTGCCCAGCAAAAGAAATTGAAACATATTGCCACCAGCACCAGTATCGTCTTCTTACTTCTGTTTGACACTTTGTGTCATAAAAAAAGTATAAGAAGTTTTCTTTTGCAGTATGGTGCCCCCGAATTTCACTTGCGCAAAGTTGGTAGCAATGGAACAGCAACAGCAAATTTAGGACTTTGGTCTATCGACGCTGGTGACGTTGCTGGTGCTGGTCTAATCTAATTTGAGCCATTGAAATGCATTGGTTCTAAATTAATGGCGGCCGCTGTTGCGGGTGCTGTTGCTGGTTCAATCTGTTTCACGCATCAGACCTAGTTTACATGATTCTTCTTTTCGGTTCATTCTTCTGTTAGACAAACACGTACATACATTGGTGTTTCCACTGATTTCGATTGCTCTAAATTCCAGTAATTTCATAAAAACTGCTCTTTTATTCGAAAGAAATTTGCAAAATCCTAAATAAAAATTAAAAAAAAAAACTATACTATTGCCACTAAAAAACATGATTGGGAATTATTTTCAATTTTAATAGTTCTTTTTTTTAGTCCGTGTATAGCATCTTCTTTCTCAAACGAGAAACGTCAAAGCTCATCCCTAAAAGATTTTTAAATTTTCATTCTTCCATTCGTTACTTCACTCCCCCTACTTTTCTACACCCCTTACCTATTAATTTAAAAAAAAAAATTAATGAAAAACCAACCGAAATAGGAATCATGTAAGCCAGCAACAATGACATAGTTAAAAGGAAAGTGATACAAACTTTTTTTGCATTTGCCAAGAAATCGTGTTCAGATAAACTTTCGAGATCCATCAAAGTTATTGAAGGAATTTCTTGAGATCTTCCGATATTCGAAATCTTAAGAAACTTGAACTGGCTAAATACTGGTCTTGTAAAAGTGCAAAAGTGGAATTTTGCTACACTTTATCACTTTTACTATACCTCAACCCTATTGCAAGATTGCAACAGAAAAATACAACGGTGCAAAATTTGCTTTTATATTTTTGACTATTCTTGGAATGGCATTGGCCCCGTTCGGTATCTCATAGCGCTTCTATGAGGTACCGAACGGGGCCATTCTTACAAAAGGGTTCAGTTCACATTTTTTACCGGATTAAAAGTTTTGGATATCCAAAATCGGATTTTTTTGAACGAACAAACGCAACTCAAAATTCGAAACAAAAGAGAAACACAGTCAACTGTTCATCACATGTTCCTTCAGACAGAAAAGTATCCAACAAATTTTAGGTTACCTTTGGATTTTCTCTCTGTTTCCATATGTTCTTCAATCAACTATCTGTCAGCTGCTAATTATCAACAAAAGCAATGAATCCAATCTGAAGGAAATGTGAGCATACCCAATCTGAACGCACCCAAATATTGGAAAAAATAAGTTCACGATCTGCAAAACACAAATAAAATTTAACAATTTTACAAGACTTGTTGCAGCGGATCGTGAATACCCCTAATATCTTCTCTTTTGTTTGTCTTTAAACACAAACTATTTAATCAACATATACATTAATACCTGAACACGAATTTTGTCGTACGCCTTGCTCCGTACGTACTTAACGAAACTTCGCGATATAGTCATCAAATGAAAAGTAATCTCGCGTAGATTTGCAGAATGTATTTTATTTCATTTTTGTTGAGTATTTCCGGGGTAATGTGTAATTAATGTTGCGCATGCATTCATTCGAAATTAAGGAATCATCGACTTAATGTGTCATTTCGTTATACAGAATTGAGAGATGCTCAAATTTCGAGCATGGGCGATTCTAGTTTGTATTATTATAGCACATGATATTGGCTTATAACGGTGCAGAAGTTGTTTTTTGAACTTCTATTATTGTTTTTATCACTTTCAGCAGTTTGACAATTTACACTTTCAGCCGTGAGTTACTGAGAAGAAAACAACAAATTTGAAAGTCCTCGTCAACGGCCTTGGCTCTGATAAAGCATCGCTTCCCGTGAGATCGGCGAAATTAAGCATCGTTGCGCGTGGTTAGTGGAAAGATGGGCGACCGTCCGAAAACCCACTGCGTGCTGTTGACATGTGTTATGTGTTTTCTGTTTTTCCGTCCTCTTTCTATCTTCTGTTCTGTCCTGTATAAATGTTGTCTTGTGTGTTGTCCTGTAATTGTCTGAGCCGATGGCCTTAGTAGCCAGTGCTCATAAGTGTCTCTACTTCGTAGATTTATCTATGGAGCAGATCAACATGTAATGTAATGTAATGTGAAAGTCCATCCATAGTGCGATGTCATTATATTCACTCTTAAGAACGTAAAAACGTCAGTGACTTCTGACTGTTAATATCCTTTCACATAAGCTGCGAACTGCGAACGCGAATAAACCATTTTAAGCAATTTCTAAGGAAAATATCAATTTAATTTTATTTTTACTAATCCAGAGAATTTATAAACTATTACTTCTACACTTTAAAAATAAATTGCACGACTGGATCGCACGTACTTGCTCATATGTGCGGTCACATTATGTTATAAAATGTAAGAAAATTAAAGTGAACATGAAAGCATTTATTCGATTTTTGTGACTTTTGATCGTTCGTTCACTTACCCGTTTTCAAAATATTGATTTTTCAAAAAAAAAAAATTTTTTTTAATTATTAAAGATACAAAAAAAAAGTTTTCGAAAAAAAATTAATGCGAAATTGCTTGGGCTACCTACACCTTCTTGATTATCAATTTTGGTAGTAATCAGATAACCAGTTTTCAAAAAAGTCGAAGAAAAAAACCGATCCTGTGGGAGGTTCCATTTTTATCCCACCATATTAATTTGTTTCACCGAAATATAATGATTACCTACAGCAGTACACTGATTTTTTTGCATAAAAATTCTTGCACCTGTTTTCGAGAAAAATAAGCTTTTACATAACGGTTATATGAGAGGTACCGTTCATTTTTGAGCTAAAAAAAAAAACAAAAAACTCCTCTGTAGAATGTCAAAATAACCATACGTTCTAAATTTGAAGAGGATTAGCCCAACGGTTTAGGCTACAGTCCAAAATATATTGCGCAGGTTGTCAAAATCTCATATGTCACTTTGTATTAAAAATGGTGGTTGTTAGAGACCTACATCAAAAAAATTTATGAACAAAAGTGCACACTTCACGTTTCTTTTATATTTTTCTTATTTTCTTTTTTATTGAAAAACATTTTTATAAATTAACAACCACAAATACTTTAAAATATAGCCACGAGATCTATTTTCAGAACAAATAAACAAGCTAATGGTCTATGGTGTCCGCCATTTTACTTTGATTTTGACAGATGTGCAGAAGATTGCAAAAATAAAAACTCTAATGATATTTCCTTAGATATGTGTACTGAGTCTTAAGACACGATGAAGAGGAATATGATGTTTTGCTGACTGAAAAAAGGAACTGCATAAAGGGCTACTTGGAACACGTTTCAGAGTTTCGCTGTGATTTTCTTAGTGAATTAAATTTTAAAATGAATAAAATTCATATATGAAATATATTTAAAAAATTGAAATTTGTATTGTTTTTTTTTTTAGAAAGATGCCACCCTACTCCTTTATCAGTCTATCTACTGTGCTTAGTCCATTCGACAATCTACTGCACAGCAAAACGAATCTGCTCCTATTTAAGAATTTTTAATATTTTTCAAAATTAACTCTAAATGCTTCCATCCAGAATTTTAAATGTTGAACCATGTTTAATCCAAAACAAACTAAATAAAACTATGTAGTTTTCATAAGCGTGTTCAATTAAAAACGCGCTAGGTGAACTAGTATCGGCAGAACTTTCAAAATATATTTTGAAGTTATTGTTAAATCTACAAACTCTTCTATTTTTTATTCGTTAATGAAATGTTTTAAAATGGGTTGAATTTGTTTAATCACATCTTTTCTTAATACAAAAATTCGCCTGTACGTGGTATTGTCACCAAATTCCTCATAAACGGGTGGATCGATTTGTATGAAATGTTGTGTGTGTTTCAATGGTTTCTTGGTTGGTTTGAAAACTCAATTAGACCTGGTAGGTAAGTGGGTTGCTATGATAAGGTTTAGGAAAAAAACCTAGAAAATTCTGCACCGATTTTGACGGAATTTTTACAGGCAGATAGCTGATGTAGAAAGTAAATCAGGCTATGTTAATTACTCCTAAGTGGCGCCTGATCACTTTTTTTCGAAAATTCATATTTATGCATCGATTTGTTTCAAAATCGCACCATATATTAAAATTTATAATATTCAAAAGAAACCCTTTGTCAAAATGTTGATAGGTGGAGCTGAGTGGAAATAAATATAAACAAAAATGTAGTTTTACCTATACATACTTACTTTTATATAAACATTATATTGTGTATTAACACGATCACGTTGGTTGTGTTAAGTTAAAAAATTTATGCTAAGCCCAAATAACGCCGAAGGAGTCAGTTAGTATTTATATATATTATGTACACACATTTGTATATGTTTTATTCCTTTTGAAAGTCTATTGCGATATATTGCAATGTTCTGCATTTTTTTCTCATATATACTGCGCTTAATCTTCTATAGGCTTGCACATGGACGTATTATATATGGACTGCTAGTCTAATGTCAGCTTTATACAACAATTGTCAAAAAAATGTTGCCAAAATTGAGAATGCGATGCTAGCTCTCCTGAACCCACTTCAGGAAAAAAATAACTACTTAAAATGTTGACATAGAAGCTCGCGAAATCTGTTTTTAAAAATTCAAAAAGTCGCATTTACCGGTAAAACATAGTGTCAGTTATGTTTGAATTCCATCCATAGAAGTGTGCGACATCTTTGGTATTTTTTTTAATTTATTGGCGCGACAGCTCCTTAAAGAGCCAAGGCCTAGTGACTAATACTCTCAACCATTCCTGTGTGTGTGTTGTTAATCTGCAAGAATGGAAGTGCCCTACAGTTTACCGCGTCGGACTCGGCGAGAGATGCACTTTTTCAGACAAATTTTACTGTTGGAGGTTTTGTCAGTTCCTCGCAAGAGGCAGTACTCCAGAAAAGAAGATGGCTATGAGCTGGATTCGAACCCAGGCTCATTTGCTGAGAAGTCCGACACACTAACCTCTAAGCCATCTGGAACTTTGGTATTTTACCCCTTGTTTTTTTTAGATCGTGGACAACTTCCTTTTTTATTGGTTTGTGCCTAAAGCGCGGAACAGATTGAACCAGCAACAGCACCAGCACCGTCAACAGCAAACAGCACGCTGCCCAGCAAAAGAAATTGAAACACATTGCCACCAGCACCAGCATCGTCTTCTTACTTCTGTTTGACACTTTGTGTCATAAAAAAAGTATACGAAGTTTTCTTTTGCAGTAAATTTCACTTGCGCAAAGTTGGTAGCAATGGAACAGCAACAGCAAATTTAGGACTTTGGTCTAACGACGCTGGTGACGTTGCTGAGGCTG
This sequence comes from Platycheirus rosarum, assembly GCA_963971375.1. Classification (NCBI taxonomy): domain Eukaryota; kingdom Metazoa; phylum Arthropoda; class Insecta; order Diptera; family Syrphidae; genus Platycheirus; species Platycheirus rosarum. The sequence goes on from OZ020508.1 coordinate 1,993,011, forward strand.
GTCGAATCTAATTTGAGCCATTGAAATACATTGGTTCTAAATTAATGGCGGCCGCTGTTGCTGGTGCTGTTGCTGTTGCTGTTGCATCTCGGAATAATAATAGTCTTTTAATATGTTTTTGTTTGCAAATCAATTGTTTTTTTTTTAATGTCAAACTAATATTGAGCAACCGAATTCAATTTCTATGAGGGCTTAGAAACGTGAACTGGCCAAATAAGCCATAAAAATGGAACCATGGAATCGACTGCCACAATTCTATTGCGAATTTTCTCACTGTGTAAGATTGGTGTCACAAAAAACAAAATCTCTTACTTTAGTCCTGGAACACATCCTTGCATCAACCTATCACTTTCTTGTACGCAAAATTTTCTTCTCTCTTCACAAAGCCAGGCGAAAGAAGAATACAAACATTACTTTAAACTGTCACTGTCAACGTCAACAATAAATAAACCAAGGAAGAAAGAGACAAAAAGAGCCAGCATTTGCAGAAAAGATGGGCTCTCTAAAATCGAAACAAATTGGTGTCAAATAAGTGCGCGATAAATACTATTTTGTTTGAAAAATAACAAAAATAAAACCAAATCAGTGTATATTTACATTGCCATTTGATTATTTTATACAACCCTCATTCTGCCAACAAGATGTGCCTTCCCAAATAAGAATGGACGCCGAATAAACCATAAAAAACAGGTAAAAACTCATTGTTCTTTGGTTCTGATGAGAGAATCCGAATTCAAATTTTATTACCTATTTCTTTAATCCTTCACCTCTACGAACAAGAGTTTCCACTCTGGGACACGAATCAAAACCACGACCATAAAATGTACGCCATTTTTGTGAAAATTATGTAGAGTATATTTTTCAACGGAAAATTCTTTGTAAGTTTATCGGAAACATTTTAGAAATGTTTTCCAAATGACTTGGCGGAATCGCCGAAAAAGTGAAATTGAATTGCAAAAACTTCTGTGATTTTTGTAAAATAAATAATTAATAAGTTGTCTTCGAACATTTGAAATTCGCTGAGACGTAAAAAGGTAAAAATCTCTAAATAAATTAACAAATAAATAGTATTAATTCATTATGGACGGACTCGTTATAAAAGTCTTTGTATTTTCCGAACGAGAGCCCTCCAAAAAATTTAGGTCAAAAGGCAATTTTTTTGTCTTCGTATTTAGGCCTTCGACAAGATTATGCACAAAACAAGGTTATTTTAAATACAGAATTATAATTGTTTTTGATTTTTTTTGTTTTATGGAAGAAGTGCAATGTCGAATATTAGATATATTTTACTAGGCCGCTGAAAATGGCGCGTAGACACTAATTGCTTTGAGTTTATGGGTATGTACCTGCTAAAGAAAATTTCATAGATAGTACCTACTTGTTTTGAAAGGAGCTTGTTTTTTGTAAACTGCGCAGATATCCTTTTGGGACGTATGAAACCATCGGCTCATTTTGTCGTTTTTATTTTATTATATTTGTTTATGTCTGATTTTTCAAGCTTAATGAACATTTGCGTTGATGCCCACATAGGGTGTGTCTATAGGTGTTATTGCTGGGCGATTACATAAAGCTTGTCAATCAGCAAGACGGCAAAGCTAAGCCTTAACGATTTTATGATAAAAACATATAACCCAACTGAGAATATGAACCCCCAAGACCAATGGCGTATTATGTCACCAAGCCATAAGAAATGCTTCATCAGAAGTGTTGGACTTCTCACAAAAAGCTTCGAGAAAGCCATGGTTTGACTTCGTGGCTCCGCAAAAGAAATAAAGCATCCTCATCTCTACGTTGAGCGAAGGGAGAATGAATGCACCGTGAAGTCGAGGAGAAGCAGAGGTTTTTTAACAGGAAATACATGCAGTCAACATCCGGTTTCATAAACTGTCCTGCAAAAATGGGAATAGAAACACTAGTACACATATAAACAGTCGATGGTAACCATCTGGAGAGACTACTTCAAACAGTTGTTTAATGGCGATGACGGCCAATATGATCGAACGTTTTATGCGAACCTCTTAAGCTGTTTGCTGACGGAATAACACGTTCTTATCCAGGTGGTCTAGACCTGGAAAATCTGCGATCGACCAAATCTTTTTTCATTACATCAGATCCTGGGTAAATCCAAGAATTTAACATCCAGACCATGACCTGTTCATTGTTTTTTAAGGCTGCCTACCACTGCCTGGCCATGTCCAGCTTTAGAATTTCTGCTAAAATGGAACAATGGGTGACGATGGAGAATGCTAGCTGCTCCGTCAGGGTTGGTAGGGATACTACTGAGACCTTGGAAACCACCAGAGAATTACGACAAACAGACGCACTGTAGTTCAGCTGTTTCAACATTGTGCTTGAATATGTAGTACGGAACAAACAGGCCAGCACATCTCTTTCTTTAATTAATCAACACAAATACTTGGACTGACTTCATTGATGTAATAGGACGAACTAAGCGTCCTATATGGTGCAAGAATCATGGACCCTTTCCAAGTCTAATGAAAGCTCTATTGGGTATTCAAGAAGAAGTGCTATGTGCGATTTATGACCCTCCTTGCGATCTAGGATATAACGAGTGGCGAAAAAGATACAACAACGAGTTTTACGACTTGTATTGCGACATAACCAAGCCAAAAAATATTCGTATCCAGCGGCTACAATGGCTCGACCATGTAAAGCGTATGAACATCGACGCTCCCAAAGGAGAGTCAGAAACCAAAATAGACCCCATCTTCGATGAAGTGACCAGGAAGAGGGAGGCGGAGAGAAACGATTTGTTATCATACTTTCATTGTTTCTTTTCTCATAGTTTTACACATAGTAAACTATTTCCAAGACAGGCATTCTAATTTAAAATCTTTCCATAAAAATATCAAAAAAGTCCAGGAAGGTAGTACTAATGTCCCTAAGTATTGCTTGCTTAAGGTGTCGTCACTTTGAAAGGAAAGTACTTTCAGAAAGCAAGAAGTTTTTGCAAAGCAAAACTTTCATAGTGTGTCGACCTAAAAAGTACTTTATTGCTTTCCGGAAAACGCTTTCACAAAAAAACTTTCAGTGTGTAACTAGTTCATGAAAGCGTTTTCAAAAAAGCAAATCATTTTCTGAAAACTCTTCGCTTTCAGAAACTTTTTGTGAAAGTTTGTTTTCACCCTAATCGATTCTATATAGAATGTCAGTTTATTTAGTAACCGGTTCGAAAGTTTACTTCATTTTCTTGCTGGCCGGGAAAATAAATATCACATTACCATTTGCAAGGTGTTTCAGTGTCAGAGTTAATCCTCTTCTACGCTGATGGGCACACCCCATGGTATATTTTGGTTTTCAACAAACAACCGTACTTTGTCCACAAAAATTGCTTGATATGCGCTCATGCCCCCATAGAGGACAAAGATGACGCCACCAAGGATGACTTCTACGAGCTCCTCGACAAAACCTATGAGCAATGCCCTAAATACGACGTTAAGATCATACTAAGCAATTTTAACGCCAAAATAGGTAAAGAGGAAACCTTTGGTAGGACTGTCGGAAAACATAGCCTACACGACACAATGTCTGAAAACGAACTAAGGCTAATTGAGTTCGCAGCGGCACATAACGTCACCATTGCAAGCCACACGGTTTCCTCATCTCGATATACACAAAGGGACTTGGCGACACCCAGATCAAAGAACCGTCAACCAGGTTGATCACGTTGCGATCGATGCAAGACACGCTTCCAGTATCTTGGATGTTCGCACCTTGCGAGCAGCTAACATCGACTCGGATCACTACCTTGTTGCAGCAAAAGTAAGAATGCGAATAACGCGAACACCACAACAACGGAGTAATACTGTGAGGAAGTATGACGTCGGAAAGCTGCAAGCGCCAGAACCTATGCCGATCGAATTTCCCGTAACCTCTCAAGAAATCCAGTACAGCCAGCATCAAGTGCCGAGACCAGTGGCAACACTGCCAACAAGCCATCAGAGATGCCGCAACTGATGTGCTTTGGTTTGATGACGAATGCAGGCAGGCGCAGAAAAAGACGGGAAGAACACCGGCTTCTCCAAAAGAAAAAGAGAGAGCATGAGAAGCGCGCGGTCGAAGATATTGAGAGATACTACTCCAGGAACAACGTGTTCTACCAACAGGTAAAAGAACTTGCCAAGGAAAAAAAACCGCACAGAAGCCTGCGAATGGACAACAATGCTCCGGCTCGCAGAATCTTCGATTCCACCCCAGAGGGTAGACGCAGTCAAGGAAGACCTCGCCTTAGGTGGCGCGCTCAAGTGGAGGACGACCTCAACCAACTTGCAGTGCGAAACTGGAGGCAGCTAGCCAAAGACCGAGCTAGCTGGAGAGGCACCTTGGTTGAGGCCCAGGTTCGTCCCGAACTGTAGGGCCCCTAAGTAAGTAAGTAAGTGTCATCGTCAGGGAGTTAAAAACTATGAATAATTTAAATTGTGTTTTCAATTTAATCAATTTTAACGACCCTTAATAAATAAATAAATTTACTGGCGCGACAGCTCCCTAAATAGCCAAGGCCTAGTGACTCATACTCTGAACCATTCCTGTGTGTGTGTTGTTAATCTGCAAGAATGTAAGGGACCCACAATTTACCGCCGAGTCCGAACGGCTAGATGAGATGCACTTTTTCGAGACAAATTTTGCTCTTGGAGGTTTTGTCAGTTTCTCGCAAAAGGCAGTTTTTTCGGCGGAAAATAAGATGGCTATGAGTTGGATTCGAACCCAGGCTCATTCGCTTAGCAGTCCGACACACTAACCACTAAGCCACGGGGCACTGCCCTTAATAGTGAGTTTTAAATGCGCTTTATAATTTGCCTTTGCATATTCATTTGATAAATGTATCGATAGTATCACTACTATCGATAGTTTTTTTTTTCAAAACCATCCATTATATCGGAATTAAATATTATCGACTCCATCCAGAGAATTGTTGCCCATTATCCTCACACTGAAATCGTTATTACGGGCGATTTCAATGTACACAATTCTAGTTGGCTTCTCTATTCTGGCCAGACAATACCTGAAGGAAGGTATGTTGAGATTTTTGCTGAGCTCATCCAATTAACTCAGCTCATTGACGAGCCAACCCGAGTTCCTGACATAGCAGGTCAAACTCCCAACACCCTAGACTTGTTTCTTACCTCCGATCCGGATAAATATACTGCTTCGTGTTTTTTCGCCTCTAGGCACATTTGATCATTGGTCTTTTCTGCAAATTTCTAGTGTCAAGAAAACCCAGTTAATGGAAAAATCCCTGGGAGAACCGTCGAGAATGCCAACTGGGACGGTCTCAATAATTTCTTCAGGACCTTTAATTGGTCACTATGCTTCCTTGGTAGTGACGTAGACTCCAGTGCAGATATGGTAACAAATATTGCTCTTTTAGGAATGAGAAATTTTATCCCGAATAGATCAAAGAGTATCAAACCTAACGATAGCTCATGGTTCAATGCGAGCTGCAAAGAGGTTATTAGGTTGAAAGATGTCAGTTTCCGTTGTTACAAAGCCAACACTACCGAGGAAAACCGGAAAAATGTTCAACAAGTTATGAAGGCCTGCTTCCATACGCAAGACAAAATTTTTACATTAGCAAAAAATTCTTCAATGTCCCAAAGAAAGTAAACATTTTTGGTCTTTTGTGAAAAACATTCGAAATTCTTCGTCATCATCGGTTGCTACGATCGTCTTTATCGATACACCTGATGTCGATTCCCAAGAAAAAGCAGATCTGTTTGCAGCCCTATTTGCAGCAAACTCAATGCTTCCGGCAGGTGTTATCAATCCCCCTGTACTTGAGAGCATAAATGATATTATGGGACCAATCTTCTTCCGCACTCTTACAGTTGGAAGGGTCTTAAAAGATCTTAGCATTCACAAATCCGCTGGCCCGAATAGTATCCCTGCTATTGTTCTGAGGAGGTGTTCTTCAACGCTGGCAAAACCATTGCGTAAGCTTTTCCTTCTGTCCTATTCTTCTGGGATCTTTCCGAGTGGATGGAAAACAGCATTTGTCCAGCCTGTCCCTAAAAAAAGCGAATCCTCCTCTCCCTCAAACTATCGACCAATTGCACTTACGTCCCTTCTTTAACTTTCAGCTTCTCAAATATCTTGAGGAGCAAAAGCTTCTTAATGACCGGCAATACGGCTTTCGCAGCAATAGATCCACTGGCGATTTGATGGCTTATCTCACCGAAAAGTGGTATCAAACTCTTCACCGTTTTGGTGAAAGTAAGATTATTGCACTTGATATTTCTAAGGCTCAAGTTGCATTTGTTCTACATTGCAAAGGTTATGGCTCTTCCAAATCACCGTCTGCCAAATATTATCGCAAAATATCTGCTATCACGAAAATCACAGTTCTTTGAAGAATGGTCACGGCTTGGAGTTCAGCACGACATCCAGTTGGTAGAAAGAAATACTGGTGATTGGAAAGACATCTTTCCAGAATTGATGGGAAGGATTGAAGATTCTTTCTTTGTTAAATTTAAGGAGTTGTACCCGAAACATGTATAAGCTCCTGAGATACGACCTTGGACCTAACAATTACTTCAACGACCGATACGCAATAGAAACAATCTCTTTAATATACAAAACCAGAGGAGAATTACTACGACTGAACTACATATCATACGGACCTGATGGAAGTACGGAATGCAGTTTATGCAATCTTCGTGCGACAGAAAATGTTCTCCATTTTATAGGAACATGTCCGATCCTGCAGGCAATACGGAGACAGCACTTGGGGAAAAACTATTTAACTGTTGATGAAGCTGCAAATGTCTTGAATGGTCAAGATTGGATAATGTTATCAAGCTACGTTACAACAGCCCTTAACTACAGAAATCAAATTTTAAATGAAGCTTTTTAATAAGAAAAACAAAATATGTATTTTTATTTTTTCTTGTGAGCATCTTAAAGGAGTCTAATCTTTTCAATTTCAATTTTACTTTGATCTATATTATACATAATGTTTGAATAATACTCTCTTTTTCTGGCTGACGGCAATGCTATACTTGTGAATTTGTAAATATATGTAAACTTTTGTAAATTATCAAATAAAATCACATTCTACTACTTCTACTACTACTACTACTATTTCTAAGGCATCTGATAGAGTTTGGCATCAAGCCCTTTCATCGAAAATGCGTGCATTTGGAGTCGATGAATCTCTTCTTCGTTGGATTAGTAATTACCTTTCCAACTGATCAATACAAGTTGTGTTGGACGGATTCAAGTCTGATACTCACAAAATAAGTGCTGGTGTGCCCAAGGGCTCTGTTTTATCTCCAACTCTCTTCATCATTTTTATCAATGACTTATTATCTGAAACTACTTTCGTGCTTCCATGTGTTTCGGATGTGGAACTGCATCTGCAGCGTATGATTAGTTCATTAAATTCTGATCTTGACAGCATTGTACAATGGGGAATAAGAAATCGCGCAGAATTTAATGCTTCCAAAACTCACTGCTATCTTTTGTCGTTAAAGCGAAACATACCCCCAATGCCACATTCGATAAGTGGCACTTGTATCGAAGAAACAGAAATCCTATCAGTTCTCGGTATGTGCATTACAGACCACTATCTGTGGAACGACCACATATAAAAATGCTGCCAGGTGTCTAGTTTTCCTTCGAAGATGCAAGAAATGTTTCACCCCTTCTGATCTGGCTACGATTTATAAATTCGCCCAAAACTTGAGCATAATTCCCATTTTTGGGCAGGTGCTCCAATTACACACTTGAGTTTCTTAGACAGAATACAAAAACGAGCTTTGAAAATGATAGGCGACAGAAACATTTACATATCTTGAGCACCGTCGAAATGTTTCGTGCCTTTCGTTATTTTACCGTTATTTTGACAATCAATGCCCTAGCGAAATAGCCAGCTGCATTCCTCCCCTGAAACAATTCAACCGTAATACTCACGCTGCTAGGAATGCCCATACATTTACCACTGAGCCCACTCTTTACTTTACCACTCGGACGTACAGTCAAATACAGAGATTCTTTCTTTAGCCGTACCACGTGAATGTGTTTTTCCCTCCCATTATGACTTGCCGAACTTCAAAACAAATGTGCATCGATATCTCCTGTTATACCCCTCCCTATTTTCCTAACGCCCCCGCTGTGTTTAATCAACATTATAAGGGTAGCCAAATTCCCTTTTGTGTGGGCCAATTATAAAAAAAAATGAATCTTATAGACATATTTTGATGTTTTTTTTTTTCTGTAGACATTCTTGACACATTGAAAGGAGTTTCGAAAAAAAAGTAATGGACGTTTGCAAGGCTTTACCAGTGTCTGTACCAAAAACGGAAGCACTGATCGAAAGTCCTATTAAATCGGAAGAAAAACCCATTTTAACTGAAACAAGCCCAACTACAAAAACAACAACTTCTGGCAAAGCAAAATCTAACCTTGATGACAAATTTAAGCTTGAAGTAAATCAAAATATTACAATTTATTATGCCTTTTACATATAACGGTTTTATCTTTTAGAGCGAGCCATTTGGAGAACTCCTAGGATCTGTCATCACACACAACTGCCCTGGAGTGCGAACTAGCGCAAGAGTCATACAAAAAATGAAACAGGACTCGATTCGACCATCAACTCCGCCCCCAAATGAAAAAGACTTAAAGGCTAAAGATGACAAAAATGTCCAGAAAACACCATCACAATCCAGAACGACTACAAAGGCCACTTGGACAAATATCGAACGAAATTATTTCTTTGATGCTCTAAATGATTTTGGCAAGGAATTCGATGCCATTGGAAACTACATTAATTCGAAATTAAAAAGAAAGAGTTCAACCGATGCTGCTTTTAAAACAAAAGATCAAGTCCGACAGCATTTTTATCAGACTTTTCATAAAATATGCAAATATATTCGATTTTCAGATGGTAGATTGAAATTCAACCGCATTCGGTCAATACAAAGGGAATAATTATCTGTTTATGTGCTTTCAGAGGTTAAAAAACCTGTGCAGGAACTCTACACCCTCATTAATTACGGAGAAATGCGTCGAAAACTTCAATTTGTAACCGACAAGCACTTTATGAAACTAAAAAATCTCGTTTATAATGGCCACATTACAATAAGGTGTAAAGGGAAGAATATCCGCATTAAAACGCCCACCTGCAAAGCTCTACGAAGACTAAATCAACTCGATGGTATTTGAATCGATTCTTAGAAATAAAATAAAATAGATAAGTTAATACATTTTTCAAAATCAGATTGTTTTGAGGATATTAAGCTTCCCTCGAAGATCGAAGTAATCGTATGCCCAACAAACATGGAATCCTTCGGAAGGGTTCAAACTCTTGCGCAGAATCCAAAAGCAAAAGCCACTGTTTCCCTGCAAAAGAAACTAGTAAATTTTATAAAAACTTTTCAATACAAATGGCGAACCATCGATGTGAAATTGGTAAGTCTCCAACACAAATAATAAGATTTTTCTTATTTTGAATATATTTTCAACTTTCAGGCTGAGGAAGAATCGAAGATGTTTCCAGGTAATGCCCCGGGTGAAACTGATAACTCGACTGCCTTACATGATTCTGAAATGTGCTTCAGACCAAAGCCAGGAGTGCCTATCCATCGACCACTTTTAAACATCACAGAATATCTGAGCAGTCTAAGTCTATCTCTGTCGGCCTATGAAGATAGGATTGGAGTAAAAGTTCGAAGTGAAAGTCTGTGTCAAGATCGAATGATATCAAATAAAAGACAGCGTTGCGATTCCAACTCAGACAAAAGAAGTCCCGACAATAAAAAGCTCAGAACCAGCGAACTTGATTCAGGTTGTTCAGTCTTAAAGGATGAATCTTCAGCACAGCATGCAAATGAAAATGAAAACTCCAACCACGATGGAAACCTTAGTGATGAAGTGAACGAAATACTAAGCTTCACCGTGACTAAGAGCGAAAGTATTACAGACACAGCTTCGGATATTGACCTCAAAAATAATCAAGAGGAACATCCCAATCAAATTGAAAATGGAATTTCAAATAAAGACCATCAGAAGGAACAATCTCTGGCAACCTCCATCGAATCTAAAGGAAAAAGTTCAAGACGACGGAAAGAACACAAAAAAAATGACAACAATTTTAAACCGTTAATCAGCGACGATGTGATTAAGAAAATTCGAAAAGGATGGACGGTTTCAAATGCTGATGATATAACAATAGGTGATTTGTATGTTGTGTTTGGGCAGGACTCAAAGCTAGAATTTGAGTATTTCTGGACAAATGCTGGCACTGAAAAGAAGAGCGTTTTCAATCAGAAGCAAAACGGGATGCCGTACAGCATAAATGATTGCGATGAGCCAGACCTCATTAGTTCCCTGACAAAATCTCCGTTGGGAAATAAATTAAAGCACTTGCTATTGATAGCAAACTTGAGTGAACGCATCCGCAAGAGGCAATGTTCATGTGGTCATACCTGTGATAAGATGACCAAACCGAGAGTAAGTTTTAAAAACAGCTTTGTTATTTGCTGGAACCTTATTTGTGTTATTTAAACAGCTTGATCGCGAAATTGTCACAAAATCGTTCGTTTCACCGAAAACATTTCAGTTATCTACCGTGGACTCGGGAGTATTTCGACAGCCTGTGGTACCATTTCGAAGGCCGACATTTAGTTTAGATCCCATTAAACAAATGCCTAATGTAAGTAAATGAATAATTTGAAGACCGGTCATTCTAATCACCAATATTATCATAGGGTTCTCGCCTGAAGATGTCCAAACAAGTATTGGTTCAACGAATGCTTTTACCGCAACGGTCGGGTCAAGCATATGATGTGCTTGATGTCAAGGACTACAAGCTTGTAAATAGACCAGAATCTTCAGCTGTAACAAATGGAACCTCTAAAGCATCCCGTGATGTGTCTTCGGCTGCAACAACATCCTCTGAAGATGACCAGCATATTGATACAACAGAAAAGAATTGTCATACAAACAGTATTACTCCTGACAGTGGTATAGAAACTTGCCATAGTTTACCAGCAGCTACAGATCAGAGCTCAGATGAAAGTACAGCTTTCTTGAGCGAGCCAACTTCCGACAGCCTTGAGTTTGATGAAGAGTGTTCAAGTAAATTGTTTTTTGTTTTCACAATATTTTTCTTACTTGTTTGTTCTTATAGCAAGCAGTATTTTTAAAGGAATTCCTCCAATGAGCCCAATGCAGTTGATTCGAGACACATCGTCGAACTCTCGCTGGTTAGAAGAGAACCTTAATGACTTTTCTTTGAATAGTTTACTTGGACATTTGGATGAAATTAATGGCAATCGTGATATCACTGTAAGTATTTAACATAATTTCGGCAAATAGATCAAACCATTTTTTTTTTTGTAATATTTATTTGCGATGCAGACATCAGAATGATTGGATATTGAAAGTGTCCGCTATGAGGACATAGGCTAAACGTGACTCATTGTTATTTAAAGTCAACATTTCACTAATATATTTGTAAGCTCTTGTCCATTCCAAGGCTTTCAGTATTTTCGCTAATATCATTTAGTCGCCTGTAGGCACACTTGACCATTCTTCGTCCCAACGAAGCCCAGTTGAGTGTCGATCTTAAGCTTGCCAAGGTTGGACGTTGATGTGCGCGCACAAATAATCGAAAATAAAAGCCAAACAAATTATTTGCGCATTGTTGTCGCGAGTTTGAGAAAATGAAAAATACTTCTAGCGTGTGCTATAAAGAATAAAAAAAATATCCAATTGCGTCGTTGGAAGACAGATAAATATGCCCACTCGCGCTGTGGAAGAAAAAAAAATAATACATACTCGCGTAGCAAATTATCCCCTTATCTGTCCCAAGACCTTTGTGCTTAACTGCCTCTTTCTTATCTACTGTAGGCATTCTATGGCCACCCAATACTTGCGGTAAATAGATAAGGGCATCTGAATTTGTCCTATTGTGCTGGATGTTTCAATTGATTTTTTGTATGCAAGCTATGGGCATAACACCTAAGACAGTTTGTTTATTATGGAAATTAATTTGGACCTTCACTGCACAGTTCAACATTGTCAGAGTTGTGTTTTGAATGTAAGTATTTTTTAATGGCAAGTGATTCTTGTGTCGTCAATTCTAATGTTCACGGTTTAAGAAAGAATTTTTTTCACGTGTACGTCTACACTGTTCAATACAGGCCAGCTCTTTTGGTATTAAGTGAAACTCAGGTTGGAGGAAATACTGATTTATCAGAATTTACTCTACATGGGTATAGTTTGGTGCCATTACTGTTTGCCCATCATGGTCTCGTGGTCTATGTTAGGAATGATATTGCTTGCCAGAGCCTTCCCCAATATGGGCAATGTTCCAACTCGGACTTTAACTTCTTATGGCTCAAATTCACTGTCCGCAAGCATGTCATTCATTATTGTTTTATTTACAGGAGTCCAAATCTTTACAGTAATTCGACTTGTAACGAGTTTGATGCACTGTCTGATTCCATCTCGAAAATTGTTTCCCTTTGTCCTCGCATTGAAATCGTTATTGCGGGCGATTTCAATGTACACCATTCCAATTAGCTCCGCTATTCTGGTCAGACAACACCCGAAGGAAGGTATGTCGAGCTCTTTGCCGGGTTACATCACCTTACCCAACTGTAAACTAATCGATGTGCCAACGCGTATACCGGATGTTGCTGAGCAAGCCGCCCATACTCTTGACTTGTTTCTTACTTCTCACCCTGATAAATATACCATTAGTGTAACTTCTCCATATGGCACTTCAGACCATTGTGTCATTTCAGCTAATTTCTCATCCCATCAATCCAGTTAAAGAAAAACTTCCCACCAGGACCGTTTGGCAATACGAGAAAGCCAACTGGGACGGCCTGAATATTTACTTTAACTGGTCACTGTGCTTCCTCGATAGTGACATTGATGCCAGTGCTGAAATGATCACAAATGTGATTCTTCTAGGGATGAGTGCATTCATTCCTAACAGAGTAAAAAGCATCAAACCTAAAGAAAAGTCTTGGTTTAATTCTGAGTGTAAAGAATCTATCAGGCTCAAAGAAGTAAGTTTCCGTTCTTACAAAGCCAACCCTACAGAGGAAAATCGGAAAAAGCACAAACAAGCAAGGAACTCATGCAACTCCGTTATTGAAAGAACCAAATTTTTGCATGACCAAAAATTACGGCAAAAAATTCTGCAGTGTCCCAAAGGCAGTAAAGATTTTTCGTAATTTGTAAAAAAATATTAAAAACTCCTCAACACCTTCGGTTCCAACGCTCGTCGATAATAACAAACCAATTGTTTACTCTTCAGAGAAGGCAAACTTGCTCGCCGCCCATTTCGCTGCCAGCTCCACGCTGCCTAACAGCAACGTTGCCCCTAATGTACTTGAGAATGTTTATTTTTCCATTGGACAGATTTTTTTCCGCACTCGTACAGTAGCAAGAGTTCTCAAAGATCTCGATATACACAAATCCGCTGGCCCGGATGGTATACCCCCGATTCTTCTGAAGAGGTGTTCTTCCACACCTGCCACTGCGTAAGCTTTTCCATCGATCTTACTCTTCTGGAATCTTTCCAAGAAGATGGAAAACCGCATTTGTCCAGCCTGTCCCTAAGAAAGGTGACCCATCCTCGCCCTCCTCCTACCGACCAATAGCACTAACATCCCTTCTTTCTAAGGTCATGGAAACGCTGATTAACCGTCAGCTTAAGGAATATCTCGAAGATCGAATGTAAGAAGTATTTTTGCCATCTGATCTGGCTACAATTTATAAAGCGTTTATACGCCCTAAACTCGAGTTTAACTCCCACCTCTGGGCAGGTGCTTCACAATCATCGCCTTACCTGCTTGATAGAATAAGATTGATAGGAAATAGAACTGCCGCTGAAACAATTGCCCCTCTCGAACACCGACGCAATGTTTCATGTCTTTCCTTATTTTATCGGTTGTTTTATAAAAAATGTTCACTCGAAGTAGCCAGCTGCATTCCTCCCCTTAAAAGTTTCTCCCGTAATACTCGTCTCGCAAGGAATGCTCATCAGTTCACCCTTCAGCCCAATTTCGGACGTACCGTGAAATATAGGGATTCTTTTTTAGCCGAACAACACGAATTTGGAAGTTAACCCGGCTATATTTGTCCTTGCCATTTTGATTTGCAAGCATTCAAAACCAATGCTAATCAACACCTCCTGTCTTTCCCCTCCCTATCTTTCTAATGCCCGCGCAGTGTGCTCTACATTAAATGATCCCTTATGCGCGCGCTAATTATAAAAAAAAATCGAATCATTGTCAGGTTTCGACAAAAAAACTGAACTTTTCCTTTGTTCTTTTCATGTCGTTTGGTGTACATTTCAGGTACAATAATAATTCCCCGCTTCAATTTACGTACATTTTCGTGATATTGATTTTTTTTTTTCGGTACACGGTACATGGCTCCAACTGGTCTCACTATTCTTACAGATATGTATAACTAACATCTAAGAATTATTTTTGTACCAAAAGTTAAAAAAAAATACGTTTTCTAGTCTTCTATAAATGTTTTAAAATCTGTTCGTTTTTTTTTGTATTTTAACTGTAATAACTTGTTGATTTTAATATAAAAATCGAACACCATACATGGGTAAAGAAATATTTGACGTTTCACTCTAGCCCAGTGGGTTGATTTAATTTATTAATAAATTTGTATTTAATAATTCAATTAAATGCTTTGCAATCATTTCAGGATCAATCATCAAACCTCTCGGTGTTAAGTGAATCCAGCGTGGATTACATGACAAAATTTGCTGAAATCACCGCATCAATGCAAAATGAGGAAAAAGACTTATAGACACCATAACCTTATCCGCTATACAGTACGAGTGCGAAATCGGTTTCAAGAAACTACAAAACAAAAATCACATTATAACTTCCCCTGCCTCTTATCGTTTATATATTTATTTTTTTATTATTTTGTTAAATAAACCCGTATCCATGTGATCCTCTATTTAATACAACGACGTTCTATATATCTTTGCATGCATAGGCAAACAAAATAAAATATTTTAACATACATGTTTGTAACATAAATTAAGTCTCAAAGAACGATATATTGATAGTATATAAAAACCCCTATATTTTCTCCATTTTTGAAGAATATATTTTTTTATTTAATGTAATGTGAATGTAAGATTTAAAAGATTTAATATTTTTTTTTTTTGTTAAACTACTGTTTTGTTTGTCAATGGTATCTTTGCATTATTTATGAAGAGTGTAACTTTTTTTCTTTCATAAATTACCTAATTATATTCCTTTTAAAATGTGTAGTATCACAGTTTATTTCAGTTTATAACTTAAAAAAATCATATACATACATATATACATATATAACATTAAAACATGACTTTTAGAAGAAAAAAATCTTTAATTTATGGAACGGATGTCAGCATCATTTAGGGTCTATATTGGACATACAAGAAATAGATTTGTTTGTTTCGGCTCAATTCGACGTAAACGGAAGAATCCTACTACCACAGTACACATAACTATGTAACTATATGTGTACTGTGCCCTAATACCATTCTTGCTTTGGCACAGAAGCGTTTAACTGGGTGGACTGGAAGAAAAATTTAAATATGGAACAGTCTTTATTTTGAAGCAGTCTACGACAAAAAAATACCAATGAACTGTACCTGCCATGTCTAGCTTTGGAATTATTTTTAAACTGATTCGTTTTACCGGATGACGTTGGAGAATACCCTCTGCTCCGTCAAAATTGGTATTATTTCTACCGAGACCTATGACACCATACTTTGGTTTGCTGACGACATTGATGTGATAGGCAGAACTAAGCGAGCAGTAACCGCCGGTTTCACTCCCATGGAATTAGCAGCAAGCAGAATGGATCTGATTATAAACGAGGACAGATGAAATATTTTTTTTGTTTATAATTAACGCGCACATAAGGGACTATTTGTTTCCCTTTCAATGTATGTAAGTACACTGCGCGAGCATTAGGATAATAGGGAGGGGAAGGACAGAAGGTGTCGATTAACATTGGTTTTGAATGCTTGGGAATCAAAATGGCAACGGAAAATATCGCCGGCTAAACTATTCCAAATTCGTGTTGTTCGGCTAAAAAGAGAATCTCTATATTTCACGGTACGTCGGCAATTGCGCTCAAGGGTGAACTGATGAGCAGTCCTTGCGAAACGAGTATAACGGGAGAAACTTTTAAAGGAGGAACGCAGGTGGCTACTTTGAGTGAACAGTTTTTATAAAAGAACCGATAATATAAGGAAAAACATGAAACATTGAGTCGGTGTTCGAGAGGGGCAATTGTTTCAGTGGCAGTTCTCTATCCTATCAATCTTAATGCTCGATTTTGTATTCTACAGCGTGGGCCAAAAGAAGTCATCCATCCGATGTTGTTTGGCTCTCCTTTTTTTCTAAATGAAAAACTTCGATTCTGTTTTTTGATTATGTTTATGTGAAACTTTAGAATTGTATTGTTTGAGTCGAGAAGATGATATCGGCCAAATGGGTGCCGTCACAAATGATTGCCATACGGGCTCGTTTTATGGTATTTTTCATCACTTCAGCGAGAACTTTGGGCGACAGATTCTCGCACTCGTGGCGAATGTTGTCCTTGAGGGCTTCTCGGGCTTGTTCGCGTAAACACGGGGCTTCAAAAAACCTCACAAAAAAAGTCTGAAACGGTTAAATCGGGCGATCTTGCGGGCCAGTGCAAATCGCCAAAACGAGAGATGAGGCGACCCGGGAACGCCGCCTTCAGAGTATCGGTTCATGTATAGCTCCATGGCTTGTTCACTTGTATTCTGCATCTGTCTAGTCCATAAATGTCAAAACAGATTTGACATTGGCGGCCATTTGCAAAAATGAGAGCATCTTCCACAGGGTGATTTCTTTTTGCCCACCTTGTATTAAGCAGGTGAAGCGATGTTTGTGAAGCACCTGTCCAGAGGTGGGAGTTATACTCGAGTTTAGGGCATATAAACGCTTTATAAATTATTGTAGCCAGATCAGAACGAGAAAAATACTTCTTACACCGATACAGAATACCTAAGCACTTGGCAGCATTTTTAGCGATCTCAAATATATTGTCGTTCCAACGGAGGTCGTCGTTGACACACATACCGAGTACTGAGAGCTTTTCGGTTTCTTCGATGTAAGTGCCATTCTTGGACAATGGCAATAGGGGCATGTTTAGCTTTAACGACAGAAGACAGCATTGAGTTTTCGAAGCATTAAATTCCACACGATTCCTATTACCCCATTTAATAATGCTGTATAAATCGAAATTTAATGAGCTTGACATACGATACCGTTGCAATTGTACGTCCGAAGGCGAAGGAAGTGAATTATCGAACGAATATGAAAAGCTGAGGGTAGAGTCGTCAGCAAAACAATTAAGTGGATTAGAAAAAACAGACAGAAGATCATTTATAAAAAATGAGGAAAAGAGTCGGAGACAGAACAGAGCCCTGGGGCACACCAGCGTTTATTTTGTGGGAATCAGACTTGGTCCAGAAGATAGCTTCTAATCCAACGAACAAGAGTATCATCGATCCCAAAAGCCCCCTTTTTTATAAGGGCTTCATGCCGAACTCCATCAAACGCCTTGGAGATATCCAGAGCAATAATCTTACTTTCACCAAAGCGATGTAAAGTTTTATGTATGCTTTCATCAAAAACTAAGCCACCACCGACTTTGTCAGAACGTGAAAATCAATAGGTATAACTTCGAGGTAGTCAGTGAATTTTTTACCTGGGAACTGCTGTCAACACAGAAAACAACATCAGGACCCATCTCAAGCGTAGTTACTTTTGATAATCGCTTTTTCTTTGCTAAGTAAACAATTAAGAAATAAAGATATTTCGAGAAGAACCAAAGAGAAGCTAAAACACTCATTATACCAGTCCTAATATTATATGGTACAGAAGCATTGACCCTTTCCCAGAAGCCAAGGTTAACCTCATCTTCGATGGAGCGACCTGGAAGAGGAAGACCTTCAACCGATTGGAATGCGAAATTGGTGATGACAGTCCTGTGATTGAGCCGGCTAGAAGGGCATATTAAATCAGGCCCAGGAGCTCCACGCTATGTAGTGCCACCAAAAGTGAAGTAAGTATGATCTTTGTTGACCTCATGACACATCTTGATAAAATTAAAAGATCCAACAACGAGATAGAGACTATGTGCGAAGATTAAAACAACATTTTACTATTTTATTTATTAAATAATTTTTTTGAGCCATGTTTAATAAATATGATTCTTTTGAATACAACTTAGAAACACTTGAAGATACTTATCAAACTCGGTTCATTTTGTTAATCAGCAAAATATTTATTTGTAACCGAGAATTTTGTTAATATCTCCTAGTTCACGAGTGCTCCAAGGTTCAAGGGGATCCTGAAAGCTATCCCTTCGGCCCTGCTTATTGAAAGGTGCTGATCGCTGACGGTATTGCGAATCTTGCATATTTTCCGGAGATATTCTGCAACCACACAAACTAGGTTATCTTTAAATTCCCTCTTTAACTCATACTTACTTATTTTTCTTTCGAATTCTAGCACTTCTTGCTCTTCTAGTTCCCTCATCATTTGGGAATTGTCTTCGCCTTAGATGAAGCTTCGCCATAGCCCGATGCACATCTTGTGCCGTAACTATTTCTTCATTTGCATTTTCCTGTTCTGTTTCCGAAGGTTCTTCAAAAGTGTTTATTTCTTCGTTTGCAGTTTCCTGTTCTGTTTCTGAAGGTTCTTCGAAAGTGTTTAGGTTTTCTTCAATAGTAATACTAACCTCGTCGCATGGTTCTTCACGTTCAATCTAAAAAAAAAAAAAAAAAACACTACCATTTCTAATGTATAAATTTAACAAATTTACTATTTCCTCTGCATTTGGTTTATCCCAAAGACCTTCTGATAACTCCTGGCTACCGAATAGGGGGATATCCTTAAAAGCATCTGGATGACAGAGAGCCTGTTGAGTCCTTCTCACCAAAGGCAACTTGCCCAGAATCGGTTGGCCAAAACCAGCATCACTCTCTTCAGTATCGATTTCTTCAATCATTTTATAAAATTCTTCCAATTTCACCGGATCTACTGCAAATTTTGGATCTTGAAATAAATTTTGCAACATTTCTGGATTTTCAGGCTGCGGTTGCTTCTTAGGCAGAATATTAAGTGTTGGTGTTAGAATCGGTTGCGTTGCTGGTGGAATAGAGTTTTGATCAGGTTTTTTCATCGTCTGTTCAACAAGAACTCGCGCTTGTGTTGCCAATTTTTCTAAACACGACATGTAATTCGGATCAGTTCCATCTGAAAGTTCTGCATGTAAGACTAGATCTCTAATTGGATCACTAACAATAGTTTTGCCCCCTATTAAGCTGGTCGTAAGATCTTGTCCAAAGTTCATTACGTTTAGGGCATTTTCAAAACCTGGCTCAGGATTTAAGTTGTAAGGATCCTTTAGTTTCTTTTTTGCTATCTTTATCGGACTTGAAATCGATGCTCTACCCCACATAAGACGACGCATTTGTTCTCCAGTCATGCCGCGTTTTTTTAGTGCATTTAGGGTAACCTTGCCGACTCGCTTTAACAGTGTGAAAATTAGTTAATTAGGATTGAAAATTATTAAAGGGTTTATTGTAATAATTTTATCACTATCGAAGGATATATACGACGCACAGTGCGTCGAGTGTATAGGGTTGTTGGACAAAACCTGACTTTATGAGTTTTTTTTCTTTTTGCATGCAATAAGCTTCGGGAACATAGAAGACAGATAGTTTTTATTTGAATGCTATAATTACTTACAAAGCATCGAATATTGGCCATAGAAAAATCTCGTTGTAAGAGTAATTTAAAAACGAAACCAAAATGTTTTTATTTGTAATTTTCAACTTTAATACACAATAAAAAATTCCCTGATTAACTTTATCTATAACAAAATATAAAATAATAATTCATTAAATACATTTCTTCTTAAGAAAAAAATCTAATCAGAATCTTCGCTGTCTATAAAATCAGGTATTTGAAAATGTGATGCTATATTTTCTGTATCTTCAAAGTATCGGGTGATTTTTTAAGAGCTTGAGAACTTTTTTTTAAAAAAAACGCATAAAATTTGCAAAATCTCATCGGTTCTTTATTTGAAACGTTAGATTGGTCCATGACATTTACTTTTTGAAGATAATTTCATTTAAATGTTGACCGCGGCTGCGTCTTAGATGGTCCATTCGGAAAGTCCAATTTTGGGCAACTTTTTCGAGCATTTCGGCCGGAATAGCCCGAATTTCTTCGGAAATGTTGTCTTCCAAAGCTGGAATAGTTGCTGGCTTATTTCTGTAGACTTTAGACTTGACGTAGCCCCACAAAAAATAATCTAAAGGCGTCAAATCGCATGATCTTGGTGGCCAACTTACCGGTCCATTTCTTGAGATGAATTGTTCTCCGAAGTTTTCCCTCAAAATGGCCATAGAATCGCGAGCTGTGTGGCATGTAGCGCCATCTTGTTGAAACCACATGTCAACCAAGTTCAGTTCTTCCATTTTTGGCAACAAAAAGTTTGTTAGCATCGAACGATAGCGATCGCCAATCACCGTAACGTTGCGTCCAACAGCATCTTTGAAAAAATACGGTCCAATGATTCCACCAGCGTACAAACCACACCAAACAGTGCATTTTTCGGGATGCATGGGCAGTTCTTGAACGGCTTCTGATTGCTCTTCACTTCAAATGCGGCAATTTTGCTTATTTACGTAGCCATTCAACCAGAAATGAGCCTCATCGCTGAACAAAATTTGTCGATAAAAAAGCGGATTTTCTGCCAACTTTTCTAGGGCCCATTCACTGAAAATTCGACGTTGTGGCAGATCGTTCGGCTTCAGTTCTTGCACGAGCTGTATTTTATACGGTTTTACACCAAGATCTTTGCGTAAAATCTTCCATGTGGTCGAATAACACAAACCCAATTGCTGCGAACGGCCACGAATCGACATTTCACGGTCTTCAGCAACACTCTCAGAAACAGACGCAATATTCTCTTCTGTACGCACTGTACGCATTCGTGTGGTTGGTTTAATGTCCAATAAAGTAAACTGAGTGCGAAACTTGGTCACAATCGCATTAATTGTTTGCTCACTTGGTCGATTATGTAGACCATAAATCGGACGTAAAGCGCGAAACACATTTCGAACCGAACACTGATTTTGGTAATAAAATTCAATGATTTGCAAGCGTTGCTCGTTAGTAAGTCTATTCATGATGAAATGTCAAAGCATACTGAGCATCTTTCTCTTTGGCACCATGTCTGAAATCCCGCGTGATCTGTCAAATACTAATGCATGAAAATCCTAACCTCAAAAAAATCACCCGTTACTTTTTGAGCTCATCGTCGTTTTCTGTTGTAATTGCGAAATAACAGGATCAGATTTAAGCAATAACACAGTCATTAGGTCCTCGTTAGTATATATTCGTGAGGATTTTCTCCACTGAGAGTTGACCTATCGGTATTTCAAAAAAACGAAATTATATCCGGTCCATGAATCAAAAGTTTTGTGGACTCTGCTTGGCATATAATACCAACTATAAAGCTGAAGGTATAGCTCTCTTGTTTCTCTTAATAATCGAGAAAATGTTGGTACATTTATGTTTTCCAGAAACTCTTAAAATAATGTTAATGTTAATTTTTTTTATTAGGCCTTCATCGACCCCGGTTATTTCTGCAGTTTTCCTTGGATTTGCGAAAAACCGTCTGGCAGTGTTTCCATCATTAGTTGAGCCAAATTCTGGTTTTGGTTTGTCCACTATGAGTCCCATCCCGAATTTGAAAGAATTTTGGACTTCTTTTTTTTTATTGGTAAATATAATTTTGTTCTCCTTATCGCGTACTTGCCAAGATTTAAAAGGAAGCCAGGAATGTAGAGTGGATAGCCCTAAACGGTAATTTTCAACGTTTGGTTGCTTTTCATAAATTGTTTCCTTATTCATCTCTTTTGGAGTCGCACCACAAATGTAACACTGCTGCAGCATTTGTCTTTGCCAAAACAATACAAATACTTCCATCAACCATTGTAAATAACATTTCAAAAGAAATTTCTATAGTAATACCATTTTTTTGTATCAAATATTTAGAGAGTTGGCTTATGATTTTATTCATTTTCTTTTCTTCATCTTTTTAACAAGTTTTGGATTTTCTTTTATGAACACAAAATTTATGGGCCTACAACATATAGTTGATGAAGAACGGGGTTTATTCCATAACTCTATACCAGTACTGTCCTCAAACAACTTCAAGGGGCAAAACGCAATCAAAAACATCAGTGTTTCTTGAATCAGTGAAACTTTGTATATACTGACTATGGCCAGAACTTCCGTCAAACCGCCATTTGCAAACTAATGTTGCAGATTTATTTTCATCTGTGTTTGCAATTTAAATTATACCCGTCTTATTGAGCAACTTTTGGAGATGCTGTCGTTTCTGTCGCCTCTCGGTTGATGGGAAGCATTTCTTTTATTAATTTCTTCAGTTTATATAAACTGGGGAAGCAGTCCTTGTGCAGAGCATTTACAACTGTTCTTAATAAGTTGTACTTTCTTTCGGAAAGATCTAAATCTAAGTATAAAGCCAAAGCTTTTTCAGGAGTTAAAGTAGTTATTTTCTTTAGACTGGACCCGCCTTACGTTCATCAGATAATCGCCTAGAAAGTTCTGCTGCATATTGTAACTCTTCACTAGTTTTTGAGGCCAAAAGATCTTCTACTCTTTGCTTTTTTGTTTTGTTGGAGGATTCCTCAAATGGCTTTTTGGGTCTACCACGACTATTTCCCTCGCAAGAGGTGGTTTTGTTTAAAAATTTGGACAAGCTTTGAGGAAGTACAACAATCACTTTTCAACCATACATTGTGGCGTTTAACAAACAAGGCGGAGTTTCGGGAACATTGTTTCCATCTCCTAGCAACATTGCTGTCAAAATTTTGATTAAACTTGAGCAGTTATCAATTTTTAGTATGTCCAGAACAAAGTCAATTAGCTGCTTACTCTTTGAACCTTTTCCAATGGAAACCAATTTTTTGAAAATTTGTTCGTTTTTTTATATAGGAATTGGTTCTACAAAAAGTTAAATATTTTTTAAGGTTAGCATTTATTAGCAAAAAAACTGCATCATCATCATCATCGGCGCAACAACCGGGATCCGGTCCGGGCCTCCTTCAACAAATTCTTCCATACATCCCGATTGCTGGCCGACGCCGTCCAATTGCGCTCCCCAAGGCTTCGGGCGCATCGATACGATGCGGAAAACGAATCGGAAATTCAATCAATCATTGAATGCAATACCAATTACACAATGCACAAAGAACAAGACCAGAGATAGAGAATGATTGAAGTAAATGAACGAAACTAAAGTGAAACTGAATTTAAATTTTAATATTTTTTTACACAGAGAGTGAGACTAGAGAGAGAGACATACACAGATACATATGCATACACTCAACTCAACCTAATGAAATACTAATAGCGAGTTTCATTGAAATTTCAAGGATTTGATCTGAAAATCGAGATTTGCTCTTTTCAATGAAACTTGTTTCATCATTTAATCCTAGTGTTGGTCATTCACTGACGAGCATACACAGTTTTGATATCACACACAAAAAATACCAGGCGTGCACAGTTGATATATTAAAAATGCCATATTTGGTATTTTCTCACTTCAAAAACACCTTTATTTGTTATTTCGTATATTTAATGGATATTTATTAATTTTTTGGCTAAGCACCGGCTGGCACAAGTTCACAACAAATAACAAATAACAAAATATTTTCCATTTGACGTTTGACCGAAAGACTATTTATATGTATGTGTGCATTCAGATCAAATCTGCCAACCCATCAGAGATCAAATCTTCCGTGTTGAGATTTGATCTAGATTTGCTCTTTTTCTTGCAATGAAACTCTCGAAATTGAAAAAGATCAAATCTTTTGACAGAAAGAGCAAATCTTGTCTTGAATGAAACTCGCTATAACGGAAGACGGATGTCGCTGTCGTATAGATCTAATCCAAATACAGAGATACATATGGAAACAATGCAAAATGTTTTATTCACAATCCCATTCACATTTCATTGACCGGTATGGGTAGAAATTGAAACGAGTGAGAGAGAGTAGATATATGATTGATTGGTAAAATGATTGATTGAAAAGACCGAATCTTTGAAATTGACCGAATCATGAACGATTGAATCTTTCAAAATAAACGATTGACACAGCTCTACTCAGAACTAGAAAAAGTGGAATACGTTATTTTTGATTCTAGTAGACACATATGCCCTTTTAGTTAATAAGCATTTTTTCTTCATATAAGGGATTTGATTTTTTTGTTTTTGTCCATTGGTCGACGAACTGTAGACGTGATGAAGAAGCTATGCAATGAATGAATCAAAGCGGATAGGGAAAGGGATACATCAAGCGGGAGTTTTTGATTTGTTGCAAATGTATATTTAGTTGCTTATTATTGTATATACACTGCCTAGAAAATGTATATACAATGTGCTTATGTGATAAATGGCGTAATACTGGTTGGTTACTGCGGATTTGGATATGTCTCATATTAGTTACCTTCCAGTTGCAGACAGCACCCTTTCTCTGTTTTGCTCGTGTTTTGCTCTTACTTTTTATTACCATTACACCCCTCTGTTCAAAGCCCGTATCATCCGAAACACCAAGAGGAATTGAGTAAGCTTCTAGATATTTTTGGGCATCTGACTGAGGTACCGCTCTTTCTAGGGTTACAACAATTTTCGCCCACTTTAAAAAAAGATATATTTTTTTTTTGATACAAATTGTAGAAAACCGGAAGTGATGACATAAAATACTTGTTTCATCCACTCTTTTTCAGATTGCTCAATCACATGAGCATAGGTATTTCCCATCATGGCAATCAACATGTTGAGTAGTAGAATCGGCACGAAAATCATAAATGTAACGAACACCGTTTTTGCCAAGTTCGGGTATGATGTCTGATTCAAATCCGGGTACTGAAATTTAATTATTGAGAGAAAATTAATAAGTTTTTTTTGGTATTCGTTCGACCTACATTATAGTCTCCCAATGTTGTTTGAAACAAAGCCATCCAAGTGCTGGGAAAAGTATTGAACATGGTCGTCTGCAACTGGGGATGTCCTTTGAAAAGAAAGAAGAAAGCTTGGGAGAAGCCAAATATCACGATAGCATAAATAATGCCAAATGTGAACATGTCTCCCGTCAACATTGAGTATATCATTGTCACAAAGGGTCCGGTCAAACGTACTGCCCTAATAATTTGTAAGTGGATGCATACAATTATAGGCATTGTTAAGTGTACATGTTTCTTGTTTATACCCAGCAAAGAACATCAGTAAAAACCAGCTTCCAGGAACAGCAAATACTAATATGGCTTCTTCTGTATCAATATCGCCCATAATCCGAAACGGTATGCAAGCCAAAATAAGTAGATTGGAAAATAAAAATATAGCCTTAGCTGGTGCATGTGACTGAAGATATAAACCTCATGTATAAACTGTAAGGATACCAATTAAAAATATTAACCAATTGTTTAAGAAAAGCATTAAGTCCTTGATTCTTGACTTCGTCACCCTGTTGAAAAATTACATAACTGAGAACACCAGCTATAGTAGCCACTTCGGCGCAGTAGCGAACTATATTCTGTGCATCCGCACTAGCTTCAACGCCACCATTTTCATCCGGATCCTCTGGATCTGCGTCCTCACTTGCTAGGTCTGTTCTCACGGGACGTAGGTACACTGAGATCGATAGGAAGAAAAGATGAATGAAAAGGATCAGTAGTCGCTTCAAGAACTGATTGCGAGCAAATGTCTTCCACTTTTCCTCCAAAAGTCGCTGTATAATGCCACCATCAAGCATGTCCAGATGTTCCTCCTTTGTTCCGTTCAAAATAATGAACAATGCTGAATTCCAATCTAAAGAAAAAAAAAATCTATATTAGTTTTAAGCTTGTATATTATCCAATCTTTAAATTTCACAGGACTGATTCAAAATGAAAGGATTCTTGAAGGTATTTCAAAATTATTTGTTCTTACTTGTTCGTCCATCTGGCAGCAATGTATCCAATGCATTTAATGGATATCCAGAGCAGGTAATGTTACTATATCGCCAAAACTCACGAGAAGATAGCTCCAACATCTCGCGAAAAACCTCGGCACGTCCGAGCTTACAAGCAAGGGTTAGAGGTGTAAGTCCAGAATGGTTTGCTATGCCGTTTTTCGCGGGTGTCTTCGGATGACGCAAAGCATATCCGAACATATCCTATAATTTACCAAAAATATCAATAAAAAATCGATTTAAGAAGAAATATCTATTTTTTTCCAAAATTACTTAAAAAAAATAATTTTCTTTTATAGCAACATACCAGTTTGTCACAGACTACAACCATATGCAATATCATATTTCCAAATGAATCCTGCGCATCAGGATCTGCTCCATGATCCAGAAGCAAATTGTACACGCTCTCATTGGTACAGCATGCAGACCAAGCTAGCGGATATTCTCCCATGTAAGCCAGGCCTTCGTAATCTGTATTTTTAGCTGGATTTGACTTTTGTTGGTCTCTGGGCAGAAAAAAACTTCCAATTGCTCTTTGATTTATATCGGCTCCAGCTTCAATCAAGTCAGCTACCAACTCATTGTTGCTATATGCAATTGCCAAATGCAAAGCACTTGCACCCAAATACTCTTCGCCTTCTATTACATCCAATGCCAAATTGGGAAAGACACGCAGCAATACTCGTGATAATTTTGTATGAATCTTTGAATCACATATAATCAAAACATGCAGAAGACTCTCGCCAAGAGCACCACGATACTGCATCTTCCAGCAGGCCTTATGATCCACCCATTTACCCAGCGGATCATGAATTGATAGTGATGCCTCTATTGGAATCTTCACCTCACTATGGTCCCTGTACTTCCAAAGAAGAAACTCTGCCCGATTTATAACCTGACCCTTGCCGTTGTTATACATGAAAATCCCAAACTGTTCTCGGATAAGTTGTTCGACTGCAACCAGGCCACCGGTGTTGATAGCATCGATCAACTCTCCTCCTGACGAAATATATTGAATTTTTAAAACTTTAAAAGAATTGATCTTGATGGTAGTTACTTACCCCTCTTGTAGTCCGCCAACTTGTATAGCAAGCATTTGTTTGCTGTTGCCGATGAAATAACTTGGTCCAGAATCGCTCCTGGTTTCATTTCCGGTTCTTTTTTTCGAAAACATTTCTTAAATAAAAATCTCATTGCGAATAGTTTTCGTATACTATTTTTGGATAAGTGTTTGATCGATGGCATGAATGTAATAAAAATATTCGTATTTAACTATGGAAACGAATCTTGTGAGCAAAGGATGCGTTCTGCATTTTGCAACCATTGCGCAATACCAAAAAAAAAAAACATAAAATACATATTGGTTGGTGCGCGCAAATCACAAATTACTTTATTAAGACGCGAAGGTTCATAACGGCTCCTATAAAACAATCTACAATTTTACTTAAGAAAATGGCTCATATGATGCTAGCTTCTACCACGTCTTCCCCTGCATAGACTGCAAATTTGAGCCAAAAAACGTTAAGCAATCAATTTTTTTCAAAATAATTAAACAAATTCTAAAATAATCTAAAATCCGGTTAAACGAAAAACAGTACGCTTATTAAGAGTGAGTTCCCTTATGCCTTACTTTTTTCTATGATTTTTTATTTAATTAACTTAATGCCAGACAAAAATCTTAAAACCTACCGTAACTATCAATCTTAACTAACTTACTGTCTAACTAATTTGTCGACTTTGTAGTTGTTGCCTCTGCCTCCATTTCCATTGTTGTTGTTGTTCCCGCCTCTCACTCTGGGCAATGGTGGTTACCACATCGGATTTGGGGGTGCGGCAAATTTCATGTACAAATAATGATTGAGACGTCACAAATAATGAATCAGCAACAAGATCAAGAAATCCTTCAGATTCAACAAATCGGACCTTTGGCTACAAAATACGAGCGAAGATTGGAGCATGGAACGTTTGTTCTCTACACGCACCAGGAACGTACGAGCAGGTAGAACGTGAAATGCTTCGGCATAAAATCAGCATTCTGGGAGTGAGTGAAACCAAGTGGAGAGGAAGAGCTGAATATACTGCAGAATCGGGACTTACGAGAATGTTCTACTCTGGCGAAGAGGAGGCAGATAGAGGTCCAAGACTCAATGGTGTGGGCATCATGCTGACTAAGGAAGCTATCAAAAGTCTAATTTCCTGGAAACCGATTTCGGCGAGGCTTATGACGGCTCTAAAATCCGAAAATTCACCATTATTCAATTCTACGCTCCAACGAATGACGCTTCAGGATGAAAAGACCTCTTTTTATACTCATCTGAATTCAGTATACAACAGTGTTCCAGGGGGCGATATCATTATCATCATGGGGGATTTTAATGCAAAATTGACTAGGATAACGTAGGTCTTAACCGCTTTATGGGGAAGCATGGCTTAGGTCAGCGTAACGAAAATGGTGATATGCTTGTCGACTTCTGCAACGCTCGTCAACTTGTAATTGCAGAGGACCTGCCACAAAATCATCTGGGAATCTCCGGATGGTCGAACTAACAATCAAATCGATCATTTCATCATACAGCAGAAATGGAGGAAGTCACAGTGCGATGTTCGCAACGAAAGAAAGGCTGACGCAGGTTGTGACCATCACTTGCTACTGGGTTTGCTTCGCTTACGAACAGCTGTTGCCCAGCGTCTCTCAGAAGGTATAGCAAGGAGACCAATATTCAACACAAGCGTTCTAAATGACCCTAATGTACGTCGTAATTTCGTCAAAACAACTCGGCGACAAAACCTCAAATTTACAAAACGCTAAGTTATCGATAGATGACATGTGGGTTCAAATTAAGAGCGCTTTCATGGAAGCTGGAACTGAAACTGTACCAAGAAAGTTAAAAGCGATAGATTCCTGAATATCCCAAGTCACCTGGGACAAAATCACATATCGCAGATCACTTAAAGTAAGGATCAATTCAGAAAATGATGTTCAGTGTAAATTGATTCTACGGAACGAGTAGAGCATCTCAAAAGACAGTGCAGCGGTGTGTAAGACGTGATAAGAAGGCAAGGGTGGAGAAACTTGCGGAGAATGCGGAACATGCTGCGGGAATATTGAATCCTGAATTGAACGACATGCGCAGATCTTCTAGGGGTATTGACACCAGTCCCCCAACAAGTACAGAGATTAAGAACGCGATCCATCTTCTAAGGAAAAATAAAGCAGCTGGCCTCGACGGTATTCCCGCAGAATTCGTAAAAGCAGATCCTGAAGCAGCTTCCCGTATTTTGCTTAAACTAGTGCAGGCTGTCTGGGAGAGTGAAACTTACCCACGGGAATGGAAGGATGGAGTTATTGTGAAGTTACCAAAGAAAGGAAATCTCAAAAACTGCAATAACTGTCGCGGTATCACCATTCTGTCTGTTTTTCTGAAATTAATGGCAACTATTGTTCTCAAAAGGATAAGATCCAGGATCGAGTCTACCCTCAAGAGGCACCAGGCGGGGCTTCGTAGACCACATCAACACCTTGCGAATCCATACTTGAGCAATCGTCTGAGTACCAATCACCGCTGTACCTCATGTGTGTAGACTTTTAGAAGGCGTTTGATCGGGTTAATCGTGAATGCATCTGGAGATCGCTTATTGCGAGAGGTATCCCTGAGAAAATTGTCGCTGTTATTAAAGAGTCTTACAACAACGCAAGGTGTTTCGTTTTACACAATGGACAGCTTTCCGACTCCTTCGATGTGCGTCAAGGAGTGAGACAAGGAGATGTCTTGTCACCAATTCTGTTTTTACTGGCAATTGACGATGTTATGACTGCCGCGGTGGGTGCAACTAAAAGAAATGGTATCCAATTGAGTCTGTTTGACAAACTTAGCCACATAAACTATGTTGACGATATATATGAGACATATATCGGCTGGGTTAAATCAAATATGTCATTCGCTGCAACTAAATGGGAAAGTGGCTGGCTTAAGGATCAATGCAAATAAAACAAAAATAATGACCACGGGTCAAAACACACAACAAGTTATTCTAAGGCAGCGCTCTGCAAACATCTCGAGCAGGCTGCAAGCCTTCGTTAACCGTTGTCTGCGGTACATTCTGAAGATCAGGTGGCCGCAAACCATATCGAACGAAGAACTATGGAATAGGACCGGACAGAAAAAATTGGATGTCGACATCATGCAACGGAAGTGGCGTTGGATAGGCCATACTCTAAGGAAACCTAACGACAATATAGCGAAACAATCCTTCGAATGGAATCCTCAGGGTAATAGACGCGTGTGAAGACGAAAAACATCTTGGAGGTCATCTGTTTTAAAGGAAGCTCGGTCCCAAGGCATTCAATCGTGGTCACAGCTAAGGCCAGTTGCGGCGAATCGGGACAGATGGAAGGATCTTGTTGCTGCCCTATGCTACAGGAGGAGTTGAAGTGCTGCTTTGCAGCCGGACAACATATATATATGGGATTTTCTTCATGTATTTGTTCATGGTGATCTACACCGTTTGTCGAAAATATCATTCCAAATGATTTCCCATTTTTCGGTTCTATCTCCATTGTCGACTCATCCAGATTTCCATGACGCGAATGCTCCAAATTAAAATACTTGCAACAGTATTTTAGTGTCGACGCTGAAAACTCTGCATGCTTAACTCCGGTTAATTTTCCTCCTCCACGTAGAAGATCCCTCAGCGCTAGGCAACTGCAGCGAACGTGTTCCTGGCCATTTTGCACCAGGAAAATCTTGAACGTGTGCATTTTCTTGTCGGTGAACCTTTTTCCCTCTTAAAAGTGAATGGTACTAATGACCACCACTGCTCATCCAAGTTTAGGAATTTTTTAAAATATTCCATTTTGAAATCCTCAAGGAATTCTGTCACTTCTTGGCAGTGTGCAAATTGTATATATGCGAAAACAGTTCATCATTAACTCTACATGTCCATTCTTATTTAGTCCGAAGCTTATTTTCGGCAAATTTCTCGCAAAATATCTCACGCTACGATTAAATAAATGTACTAGTATACAGTTTCTCATCGTGGTTTCATGCATCTTCGCGATATCTTGGATAAGATACGCCTGTCTGCTGCCATCATACTCTTTGAGTTTCTGGCAACTCGAAATACTTGTCATTTTTGGCAACACATTCCTTTTTTGTCGTTTATTCTGCAAATGGTAATAAAAATCCAATAAATGGTTAAAAGTAAACACTTGTGCAAAATTATCACCATCTTCGTGCAGAATTTGCGTGTAATGGTAATGCACATATATCGAATCTTCCACGCGAAATACACATACCTCGAACACGGATTTTTCGATTTGTTCCGCAAGAAATAATAACAAAAAAGAATGTCCAGTAGTAAAATTTTATTTATCTTATTATTTAATTTTTTAAAGAGGTTTTCATTATAAATCATTTGCAGAGATATACAAAATCAATGTTTATACCTGATAAGTATTGATTATGCAAAAACACATTTTGTTCGTGTATTTATACTAACGGTAATACAAAAATTGCTTTTATGAAATAAGAAAACACATCCAAATTTATTAATTTTCAAGCTTTCTCTTATCTTCTTGTGTCATAAACTAAAAAATAAATTCTTTTAAAATTATATACTCTGCGGTTTTCTTTTATTTTTTATTTATTTTTATTTAAATTGATTAGATATAAAAGTTTGTTTAGTTTGTAAAGTATATGTAAATATAAATACTTATATAAGAAAAGAAAAAAATATAATAATCATATCTTATTAATTAATATGGTATTTGCGAATAATGCGCTTTACTATTAAACTGTCATATCGTGTGGCTGTTAATGATGTTACGAGCAGGATGAACTATTGTGGAATGTTATCACTGTTGGTATTGTATTCGTTCGCCTTTAAATTTTATTATAATTAAAATTAAAAAAAAAGCTTTTATTGATTGTTTACGAAGTTCCATTGTTTTTTTTTTCAACGAGTATAAAAATTGTGTATAAATATAAAAAGTTCTCTTCTTTCTTCCTTGTTTTACTGCTGGGATGTATTAATTTTGGATATCAAAAATTGCAATAACGTTGTATATTTTATGTATAAAAATGTAAATGTATAAACTGGCAATGTTCAGGGTTGTCCTGAGTGTCTATTTTTTATGGCAATGTATCCATAGTCTTTAAGTTATTTGTCCCTATTTGAAAGTTACAATAACAACAAAAAATATGGAAGAATCTATGATAGAGGACCATTTTTTGTTGGATTTTTTTGTTTTAATTTATTCTAGATTTGTGGATGTCCGACTAGATACTTTAGTTTAATTTAATTACAAATTAATTGGTTTTGTAAGGTTCCTTGACTTATGGCAACAGGTTTCTTTAAATCTCTATTTTAAAATTAAAAATAACTTACAATAGGCTTTAAATGGGTTTCAGAGAGCTTTAAGCTAAGTTCGGAAATCTTTTTCTATCTCGACTTAGAATGGATTTAGGACAAAACAAAAGATTACAGTATGCTCAGAGTATTTAGAATTCCACATTTTACGACGATTGTTTTAACATTTAAGGTTAATAGTACTATATTTAGTTATATTATGTATATAAATTGTATGAATCCTATTGTAAAACTGCTGGAGAGGATCCAGCAATATTTTTATAGCGCCGGTTGTCAAGTTCATTCTTCCCATTCATTTTCGTCAACCCCTTCCATTTCGTCTTGTTCGAGTTTGGTATTGTATTCCATACGAGCACTAACTGACTTTTGTATCTTTAGAGAAAACAATAAACTAAATAAGACCTAATTCGAAAGTCAAATAATGTTTACTCACTTCTTGTTGTTTCGCTTTTTCGTATTCGGATTTTGTCATAAACTGGGGGCTGGATGTTTGTTCAATTTTTTTTGTCTGCGCTGCAGGTTGGATGGATGACACTAAGAAATAAATTAAAAAAATTGAACCTTCGATGCATTTTATATGTAGAAGGATTTAAATACTTACGGCATTCCATACCATTCGGCTGAAGGCTGATCTTTTTAGGTTTTTTGTCATTCAAGGAGAACCAATCCTCAGCCGTCATTGTTGGCACCCATGTTACCAGAGTTGGGGGAAAGAGGTCGTCTTGGAAAAGTTCACTCTAGTTTTTTTTAAAGGGTAAAAAGCATTTTCAAATTGATGCGATTGTAAAATACCGTACTAACCTTTATTCTTGGCACTGTAAAACTTAACGGCTCAATAGTTGTGTTTGTCAAACGATAAGCCTTAGAAAACTCTACACTTGCAACGTCACAATGATTCTTTGTGAGGAAACTAAGACCTTGATGCAAAGAAGAGCACCTGTGATGTGAAAGTGGACAAATATATGGTTCTTCGTCGGTGATTTCATATGCGTAGATAGTTGAGTCTCCTTTTCCGGTAGCAAATAATGTTGAGCTGTCTTCATCATAGAATGGAATCAGGATAGATGGCGACACATCTAAACTAACTGTGTTCAATGGAGCAGCTAATTTGTTAGCACTGTAAACACTTATCTGTCGCTCAGATACTCTGTTATAGAATACAAACAATAGAATTAAATTGCAAGTTTAAAGGTAGATCATTTGAAATTACTTATCAAATCCTGTGCACACAATGTACTGGCCCTCGATTGCCCAAGTTATCCGGGCACCCCTTGTCCCGACTGGCCCATTTCCCTCTCTGATTGGCATTTCTGATTTCCTTGGATTATATACGCGAATCTTACCATCTTTACACACTGTGGCTACTAATTTTCCACACGGACTCCATGCCAAATCAAAAATCTGATCAGTATGGCCTTGCAAACTGCATTTTTCCTGCATTGTATTCAGATCCCATAATTTTATTGTCATATCATGGCTTGTTATCAAGAAAACGTCCTTTGCTAGCGGATGAAAACGTATAAAATAGATTTTATCTAAATGGGCTGTGAGCTCTTTTTCGGGATTGTTTGTCGGTTCAGTTAATCCATTTTCATCGATGCGCCACAGCTTCACAATTCCATCGTCACAGGCTACAGCCAAACGTCTCGAATCAAAAGGATCCCACTGGAAGTCCATAATATTGCTTCCATTAACCAGAGAAGGTATAACTCCATCCGGTAGACGACCTGGGCGACTAAGTTCGAATATTGCAATTTTACCTCCCGGACCAGAAAGGGGAACAGCAACTCTCTCATGATTTGCATGAAAACCATTGCATTCACCGGGAATTTGCCGACTTAAATTCCTTAAGTTTTCTATGTGTGTAGACTTATGGCCTGGGGTACCCTTTAAGTGTCGGAATTTAGAAACTTTACCAAAAACAGTTGAAGTACGTTTTGTAGATGTTATGGTAGTCTCGGTGGCTGATTTTTTGATGCCTTCCATGTTGCGTCGTTTTTCATCTAAAAGCTTTCCTTCCGGTACTGAAATACGTTTATTTATCGGTTCTGTTTTTGTTACCTCACGTCGGCTGTAATCAATTTATTCAATTAATAAAAAAAAAAAAAACAAAATAAAATTGTTCATTAAACTCACAGTGGAACTGGTGATTGGACCTTTTCTTCTTGGGTACTCTTAGATCGGTTCTCGTACAAACGTCGTCGATCAGCAATACTGCTTCGTGCAGCAGAAAATCTGCGCAACTCCACATCAGGCTTATCCTCTCCTTCTGTTGAATTTTCCGACGACTCCGAATGATTCAGTTCAAATATCTAAAGAAATTAAATTAATTATTATCAATGGATCTGTTAAGTTTAGAATTGAATGTGTTAGTGAACCTTATCAGGAGATTCATCTGCCGACTGTTGATAAGATTGTTATTTGAAGCAAGGATAAAGGGAAAGAAAGATAAGAAAGATGTTAACTACGTTTGTTAATTTTTTAAGGGAACAACAATATCAAAAAAATTAAAAAGCTTGCCTTTCTTCTTTCCGAAGTTGTTAGCGACTTGGGACCAGACTGTCCATCTGCATCACCATTCCTTTGTGGTTTCTCTTCTAAACGAGAAATTTATTAAAATTAAAAAACACACTTAGTGCGTACAATAGTTAATTAACGAACTTTTTATTTCAATTTCGACAATGAGGTCAGGTTTTTGGGGGGCAGGTGGGGAAATTGCTTCTTCTAGGCTGTTAAGAGTGTCTTGGGATCCTGGAGCATGTGGAACAGCGAATACTTTGTCAAAACTAACATCTCCAGAATTACTTGAAAATGGCTTTGGTCCCAGTCTTGGCTGTTTAAAATAAAAAATAATATTTTTATTTACTTCTTATTCCTTATAACAAAAGTCCTTCACAAATTCATGCAGGATACTAATACAAATAAAAAATAGATTTGTTCCTAAAAGAAATAAAAAAAATCACAAGAAACAGGTACCGCTACAAATAATAAACCCAAAATACCCGTTATGTGTATTGTGAACTAACTAGTTCAAAAGTTCAGTAAACCAATTGCATGATGATTGCATGCTTTAAGTTTTCAGTCGAAACACCGGGCGGCAGTGGTGCCTTAGATAACCTAGAGATAATCAGTTTGACACTCAGGTTGGGAAGCAATTAGTCAAAGCAAACTTATTCAAAGCTAAATTCGTCGACAAAACAATGGTCGAGAAATGTCTTACTTTAGAAGACTGTGTTTTCTTTGGTCAAATTTGAAATTATACAACTGAACTGAAGTTCCAGTTAATCTACAAAGTACAACAAAACAAAACAACAAAAAAAAAACTGACAAAAAAGATTTTTGAATTTAACAAAACAACAGAGCGAGTTTAAAAACAAAAACCAAAACAAACGAAAATGAAGACAAGCTAACGTCAACAACTGGACAAAACACAAGACCTTGTACGACGATGGTGTAGTTGTCCTCGGCTTCGGGCGCGGGGTCTCGTCACTTGACGAACTATGCTGTGAGTCGGGCAATGAATTATTTCTAGAAGTTCGTGGCATTGGTTTTGGTGGAGTTGTTATAGAGTGATCACTGCTGCCCGACTCTTCGGGTGATTCTTGCGATATATTATGATGATTATCTCCATTATGTGGTGAGACAGCCTTCTTTCCCATGGAAGTAATACTCTTTTCGGAATCATTTTTATATTTGTTTTCGAATT
The DNA here is from genome assembly GCA_963971375.1 of Platycheirus rosarum. NCBI lineage: Eukaryota > Metazoa > Arthropoda > Insecta > Diptera > Syrphidae > Platycheirus > Platycheirus rosarum. The sequence continues at coordinate 2,029,181 of OZ020508.1, forward strand.
TTTTCATTATGTCATTTCTTGAAAGTGATAGCAATTCATCGTCATCTTTGTTCTCTGACTTGTCACTATATTTGTTATCGTTTCTTGCTATTGGAGAAACAACTTTAGATGACGCATGACGTCCATTTTGTTGGTTTTTGATTTCTAAGGATTTCTTATTTTCGATATTCATAACAATGGATTTTAAATTGCCACGATGAACCTATTGATGGATAGCGAATATGGTGGACAACATTTATTTATGCCTCATTGGTCTAGAAAAAAATTATTTAAATATCTAAGTAAACTGCTTACCGTGATTGGAGCATCGCCAAGCTCTCTTTTTGATGGGTCCAAGCTCATTTTCGGGACAGGAATGTTTATGCCATTTAACCATTCACTGGCAGTTAGTTCAGTCTTATAACCTGTAGTCTCTGGATAGAGATCACTGTGAAAATCTCTGTATGTCTGCCAAAAAGAAATATATAAATCACAGTATGCAACTTTCAAATATGTAGTTAGATAACAAAATAACTCACCTTTCTCGGAACTTGATACATTATAGGAATGACCATATTGGAAGTCAATTGCAGAACTCTATTAACCTCTCCTTCCATCACTTTAAGGGATCTCTTTGGCACCAAACAGGCACCCTTTGTTTGTTCACCGGTATGCCTGAGACCTTCAATTAAGAACGGGTCCTTATCGCTAACCTCTAAATAGTTGATTGTAGTATCGCCCTTTCCGGCAAGGAAAAGCATGTTTGTGTCAGGATCATATAGAGGCATAAGAATACCAGTCGAACAATCCAATTCAAGAGTTTTCTCTGGTACAGCGAAATTACGCAAATCACGAATGATTACTTGTCTCAGTCGTGCAGCATCGAATCCGGTAGTTAGAATACGATTTTGATTGCCCAACCATACCACACGGGAATCCTTAATACTTTGATGACTTTCTCCAACTGTTTGAATGGGATCACCTGCTATTCTAGGATCCAGAATGCGCACATTCTTGTCTTTGCAACTGGTAGCCAAAACAGTTCCATCTTGTTTCCAACTAACTGATTGTATAACCTCAGGATGTTCGTTGTTAGCTGTAAATAAAATGTGAATTATTCAGTTTGTTCAATTTAAAAATGTGTTTTGATCTTACAAAATACTTCTTTTTGTGAAGTTATGTCCCATAGAGTAACACATCCCGCTGCTGTGGAATGTAAGAGACAGTCTGCGGTAGGATGAAAGCCAACGGTCTCAACACGCCGCTGCTTGTGAGAAAACACACATTCTGCATCTGTTAATGATGCTTCTAGTCCTTTTTCTGGAATGTGCCAAATCTTAACCAAACAGTCTTGTGATGCGGTAGCAAGAAGTCCATCGTGGAATGGTGAGAACTCTAAATCTGTTACAGTATCTGTGTGGCCATGGAGTAAAGGCATTGTTTTACTCTTTCTCCCACAGTCGTCTATTGGCAACACCGCCAAGCTGGAGCCTGTGTGCTCCCAATTGAATGCCATAAATGCTCCAGATGCTGCAATATTGTTACCAAATGTTTGATAGGATCCAACGCATATGTCTCGGATACATGCTTCCGGTTTCGGCACAATTGGAGCTGCATTTTTGTACTTGGAAGCTTTAAATCTCCACGCCATTGTCAACTCGTATTTATTTACCACCTATAAAAAATGTGTTTTATTGTTATTTTGTATTTTTTGTACACAAAAATATAATCCTAACTCTATGTAAAGAAAATTTATTTTATTTGCAGACTTGGAGCTATAGACTAAGCTACTAAATGCGGGTATTCGCTTTTGTTTTGAGTTGAAACAACCAAGATATTCATTCTACATTTTCTGTATTTATTTACTTCTCAGAAGCCTCCATAACCATTTCCCGGAACCATTATTTTCGAATTAGTTCCTAACAAAATGACAACAAATCTTATGTTTCACTTGCCTTGTTTCAAGGTGGATTTTGGAGCTCTATTAAAAAAAAGAACATTTAATCAAATATTTAAACAAAAATGCAAACAAATTGGTCATCGAACATTCTGTTTTGATTAAACTCCAGCGATTAAATACTGTGATGAATCATAATTCACAAGCTGTAATCATTTTTTTTTTTCATTTGAATGAATGCTTCAATTATAGTCTGGGGAGTGGCAGGAAAGAAGCAGTGGTGATAGAGATGGAGATACAGAAGCTAAATTTGTCATTACCAAAAATGTCATCTGCCCCCACAAACAACCGAAAACTTTTCTTTTGGATTATTGTGCTTGCATAGAGTATCAATCTGTTCGGTAAGGTGTTTCCTTTAAAAAAAATATAATTCTCAGTATAATAATGTACCTGACTTAAAACTTTTGTGTGATAATTTTGAAAAAAAAAAACACGATTCAGATACAAATTCTCTTTTGTGCCTCTTTTCAAGGATGATTTTATTATTTTGCATGCAACTGCAAACTTGCAATGAAAGAAACGGCAACTCGCAAAATTAGTTTTTTCTCTTTTGAATGGCACTCTTTGTCGCACAGCCGCTTTTCCAGTGCGTTTGCTCAAGTTCAGCGACTCTATTTCGTCAAAAACAAAATATTTACCTGGAAGAAATGACACAAAACTCACCCCTTGCTTAAAACACCCACTTTTTGAATAGTTGGAATTCTTATTTTTTTAGAATTCTTAACAAAAACCTTGGGAGGAGATTGGGAGTTTCCCATTTAATTTTAAAATGTTTTAGGACTATGTATATCATCCCGTTTAATTATTTAGCATTACATAAAATTCTGTTTACTTACATACTTAGCTAGGCTCAGGGGTCACGTCAGGTCAGTTTAAACGGCAATTATTATTTATATTAACAACACAGACTAAAGTATTTTAAGTTGCGTGTCATATCTAGCTCCCAAATTTGAGAAAAAATTAGATACAAATAAAGTGAAAGGTTCACTGGTCATATGATATAATATTTAACCGAACAGTGGAATCAGTCTTTTGTCACATCATTGGAGAACATAAGATATTGATATTTCTTATTAAATTTGGTATAGGCGATGGATTAGAAATGAGATGACCTTTCGGAATGTTTTACTCGAGTTGTTTTGGAAAGCTTTCAATATGTTAGCCTACCTTACCTTGGGTGGCGCTACAGTCTGGGGTGGACATGGGCCTCAACGAACAAGCTTCTCCAGGCAGCTCGGTCACTAGCTAGCTGCCTCTAGTTTTGCACGTGAAAAAGTGAACCTAAATATAAGCAAAAAGCCGTGAATCCAATGGGCCTGCACACACGAGATGATTTCAACCTTCATCTTCGTTCATCCATTCAAAAGTTGGTTGAAGACTTTAGTCCAATGTACACCACACGTTTCCCTTCCCTTGCCTAGAAAACCGGTTTTCACCCGGATGAATTCATCTCGTGTGTGCAGGCCCAATGAAATTATATATTTAACGAGCCAAATAAGTGGTTGGTGTCAATTCCGTAGCGAGATCCCGCAAGCCAGCCTTTCGGGATACAACCGCCCGCCAGTTAGCTGGAATATCCTAATTCACGAGGCGTGATAGTTTCTTTTGGCTCGTGAAAGCCCCTGCATCGCGAGCAAGGTTTTGCATGTACACCCGTCATACAGAGAGCTCTCCGGAAGTAGGTTAAAGCGGGGATTAGTTGCCGCCACCCAAAGAGGCGATTTAAGGCCAGAATGTGCTTCCAGGGCCCATCCTTCGGGGACCGAGTTTCTTAAACAGATAGGCTACAATCCCACAGTTGTCCCGCACTTAGCACCAAATTTCATGATAATTCTTAACTATTTTCTTTAATTTTCGTGCGATTTTTATCCTGTTTTAACATAAATTATAATCAAATGTTTGTATACTTCGTATTGCTTGCGATTGTAAAAGTCTATGATATTAATATAATAAATAAATTATAAATTTTTTGTGAATCACGCCAAGTGCCGATGGAAATAAGGTCTTATTTCTGAACCTAGCCACGGAGAACGATGGTAAGCTAAGTTTTCAATTTTTCAGGGGGTGCGGTAAGGCCTTCGGGTCGAAAGAGTAAGTATGGCTTGGCGGCGAATAGGCTCTTCCCTTCCAATTTGAATTTCGGGTAATTCCGACCGCAACTGATCGGATTCCCGGAGGGGCGGAAACATAGCCCTTCATCGTCACCAGCAGCGCCTCCTCCAATTTTCAGGAGCAGTGTTTCCATATGTGGTACTGCCATCAGGGATTCTTGGATGATTTTTGTATGGTTTATTGGCATGTTTTCGGTTTTATTGAAAGATCTGAGGTCCTTGTGTGGGGGCAAGATCCCCCCTATTCGTTGAGCTGAGTCGTGCCCGCTTGCATGCCCTTGCTCCTACTACGGACATTCAAACCCTTCCTATCCCCTCCAACACCCTATTCGATTCTATCTTATATTCTATCCTTATCCTATTCTAATACCATATCCCATTATGTAAGTCCTACCCAATCCTATACTGATTCCTGACCTAATACCTACCCACTATCCTATCCTATTCTCTTACAGCCCCAAATTCCCAAATCAAATCTCCTTTTGCCTCATTTCAAATGGCTTAGACATAGCTGGCTTTAATTCATCCAGATGTTGTGGGCGGAATTGTTGGCCTACTTCGCCCAGATAAAATGGATCATTCTACCTGACAGCGGAATTCGTTTCGTTATCGCCGTTATACAGTCTGCAGACCTTCATTAATGTTGCCGCCTGCCTGTTCGGTCTGGGTAAAGGAGTCTTGTACTCGTGAGCTTCTGCCGATGATGTCGTCTGCGTAAGCCAATATTTGGGTTGGACTTGGTGATAATAGTCCCTCTTGTTGACATGCCAGAATCACGGAATGCTTTCTCCAACGGCAGGTTGAAGAGGATGCAAGCCAGACCATCTCGTTGTCGGAGTCCATTAAAGATGTTGATTGGTCTCGACAGCAAATCGGCTATTTTTACTTGGCTTGCAATGTTGGTCACGGTCAGCCTACATAGTCGTGCCGTTTAAGTCAGATCCTTATACAAGTACTCAGTGCTATTGGGCCATTGTTTTTTTTTTATTTTTTAAAGCATTTTGATTTAGCATAGGCGCCAGTTATAACGATCAGGAAAAACCATTTGGGAAAGTTGAAACAAATGGAAAAAGGATTTTTTCCAATCAGTGAAAATATGTCATTTGACTTCACAAAAAAACAGAACCAACCACCACCATTCTTTTTTCCTGTTGCAAAGTTCATCAAATTTTTTTTTCCTGATGCTTGGAACAGGAAAACATTGGAACGCAAATAATTTCTGATACGTTTTCCTGATCGTATATCTATGTATGTATTGATAGGATCATAACCATGTTTACTTTGTGATAGATATTTTTGTTCCGATTCCAGCGATATCATCAGCCATGGAATAACTTTATATACCGACATTGCTTTTAGGTATTGCCTCAACGTTAAGCTGCTCGATATTAGATATTATGCATTACTATGCAAGTTCCATTATGAGAGTTAGAATATCTCTTATTTTGTGAATGATGCAATTACTTTGAATTCTTCTTTCTGAGCCCTCCAATTCTACCATAACAGTGGGAGAAATGGAAAACCAACAAGGAAATCCGTAAAAGTACTGGTGATAGTCATAATTTTGAAAAAAACAGAGTCTTGACCTTTCTGTTGAGCATATTGCTTTTAAAAGCAAAGTCAACAGTTTAAAAGTTACGTTTCTGGCTTTTGTTTTTTTTTTGGCTTTAGTGTGATTATTGAACTAAATGGATCTGTTCAAGTTGATGCCCAGGCATTTCAACGAGGTTTCAAATTAAATCTGCTTTTTATTTAACTGTAGGGCGAGGATTTTGATGTCGTGGACTACCCGTTATAAGCCTCTTCCAGTTGCATTTCTGATGCAGATGCATTCAATCTTTGGTTGGTTTATTTTAATTCCAATTCTCATAAAATTTAGTAATGATTTGTAGATGACTAAGATGCTTAAGTGCATATAACGGATAAATCAGCGCTTGCGTAAGCAAAGGTATTGTCAGCATATAGAATAGCTTGAGAGACAATAGTGTTGGAGAGAAAGTTGGTAGAGAGCAAATCGTGCATAAAGAGGTTATAGTCTTAGACCCAAGATTGATCCTTGTGGGACGTCACTGTAAGAACATGCTATATTTAATGTTGTATTTTGAATATAAAATTCTCTCCATATATTTATAAGAGGAAGCTTTTAGTATAATTAATTTCTAGAATTTTAAAGATGAGACCATCTCTCCAGATGCCCTCAAATGCCTTTTCTAAATCGAAGAAGCAAGCTGTGCTGATTTTTTTATAAGGTTGTCTTTTACGTCCCTTAAATTCTCAAGAAAATATACAGCGAAATAGTCAGCGGGTTTTGTCAATTCAAACAGCCCAAATATGTTGCTAGTGTAACGGTACGAATGGTAAAACTTCAGATATTGTTCACGAAATGAATGAGGATGTCGTTATTCCTCTCACTACCAAATATGCACAATTATGCTCGTTGGTGAAGCTCCAGGAGCAAATGAAGACCTTCAAGGCATACCATTTTAGTAGAATGCCAATTGAATTGATTATCTTAGATGAGATGATAAGATCATCGAGGAAGGAGGAACTTCTAGGAAAACTGGGTGTATCTGAAGTCTAGATGAAATAAAAATTGTGATGGAAACCATTTTATTAGGCCATTGTAAGGTCATTTTATTATTTACTTTGGATTTAACTTTACAGATTTTTTTAATTTAAAATTCTTCAAATACGAAGACTTCACAAAACGTCAAATTTCAAATGTATTTTTGAGTTTGACAGAACTCAAATTTCTCCCGCAAGAAACTTTGTGGTTTAAAATAGGTAATTAAGGGCAAATGTTTTGCTCTCTCACAACTACCCTCTTCTCACGAAAACTCTCGAAAATGTAAGTAAACGAACACTACTGTTTTAGCGAGTAGACGAACAAAGCTAATTGTTACTTTTGTAACTATTTCCAACTCATGTCCATGATATGAATTGAGATTAGGTCCGTTCGTCTACTTTTTTGGTTGTTTTAGGAAAACTGTCAAAATTTGAAGTGGGGATGAACTCTCAGAAAATAATAAATTCGCTCAAAAGTAAAAGAACGCTTAGTGGATAAAAATAGAGAAACTTTGTAAACGTCAAAAAAATTAAAAATTAACTAAACGAAATGGATCAATTAAGTGCAGATGAAATTAAAATTGTGATGGAAACCATTTTATTAAGCCATTGTAAGGTCATTTTATTATTTACTTGGTTTTAACTTTACAATTTATTTTTAATTTAAAATTCTTCAAATACGATGACTTCACAAAACGTCAAATTTCAAATGTACTTTTGAGTTAGACAGAACTCACATTTCTCCCCCAAGAATTTGTTTGCTTTAAAATAGGAAATAAAGGGGAAATGTTTTTCTCTCTCGCAACATGTCTCTTCTCACGAAAACTCTCGAAAATGTAAACGAACAACATTTGTGTAAAATTGTGCAAAATAGTCTCTTTTAGGGAGTAGACGAACAAAGCTATTGTTGATCTGTCAAAATCAAGGTTCGTTTAGAATTCAAATCAGAATACAAAATTCATTTTTTTGTTTTTGCTATACGCTGCCTTACGCTACTATACTCTAGGCAAGACTTCATTGAACAAACTGTTTATTACCGGGTCGAATTTAATATTAGGGGCCTTTGTCGTCATGTAAGGATTTTATAGTGAACGTGGTTAGGTTTCAGCCAAGCTTATTGAATGCATGCAATTAAAGATTCTGAAGAAAGAAGAGATCTAAGAAGATCAATCTTTCTCCTGTTATCTATTAAGGGCATAATGTTATTAGAATCTGTTTGAACGTTGCTCGATTTGACAGAAAAAAAACTAACAACAAAAATATGGGAAATTTCACTTAAAGGGGACACAAAGTGTGTGAACTAAGGTGAGCGAAGCCAAAGCTAAATGTTGATTGTGTTTCAGCTTTCAGGCATTCAAAGTTCAGCTCCTTTGTGCGTTGCGTTCGTCGTATGCAATGCCCGTGGGGCTCCTATCATAAGAATTTGTGTGTCTAATAAAGTGCATAATCAGTCATAAATCTCAAGTCAAGTTGGGCCTCAAGACCGTCATGCTCTCACTGTGTTTTTTAAATTTACCTAAACATTTTAACTTTTTATGCCATAAAGTACCTACACTAGTTATAAGTTTAAGTTTAACTTTAATCTCTCAATTACGAAAATAATGAAATAATGTTGAGATTAGAAAATCGCTCGAATTCAAATTGTATTTAAAAATTCAATTAAAAAATACAAGGCCTCCCGGGTTGACGGACAGAAGAAGTTTTCTGGTAAATGCTTTGATTGTTTAAATAAAATAATTAAGTTTATTGTAATATAATTAAGATAAAGCTGTAGCCGTCTTTTCCCTTATTACATATAAGTAGGTTTATCCTTTTAATATTTGTCTTGTTATTTTTTAACTTCATACCTACGTCACATACAAATTTTAAAAATAAATTCTACACTGTATGTATATGTACATATATATATTAATTGTTTACAGAAAACGATTGTCTCATTGTTGCTTTGTCAGTATAGTATACAATTGCAATAGAACAATAATAAATAATATTTTATATTAAACCCTTTTTGTTGGCATTTCCACTTTTCTGTCTTCACCGATGTAGGTACCTACCACCTAGTCTCATTTGAAGAATTGGGATTGTTATTCTGATTTTATGAAGAGTCAGAGAACAACTTCTTCCTGGGGGTCCACCCTATCCTGACACCCGTTTCAAACATGTGCACAGAGAAAATTCATTTTCCCGAAAGAACATGCGTATAGGTAGTTACATGCCACAAAAAAAAAACAAAAGAATTGAATCAAAATTTGTGAGTATGCTGCACTTGACTCGATTATAGCCAATAAAATGGAATTTGGTAGTATCTTGTGCACAAGAGGTAGTTTTATAGGTTTCTGACCGCCACATAAGGAATATAGAAAGACACCTCTTATGCTGCTGCAAGAGGAACAAAATGTCGATATAGATATCGCTACTAACAACGCTTAAGAAGTTACCTTTCCAGTTACATACATGGTTGTATGTTGGTTAGATGATGATGATGATGATGACCACTTACCTAGTTTAGCAACTTTCTTCGTGCGAGAATTTACTTCTTGGTTGATTTTTGATTTTTTTTTATGATTTTCTCCCCCTTTCCACAAATGGTACTGATAAAATTATTTGCGACAATGAACAAATGGTGGGAGCGGTGCGGTGACCGAAGCGGCTTCTTATTTTTCCAAACTTCCTGAGTTCCAGCTATATTTATCTATTGTACTAATCACCGCTAGTTGGCCCCGTGGCACTAAATACTTCAATAATCTAGATTCTGCACTTTCTTTGTAAAAAATGGGCTTTCGATTGAATTTATTTTGTCGAAGCGCAGCAACACACCCAATAAAAAAAAATGAAAATGTAAAAAAGGAAACACTGCTGGAAAAAATTACCCTTTGTACCTACAGGGCTTTTCTTGAGTTTATCAAAAGATGTTTTGGCATTTAATTAGTAATTGTATTACATTGGTAGTTGTATATTTCTTTTATTTAATTGAAATAAAAAACATTACCGGTAAGACGCGAACACAGAAATACCGCACAAGAAATACTGACTAACCATACCAAGAAAATTAATCGATATCCACCTTCCTTTTCATTAAATTGGAGAGAGTGACTAACTTTAAGAGAATTTCTCTTAGATTTTTTTTAATATGTATTTTGACATATTGACACTTACACTACTATCAAAGATTTTGTTAGAAAACAAAGTACATTAAGAAACAACACTTTTACTACATTTAAGGGGCATCGTGCCATTCTCTGTCATTTTTAGCTACAAGTATTTTTTACTGCACCTCCCAAACCGTTTGGCCACCAGTAGTGATTTTAATGTTCCTAGGTTGCTGATTAAGCGCTGTGAAGAAAATTAATAACTTTTTTTTAAAATAAAATAAGTTTTTGATAAAATCACCTTGATTTGAATCAAAAAGTAAGGTAACTACATGTTATAATAGTACAAACAAAATGAAAAATTAAAATAGTTGGTTTTTTTTTCGTTCAGAGTAGAGTCTCGAGTTGTCAAAAACAGTTGTATTTTTTCCCTCATAGCGTTAGATCTTCAAAGTTGCATTTTTTTTTCGTTCAGAGAATGTTCAGAGCGTGCTCTGAGAACGCTGTATATGCTCAGGATAAATTGACTGAGCATTCTGAGAAAATGCTGAAAACAATTAACGTCACTTTAGAGTTGTAGCATTGTATATACATTTTCTATAGTACTCTCATTGTGGTCATTTTTCGTCTGGCCATCTTCCTGGTTGATTCAGAACTAACTCTAAATAGTGGAGACGAGAACCTTAACCGATATTTTACCAGTATTTAATACACTTTTGTTGTCTGTACTTATTCTATATTCACAGCAATTGGCAATTTCAGCACGCCTCATTACGACTTGATTCAGTACTAAAAAATGAGGCTTCATGATAATACTATAGGCAGTGTATATACAATGGTTTGTAGGCTATTTCACTTTATCTCATGCACATTGCATTTGTATATACACTGCATATAGTACTATCATGAAAAAAATAGAATCTAATCTAATCTAAAAATTGGCTAAAATCGCCAATTGGTGTGAATATAGAATAAGTACAGACAACAAAAGTGTATTAAATACTGTTGAAATATAGGTAAAGGTTCTCATCTCCACTATTTAGAGTTAGTTTCGAATCAACCAGGAAGATGGCCAGATGAAAAATGACCACCATGAGAGTACTATAGAGAATGTTTATACAATGACATTGCCTGCACCATGGACTTATTATATATGGACCATTGAATAAGAAGTACAAGAAGACGTGTTTTTGAAAATAAATGAAGCCTCTTTCTTAAAAGTGTGAGTTATCACATACACACAAGTATTAACACTGGGGCGGAGTGCAGAAGATTAAAACCATCGTAGGCGCCAACTATAATGTTATAAAGCGTGTAATGGAAATAAATAGTTACTGTAAAATAGATTTGGATTGTTTTATTAATAAAACTTACCTCTTACAAAAATCTGAAAAAATACAAACAAGTGAAATAGCGACACCTCTTTTTTTTAATTTTAAAGTTAGGTTTGTTTTACTTATATAATTTATCACAGTTTTTAATCAATTTTATTAGCAGCATTCCCTGAAATGTATTGTTTGTTGTTGTTGACTTCATCTGTATTCAACTGAAGTATTTCTAACCATTTTTCTCTTTTCTTCTAGGCTCTCGGAAATCTTTAAAAAAAATTCCTGAAGTTATTTCTGCTCATTCGTTTCACACTCACATAAAACATAAACTGCATATTTATATCACTAGACGTAGATATAATACATATAAGACGATACTAACATTTCACAAAATGACAAATACCTTAAAAAAAACATTGTTATCAAAAAATATAAACGATTCAAAATGTAAACAAAATTTCAAACATAAATTCATTCTACATGCACTCGACGTATTGAAGCGCCTTACCAAAAAACAATGAAAACGAATGCGTCCCTGATTTCAACTTTCCCATTTGACAGATAGAAAGTGAATTTTGTCCATTGAAGATGTACATTTTTACTTTCAACTAATTTATTATTTTCATTGTTTAATACCACAAAAAAACTGTTCTAAATTGGGTCTACAATATTTAAAATATATTCAAAACACCACTCCACACCGCTTTACGTTCTAAATAAAACAATACTTACCTGTGAAAAGAAATGTGTTAATTCTTCTTAAAAACGCTGGTTTTATATGTTTGACAATGCAGTTCATCCTGATTCTTGTTTTTCTTTTTTAAATTATGCAATTTTCTCACTAAATCACTTGTTTAATAAAACTTATTAAGCTTAATATCTCTGGATTAACAAATATCTAAATTCGAATGACTTTTTTTATTTACCGCGTTGCCAAATGACAGAAAGAGCTGGAATTTGCTTCACTCACGTACACTGTATATATACAACAACACGTATTCCTGTTATTCTTATTCAATGATAATGTCAGCTTCATACAACAATTGTCAAAAAAATGTCGCCATGCTATGCTAGCTCTCTTGAACCCACTTCAGGAAAAAAAAATAATTACTTTAAATGTTGACATAGAAGCTCGCGACATCTGTTTTTTAAAAATTCAAAAAAGTCTCATTTACCGGTAAAACATAACTGACACTTTTGAATTCCATCCATAGAAGTGTGCGGCATCTTTTGTATTTTGCCTCTTGTTTTTTTAGATCGTGGACAACTTCCTTTTTTATTGGTTTGTGCCTAAGACAACCTAAAAGCACTAGAAGAAAAAAAGGGATTTATTTTATTCATTAATTGTGGGATATTCTAAATAACACGGGGAGAAAAAAGAAAATTTTAACATGCCAACATGGAAAAACCTGCTGCCAAAGTTTGGGATTACTGGATGAAATGTCAAAATTGAGGTTTATTTTTTTCCCGCTAGTGTACTCAGGAGGGCTAGTGTCGCCCAAAATAACTGAAACCATTGTATATACATTTTCTATAGTACTCTCATGGTGGTCATTTTTTTGTCTGGCCATCTTCCTAGTTGATTCAGAACTAACTCTAAATAGTGGAGACGAGAACCTTTACCGATATTTTACCAGTATTTAATAAATTTTGTTGTCTGTACTTATTCTATATTCACACCAATTGGCAATTTCAGCACGCCTCATTGCGACTTGGTTCAGAACTAAAAAATGATGCTCCATGATAGTACCATATGCAGTGTATATACAAAGCTGAAACTAAAATGGAACCAACTTGAGGTAGGCAACTAGCAGTATAACAGTTCATTTATTTAATCGTATCGTGAGATATTTTGCGAGGCATTTGCCGAAAATGAGCTTCGGGCTAAATACAAATGGACGTGTACCTATAGTTTACAAAGAACTGTTTTCGGCAGATATACAATTAGCACACTGCGAAGAAGTGGCCGACTTCCTTAAGGATTATAAAATGGAATATTTAAAAAAAAACTCCTAAACTTGGTTGAGCAGTGGTGCTGGTGGTCATTAGTACCATTCACTTTTAAGTTGGGACAATGGTTCACCCAAGAGAAAATGCACTCCTTCAAGGTTTTCCTAACTTTCAAAAATGAAACACGTTCGCTAAAAGATCTTCTAAGTGGAGCAGGAAAATTAACCGGAGTCAATCCCGCAGAATTCTCAGCATCGACAACAAAATACTAGGGGAGGTATTTTAATTTGGAGCATTCGCGTTATAGAAATCTGGATGGATATTATGTGGGCGCTTGCTTTTTGGATAAAACAAAAAAAAAAAAACGGAAACAAATGTTATTTAAAAGCGGCCACATTTTAGCAACAAATGGGAAAGAAAAGAGCCCGTCGAAGAAAAAGAAAGAGTATAGCGGGTGAGCAATAAAAGGAATTTGTTAGTTAGATTATAGAACAAATAATAACATTTCTTCTAAATGTTAAATTAGAATACAATGATTTTCCGATTCCAAACATTACAACCTCTATGGTAACCACTATTAC